>JAPQWV010000002.1:21150000-22350000 GCA_027422505.1 Craterostigma plantagineum | reverse complement strand
TGCTCAAACAGAAGAAATCTGGAGTTGCATTGATGGCTGAACAGGACCACTGGCTGGACGACACGTCTGAAAGTGAGTCAGAGAAGGTAGCCCTGATGGCTCTAGTGGAAGAATGTGACTCTGAGCAGAAGGATAGGAGCTGTCTTCAGAAAAGGAGGTAGAATCTTTTAACCATAGACTTCACCCTGAACTTCAATAAAAACATGTAATACTTCAAAACGAACTTAAATACTTCAGGTCAACAGAAGTGAAATTAGCTAATACATTAGAAGTTCTAGAAACAACACGTGATGAAGTGAGTAGATTAGAAACTAACTTAGTTGAATCGAGCCAACTTAGCTAACTCTAAATCAAATGTTATGATTTACAAGCTCGTTTTGACAATAATTATGCATGTCTACTTAAGCAATTACGAGATAATAGAAATTTAGCTTGTCTGCTAGAAGTAGCACAGTCGAAAATCGATAGTCGTGACTTAGAGATAGAAGGTTTGAAAACACAGGTTAGTGAGCTAAAGGCCAAATGGACAACGAGCGAAGACGAGCGAATTACTAAAGCATGTGAATTCGAAATTTTAAGCAAAGACGTGTAAAATTATATGCTAAGATTAAGAAGCTAGAGGACCTACTTACTAAGAGATGACAAACAGATAGAACGATATTTTTGAATAAGCCTAGAGACATAGAATTTTATGACCCACGTGAAGGATTAGTTTCAATCCATACTCTATCCCAATAGTGAAGAAACCCATACTTCTTTATGACATGAGTTCCTTAGGATTAAATATACCTAGTCTTATGCCTTTCACGAGCTCATCTGCACTTGATGCGCTGGAAAAGAATAAAAGAAATAGAGAGGACTGGGCCGAAATCCCGCTTGACTATGAGGAACTGAATAATAGTTATAGAACAAGGGAAATCCATTTGTCTGATGACTACGTACGTATTTATACGCCCTCTTCTGAAGAAGCAAGTGTCGAAAAACCAAATACCTCTAATACATATATACCAGCCATAATCAGAGAAATATCTGACTTGCAATCAATTCTAGAGTCAGAAAGAATAACTTTCAAGTTAGAGAATGAAGTACTGCTTAGTATAATATCCTTACTAGAAAAACAAATCGACAATAGCAAAACTACAGCCTCAACTCTGGAGTCAGAAAGGATAACTTTCTAGTTAGAGAATGAAGTTCTGCTCAGTATAATTTCCTCACTAGAAAAACGAATCGATACTAGCAGAACTACAGCCTCAACTCTAGAGTCGGAGAGGATACCTTTTCAAGTAGAGAATGAAGTACTATTATGTAGAATCTCCTCACTCGAAAACCAAATCGACACCAGTTTAGCCTTGGTCTCTTTGCAAACTTCTTTAGTCACTCCCAAATAGACATTACTACCAAAACTAGAACGAAAAGAAATTAGATTGCATATTGCAAATCCAAGCTTACTAACACATCGTTACATGTAGTCACATGCAATTCTCTAAGTAAGAAAGGAAAGAAGAAAGCCACAGGAGACTCTAAGTAAGAAAGGAAAGAAGAAAGCCACAAGAGACAGGCTGACCTTAGAAATAGACCCGTAAGAAAGGCATACGTAGACCATAAAACTAATAAGGGAGGACCCGTCCTTAAATGGTACCTAAATCCCATTGATTCATTTAGATCCTTCATGTGTGGATACTTGATTCTGGTTGCTCTACACATGACTGGAAGAAAAGAGCTACTGAGCAACTACACCGAACGCTTCAGTGGAAATGTGCGCTTTGGGAACAATCACGCAGCTCCTATCTTAGGACACGGCAACCTAATACATGACAACCTAACGATCAAGGAAGTTTCATATGTTGAGGGTCTTCGTCACAATTCTTCAGCATTGGTCAATTCTGCGACAGACAACTAAAGGTTCAATTTCATGCTGAAAGTTGCAGTATCACTGGAACAAGGAAGACAAATCTCTACACCATCAATTTGAAGACTACTCGGCGTTCATCCAAACTGTGTCTCATGACAAATAACTCAATTCAACAAAGTGGCCTTCGGCATCAAAGACTGTCCCACCTCAACTTCAAAACGCTGAATAGACTACACACTGACAAACTAGTTAGTGGACTACCATCTTTGAAGTATCACAAGGAACACCTGTGCAGCGCCTGTGAAATGGGGAAAATGAAAAGTGCATCACACAAGACAAAGCGCGTTGCTTCAACTTCTCGGTCACTAGAACTACTACACATGGATCTGTGTGGACCCATGAGAGTACAAAGCATCAATGGACGAAAATACATTCTGGTGATCGTGGATGATTTCTCTCGATATACGTGGACAAGATACCTTAGGACGAAAGATGAGATGTTCGACTTGATCATAGAATTTGTGAAGAAAACTCAGAACTCACTATAATGTAATGTTCTAGTGATTCGAACTGACAACGTTACTGAGTTCAAGAATCAATTGCTTGACAACTTCTACTCATCACTTGGAATCTCTCAGCAATTCTCAGCTGCTACGACACACCAACAGAATGGTGTCGTAGAAAGGAGGATTCAAGTAGCCTGGTTGAAGCAGCTCGTACAATGCTAATACAGTCTAAACCTCCTCACTTTCTCTGGGCCGAAGCGGTCAACACAGCTTGTTACACCCAGAACAAGACAAGTATCCACAAACGATTCGGGAAAACCCCATAGGAACCATTAACAAAAGAATACCGAATATCATATTTCTTCGAGTTTTTGGCTGCAAATGCTTCGTTCTAAACGATAGAGAAGATCGAGGAAAATTTGATCCTAAGGCAGTCAAAGGGGTATTCATTTGATATTCTGCTGAGGCAAAGGCATACAGAGTTTACCTACCACAAAAGCAAACGGTCATGGAAAGTGCGAACGTTATGTTTGATGAAGCGCCATCTATCGCTTTTGGACAGATAAGCCCAGAACCTGGATTCATAAGATTGTTGACAGAAGATCAACATAATCCTCCACCCGAGGAAGGCGTCTACTTCTCAGACATTCGATGAAGATGAGTTGGATATTCTGTTTGATCAAATTTATCTATGCCCTCGTCCACAATTGGACCCTCCTCAAAACGACGAGAGTAGAGACACATGAGATCCATCTGTACATAGTTCAACTGGGAGTGACGAGATGCCTTTAAGTAGACAACCTCAAGCTACCATGACTTCTCAACCACTTCATAATGAAGATGTAGGAAATTCTCCTTCGGATAACTTAGGAAATGAAGCTCAAACACCTATTGAGATCTCAAGCACCAATGAGACATAAGCAAGTGAGGAAGTCAACGATGAGGAATCGATTCAACCACTTCCCCATACAAGGAAATGGATGAGAGCTCACCCAATGTCTCAAATTATCGGAGATCCGAATAAGCACACGCTCCTCAACAATAAACGAGAATCTATATGCCTGTTTTCTGAGTCAAAACGAACCAAGTAAGATCGAAGATGCTTTAGCAGATCCATATTGGATACAAGCCATGCAAGAAGAAATCAATCAATTTGAGCGACTTAAAGTGTGGAGATTAGTCCCAAGACCTTCGGGCAAAACCATTATAGGAACAAAGTATGTTTTCAAAAACAAAAGAGATGAGATGGGATTGTCATTAGGAACAAGGCTCGATTGGTGGCAAAGGGTTATAATCAACAAGAAGGAATAGACTACGATGAAACCTTTGCCCCCGTTGCTCGAATTGAGTCCATCCGACTCTTTCTCGCTTATGCTGCTCACAAAAACTTCATTGTTTACCAAATGGACGTCAAGACAGCCTTCCTAAACGGATCTTGAAAGAAGAAGTATATGTGGCGCAACCTGCAGGCTTTGTGAGCGAAACTCACCCTGACTATGTGTACTTTCTATAGAAGGCTCTTTATGGACTTAAACAAGCCCCGCGGGCTTGGTACGAGGCACTCTCAGATTTTTGATTAAGTCAGGTTCACAAAAGGGAAGATCGACACAACCCTCTTCATCAAAACATAAATCATGAATTCTCCTTGTTCAGATATATGTTGATGACATCATTTTTGGGTCCCCAAATCCTAAGTTTGTGCAAGGAATTTGGTATCTGATGAAGACGAAGTTCGAGATGAGCATAATGGGAGAACTCAACTTCTTTCTTGGACTTCAAGTTAAACTACTTCGAGAAGGCATCTTCATTAGTTAATCAAAATACATCCACGACATACTCAAGAAGTACAACTTGGATAATTCTACTACGAAGAGCACCCCCAATGTCTCTTTTCAGCAACCTAGACTCGGACCCAGATGGAAAGCCGAATCCAACCACATATCGAGGAATCATCGGATCGCTAATGTATCTCACAACCAGCAGACCTGACATTGTGTTCTCTACATGCCTATGTGCTCGCTTCCAAGCCAATCCAAAGGAGTCACACATGCTAGCTGTGAAAAGAATAATTAAATATCTTAGAGGAACCCCATCACTTGGACTATGGTATCCTAAGAACTCAAGTTTTCAATTACTTGGTTATACTGACGCAGATTTTGTAGGATGTAAGATGGACAGGAAAAGTACATATGAGGCCTACAATTCTTAGGTGACAAACTAGTAAGTTGGTCATCTAAGAAGCAAAACTGTGTTTCCACCTCCACTGCCGAGGCGGAGTATGTTGCTGCGGCCAGTTGCTGCTCTCAAATCATGTGGTTGCGAACACAACTGCAGGATTACGGGTTTGATTTCAATAATATTCCTATAAATAGCGACTCAAAGAGCGCCATAGCTATCACTTGTAACAATGTTCACTATTCTCGCACAAAGCACATTGATATTAGGTATCACTTTACAAAAGACCATATGGAGAAGGGCACAATTGCCATGTTCTTCGAAAATACTGAGGTTCAGTTGGCTGACTTATTTACCAAGGCGTTGGATGAAACACGATTCCATTTCCTTGTATCTGAGTTGGGCATGCTGAATCGCGAACCTTAGGCAATCTAACTCCACGGCTTCTTTTGTAAAGTGTACATATTTAGTGTCTGACTTAGCAATCTTTAATAAAAAAACTTAAGGGAAGTTTATTTGCCTAAATTAAGAGGAAGCTTCACAATATATATGCTTTAGTTCAGGGGGAGTTTTTGCAAATGTTACTCTATCTATGGGGAGTTTTTGCACAATATTCACAGATTGAGGGGGGTAGTTGTTTTTTGCAAACCAATCTTTAAACGATTCGTACATCCTTCCAAATGCGAAAAACACTCTTACAACTCTAATACGCAAAACATCTTCAGAATACCAAAACACTTCAACAACGAAAACCATGAAAATTACTTCAAAAATCCGTAATGCGGTCTCAAAAGCCAGTACGACTTGTAAGAACCCAAAACAGAACAGCCATTAAAACGACGAACAAGCACATAAGAAGCGAAATCTCGAGCACTAACATATCCAAATTACGATTAAAACGACGCAGATACGTGTTCCTTGTTCTCTTCTTGGTCTTGCTGTTGATTCCACTTTATCTCTATGAACTCGATTCGTTTGTATGAATGGTTTACGGTATTACCGTGTGGTTCCAATTGTGACTATTATAGGCACGAACCGACCAACGAAATCTTTAAAGTCCCCAAAACATAATTAATGATACAGACGAATTTTTACTTGAGGGTTCATCGCCGCGAACGAAAGCGATGCTTTCTTTGTCGTTTCTCAGATTTTGCCTCACACAAATCAACTTAGAAAAACTCGTTGATTTGATATTATTTTTGGGCCTAACTTTTAAACTATGCGTATGCATATGACTGTTTTGGGTGATTCATTTCAGTTTCTCTTTAATCGGTTTTTGGGTCCGAACTTTAAAGTTAGAAATTTCTAATTTTTAAACTAAAAACTAAATGCCCTTTCAACTTCATCTCTGTGAATCAAAGAGTCGCCCCATTCCGGAATCGGCCGACACAACGATTTGTTTTACAATATCTCTCAACGATTCTTTAAATCGCCCGATTCTTCAAATCTCTCAATTTTCTTCGAATCGCCCGATTCTTAAAATCGCTCGTTTCTTCAAATCTCCCAATTCTACAAATTGCCCGATTCCTCATATACATTGAACAGCTACAATATATTTCTCGGCGATTTCTCATTTCGCCCGATTCCTTACTCCATCGATTTACTACAGTATATCTCCCTCATATAAATAGAAAATCGCCCGATTTCTCATCACTTTCCCCAACTTCATGCGATTACAGTTACAAAGCTCTCTAAAATCTCAAACGACCTTCATCACTTTTACTCTCAAATCACCTATATTTGCGTCATTCTGCACATTCCCACTCATCTTTGTTATGGAATATCGCCGAATCTGCAAATATTAACTGGTTTTCCACTTGTGTTTTGCAGGACTCATTGTTTCGGCTCATTCTTTCATTTTGTTTGCATATTTCTTATCTGTTTTGCTTTAAACCCGTCAATTAGGGTTAATGCTTTAATCATCGAAAATTCCATTTAGCGGACTTTTACTGATTTGGTTTAGAAAACCCTGTTCTCATTCGCCCGATTTGAATTTGATTGAAATTGAATTTTGAAATTCATTCGCCCGATTCCCTTCAGTCAGCGAATTAGACGGAAAAATAACTTTCAATCGCCCGATTTCATCAATTTAACGAAAAACTCAATTCAATAGCCCGATTCTAAACTCCATTTCAATCGCCCGATTCTACACTCTGTTTCAATCCCGATTCAATCGACTTTAAGTGAACTTAGAATTTTTCTAAGTATTGTAAGAGTTGGGTTTACAAGTAACTACGTACTAATGACTCGATCTTATTTTACAGATTTTCAAAATGGTGAGACAAATTGACGAAATCTTCTCATCGAGCGACTGGGCACGAAGACTGCCAAGTAATGTGGAGTTGGACTTTGAAAACACATCATGCCCAGATCCCATTATATCCAAAATCGTACAAAACCATCCCCTGCAAACTGCCCCAAATATCACCGAGTGCGTCCGCGAAGTTTATGTACAACAATTTTGGGACACTCTTCAAAACCCAACTAATAACCCGAAAACAACTAGCCTATCAGCCAAATTTGACAATACCATTGTGGTTTTGACCCCTACAATCATTCGCTCCCAACTAAATCTCCCATACTCACTAATCTACTACCCAAATCCCACTGACAAGGACCTAATCGCAGACTTTCTCTTCATGGGATACAAACCCAACGCACAAAGACTACTCATCTCCCTGACTTCTCAGCCAAAGATAAACCTCACCATGGCGGACCTTGTTCCTCATCGTCAACAAGTGCTTATCACCAAAGCACACTGGGTCGCGGAGCAGATTATGTTAATTTTCCACGGCATCGTCTTCAACAAAAACTACGACGTTGCCCAATTAATATGGTCTGACCTTCTTGACCAGTTAAGAAGATGGGGACTCAGATTGTCAAAGAGGTGCTTCCATACCTCAGATGGTTTCCCGTTCTTGTTCAACATTGGATCTCCACCCCGAGATCGAGCGACGCCCCCAAACCGAAGGCTACCAAATCCCCAAGCTCGGCAAAATACAATCAACCAAGACCAAGTCCGAATTTGATCAAGAGGCCATGATTTTGGGTGAACATCTCCTACAACTCCTCGACAAAACAGATCCCGTACTTCAAGCCTACCTACGAGCAAATAACCTCGAGGGCATCCCCACGATTCAACACAACCCAGTTGCACCTAACCCCGTAATCAGCCAACCCCACCAGCCAAGTCTAGGTTTAGGACAACCCGCATCCTCAAACAAAAACAAAAAAAGGGATGACAGAAGCAACAAGCAGGAATGCGTATACCAAACACAAACACGACCGTCCTCCTTCTTCCTCCAGTCTACAAATAGCCCGGACCGAGCCCATAGGTACAGGGGAGGACTTTGTCTTCCCCTTGTTAGGTCTTACGATTAACAACTCTACGATCCTAGGCTAGAATTCATAGTAATTCGATCGTTATGATAAGCAATAGAATTCGATCGAAAAACTCTAATGAAGAACAAGAGAGAGAATTCGAGTAGAGTGAGAAAGTTACTGTTGTTTCTCTCTCTAGAATTCAAATTGCAAGCCCTCTAATTCAGCTCAATTGATTTACAAGTATTTATACCAAACAAACTTGGTATAAATATCAATCTAGTCCTAATCTAAGGACTACTATACAAAACGCCCCTAATTACAAGGACAACTAATGAAATCAAGCACAATTACAGATACTATTCTACAATCTCCCACTTTGTGCTTGATTGCGTCTCCGCGCCGTTTGTCCTTGTCGGGCGTAATATGATCTGCGCAAGCCCAGCGCATGCTCATAGTTCCTCAGAGTGATCCTAAGCTCCAGTCGCTCTTCGATATCTTCAAGCAATTCCATTAGGAGCGACTGTTCTCTCACGAACCTGTGGATCCTCACCATAGTGTCTCTGTTGATTTCTTCCAACCTCTGCTCGATGTTTTTCCTGATGACCTTGAGCGTCCCATCGCAAAACTTATGAATCTCAGTCTTCAGCATCAACATATTCTTCTTTGCTATTGGATTGTGGTAGGTGACGCCTAGGACTGAGCTGATATGTACGTGATTTTTGGAAAGCCCTTCGATCTCAGGTCCTTTGTTGAGTGGAGCGGTCATGTTGACCTTCTTCTATTGCTCTCCAGAGCCATCTGAAGGTCGTGTGCGGCATAGTACTTGACCTGGCACAACATGAACCGGTAGAGCCCTTCGAGACCTTCTGTCTTGATGAAGCCCTGAGGACCTTTGTACTTCTCCACGTATAGCTGATAAAGCTGGTACACTTCATCGGCGGGGAGGTACGGCAGGTCGCTCTCGCTCAGTTCCTCTCGGGTCCTGTCCACTCGTTCGATGATGTAGTGAGGTGTTGAAAGTCCTCCTTTGTCACAGTAGACGCTGAGTAGTTGGCTTATGGGGAGAGACTCTTATAATGGCTCTTGGCTTGTGTCTTAGTCATCCCCAGCCTAACATCAGGTCCTAGTTTGGTCAGCATCCAGAGGTAGGTCATCCTCTTCTGCTGATCCCAATGAGAGATCCCTCTCAGCTCGAACTCGTTCGGCTTCTTCACTCTGTCCGGAGCAATTTGAATGTTTTTCCATTGCGTGTCGATCCGGACGGTCCCTGGCGTTAGCCTTGGAGAGGGAACCGCCTGTTGAGCTATTAACTCTGGCAGTTTTGGGATAACTCGCTCGTAGTCTTCACCTTCTGAAGCTCGTCGTCTTCTATGATTACGAGATCAATGGACGCTTGTTGTAGAAAGCGCCGGACGTCGTGTAGCCGTTGGCTTTGATGCTCCTCGGGCATGGAGTGGGTCATCCACTGTCCTTCGAATATGTACTTGTCTAGGGCCTCGTGTGGATTGACACCATGTCCAGAGGGTCCGGTTGGTCTGGAGCGGCTGAGGGAGTGGCTTGGGTAGCTGCTAGAGCTACAAGCATCGCAGCACTTGCTTCTTCTTCCGGAAGCAAGGGGCTTTTTTCGGTGGGGTGGACGGAGGCGTCATCAGGTGAAAGGTTGGTGGGTCGATGTGGGCAGTGCGGTGCGTGGTGTGGGTAGTTTGGGCTTGGTGGGTGGTTGTGCTTGGGTTGTTGGGTTTGGTGAGTTTGTGTTTGGTATGGTGGTTTGTGTTTGGGTTTTACCAGCTCCAGCGCTTGTCTGCGTAGCGCCCGAGCCTTGTCCTTGGCAACTTGTTGATGTCCTTGGCCTCTTCTCCCCCTCATGAGGGTCCTGATCGTCAGGATCGTCATGTCTGCGCCGTGATGGGAGATTGGCCTCGGCAGGTGTCAGTCGGTGGCTCAGGATGGTCCACCAATCGCCTATAAAGGGATTCTTCATGCGGCGATCGGATGGAAAGGCCTATCAGACGGGCTAGGAGAATGTCATGGAGCTCGGTGATTGGGATTGTGTATGGGTGATGAGGATGGAGGAAGTGGCTAGAGGGTCGGTGGGTGTGGGTTGTGGAGGTGTGGGGTTGGTTCGTGACGACGGGCCTTCAGAGGCAGGTGCTTCCCGGTATCTCTTGGGATGCCTCGAGGTGCTTGGATTACTCTCTCTGTGATCTTTTCTTCCATTGATGTACAGCAGCAGAGAGAGCGGCCTGGAACTGTTCGGTCGGCACGAAGGGTGCGGACGCCTCCTTAGATGGACCAGGACGACTGACGTCGCCTGTTATCAACCACCCTGAGTAGACACCGACTCTGTGGGTTGGCTCACAGTCACTTGAGGTTGTGACTGTATGAGACTTTCCACCCAATCCTCGAGTCGAATCCTGAGGATTCGTCTCTATGGGTCTGTTGCAGGCTCGGGTTGCGCCTGCGAACCAGAACTACTACAGGAGTAGGTTGCGGCTCAAGATTAGCGAAGAAGTGCCGGCAACCCTTGTCGTGTGGTCAGGGGTATATGGTGCATCGGTGACGGCTAGGAAGAGGGACTCCATTTGTATACTAAGTCGTCGGGAGTCCTTCTTATCAGGCTAATCTCCTCATCGACTCCGTGTCGGATGGTGTAGCTGTGTGAGGAGTGGGATCACGTTCAGCATCCCTTAGAGCCTGATTCGGCACCAGTGGAAGCGAGCTTTGCCCAATTTCTGTCTCGGGCTGTGCTTCTTGTAGAAGAACCTCCTCAAAGGTATCTTCGAGCACGCCAACATGTAAGGGCTCTTCCACTTGTAATTCAAGGTCAGGAGCCCTCGAGTTCCATCTCCGTAGCCACGACGTCTATCAGCGTATCATCGACGTCGGGCATTGGCTCTCGACCAATGGTGGCTCCTGAGCTAGCTCCTGAGCGACATCATCAATCATCGCGTCCTCAGGCTTAGCTGTTGTTGCTGTTGGTGAGCTAGCTCCAAGCACTGTCGGGGGCCCTCGAATCATTTCCTCGTGAGATTTCTGTCCCGACAGTATAGCTTGTAGCGTCTTATTGGGGTCCGCGAGACGAAGGAGCTCGATGGGATCGGATCGACGGTTGGTCCAGGTCCGTGAGCCGTGGGTGTGAAGAACTTGAGCCTTGGTGGTTGGTAATTTCCGCCAGGAGGCAGAGTAGGGATGGTCTGGTGCAGTGCCATGATCTCCCTGATAATGATGCTGAACACCGAGCATAAAGGCACGTTCTTCGATCGCCGGTTTTCTTTTGCTGAATCTGGTCCGCGAGGTCGTTGCAGATCAGCTGAGTGTAGTCGTAATTTCTTGCGAAGGCGATGCCATGGAAGATCCTCAAAATGTTGCTGTGCCCTATCAAATCCTGCGTGCTTGGGCGACAGGCACTTATCACTATTCCGAATAGTGTCTTCCACGGGTGTGGGATTCCGCTCTGGACCTGAGCTAATCTTGTGAGCGGCGGTTGTTATCCCATGTGCAAAAAGTCTTGAATCATCTCGGCCTCGGATGGGAGCGTTCGTAATTATGCTGTGGGGCAAGTCCAGTAAATGTCCGAACTGGTTCTTGTCCATGCTGTGTGCCGCGTCCCGATCCTTGTGAGAACCTGAAAGCTCCATTGTCCCACTTCTCCTTGTATGTAGCCCCAGAACTGCTGGAGATATACCATTGGCACTGATGCGGTTGCCGTTAATGCATGCCAGATGGGGTGATCTCTCAGGATAGAGACAATAATCTCGTCCGGGCATCGAAAGGTGCTCAGATCGAGCTGAAAATTTTGTATCCTGGACCTTAGATACAGGTTGTGGTCGTATATGTGATTGTTCTTGGATAGCGATCCATCTGAAAAAATAAGATACATAAAAGTTTATTAGAATTATTATTTTCAGTCGAAGTATGAATAAATTTCATCAAACTATAGTATATCGTAAGTAATAGCATGTTCATGAATTTTGAATTGAAATCCTATGAATCATAGTGTATGTTCAATTTCAAAATCGTGATGGCATTAATGTAATTTCGAAAAAATATTTGTCGCGTGAAAAATCGTTCGAAATTTTTCTAAGTGTTGAATCAGTAAGTCACTGTTCGTGCCGAGAAAATTTTCCTCGATAAAATGTTTTGAAAATGATTCCTATGCATGATTTCAATTGTAATGACTCAGTTCGATTTTTCGATCGAGAAAAATTTTATTCGCAAAGGTCCGCTACATAGTAAAGACTTAGTAAAATTTTCTAAGTATTGAAGTTGAAATTGAGACTGTAGTCGACCTATTTTACGATCGAGAAAATCCGTTGTAAATTTACGATCGAGAAATATTTCTCAGGTAAATTTACTATCGAGAAATTTTCCTCGATTGAATAAAATTTTCGATTTGAAATTTGTCGAGCGGAATGTGATTTTCGATTGAAGTAAAATAATTTTCGCTGCGATATAATTTACTCGAGAATAGTCAACGAAAGACTAAGTCAATCGTTGAGAAATTTTCAACCAATTAGATCTCAGGCGGCGAATTTTGCGATCGAAAAATTAAGTGTTGAAAAATTAATATCTCGCTGCTACATTTTTGCGATCAAATTGAAATTGAATCGAAAAATTCTATTTGCGATAGTAAGTTTTACGCTCGATAAAATTAGCATCTAAATTGTCTAATCAGTGCGTAAGTTTTTCGCTCATAAAACTCCTAATTAGATTTCTCGATGGTAAGTAAATTTTCGGTCAAAATCTTCTATCGTGGCGACTAAATCAGAATTTTACCGATCGAAAAACTAATTCTTCACAAACAGTATCTCAATTAAATCGGAATTCAATTAAGACTGTTTGCGATCGACAAAGTTCTTCGATGGCTTTAAAAACTCAAATACCCAGTTTCATCAAAACTCAGATTACAGTCGAAGATGCAGATTTCCGATGATCCATTCTATCAAATTCATAGAGAATATCGAAACTATCTTAAGTGCAGGCATTAAACTCAGATAAAGTTCAAAATCAAGCCTAAAACACTATGAAATAGTATGCAATTTTCTCAGTTTTGAAGAACAGTCGAGAAACTAACATAAATCATGCAAAAAACTACAAAATGCAGATGCTAACGAAGTTAAGTCACACGCAAATGGCAACAGATTCTCATTTCTACCTTAAACAGACAATTTCGTGTTGAAGATCGAAAGATTTTTTGAGAAGTTTGAACTGTCTGTGAAAGTTTTGCGCGAGAGAAATTTTTGCGATTTAGGGTTGCGTGAGAAAAAGTTTTTCGACTGACAAAAGTTAAACTTTTATTAACTATCATTAAGTCAAATGTTGGGTTTGCGATTGGACGTTTTGCGATTAAATGGATCAGGCCCATTACTATTTGCGCTCGAGAAATTTTTGATTTGAAAATTTCCTCTCAAGTCAAATTTTCGATCGCAAATTATCGAGGCCAATCAAAATTGTTCCCAACACTGTTTACGATCGAGAAACTTAAATCGTGAATTAAGTCTTCTATCTAGTTTCTCGATAGTAAGTACTTCTAAAATTTTCAGATTGACTCCTATTTCAAAATAAACCCTTTGTAAGACTCCCCCTTAGTATTCAAAATAAATGCAATTAACTCCCTGTATTGTCTGTGTAGTAACGTCTAGCTCCCCTGACAGAAGTTTGAAAATCTGTACCACTTAGAGATAAGCGTTAGAAATAATGGAGTTAATCAACAATTATTTTTGGCAGTTTTATCTTTGAAATATTTGGTCTGCTCCTTCTTTGTAGTGTCGACGTCTTGCTCCTTAATTTTGAAAGATCTGAAATACTCAGAGAAAAACGTCAAAAATATTTGGAGCTAATCTACAAGTCCTATACTTGCTCCCCCTCAAATAATGCATACGAATTGATTAATTATGCAAGCATATGAAATCAATCAAGTCACGAGCACACAAATTTACCAAGTAAGCATGTGTACATGGTCCCCGAAAATATGTACTTTAAAAATATTGTGTGAGGGTAGAAGCAGTGAAAAATATATCGCATTTAAACAATTCAGTACCAATGCAATCTAAAATTGCATTTAGAATGTGCGATATCTAAAGAAATTCGCATTTATTCAATTAGTGCATATGAAACATAACATTTCATGTCAAAATGTGCGAATTTTATTATTTATTATTTATTTATTTTTTTTAATATGGGGTCAGATTATTTTGCTTCGATCAACCGTCACGCCTAAAATTTTACGAGACATTTGAAAGAAGAAAATGACGTCAAGTCATGTCGTCAAACTAAAGTCCTAAGTTCATAGACTGGTCCATGTCGACAACTCTCACCAGGTTCGCTCTTGCTCTCAATTAGCTATCTTGGGATTTTTAATTTTTATCACTCAAGTCAACACAAGCAATTTATGTCAATTTACCTGTGATGAGGCATTTTTAATCATTTCACCTAAGTGAGAGACCGTCTATGTGGAATCAAAGGGTTGTAAGGGTTATAATTCGGCTAGGACTTAGAACGGAAGGAATTTAAAGGAAAATGAGCTTATCTCTTCACCGTTGCAATCCTACGTCCGTCTCTTTTTTTTGGCGTCTTTCTTCTTTTCAATCTTTTCTCCCTCTTTTTCTTTTAAGAACTATCCCTTTTATGTTATGCTCAAGCTGAAGCTCCGCTTCTCCATGAGGCTCTAGGAGATTATCGTAGGCGAAGTTCTTCTTGTTGGTTCTCGGGCCGATACTGAGCTCCTCTTCTATTAGTCCCTATTGAGGTTTCAGAGATTATCAATTTGGAGAAGTTCTCGGTTATGGATTTCGTACCCGAGGCTGCACTCCTCTCCTCGTTTCCCGATATAAGACCGGATTATCGTTGGAGAAGTTCACTTCATGGTGCTCTCTTCCAGCCGTTCTGACGAGCGTACGAGATTATCGTTGGAGAAGTTCACAGCAGGATCCATGCCTTTGGTCTGTTTGTTGCGCGTTGAGCATGCCTTCTTTTGTCATCATTTTACTTTTTCTTTTGTTATCTCCCCCTCCTTTTCTCGTTTGAACAACCATTCGAAGAGTATAAAGTTCGGTTGAAGGCTGGGAATGGGTTTTAAATGAAAGGACATCGGAGAAGGCTCAAAGTGGATGACTAAGGACTAACGTGGGGAAATTAATATAAGGCCGAATGAGGAATATCCTAAACTCCCTTATCATTTTCCTAACGATCTAACGCAAGATGAGTATGAAGCCAAGTATCACTAGTTAAGACAAGCAATTGATGTGTGACTCACTCGAGAAATAGATCCGAAGAGAGAAAAATAGAACAAGGCTTGAGTCCTCACATTTATAGTGGCTTTGTGTCTAGTGGAGCAACCTAATGACCTTTAGACACAAGAATGCGACTTAGACTGACAAAATTAAGCAATTAAATTAATCGCATGTCGGGGTAAAATTCTAAGTGACTTTAGATCAAAACATCCTAAAGGATTTCGTCACACCCTTTATATTATATATAGAAATATATATATATATTATATATTATCATATTTATATTTATTTTTATCACGCAAGATAAGAAAAAATAAGCATAGAAAACACATAGAATAGAGCATGTGATAGCACAGAAGATCAGGTAACGCACATATTACGGAAGATTCAACATGCCTAATTTTCCGACAAGGAATTGAAATCGTTTCTCATCCAATGCCTTGGTGAAAATGTCGGCTAGTTGAAACTCAGTGTTCACAAAGTACATCTCTATCGTGCCTTTTTCTACGTGATCTTTGATGAAATGATATCTAATGTCTATGTGTTTTGTGCGTGAATGATGAACAGGATTGCAAGTAATGCGATTGCACTCTGACTATCACTATATATGGGTATATTACTCAGATTGTACCCATATATCACAAGCCCGACAAATGTGGCTTCGAATGCTTTAGGGTCGAACTTTTCACGTTGCTCTCGGTCGTTCGCCACAAAAGCACTTGCACCCGAAGACTTTAAGGAAAGAGATGTTGGGCACTCTATTATTCACAATCTCATACGGAGTCTTGTTGAACCGTTTGTGAACCACTGTCCTGTTTTGAGTAAAACAGGCGGTATTAACTGCTTCAGCCCATAGAAAGTGTGGAAGTCCCGATTGGATCAGCATTGTATGAGCGGCTTCCACTAGTGTTCGATTTTTCCTTTCAACGACCCCGTTTTGTTGAGGTGTTTTGGCGGCTGAAAATAGTTGACTTATTCCAAGTTTCTGATAAACTCACTGAGGTGATTGTTCTTGAACTCAGTGCCGTTGTCTGTTCGAACAACTTGAATAGTCTGTTGCAGCAGATTTTGAGTCGTGTTCACAAAATTGATGATCAAGTCACCAGTCTCATCTTTCGTTCGGAGGAACTTAGTCCACGTGTAGCGAGAATAGTCATCCACAATCACTAGGACATTTCTTCCATTGATACTCTGAGTCTGCATCGGACCACAGAGATCCATGTGAATTAGTTCCAATGGTCGAGAAGTAGACGCAATTTGCTTGACGTGATGAGATGCACGCTTCATTTTTCCTAATTGACATGCCGAACAGTGATGCTCCCTTTGTAGTTGTATAGTTGGAAGACCGTGAACCAACTTTTTCGTAAAAAGATGTTGGAGAGCTTTATTCAGATGAGACAGTCGTTGATGCCATAAGCTATTCCTCTATAAATCAGTCTGAGAAATGAGGCATACAGCTGTCGAGGGCCGCACAGATGTCAGGTTGATCGTGTAAAGATTGGATCTCCGAAGTCCTTGAAGGAGTTCTGTGTTCTGACTATCCAAAATTCTGCACCGGTCAGCATGGAAGACCACCTGGAAGCCTTTGTCACAGAATTGGCCTCTGTTGAACAAGTTATGGCAGAGGCCTTCGACGTCCGAGACATCTTTAATGGTCAGATTCTTCAGAGTGTTATCCCCAAGTCATAGAATCGGGGTTGAATCGTTGTTCCCAAATCTAACTTTGCCGTTTGGTCGCTCTTTGTAGTTGCTCAGCAGCTCTTGACTACCAGTCATGTGCGTGGAGCAACCAGAGTCGAGGTACCACACATGATGGATCTGCAAAAACAATTTAGTGAGCTTTAGGTACCCACTTAAACATGGGTCCTCTCGGATTAGCAGAATTAATTTTGGGTTCAGATATGACTCCTAAATCTATTTTTGGAAGAGTCTTAATAACCAAATGCACTTTTGAAAAAGTGGGTTTGGGTTTTGCCTCTATAGGTGACTTGGCTCTTTTGGCTTTTGTCGTCCTAGGCGGAGATTTAGGAACCCATTTGGGTTGAACCTTACATGGAAGGTTAATTCAGCACGTACAAATGCTTTGAAGGGTTGACTGAGGAAAATATCTTTTCTTGTGATAGTCTCCTAAGGTGCTTGGGGGATTTAACTTCTACGGGATACCTTAGGTGAGCACATTCATGTATAGCGCCATAAGCTTTCTTTATGGCTGGATCTTGTTTCCTATGTGTCTTTCTTGTGGCATTTGTTTCAGAATGTTTAATTTTTGACGTAGAGCCTATTTCGAAGTTGGTGCTTCTAAAAGTGATCGGCTGAAGTGAATAAGTAGAAGCAACTATCTCAAAGTGGAAATAGCTCTTTTATTTCTACGAATGTCTTTCATCATAACAGAAGGAGTAGCATACTCAGAAACATTTAAATCTAATGGCTCCTTCTCTATCTTAGTGCTAGACACTCTCGCCTTTGTTTTTAGTGCTAAAGCTAGCTCCCTGTAGACGTAGGTAAAGTGAAATTAGTCATAGCACTTTTAACAAAATTATCTTTACAATGTTTATCTTTCAAAGGCGATTTCATTTTTCACGCTTTTCGTAATAGCGTGAGAGGTAGTTTGGGGGGACGAGGAAGCCTTGAGATTTTCCATCTCCTTAAAGAATTTTTTCTTTCAGCTTCAAAATTCTCTCATTCTTTTTCTAACTTAGCCTGTGACTCCTCTATCTGTTTTATGATAGGAGGTTTGTAGAGAGAATTTTTATAATTAATGGATTTAACATCCTCGTGGTATGTTCGAGAATCAGGAGGTAGAATTTGAACTAAATTGCAGACTGGTGTTAGAGTTTCTTTCCCATTTTTGTCCCTTTCATTTAGTTCTTTGTAGTCGAAGGGGATTTCTGGACTATGTGGACCTTGTCTAATGGATGAATCGAAAGTATTTTCATAAGACGATTCAGTAAAATTTCTAAGAGAGGTTATTCCTAAGCGCATGTGTTTAACATCATATATTTCTTTCTTTTGTAAAACACATGGGTTAGTGAAACCTATGCCTTCTATAGGATTATAGAACTATATATCCTTGGGCTTGTTCAAAAATATCGTCTGTTCGGACTGTCCCCTACGCGTAACTATATCGTCTAATTTCTTTACTTTGGCATATAGTTTCTTGCGTTCCTCACCTAGGAGGGCGTAATTATTTTCCACGGTTAGTTTCGCGGCTTGACAGGCATCGAAATCCTTACTAAGCTCACTAATCTTGGCATTCGATGTTTCTAATTGAGCTTCTAAGTTAGTGATCTTAGAGGTAGCTTCGGTTATCCTACAATTTAAAATAGCTTTCTCGTTGAGATTTCTAACAAGCAATTGTAGTTATTTGCTAGCCTATCTTCTAATTCCTTAATCTTTTCGCTCTGTTGTCCTAGTTGAGGTTGACTAGTCGCTCTAGACTGGAGGCTTGGTAAGTTCATCTATTTTTGCACTAGAGCTCCTAAGTTCTTGTTCGAGACCATCTATCTTCTCCTGAGCTCTCTCAAGTTCGTTCTCTACTTCCTCTATACTTTTCTGCTCACGTTTCATGTTAGCATATTGCTTTTGATATGATTCTAACATGGTCAATAATGTGGAAGGAGTGACTACCTCATTTGAAGACATGGATGCATTGTCGTCGTCCGTACGAGTGGATGTTTCGGCGTCCAATTCGTTGTCGAGACGGGCCATGAGAGCTAAGTTCTCTTCTTCGGAGCTCGACATGTCCTCGAGCCATTGGTCCTGTTCGGCCATGAGAGCTACTCCGGCTTCCTTTTGTTTTGTCAATTGAAGCTTCTTGGAGTAGTAGTTTGCATCTCTTTTCTTCGGGAGAGTGCACTCTCTGGCAAAGTGACCTGCTTTGCCACAATTAAAACATTTGTTAGTCTCTTTGGGATTCTTGACCTCGGAACTCTCCGGAGCACGTTCTTTGTTCTTTGAGCTTGTAGTTCGAAGTCTATTGGCTGAGGTTGAAGACTTCTTCTTGAAGTACTTCTTGCTCATCATTTGTCCAATGACAGCTAACTGTTTTCCAAGGGCTTTCATGTTCGGCTCGATGTCGGAGTCCGATTCCTCTTCCGACTCTGATGATGAAGGTGGCCTAACGATCTTATCCTTTATTGATCTTGTGCTCCTCTTCTCCGAGACTAAGGCAACCGTGGCATCGGTTTGTTTGCCTTTCTGCTCTTTGGTGATCTTGCGGATATCGTCCTCATGCTGAGCGAGATTGTCGAACACGGCATGGACATCCAACTCCTCTAGATCTTTGTTTTGTCGTATTTGAGTGGATATTTTCTTCCATTCCGTGGGCAGAGAGGACAGAAATCTTATGTTTGTCTCCATGTTTGTCTTCGTTATGTCTATCTTCCTCATCTCATTGAGAAGAGTGAGGTATCGTTGGTAGATCTCGTCTAGACTCTCCTCCGGCTTTGCTTTGAATGAGTCGTAAGCAGTGAGAATTTTCGCCTTCTTGGCCTTTATGCCAACTTCCGTCCTTTGCATCATCCTATGCAGCTCATCCCACATCCCTTTGGCCGATGTAAGGCTGTCGATTTGTCTGTATATATCGTTGGGGATGCCCTGCATAAGGGTATTCATGGTTACCAGATCAGCCTTAGCTCGAGCTTTTTCCTCCAGAGAGTATTCTCTAGGCTCCTTTAGTCGCCTAGAAGCTGGAATTGCTGAAGTAGCCGTTTCGTCCCCGGGTACATGAACCCAGAACTGTGCCGGTCCCTCTTCTAGGGACTTCAGTAGATTTTCGGCTTGATCTTTTAGAGCAATGAAATTCAGAAAGCGGCTTCTCCAAACTGTGTATTCGCCTTTTGCAAGATCGGCGGACGGTTGTCATTTTCGAGTGAGTATGCATCCATGTTTGTATTGCAGTCGAGTTGTTGAAGGATCTTCGTTAATTGTTTTGAAGGTTCAAGATGATGTAATGTGCTTCACAAGTGAAAAAATTCGTTAGTAGCGTTTAATTCGAAAATTAGATCGAGAATTATTTTCGATTTAATCTTTAAAGTTTGATCGAAATTAATTCCGTTGAGATAGAGTGTACTGGACACTGTTCTCGTGCGAGAAATTTTGTCAGCGAGATATTTTACGAGCGAGATATATTGCTCAAAATCATTCGGTCGAGAAAAATTTCTTGATCGTGAATTTATTTCGATCGTAAAGAAACAGTACGTTAGTAAGTTTCTCGACAAGTCAAAATAAATCTGTTGACTAGAAAAGTTTCTCGCGTATAAAGGATTTTCGCATGGTCAAACGTTAAAAGGTTTGACTGAAAAAGTTTTTCGATTGAAAGTTTTTACGCATGCAAAGTCAAAATAAGTCTCTCTCGAAAAAGTTTTTCGCTGTATAATGCTCGAGAAATAGTTTTAACTAAAATCGTTTCTACTGATGACGATTCTAGCGCTGACTTTGTATTCTGACCGAGAAAAATTCTCGCGCTAAGTTTATCGATCGTAATCCGATCGCAAAACTTGGCGAGAAAAATTTGAGCAATCGAGAAAAATTCACTGAATACGATTAACACTAATTCGAGCAAAAACAAAGAATCAGATAGTGAAATTTGAGGCAATTGCTCGCAATTAAGTAATAATCACGCACGAACAAGCAATTAAACACGTTATGAAGCAAAATATATCGAATTTGATAAAAATCAGAACGTGTTCTTCATGTTATTCGCACACAGTAACACGGAGAGGCAAATCAATCCTAGAAATCGAAGTTTAAAACGCTACAGAACTGATCGCAATGATGATCTATCACTTAAACAAGCACAGAAACACCAAATTCAAGTCAATTAAGCACAGAATTAAGCTATTGGATCGAAAACAGATTTCGCGCCAAACTGTTCTTCGATGAACAATGAACAGAATTAAATTTTCGATCCAATTCTAACAATTTTGATCCAAAACAGAACGAACCTGCTCTGATACCAACTGTTAGGTCCTACGATTAAAACTCTACGATCCTAGGCTAGAATTCATAGTAATTCGATCGTTATGATAAGCAATAGAATTCGATCGAAAAACTCTAATGAAGAACAAGAGAGAGAATTCGAGTAGAGTGAGAAAGTTACTGTTGTTTCTCTCTCTAGAAATCAAATTGCAAGCCTTTCGGATCAATTCTAAAACCTTTCTCTATTCAGCTCAATTGATTTACAAGTATTTATACCAAACAAACTTGGTATAAATATCAATCTAGTCCTAATCTAAGGACTACTATACAAAACGCCCCTAATTACAAGGACAACTAATGAAATCAAGCACAATTACAAATAGTATTCTACACCCCGAGTAGAAGTCGCGACATCTTGATCCCGCAAAGTACCCAACCTAGCCACTCAATCATCTCCCGACAGATGATTATTTCACATACACACGAGGAGCCACTACAGCCATCACCGCCTCACTCCGAGCCGGTTAATGTTGCTTCAAGCAGTCCTCAGCCTCATACTGCACTTTTGTTGGTCCCGAATGCACCAAACAAGGAATCAAAGAGGCTTTGATGGAATGAAAAAGGGAGGATTTCTCACCTTCAAGTGTGTGTAGTGTGTGAAAACTAGGGTTAGCCTTTTGATCTTTGATTACCTTTCAAATGGTGTTGTAATACCTTATATACCACATTAACCCTAGGTATATTAAGGCCCAAACACCAAAAATTAAATAATTACATTCTAGTCCAAAGCCCAAACTAAAGGGTAATTACTAAATTAGACCAAGACTAAAAACTATTGAACAATCTATTAAACCTTCGAAGCAGCGATTCGATCAGCTATGAACCCGGAGTCAATTAAACTTCGCGAACTTGAGCGGCAGTGGTGGGTCTTCTTCCGAAAGTATGCGGCAAATTCTCATGCGCTTGTCTTGAATGATGGTGAGTGTTCCATCCGAGAATTTTGCCACTTTGGAGCAGCGTAGTAGCCTCATCTTTCTCTTGTAGTTCGAGTAGGCGACCGCTAGATCATCTCCGTCAATCACATCGCCCTCTCGGTAGTCGTCCGCGTTCTTGAAAGATGGGCGAGTCAGGTTCACCTTCTTCAGGTTGTGCTCTACCGCCATCTGCAGGTCGTGGGTGGCGTAGAATCTGACTTGTCGGAGCATGTGGCGCTTGAGAGCCACATAACCCATGGTGACCGGTTCAGCCCGTACGAGATGTCCCGAACTTCTTAGGACGAGTCTGAACTGCTTCATAGATTCCAGCATGTTGTACAGATCACCTAAGCGCAGATATTTGAAGTCCGCCTCGCTTACTTCACAACAGCTCTCGTCCTGCCTCATCACCGTGAACACTGGATAGTGAACACGTCCTTTCGATTCTTGGCGAAGGTCAGTGACTTTGCAGATGGGGGCCCGACTCATTTCCAGAGCGAGGTTTTCTTCATCGGACATCGTCCTCTTTGTGCACTTGTGGCAAAGAAGGCTCCATTGATAGAGCTTCTTCTTTTCCTCGCTCCAGTTTTGAATGTTCATCAGCTCATATTCGTTGAAGGTCGTGATGATTTGCTCCTTGCGCCGCCAGATCCTCTTTCTGATCTCCTCTTGAAATGGTGCGGTGATCTTCTTATTTCCCACGGTGCTTCTGGTATATCCGCCGTGGGCACATCCGGTTGAGCAGCAGGAGCCTCAGCTTGCTGCGCTTGAAATTGTAGGATGTTTTCGAGTTCGGCAGGTTCAGCGTCGTACTCCTCTCCGTTCTCGTTGTTTGCAGTGTTGATTAGCGTGAGCGAGGCTTCCTTTAGCAGACGTCGAGCATTTTCCACTAACTTCCTGGCTGCTACTGCATCGGCGGGTGTGTACAGCCATTCATCGTCGAAGATGTAGGCCTCGATCTCATTCTGTGCGCAGTAGACATCCTCGGAAGCTACATTGGAATCGGTGTTGAGATGGGTATGGCTGTGTGGTGGCGAAGGTGTTGCGTCGGAGGAGTTTGAGGATTGTGGGGATGGTTGTGGTGGAGATTCTGGTGGTTCGGATGAGGTGATGGTTTTGGCTAGTATGATTTGGGCGTCGGTTAGTGTAGATGTGGTGGTTGTGGTCTCTAATGCCGATGTGACAGTTAGAGTTTCGGAGACGGTAGTAGGTGGAGGTGAGGGTGATTTGGCTGGTGACTCGGGTTGATAGGGTGGGCTTTTTGGCTAGTGGGGTGTGAGGTTTCTGCGGGCGTTGTTTCAGGTGCAGAGGAGGAGGGCGGCGTCTGGGCCCTTGAGTTTGTGAGGCTTGCAGCCTATTCTCCCCTCGCGGCGATCTTGATCATCGTCTTGATCGTCGCGCCTGATCCCGCTCGACTCGCCTTGAGTGCGGCAAGTCATCGGTTGAGTCATTATCCTCTTCATTTGCTGTTCCTCCTCGTCGAGTTCCGTCATTGACTCGAATCTTGCTCGTAGGATGTAGAAGAGTTCCTTGGCGGAGATGGAGGAGAGAACAGCTTCAGTGTCCACATTTTGAGTTGGTGGTGGCGTCTCAGGGGCCACACCTTTGCCTTTGTCGATGGTGGACGCATCGAGACGCACGTAGACTTTATCGAGGATAGACGTTTCAAGAGTCTTTGCAAACTCTTGAAGACGAGTCTCTAACGCGGTCTCTGTCACGAACTGGGGTAAGTTTAACAAGTTGGAATCACGAAGAATTCCAACTGTCACCGACTCGGAGAAGATAGCCGATCGGCCGCCCGTTTGCACAGGACGGGAAAAGACGGGGTCACTCAGACTTCCCGTTGGCATCATCGATGAGACAGACTCAATCGAATGATGGCCTAGGCTCACGGTTGTTGTGATGTTGGCCGTGCTAGGTCTTCCGCTCTCAGTCACAGAGACATCACCGAGCGTTCTGACAGAATTACGAAGACTCTGTAGTGCGGTAAAAGGTGTATGTGTCCTAGAAACGTAAGAAATTATGGGGAGTGAGGGCACTACACTCGATGTGCATGAAGAGGATGCAGTCTGAGGCGAGGGACTGCTTGATTCAACATCGACTATCTCCAAGTGGGATGTCGATGGCATACGTGGCTCCTCGTGGAATGAAATATCTTCCTGTAGAGAGGAAGATAAGTGGATTTGGGGTCGTTTGCGTGGTTGAGCCAGATGCCACGTCTTCTACTCGGGAGGTGAACAAATCACCTCCTGTACCTATTGGTTCGGCTCGGCTTATATGTGGCTGAGGAGGTCGATCGTGTTTTTGTTTCGATCGACGCTCCGTGGGGCGGCTTACGTCATCCTCTCGCGACCGTTTTTTCGGAGCGCGGGTGGAAGAGGATGCGGCGCGACTCGATGACTTTTTGGAGGTGGTGGTGGGGTTTTGGCTAGTCCCGGGGTTAGGAGCAGTGGGGTTGATCTGCGCCGTAGGGACAGTGGATAGTGGATGAGGGCTTTCGCGGAAAGAGGCTGTAGAGGCACGGTATTCTTGGACGTGCAGGTTGGTTGGGTCGGCGTAAGGCGAGGACGTCGTCTGGGATTATCATTGCGTGTCGATCTTTCGCCGGAGTGTTTTTCTTGGCGAACTTCTCGACAGTGGGGATTTGGAAGTGTTCCGTTGCCGGGCGGAGGCGAATGTTGGTGGAGTGCAAGCGGAAATGTCTGATGAGAGCTGGGAGCCACCGCATGTAGGGGACGAAGCGGTTTGTGACTCCCTTGGCGATTTCCCGGTCGCGACGTTGGATCATGGAGATGAGATCCATCCATATGATGTCGGCGTAGTTGTACTTGCGGTTGTGGGCGATGCCGGTGAGGGTGAGGATTTGAAAGTTCCCGCGGTCCTGACCGGCATGCTTCCCTGACATGCATTTGTTTACCAACAGGTACAACGTTCGCCACGAGATTGCGGGTGGTGACTTCACTGAGGACAAGTGGGCCCTTCTTCTTCTTGGTTTCTGGTTGATAGCCCAGCCGGTCTATGTCCTCGATGAGTTGTTCATGGGTTGGTAGCGGGTCGTATGGGGAGTAGACAGGGAGTTGAAGCACTTCTTGGAGTATCTTTCGAGTGAGGACCACCGTTTCTTGATCAATTATGGCGGATAAGTTTTTTGCAAGGTGGAGTGGTCCAGCTATCTGCAACGTGTGCCAGAATTGTTGAAGATACACTTGTGCTTCTGGCTCGCCATGAGTGAGGGCGTGTTGAAGCGGGTGCCCTTTGAGGATTTCTATAATGTTTGGGGCATCGCATCGAAAGCTGTCTAAGTCCACCATGTAATTGTTGGGAATCAAGGCCGCCCATTGACTTGTTGGAAGATCTGCTCGATGGGTGGACATAGGTACGCGTGTTGAGCTCGATGCGAGCGATGTCCCTTTGGATTGCAGCCGCCTCAAGTGCTTCAATTGTGCCTTGATCTTTGTTTGTCATATCTGTGCTTGACAGTAATTGTAATATGATTAGTACGGATTAAATCGTGAGAACATGAACATGAAAGCAGCCTTAAATTGTAAACGAAAGCATCGACAAAAGGTTGATAAATGAGCTAGCCGAAGACAATTCTCGCATGTAGTGTAGAATTTCGCATGGAAAAAAAAAATTCGCACGTTAAGAAGCTTCGCAAGTTGTTCAAAATTTTGCACGCAATGGGAAAATTCACTGATTATACACATAGCCATGTCGAGAGAAAATTCACATTTAGAGTATCATTTCGCATGTATGAAAATTTTCGCAGGTTATGGACTTTTATAAGTTGTTCAAAAATTTCCGCATGTAATGTTAATTTTCACATATCAAGGAAATTTCGCATTCAGAGTAAGTATTCGCATGTAGCAAGGAAATTTCGCATCCAGAGTAGGTTTTCACATATAGCAAGGAAATTTCGCATTCAGAGGACATTTCGCATGTAGTGGTGATGTTTCGCAGGTTATAATATCTAGGCATGCCGAGAAAATTTTTGCAGATAGAGTAGGTATGCGCATGTATTGGGAAATTTTCGCAAGTTATAGCACAGAGACATGTCGTGAGAATTGACGCATTTAGTGTAATTTTTCCGCATGTAATCCAAAAATTTCGCGGGGAAAATTTGTTCTAAAAACGGTATTAAATTTCGCAGGTGGAAAGAGTTTTTAAGTTAGCAAAATTTCCAAGTGATATAGAAGTTTCGCAGAGTGATGGAGCTTTGAAGAAAATCTGCTTAAGTGATAAAAATTCTCGGGTTGAAATTTTGGGTCACTGTAGTTGCGAAATAGTGAAGATGCGAAAATATGTAATGTGAAGTGATGTGTATGAGAATTTCGCGGGGCTTCACATGCTGTAGCAGCGAAAAAATTTTTTAACACACGTAAATTCTCGGATGAAAGTTTTCGCAGGACCTTAGTCACTGTAGCAGCGAGAAAATTTTAACACTAGAGATTTCTCGGATAAAATTTCGCAGGACCTCACTTACTGTAGCACAAGAAATTTCTCGGAAAGAAAAACAATTTTCGCGGGGCCTTGCTCACTGTAGCAGCGAAACCTAACGTTTAAAGCATTTTCTGAAAAATTTTCTCGGTGAAGAACACTGTGAGAAAACGTACGAAACGACGCAATGATTTTTTGCTTTATACCTACTCAAATCTTAACCAAAATGCAACAGTCTGGACTTAATCGACTCGAAATTGACGGGCAATGCATATTTGGGGTTTTAAACACCAAAACCCTAACATGCGTCCTATTCAAAGCCGAGAAAAATTAATTTTAACCTAACAGATTTAACAAAACGGGGCAAAAAATGATAGAACGAACGGAAATTGGTTTATGTGAGGTGTATTCATACCGAAAAGCTGATTTGCGACAATGGAGTTAGCAGGAAACAGATTTTGAATGCAGATTTGACGACGACGACGATGCGAGGAGTTGAGAAATTTTTGAAAGAGGGTTGCGAAAGTTTTGAAATTTTCTCGGGTATTTGTAAGAATGTGAAAAATGTTAAGGGTTTTGGGGTTTTAGGGATTTTGTTACTGTTTATGCGAAATTTTTGAGTTAATGGGCCGAAATTTGTGGGCTTGGTCAAGATTGGGCTTTGATTCAATTTTTCGCGGGCTTGGTCAAAATTGGGTCCTGATTCAATTTTTCGCGGGCTTGGTCAAAATTGGATCCATTGGTGTTCAATTGGTCCAATTTTGACTTTGTTTTGACCAATTGGTCCAATTTTGACTCTGGTTTGACCAAGGAGTTAAAATTTCAACCCCTTTTTTATTTATTTTTTTATTTTTTATTTTTTAATTAAAAAGGCATAATCAGAAACTCCCCCTTAACCTAACGCTTTCCTTTTTAAATTGAGAGAGAAAAAAATAACCAAAAACTCCCCCTTAATCGAAAACTCCCCTTGAGAGATATAATTTAGAAGACACATAGAGAATGAAGTGAAGTAAAAAGGAAATATGTACACTTTATCAAAGTTCATGTAGGGTCGATTGATCACAACTGAATATTCAGCATGCCCAACATAGTCACTAGGTGTTGGAATCGTTTGACAACCAACGGTTTCGTGAAAATGTCGGCCAGTTGATCTTCGGTTGTGACGTAGTGCAATTCAATCGTCCCTTGTTCGACATGTTCTTTGATGAAGTGGTGACGAATATCTATGTGTTTCGTTCTCGAGTGATGTACCGGATTACTCGTCATCGCAATCGCACTCTTTGAGTCACAGTAAATGGGAATTTTATCAGCATGAAAATTAAAATCTCGTAGTTGGGTTCTCATCCACAAAAGTTGTGCGCAACAACTAGCCGGGGCGACATATTCTGCCTCCGTCGACGATGTTGAGACACAGTTTTGTTTTCGAGAATTCCAACTCACGAGTTTACCGCCCAGAAAGTGTGCAGCTCCAGAGGTGCTTTTTCTTTCCATCTTGCATCCTGCATAGTCCGAGTCAGAGAATCCAACCAGTTTGAAGTCCGATCGAGTGGGGTACCACAAACCCAGATTGGGTGTTCCTTTGAGATAGCGGAGAATCCTTTTGACAGCAGTGAGATGGGATTCCTTAGGTGTAGCCTGGAAACTAGCGCAGATTCCTGTTGAGAGAACGATATCCGGTCGACTAGCAGTGAGGTACAGAAGAGGTCCTATTATCCCTCGATAGATGGTTTGATCAACGGGAGCACCAGATGGGTCCGCGTCGGGTCGGCAAGAGGGAGACATAGGTGTAGCAGCAGTCTTAGCATCCTTCATTCCATATTTCTCGAGGATGTCATGGATGTATTTGGACTGGTTGATGAAGATTCCGTCGGGGAGTTGTTTTACTTGAAGACCAAGAAAGAAATTCAGCTCACCCATCACTCATTTCAAACTTCTCTTTCATCAATTCTGCAAACTCTTCATATAGTTGTGGTTTAGTCGATCCAAAAATGATGTCATCGACATATATCTGCACAATCATGATGTCCGGGCCACTCCGCTTGCTGAAGAGGGTTGTATCCAGAGATCCTTTCTTGAACCCAGACTGAACAAGGAAGTCTGAAAGGACGTCGTACCAAGCTCGGGGAGCCTGTTTTAGTCCGTAGAGGGCCTTGTAAAGTCGATATACGTGATGAGAAAAACTCTTCGCTCAAGAACCCTTCCGGTTGATCAACGTTTCTTCTTTGAGAAATCCATTCAGAAATGCAGTCTTCACGTCCATTTGGTAAACTTTAAAGTTCTTGTGAGCAGCAAAGGTAGAAAATCCGTATAGCTTCGATCCTGGCAACGGGGGCAAAAGTTTCATCGTAGTCGATGCCTTCTTGTTGGTTGTACCCCTTAGCCACAAGTCTTGCTTTATTGCGGATGACAACACCGTCTTCATCCTTTTTGTTCTTGAAGATCCACTTCGTGCCGATAATGGATCTGTTGTGAGGGCGTGGTACGAGTTCCCAGACTTGTAAACGTTCAAACTGATTTATTTCCTCCTGCATTGCAATCAGCCAATCAGGATCATTGAGAGCTTCAGCTACTCGTGATGGTTCGGCTTGACTGAGGTAGCAGGCGAACAGACTTTCATTCATCGTAGCCGAACGCGTCGAAACACCGGATGTGGGATCCCCAATAATCTGATCGGTAGGATGAGAGCGAGCCCAAAGTGGTACATTGGTTTGTGAGGAGCTGGCCGCATTTGTATCGATTGGAGGCTCGCTATATTGGGGTCCGGTGTCCGAAGAAGAGATCTCACCCGTAGTAGATTGACAAGGTTCAGCATCAGGATCAGCAATGTTCCCAGGGTTGGGTAAAATGTCGTCTTCGTTGAGATTGAGATCATCCAAGTTTGGCGGGACGACATCATCGCCGATAGCTGGTGGTGTAGGTGGGGTAGGTGCAGCGGTAGTTTGAGTGGTGGCGACGGGAGTCTTGGGGACTGGATAGAAGTACTCGAAGAGTAGATCGAGATCCAGTTCACCAGAATTGCCCTCAGATGAGGAAATTCCCGTCGTTGAAGGTTGACCTTTTGTCAACGACTGTAGAAGACGTGGTTCTGAACTGATATGAGCAGAAGCCATGAGGTCGCCTTCGCTTTCGTCAAAGGTGACATTTGTGCTCTCTATTACTGATCGTTTCTCCCTAAGATAGACTCTGTATGCCTTCGAGTTCAGCGAATATCCAACAAAGATGCCTTCAAGTGCTTTTGGATCAAGCTTCCAAGAATTTGGCGATCATTGGCCACAAAACATCGGCAACAGAAGACCCTTAGATAAGATATATCGGGGATACGACGATTATTCAGCATCTCGTATGGGGTGCGGTTGAATCTCTTGTGGATTGAAGCCCGGTTTTGCGTGTAGCAAGCCGTTTGAATAGCTTCGCCCCAAAGAGAGTGAGGAAGGCCGGATTGGATGAGGAGAGTCCTAGCTGCTTCAACTAGTGTCCTATTTTTACGCTCAACGACACCATTCTGTTCCGGTGTCTTCACCACTGAGAACTGCTGGGTGATGCCCTGAGTGGCATACACTGAGCTTCTTGTTCTTAAACTCAGTTCCGTTGTCAGTTCTGATAATCCGAACCTTTTGTTGATGAAGGTTTGGGATGTAACAACAAACTCGATGATTATATCAGGAACTTCATCCTTTGTACGAATGAGTTTCGTCCATGTATAGCGTGAGAAGTCGTCGACAATCACAAGAATGTATCGTCTTCCTCCGAGTGTAGCCGTAGGCATTGGGCCACATAGATCCATGTGTAAGAGCTCAAGGATGAGTTTAGAGGACGGTGTTTCCTTGGAGATGTGAGACGATCGCTTCATCTTCGCCAATTCACAGGCAGAGCAGAGGTGTTCCTTATGATATGTCAATTGGGGGTAGACCGTTGACGAGTTTATTCTGACACAGTTTGTTGATGGTCTTGAAGTTGAGATGTGAAAGACGCCGGTGCCGTAGATCGTTCAACTTGGGTGCGGCTCGAGAGAGAAGGCATATAGGTCGAGAGGTCGTAAGATTGAGTACGTAAAGGTGAGACGTGCGCGTTCCAAAAAGAAGAGGCTGTCCCGAGGCATCTATAATGCTGCAGATGTCAGATTCGAAGAGAACCTTGTATCCTTTGTCGCAGAAACGACCAATGCTGAAGAGATTGTAGCTCAAACCCTCGACATAAGAGATGCCCTTAATCGTCAGCTTGTCATGGATGAGATCACCAGTTCCAAGAATTGGCGCCATTTGACTGTTTTCGAAGGAGACCCTTCCGAGATAGCGCTCGGAAAAGTTGCTCAACAGCTCCTTGTTCCCCGTCATGTGTGTGGAGCAACCCGAGTCTAGATACCACACATGACAGACCTGCAATCATCAGCAAACGTTGGGTCCCCGTTTACGGGCGGGACCTTCTTGTGATACAAGTAAAATTTTCATGCGCTTAATGGGAAATGTGGTTTCTAAATCAGATTGTGTCGGTTCTAATTTAGCTTTCCCTTTGTGATTTGATTGAGGAGGTGGGATTATGGTTTTTCTAACCCATATTTGCCTAACTTGCGCTTGCATATACGTTGTTATTCGTGAATTGACGTGAAGGTTTTGGTTGTTGTTGTCGCCTTTTGGTTTAGTCGTCTCTTTGCTTGCGAGCAGTAGTTGACTTTGTATTCAGCGTTGGATGCCGTTTTCGCTTAACCGTGGGCGTAGATGAACTGGGAGAATGCAGGGACGTCGTAGAGGAGGTCTGCCTTTTTGGTGGGGGTGTTGCGTGTTCGTGTGCCTCATATTCATGAAAGCGTGGAAGAATGAAGTCATTGCAGCAACACATAGACATTAGTTTGGCAAAGGAAAAATAAGTTTTGGCAGCATAAGTGTCTACGTCCTTAAGATGTTGGGAATCAGTACATAGATTGGAAATACAAATATAGGATGGTCTTTTCTTCTTGTCATCGAAGAGCGGGTCCTCCTTTACTTCAGATGAACTCCCTTCCGGAGACGTTGAACTCACATTCCCTGTATTCATAGGAATACGAGAGTTAGTGTTTGAGCAAGTTTCAGCTTCAGGAGTCATCTTCGCCGTCCTCTTACATTTACATGTTTGAGAATCGGGTCTTGACTTGATGTAGAGGGATTGTTTGTACTGTGAAATTGTTCTAGTGTAGAGATTTTGCTAAGTAGTTCATCTCGCTCATTTGCGAAGGTCTTCTGCTCTAATTCTAGTGTTCGTTCTAGTTCTGCTATGAGCAGAAGTTTCTCTGGGATGTAGGTGCGAGAGATCGCTTCTTGGAAAGCAATTTCCTGTTCTTTGGTTGGGAGTGGAGTTTCGACATCCTCCGAAAGTGAAGGTATCTTAGTCTTATCTCTATCATTCAATTCTGTGTAGTCATACGCGATTTCTGCCCAATGAATGTTCTGTACTCTTTTTTCTTCCGAGATGACAGCGGAGGATGATCTCACAAATGGCTTAAGTTGCGGGGGAGCACCATTTTTTGTTTGCAGGAACGTAGTGTTACACATGTTATACCTTTTAACTATTAGCGGTGTTGGATTGCAATTGCTGGTCAGGCCAATTCCCTCCGGGCGTTGTAGAATTCTGTTTCAACTGGTTGGTTCAATAGGCATAGGATGCGTGTGTTTTCGTTTCTAAGGTGAAGTTGCTCTTCAAGTTCTTTCACCTTTCGGTACAGCCTAAACCTTTCCTTTGTAAGCAGTTCGTATTGGGATGCCGTCAGAAGACGAGATGTTTCGCATGAACTGATGGCCAGTGTGGTTTCCTTCACCTTATTCTCACTTTGCTTGTTCTTGCTTTGCAGACGTTTGACTAACGCTTCAGAGGCCATTAGACGTTCATTTGCAAAAGCGAGCTCTTCTACTTTTAAGCTAAGTAATGTATAGTTGTTTTCAAATTTTAGCTTAAGTTCTTCATACTCCCTAGCGTCTACGGTGGGTTTCTTAATGGTGTGACGGTGATTGAACACATCATCGAGTTGCGAAATTCGTACCTCAGACTCGGCGTTGGTAGGAGTCTTAGCTGTGTTCTCTTCGGTGTTGGCCATCTCCTCGTCCTCACCATGTTTGACCAGCCTTGCCATGCAGCAATCTTCATCCTGAGGCTCCTCGTCTTCTGAAGTGTCGTTCACCCATTCAGCTTCTTCGGTAAGTAGAACTTTCCCACTTTCCATTTTGCGGGTCATTCTGGCCTTACGGTCGTAGTAGCCAGAGTCCTTCATGCGTGGGCGTGGCATTCCTTGGCAAAGTGACCTGTCTTTCCACACCGAAAGCACTTCACAGACTTTTGAGGTGCTGAGTCCTCCTCTTTCTTTATCGGCTTAGATTCTTCCATGGGTGGTCTTTTTGGTGCCGCTAAAGGTTCTTTGGCAATTGGAGGAGGATGAGGATTTTTTCCCGATCTTCTTTGTGACCATCTTTGTGAGCATTGCCAGTTGCTTGCGTAGATCACGAATATCTTCATCAGATTCTGTATCAGCTTCGGATCCTGAAGAGGCGTCAGATACAACAGCTCGCAGCTTCCCTTTGTTATGTTTGGCCTTAGCGATGGAAGATCGTTCGGTAGTTTTGTTTGAGAGGAGAGCCAGTGGGTCGACTCGAGTGTTGGTGGACTGAGGTTGCACGTAAGGAGCATATGCAGACAGGCTGTCGTATAGAGCATGGATGGAGGTGTTGGAGAGGTCCTTACTCTGAATCATCATCACAGTTGCATTTCCCCAATGTGGTTTGAGGCTACCAAGGAAGCGGTTGTTGATGTCAAATTTGTCCCTCGTGATCTTGGCTTTCTTGAGTTCATTGATGACCTTCAAGTATCGGAGGTATGTGTCACGCAACTCCTCTCCTTCATAGGCTTGTGTTCATACTGCGAGAGACATGCTGATTTCCTCCCCTGAGCACTTTCAGTTGTGCCTGCCATGATTTCCACGAGCTCATCCCATATTTCCTTAGCAGTTGTGCAGCACTCGATGTGAGCGTAGACTTCGTTGCCCATAGCCTGGAAGAGGTATCCTTTGGCAGTCTCGTCGGCCTGTACGCGAGCCTCTTCATCCTCATTGATGGGACCTCTTGGAGTGCGGCGTTCATCCATGGGAGGGTTTGCGTTGGCTGTGCAGGGATGATCGTCCAGAACTGTGCTGGACCATTGAAGATGGAGTCCAGAAGGTATTGAGAGAGTGGTGCGCCTTTGTTCCTGATGAACGTGAGGAATCAGTTTGTCCATATGCTGTAGTCGCCTTGTCGCAGCATCGGTGGCCTGGTGTCGGAGCCCACTGTTGAGATGTCATTCGTGGTAGACATGGTTGGTGCAGTCGAATCGTCTGTGGTTTTGATCTTGTATAGATAAGAAAGTTAGTAACGAATGAGACGAGAAATATGAGTTTAACGTGTAGAGTTTTGAGAAAAAAAAATGTTTAAGGAATTCTTAGAACTAAGTGAGCGTGTGTGATGGTCGATAATGTATGAAGGGAAGATATATCTTGAAATATGGAGAAGTTCTAGAAATTTAAAAACGAGATTTGAGGCGAGAAAAATTTATGTCAAAAGTGGTCTAGGGTGACAGGATTAAAGTGTAGGGGTCAAATCTTAAATAAGTTTGAAAAAAAAATTTAACCCGAGAAAATTTTAACTCGAGAAAAAGGTAAAAACCTTAACACTTTAAGAAAAGAGAATTCGCAGTTTGAAGGAACATGATTATATGAAGAATTATCCGAGAAATTATGTGTTGAGAAATTTCGGTGTTTGTGAGTTTAAAGGAACATGATTCTGAAATTTCGCATGTGAGAAGGATTCTTGATTTTGAATATTTACCACCTACGCAAGAAATTTAGCATCAAGAGTTGATGAAATAAACTTTCTCGGCTGAAAATTAAGAAATTTTTTTTCAGATTTGAGAGAATTGTGGTTTTTGAAAAACTTTCTTGGATGAAATAAACTTTCTCGGCTGAAAATTAAGAAAATTTCGCGAGTTTGTAAACTTTTTCGGTTTTGAAAAATTTCGCGGCTCAGAGAAATTCGCGGAATAAGCCTTTTTAGGTATAAAGTTTCTCGGATATATGAAGAGTAAGCAAATTTCGCGGACGAAGTTTTCTCAGATTTTTGAAAATATGCAGTTGCGAAAAATGCAGTGTAAGTGAAATTTTTCGCGGCTCTAGGTAAATTCTCGGAATCAAATTTCCCAGATGGGAAAATTTCGCGGACTTGAACGATTAAGCAAAAGTTTTGCGGTCAAGAACGAGCTTTCACTGTTTCATTGCTTTCATGCGTTTTGCCAGAAAATCGTCCAGTTCTTGCTCAAATCTCAACCAAAATCGCTCAAACTTGATCCTGAACTTCGGAAATTCTTCCCTAAACACATAATCGACCGATTTGTGGGCTAATACCAACAAAAAACAGGTCAAATCGACCAAAAACAGAGAATGGCCGAGATGTCCTTTTTCTGAAGAATTTTTGCTTCGATCTTGCTCAAAACTCGTTAAAACTGATCCAAAAGTGTTCTAAAAACATTTTGGGCACAGAATCGATCTGGGGAAAGGTTTTAAACACAGAAACGAAGCATTAAAACCCCAAAACGAGTTCAAAATGCCCGAAAGTGATTTTTGCCCAAAAACACCTTTGATCTTTCTCGGAATCGAACGAAACTGGATTCAAATCAATGCAGATCGATCCACGTTTGCTCTGATACCACTTGTTGGTCCCGAATGCACCAAACAAGGAATCAAAGAGGCTTTGATGGAATGAAAAAGGGAGGATTTCTCACCTTCAAGTGTGTGTAGTGTGTGAAAACTAGGGTTAGTCTTTTGATCTTTGATTACCTTTCAAATGGTGTTGGTAATACCTTATCTACCACATTAACCCTAGGTATATTAAGGCCCAAACACCAAAAATTAAATAATTACATTCTAGTCCAAAGCCCAAACTAAAGGGTAATTACTAAATTAGACCCAAGACTAAAACTATTGACACAATCTATTAAATATCCTAACAACTTTCTTTGACCACATCGAGTCTAGTGTCCTCACCACCTATATTTTTTCCATTTACTAGGCCACAAACACCTTTTGTTGCACCTCTAGATCTTAGTGATCTGGACAGAACGCTCGTCCATGTCCCTGTACTGGGCCAGAGCGAAAGCCCCACAGTAGTCAACATCACCACAGCTGCTGCATTGGGCCATCGACTGAGTCCGTCTCAGCATCGGCGTCAACGATGAGCCTAAGTGGCCCCGGTTTCTCAAGTCCTGTGCAAACAGGCGGCACATCAGCACCACCTTACTCTGATGTTGTGACGGTGGGCCGTCTTGGTGACACCGCTATGTTATTTTCCCCATTCGTGACGGTGGCTACTTTGAATGCCAAGCTTGATGCTACACTCGCCAAGTTCGCGAAAGGCCTCGAAGACTCAATCATGACCCACGTGCATGACGCAATTGGCACCTCCACTCACGATAAAGGCAAGACCCCCGTCATCGAAGAAGAACGTGCCACCCCTGACTCCGCTGATCCTTATCCTGGCCCATGGAATGTCCCAATAGACGAACTCATCGACGTCCTGCTGGCCAAACTACGCACTGCACCGACCCTTAGGGAACGAGCTCAGGAGGTCCTTAGGCGGCTCGAGGTTCCCTTCACCTGTCGAGGCGAGCCGGATCATCAGTACAACAATGTGACGACTTAGACGATGAGGGTCATCCCGAGGGGTAGAGAACGCAAGACAAAGGGCCTCAGCCTCAACAGTCACAGCCAAGAGTCACCAAAACACCCACCCGAACCAAAACACCTACACCAACACGAACCAAACAATCTACCCGAACTACTACCAAAACAACCCAACAAGCCTCTTCACCAGACATACGCATTTCACTTCCTAGTCCCACAGCTCAAGGAAGCCCCTCCAATCCTTCATTCTCACCTACCACATCCCTTCAGACAGACGAACCAGTCGCATGTTGGAACTATTTTATTGTATTCAATTAATAATAGTAGTCTTTGTCTTGCTATGCAAATTAGTAGTCTTGGGCTAAATTGTAATTAGTCATTGTATAGGACTACTTGTGTAAATATACCATGAGGTGGTATATATAAGTGAACTCCTAAGAAAATTAGGAGTGCGCTTAGTATGGTTTTCAAATCGAAAAATTAGAATTGGAAAAATTAGCGCCTTTGTGTTGTTCAACGTCGTTTCTCTCAAACCTCAACTTAGGTAAATCTCAAGCGTAAGTGATCGAAATTCTCAGATTTACTATCCGATTATTTGTGATTCGATCTGTGTTGGATAAAAAGGACCTAACAATTGGTATTAGACCTGAGCGTGTTAGGATTTGGATTAAATTTGGACTGATTTCTGAATTTTCGACACTGATTTTTCTTATTTTTTTTACACTGTTCATCATAGAAATTCAATTTGATTCTTCTTAATTCGACTTGATTTGCTTTTCTTAAGGTTCGATTATGTGTTTATCGTTGTTCTGAGCTCATTTCCAATCGATCGAACCAACTTTTCTACGAATTTTGAAGATTGATGGAATTTTCGTTCGTTGCACAGTTCTTCAAAAGCTAATTTGCTTTTTTCATAATTCGATTTGTTTTGCTGTTTTTGTTGTTCTGTCGAGTGTTTCTAACGTTTCTGAGCTTATTTCTGATCGAACTAACTTCTCTGCGAATCTCTGAAGATTGAGTGAAATCCGTTGTTAAATTCGACTGTTCTTCATTTTTTTTCGAAAATTCGACTGATTTAGCTTTTAACGTGTTAAATTGATTGTTTGTTCTTGCTGAGTACTTGATTTCGAACGATAACCTAGAATGATCCACTAATTTCGCGTTTGGATCGAGATTTTGGGTGTTTTTCGCTTGCGTTAGTTTCTGATGTTTCTTCCCTGTTCATCACCTTCATCAGCGAAGAAAAATCTCTGTTCAAGCTCGAGAAATCGGTCAACGCATAAAACATCGGTCAACGCTCGAATATATGGTCGAGAAAGGTTTAAAGATCGCAAAACTGTGATCTAAATTTTTTTTTGGTCGTGAAATCTGCGATTCATCATCTTCGTTGATTACCTATAGTCAAATTGCAGAACATTTGCAGGGCAAATTGCATTTCTAGTCCCACATACTATGTTAGTCCTTACATTTTAATCCCTAATTGTTTTCGATTTAGTCCTAAAAAGTTCTGATCTAGTCCTAAATTGAAAATTTTCAATTCAACCCCAGAACTTTCAATTTTATTCAACTCTCACTCATTTAAGTGATTTTACGATCGCAAATTATTGTTTAGCTGTTTTTACAGGTTCGTCTTTGCAAAACTTGTTTTTCGCCCGCAAAACCTTTTGCGATCGAAAAATTTGATTTTAAAGGTTTAAATATTAAGGTCTCGAAACGACGACGTTTTATCAAATTGCAAAACTTTTACAATTGTAAAACTATACGTAACTGTTTGAAATTCAAAACCATTTCTAAAAACAGTACTTCGTCGAAAAACTTACAATCGAAAAACAGTGCTCTACATCTTCACACGAAAAACTTTTAATCGAGAATTATTTTCGATCGAAAACAGTGCTTTATATTGACATTAAAAGATACTTAATAAATTTTTTCGATCGAAAACAACAACGTTCAATTGGCACATTATAGAAAAAGCTTTTGGTATATACTATTAAATTTTTAAATCAAACTTTAAAAACCAAAATCTTTTCGACACTGAAATTTTAAAAGCCAAATATTTTAATCAGAATAAAAAAATCCAAATCACAAAACACGTTAACGATTAAAATATCCAACCAAAATTTAGACTACAATAAAACATCATGGATCCAAATATAAAGATATTACAAGACCAAGTAACAATCAATTTAATTCGCAGTGAGACATTATGAAAAATATAAGAATGAACTTGAAAATGTTAGAACACTCGAGGCTAAGATAGAAACCATAGAAATTAAGTTAAGGAACTTAGCAAAAATTCTGATGTAGTCCAAGTAGAGGAAAATCAGGAGGCATGCAGAGCTACAAACCATAGAAGAATGTAACGTCAAACTAGAGTTATAATTAAGACTAGCTAGTGCTCTCGATATGATCTCTAGTCTTCGAATCTAAGCTAGAAACTTCTGAATCTAACCTTAGCAACTCTAGTGCGAAAATAGATGAACTAATTAAGAGCTCAAATCTTAGCGAGGCTAAGCATATTTCCTTAGAGAAGCATAGGTCGATAGTAAAAGAATTAGACGACAGGCTAGACAACAACCATAAATGTCTACTTAGGAATCTGGACGAGAAGTCTTCTCAAATGTAGACTAGAAGGTATGAGCAAAAAGGTCACTAGTCTAGAAGCCGAAATAGATAAATCTAATTCTAAGAATAGAGAATTAAGAAAGAGTCTAGACACCTTTCAAGCCGATAAGAGCACTGCTCAAAATAACTATGCTTTCTTAAGAGAAAAACGTGGGAAGCTCTATTCTAAGATTAATCAATTAGAAAATCTTTTTGGGACTTCTAAGACCAAGGAAGCACAATGTCATCATTCTGAAAATTCTTCTTCCGTCGATATACCTTCTATTCTTAAGAAAATAGAGGATTTAAATTCTACACTAGAAACAGAAAGAAAGAACTTTGAAGTAGAAAAGAATACACTTCTAACGGAGATATCTAGTCTCAAAGCTTCCTCGTCTTCAAAACATGACAAGGAACGCAAACGGTTGATCTCGTTCCTACCACCGAAATGGCTTCTACTAATTCTACGTCAACCTTGACCAAAGCTGAAATTCAAAAAAAGTCCCGCACTTTCTATACTCGAGGAACAAGTCCCGCAGAAACGAGAGAACAGAAAAGCTCCAAGACTGAATAATAAAGATCAAAAGTCTTCCTCTCCCTCTCTCAAAACGAAAAATTTTCACGAAAATATTTCGAGTTCTAGCGCACAAACTTCATAGTGTGTTTCAAATGATTCTACTAGTTTTTCACTTAAAAAGCCTAGACTTGAAAATAATTTTCGAAATTCTTATTCTCATGTGAAAAATGTGCATTCTCCATGTAGGAATTACGACAGTTCTACTTTACGTGCTTATCACTCTATTTGCTCGTATTCTTACATAAAGTATCCAGTCAATATTCGTTCCAAAAAGCACTTATTACGACTAGGTACCGAGAAGACCTTTACAAGTACACATTCTAGGAGCACATATTCACATGCTAGAATTACTTATCCGTGTAAAATCAAGCAAAAATGGATTCCTAAGTCGGATATCAAGTCACAAAGTCCTAGTCAAATATGGACTCCTAAGACTACATCTTCGACCAACTTAGGTTCACAATCTAATTTTACACGATTTACGACTAACTCGTTTTCTGCTGATAAGGGAGGACTCATACGACAATGGGTACCAAAGTTCCGATAGTTTTGCAGATTTCCCTCATGTATGGAATTCGACGTAGTGGTTCCACGTACATGATAAAGGGATAAGGCGTGAGCTACTACAACTAAGTTTCAACGAGGTATATTTCAAACTTACATATGCATATGAGTTTCGTCGAAAAAAATATATACCTATTTTCTTTGAAAACTTTTCAAATGATACATTTTCAATATGCATTACAGCGCTTTAAACGAGTTTTAAAATTTTCAAATGCATATTACGAACGGACACGATAAATACCATTTTTCGATTAGTACCTTTTAAACGAGCTTTATTTGAGGGGTAGAAAACTTACAACGAACGATTTAAGGGAATGAGATACGTAATATTCGTCAAGCTAATTACGCATATTTCTAGGGGGAGAAATTTATTTTCGAGGCATTTTCGGACATGGAAAGCATAAATAAATACTTTGATTTTCTTTTTCTTTTATACTTAAATTAAAAATAAATCCTTCCGAAAAAGTTTGCCGATTTTTTCTTCACTTTCTCGAGAAAATTTTCACCAAGTTTCTTGACAAGTTTTTTTTCATCGCACTTTCTCGGAGATATAAATAGAATACTACTATATGAATAGTATACATACATATATATATATATATATCTATAAAAAAAGAGGAGATAAAAAAAAAGAAGAGAGGGATAAAAAAAAAAAAAAAGAAGATAAAAAAAGGATATAAAAAAGGAGATAAAAAAAGGATAAAAAAAAAAAAAAAAGAAGAAAAATTAAAAAAAAAAACTCTCCTTTTTATTTTTCGATATGCTTCTCGGATTTATTCTCCCACATCCAAAGATGGACGTACCACGAAGAATCTCGAACTTTCAAACGGACAAAATTTTCCAAAGACGACGGCGACGATCTAAGTGAAGATCAAATGCTTCGTATTTTCATCGATCGGCCCCGGCTTGCTAATTCAACTAGAGCAACACTTCTCACGTACCCCAGAAGCACGGATTTCATGTTCCTATAGTTCAGTCTAATCCGACTTCTAACCCCGGAACGCGTTCGAGCATTTGAGACCAATCAAGATTATTTCGATGATGCCTAGGAAGTCTTTGAAGATACATCACTACCTTATCTCACATAATTTTCGGACCAACCCTCATAGGTACAGGTGCTAATTTTAGTTAGCTCCCGGGTAGAAATCGTCGCATTAGGTCCAACGGCGCATGCACAACCGAGCCTTACCCATTCGTCTATCTCTCAAAGGATAGGTGTTTCATAAATCACGGGGAGCCACGTATGCTATCACCGTTTCACTCGAAAACGGGAGATATTGAACTAAGTGGTATTCCGCCCCGTACCACGCTTTTATTGATCACGCGTCTAGTGTGTCCTCACTATCCATAATTTTCAAATTTTTAGGACACATACACTTTTTAACACACCTAATCTTGGTGATTACGTTAGAACTTCCGTAGACATGTTCCTTTTAAAAGACGTGCTTCGAGGATCGGAAGGAAGTCCGACCGTTGTAACATCAAAGCAACAACGGTTTCTGCCATCTTCTACGAACTTTGCTCCTAGTTGATGTCAACGTGACACCTATGTGGCCCCGATACTCATTTTGACGGATTGCCTTTGTGGCTCCGTCCGGTTATTGCCCTCACCGACCTTTTGGTATTGTCCTTACCTACCTCGAAATTAACATGCCGACATCGTTCACACGATTCGCCATGAGGGGGAGAAGGGGTTATGCATACACAATTGGTCGGTTCACCCACCAAATCCCGTCGCGCTTACCACTCTGAAACCGGGCTCTCTCACAATGCCACATTCAAAGGAAGCTCGGTACAACTTAAAAAAAATCAAGAAAGAGACGGCCTACCTTCTTCTGGAACTAGAGACGCTTCTTCGAGGCCGAACCAGACAACTTCCATTCGGAGAAGACGAATCTGGCAAAACGGAGAACATGGCTAAAACCCCGAGCCCCCTCCTCGACTTTCTCATGCCCCTTGCTTTCGGAAGAAGAAGCAAGGACCGAGGATCGAACGACACGTGACTCAAGCATCATCAAGGACTGAAGTTGCCAAACGTGTTCACCTCTCCAAACCTCAACATCGGATTCCCCGATCTGAACACAAGGTTGACCCAAATAGGGGGAGTTTCGTTTTTCGTGTGCTTTCAACGGGAGAAATGGAACGCGGACTTTCTAAATCCGGCAAGAATACTTCGTACATCTTACGGCATTTAGGAGAAGGACTTCAAAGGAAGATTCGAAGAAAAAGCCGATGCCTAGAAGACCTGGTGAGCTTGAAGATTTTCTAAAGAGGAGATTTTAAGGACTCGATGACTCTTTCCATTTCAAGACGAAGACATCCAGCGCAATGTTGAAAATTGAATACAAAGGGGGAGATTGTTGGAACTATTTTATTGTATTCAATTAATAGAGTTGTGTTAGTCTTGCTATGCAAATTAGTAGTCTTTGGGCTAAATTGTAATTAGTCATTGTATATGACTACTTGTGTAAATATACCACGATGTGGTATATATAAGTGAACTCCTAAGATAATTAGGAGGGCGCTTAGTATGGTTTTCAGATCAAAAAATTAGAATTGGAAAATTGAGAGAAGATTTTAGCGCCTTTGTGTTCTTCAACGTCGTTTTCTCTCTCAAACCTCAACCTAGGTAAAGCTCAAGCGTAAGTGATCGAAATTCTCAGATTTGCTATCCGATTCTTTGTTATTCGATCTGTGTTGGATAAAAAAAGGACCTAACATCGTATCTCTCGAAGAGCTTTATAACCCTCACACCACCGTTGAAAAATACATCTTCAATGATGATTGGATGACAAAGCCGATGGATCCAACCATGGCCAAGGGCTTAATGGAGAATGCCAGATACTTCTTGCTGAAGGCAAACGTAAGACTGGCCCTCATCGACGATGATGAACTCGAGGAAGGTGAAGACTACGAAGCTGATATTCCAGAATTCCCGAGCTTCTCAAACACGCCATCCTAGATGAGGAGTGCCCTCCCTTGGAATCAAAGATAAGAGAAGAACTAAATCTGCCGAGGGAAAATGCCAAAGTGGTTGCACCATATCAAGAAGAGATACGAAGGAGAATCTGGAGGAAAGGAGATAAGATTAAGAACTTAGACGAGCTTGAACCCATAGGCCTAACTCGTCTCTCAAGACCAACTGTCGTTCGGTACCTTCTCTCTCTCCGAGGAGGACTTATGCTCAAAGGAAAAGGAACTGATGTTGATACTCTTCGAAGAGAAGAAAAGGAAAGAGCCAGAATCAGTGCAATCGTGGGAGTACGACGAGCTCGCCTTGACTTCTACGAATTCCCTATCTTCAAGGTGCGGCGAGAAGATGGAATGATCGAAGAACTGACTGAAGGTGATCTCTCCTACATCAGGAGTGAGGACATTGATCAGATGCTGGGAAGCTACAAGCACCTTGGAACACTTCAGAATCCAGACCTCAAGGCTGTCTACGTCGCTCTTAAGCGATTTATAATGCGCCAAGTCAAGTTCAACGCAACTCACGACCTCCAAACGGCAATGGAAAGCAACATGAAGAGGGTAAAACTCACGAAGCCATCTTTCGAAGTCCCAGAACAAAGTTTTGGTGAAGGCCATATAATAAATTAAGACGACGATCCGTCAGTGGTCTACATTAACTACAAGGGAGAGAAGAGGCTAATGAAAACGTCAGAGATTAACAAGTTAAGCGAAGGAATCCTCCTGATCCTTCGAAACAAACTTAGAAGCATTCTCGACCAGCTAAAGTACAAAGAGCACGAATTTCAAGCAAAGTACATGAAGCTATCAATACCATCTCTGAGAGAATATCCCTTCGAAGAAGTTTTCGATCGTATGAGCACTTCTTAGGACTCAAAAAGTCTCCTTACGTGCGGTGAGCCCGAAGAAAAGGAAGACTCAGAAGACGACAGAGAGGAAGAGGACACTAAGGGGAGATTGTTAGGAATTAATTATAGTGTCATCTATTTATTTAAGTCTTGGGTTTATATTTTGATATTAATGGGTTGTAGTAGTTTGGGGAGACAATTTGTATTTATTAGAAGTTTGGGACTTGGGCTTTAATATACGAATTGAATGTGGTATATAAAGCCCATTATTACCCTTGTTAGGGTTTATCAAAAGAATAAGTTTTGAAGCCGCTCTCCTAAAAAACACACACTCAAGGTGCTTCATACGCTACTAATCTTTTTAATAATCTGTTGATCCTTGTTTGGTAACAAGTAGACCAACAGATACTTAAGGTAATGGTTAATGGCAAAGGCAGCCATCGGCATGCATGAAAAGATAGATGGGTTCATGGTTAAACTCCGGTGAGGGTACTGTAGAAAGTGTATTGGCGATAGTAAGCTACTTTAAACAACTTAACGGAAAAAGAATGAAAGTGCATCTCTTCTCTCATAAGAGATTCTCGTAATGAGTGGGATGGGCTGCAACAGGTTGGCCTAATAATTGTTGTTTAGGATAGGCTGACCTAGGGCTGTTCATTCGGTACGAACCGTACCGAATCGAAATTTTGGTTCGCTCATCTCTGAAACCGAATACCGAACCAAAATTCTCGGTTCGGTATTCGGTATGTACCAAATTTTAATTCGGTTATCCGATTAACTGTTTGGTTAATCGAAATACAAAATAAAAATTAAAAAAAATTGAAGAAACATAACAGAGGAGAGTGAAGAAATCAAACAGCACTCAGAACTCAAAGCAAAAAAAAGGCATGAAGACTTATATCTTTGGTCGCGTCGTAAACGGCCAAAAATAAAATTTATAACCTTATTCACTAAATATGAGTATAGCGAAAGTATGGACGTCTCCATAGGGAAAATGGTTGATTTATTTCTAGTTCAGAATTTGATCTATAATAATAATAATAATAATATTAATAATAACAATAGTTATAATAATATTAACAGTAATGATATTACTAATAATAATAATAATATTTATAATAATATTAATATTAAGGGGGGTTTGTTGACAAAGTTTAGATGCAACGGTGCATGAGAAGATCGAAACGAACAATGATCAAATAAAGTTGCTAAACATATTAATCAAAGCATGTATGAAATTAATTGAGATATTAAACTGAATAAATAAAGCTTACAAACCGTGTATTGCGACCCTGTTTGTAGATTCTCGCACGAGCAGCACCTCAAACGTTTTGCTTTATCCAACGAAAATCAAAGGTAACAGAAAAAGGATTTCTCACTATCTTAGGGTGAGGATGGTCTTGAAAATTAAAGACTAACAGGAGATTGGACAGAAGAAATAATAATTAACTTATCTTGAACTATAAAACAACACGAACCCAAAGTTGCACAGACAACAAAATCTGAAAACTGAAAATACCAAAAAAAAACGAATGACACGACAAGAACAGACTCGTTGATTCTAACGCCAGGACTCGTGATTACTAAGTCTCCACCATGATCGAAGACTCGATCTTTGTCCTCTCTCGCTAACTCTCGCCAGACTAAAAAATATAAAGGTAAAGGGAAACAATACTAATACACAACAACCCTATTCTCTTCGATGCTATGACTCTCTGCCACACTAATAATATAAAATAAAAAAACATAATGATGGAAGTAGCAGAACTAATCTCCCTCAGGCCTCTTCGTGGTTTCGTCCTTTTTATAGATGTGTGAGGTGGTTTTCCTTTTTCAACGCAGAGACATAGAGTCGGCTTTAGCACGCGTATGTGATCTTAAAAATCCTTCTTTAGCAGCGGACTCAAGCTTTAGCAGTCTTAAGATATCTTGTCGATTATAATTTTTTCCTTCATTGAGCAGTGTGCGTTTTGATGTGAGATTGAAAGATGCGTTGTTTGGATGATAGTTGTTCTTGTTCTCAAGTCTTCTCTTCGATCGTGACTGCTTCTGTTAGGAAATATTTTGTAGTGTTCAATTTCATTGTATTATCTTTGTTGATTTGCTTTATTAAACTTTGGGCTAGTTCTTAGTTGGGTTAGTTCTTAGTTATTCATGTAGTGGGCCTTCACAAGAGGCCCACCAATTATATACCAACTTGTGGTATAAATAGGAAACCCCTAGCACATAGTGCAAGTGCTTGTGTGTGTAGATCAAATAAACAATTTTAGATTGAGAGAGCCTACTTTTCGACCACCAAGCCCCACACGCCCCGAACCTAAATCTCGATCATTCGGCGTGTTTAATCCGTCCGAAGTTGTTCATTTGGGTGAAATCTCGGACCAACAATTGGTATCAGAGCCCAACGCGACCGGATTTGTGTGTTTTGAGCAAGATTTGAGTGAAAATTGCTTGGAAAAATACTTTTCGTCACTTTCAGTTTTTGGGCGATTTCGACCTCAATTTGTTGTTTTTAGACATCCAAAAGTTGATTATGTGTTTAAGAATGTTTTTCTGAAGTTTTGGAACAAGTTTCGTCGATTTTGAGTGAGATTTGAGCGAAAACGAGCCATTTTTCTGGTAAAAGTCGTGCAGCCTTTGCAAAAGTAAACTGTTCTTGGCTTAGAAATTTTGAAACCGAGAATTTTTTTTTCTCAGGCTGAGAAATTTCGAAACCGAGAAACTTTCTTTCTCAGGCTGAGAAATTTCAAAACCGAGAATTTTTTTTTCAGGTTGAGAAATTTTGAAACCGGGAAACTTCTTTCTCAGGCTGAGAAATTTTGAAACCGAGAAACTTTCTTTCACAGGCTGAGAAATTTGAAACCGAGAAATTTTTTTTTTTTGCAGGCCGAGAATTTCTTAGCCGAGAAGTTTGCCTGAGAAAATTTCGCTGGCCGAGAAACTTTCACTGCCCGAGAAATTATATCAACCTGAGAAACTTTCGCTGCCCGAGAAATTTTGCTAAACTGAGAAATTTTGCTAAACTGAGCAAATCTGAGAAATTTTGCAAAACTGAGAAATTTTTCAAATCCGAGAAATTTTCTAAAACTGAGAAAATTTTCAAACCTGAGAAACTTTCAAAGTCTGAGAAATTTTAAACTTGATCCAAACCCATCTTCTAGCTTCAAATCTTGCAAAATCACTCTTTAAAAATACACTTAAACGTTTTTTACCACCAAAAATTTCTGGCCCCCCTTGGATTCAAAAAAAAAAGTGGATAAAAAAAATCTAAGCCCATTGGACTTTGTGTATTTTACACTTTAAAATTTTCGAAATAAATTTTTCTGGGCCAAAATTTTCGGTATAGACGACGTTTTTGTGAAATTTTTGAAGGCAAATCCAAAACGCGACAACGATCACCGTACCCAACGATCGACCTAGGACGGTATTTGGCACATTATAGGAAAAGTATAGGTCACCCCCAAACTTTTTCGGAGCGAAATTTCCAAATGCCAATTTCACAAACCCCAGCATGTATGGTACCCGGGTTGCTCCATATACATGACTGGTACACGACGTGAGCAACCACCCCCTGGCATGAATGGTACATGGGTTGCTCCACATTCATGACCAGTATGCACTGCGAGCAACCAATCCCATCATGCACGTTACACGGGTTGCTCCACGTGCAAGAAGGGATGTCAGAGAAGCGAGCAACCATCATGACTTCTGTGCAAATCCGTGCAGAACCCGGACCTACAAAGAAGGGTTGACAAAAGTTCAACCAACCATCAGTGGGCGCGCCATCCAATCTTGATGCTTAGGCGATGTAGATCTCTTGTACCAGACTCCACAGTCCACCCACTGTCATCCATTCCACCATGGTGCGCTACATGGAGACGTCCTAAGCCACTGTGATCCTCTTTACGCCCTCACCACCACCACCACCTGACGAGTCTCAGAAGTGTCTGATCAACAGTTTTCGGCCACCCTCGTCGACATCACTCGTGGTCGCCTTTCAACGCGATCACGCCACGCCACCATAGTTCCCATGGATCAGTGAAACCCCCCTGATCCTAACCCAGGAACGAGCCTACCCTAGCCTCTCTAGTCTAGGTCTAGGTCGCGCGACATCCTTCTTCACGGAAAGATCCAATCAACGATCTCGGGAGGATGACGTAAGTCGCTTGTAGGAGTTGCGAACCAACGACGAGATGATCGCACTCCTCTGTCATATCTCACCATAACCCGAACCTCGCCCATAGGTACAGGAGACGACTCGTTCGTTTCCCGAGTAGAAGTCGCGGCATCTAGTCCAACCGCGCAATTAACCCACCCAACCATTCAGCTATCCTTTCGCAGATAGCTATTTCATTCGCACAAGAGAACCACGTTAGCCATCACCGCCCCACTTGGAGACGGTTGATGTTGAACATGTAGTGCCCCGCCTCTCACTGCACCTCTTCCACTCACATAGAGTCTAGTGTCCTCACCACCGAAATTTTCCACTTTCTAGGACACAAACACTCTTTACGCACAGTAGGTTCGTCGTGAACTTGCACGAACGCTTGATGACGTCCTTGTGACTTATAGCGGAAGACCCACGACAGCCACCCTCACCACAACTGTCGATGGGCCACGGATACGAGCTTGTCTGATCGTCCGTGCGAACGGAAAGCCTTTGTGGCTCTCCGGTTCTTTCTGATCTGTGCAAACAGACGGCACATCGGACACATGTCTCGATGTTGTGACGACGGAGCGTCTTTGTGACCCCCGTCTGGTTAGTTACCCCGTTCGTGATGGAGCCCCGACTCATAGCAATCAGCGAGGAACTTACACATTCCATGCTGCGCTCAACGAGGATATATGAAGGAAAAGGTCCCATCACCGACACCACTCGCCTACGCCTACGCCACCACATGCTGCTCCGTCTCTCGAGTGTTCAAAACTGAACCTGGAGGAACACCAATTGCTGCTACTCCTGAGAATCCCACTTGATTGCCTCACTCAACACCACACCACACCATCATCACCACCATCAACACCAGAGACAGACTCGTCCCATGGACGACGTGACGATCTGAAGACGGAGATCATCTCAAGGGGGAGTAAAGGAGAAGAAATGAGTTGAAGATCGTACAGCAGCATCAGCAGCAACCATCATCCACGCCACCTCCACCAACTACGCCCCGCCGGAGGCTTCCACTACCTCCGCGCACATTCTTATGTGCCAGGCTATTATGTTCATAATGGAACACTCGAAGGAGCCATGGCACATCTCATCCACCACATTCCGCCACTACTGCACTGAACACTCTGAAGATCGGGCTCCCTGCTCTTGAAAGTCACATTTCAATGGAGCCTTGGCACATTTTTTACGCCCCACGCCTACCTTCTTCTGGAGCCAGACGAGTCAACTTCGTGGCCGAATCAGACAACTTCCATTCGAAGACGACGAATCCGACGTCGAGAAGAAGAAGATTGGAGAATCTTAACAAGTGAGTCCTAGCCGAGACATCAATGCCTCCGCAAGACGAGGAGATATCCCTTGTAGGGGGAGTTTGCTAGGAATCGAGATCTCCAATATGCCCAACAAAGATATCCCGTGCTGAACTGAAGATTGAACACTAAGGGGGAGATTGTCAGGAAATATTTTGTAGTGTTCAATTTCATTGTATTATCTTTGTTGAATTGCTTTATTAAATTAAACTTTGGGCTAGTTCTTAGTTGGCGAGATTTCACCCAAACGAACAACTTCGGACGGATTAAACACGCCGAATGATCGAGATTTAGGTTCGGGGCGTGTGGGGCTTGGTGGTCGAAAAGGAGGCTCTCTCAATCTAAAATTATTTATTTGATCTACAACACAAGCACTTTGTGCTAGGGGTTTCCTATTTATACCACAAGTTGGTATATAATAGGTGGGCCTCTTGTGAAGGCCCATTACATGAATAACTAAGAATTAACCCAAGTAAGAACTAGCCCAAAGTTTAATTTAATAAAGCAATTCAACAAAGATAATACAATGAAATTGAACACTACAAAATATTTCCTGACAGCTTCATTTAGTTGCCAACTTGGATTTTTAATTTATCACAACTGCTCCAATAATAAGCATGGGCCTTAAGTATGTTATTACTTGTCTTTGCCCTCTTTGTCCTCCTTCGGGCCCAATATTCACCAACCTAAAATATATGAAACTATTCAAGGTATTAGGACGTATATAACGATCGTGAAGCAAGTTTATGGGTGTATAAAATACGTAAAATAATAGCTTATCAATTTCAACAACGCGTAACTCAAATCAAAAAGCAAATATCGATCAACATAAAAAAATGCACTTATCCAAAGGCACACCTGCATAGACGAGATAGTAAATCAAATTACTCGAGCAGAGCAGCTATTGTAACGTCCCGTCCCATACCGAGTGTAGCTGTAACAGCCCGCTCTCGGGACCTGTGGGGTTGTGCCCACCGCACTGCATTGATAGTCTGGCCCCACTGTATCACCACTAGCCTTCCAGCGTGCTTTCCACTGCACGCATCCTGAGCTACTTCCCAGGGGGTCACCCATCCCAAGATTGCCCAAAGTCAAGCACGCTTCACTTTGAAGTTCTTGTGGATGGACTCCCGAAAAGGTAGGTCGACCTTGGTGATATGAGTAGTACGATCAATTCTCGTATACGATTCTTAGTCTGACACGCCCATACGTTGCCAGTCTCAGGATCCCCTCTCATTCGGGTGTCAGATCGGTTCGTTCATGTACCCCTTTGCCTAGAAGCCTGCCAGGAGCCGCTCCTTGTCCGTGCACCTCTCTGACACCGGCGATCACTCCCCGCCCTTATCGGCCCCGGACAGCTATGGGCAATGATGAGAGTGAGCAGGATTGTTGGCGATGATGAGATTGAGCAGGATTGTAGGCGATTGAAAGAGTCGGCCAATTAGGGTTTTCCGAATGGATTGTGGGTTGTGTTAAAATTGAAATGTGAAAACTAATCGGGCTGGGCCGTCTACATGTTTTAATATTGCTGAATAATATTTCAATAATGGGCTTGGGTAAGTATATATGTTTTTAGTTAACATATTTAATTTATTTTTAAAAATAAATAAAAATTTTGGTAATTAGTTCGATGCGGTATACCGAACCAGTATACATCTATCGAACCGAATTACTGATTTTTTTTAAAAAACTCGGATCGTTATTCGGTTTGTATCGAAATTCGGTTATCGGTCGGTTTACCGAACTGCGGACACCCTAGGCTGACCTAACGATTTTTATGGGCTGACATGGCCTATTATTCGTTTGTGCTAACTCCTAGGTTGGCCTTTTCTAGTAATTTTTTTCGGAGAGTTTCACTACTAACTAGCAAAGTTAGCCCAATTTACAGGGCTAAAGAGCTGAAATGCACCCTCCAAATACATCGACCATCTAGAGGGAAGCAAGCTCTCACATAGAGAGAAACGAACACAAACAAAAGAAAAAAACACAAACAAACTCGAAAGAAAACAAGACAAAAATATCAAACAAGAGAACTAAAGAACATAGTATAGATAGATCTTAACATTCTAAAATGTTGGCTATCAAATATGTTCTATGGCACTTTCACTTTCTCCAACTTCGACTTTCAAGTCATGTCTTCTTCAAGAATGGCACTCCCATAAGGGGAGAAATGAGCTCCTACAAGAGGAGAAACAAACTCCCAAAATCGGGAGACTACGAACACAAAACAAACTCAAACTGTCACAGTAAGCAAACAAGGCAACAAACAAATGAAACACCCTTTCAAGCAAACGAGAACAACAAACACACCAGACAACACACAATGCAAACGAAAAGAAAAACTATAGCAACATAAAACGCACAACAAATACACTAACTGGAACTTAAAATGAAGAAACAAAAAAAAACAAAGGAACTATCGCCTCACCAAAACAAAAGCAACACAACACAAAAGAGCACAGGCATAACTACACATCCACGTGCAACGGCGAACCTGAACAAATAAAGCGCAACAAAATAAAGAAAAACAAAACTAGCAAAGAGACTAAAAAAAATGGGAGAAGCTAATTTAGGGTTTCTACTATTTAGTTGGGTGAAAAAGGGGGAGAACTTTTGCTTCTTTTTTTTTAGTAGAGTGTGATTTTCTAGCAATTAATCTAGGCATTATATAATTGATGATCGAGCGGATCGAGTAATAAAAATAAAATGAATACTAACAACTATCATACGCTCAACAGGCAAGTGTACCTATCGAAATAGTATAGACGCAGCAAATATTCGAGTATCGAATCCCAAGAGAACTATGTACCTTAGAAAATCTTTCGCTTAAATATCCTAGTATGAATGTTTGATTGTTGAAATGGTAAATAATAATACTTAGAAAATACAACTTAATAAAGTAGTACGGAGAAGAACCCTTATGGAAACTAACGTATTTGAGACTTCGAATCCCCCTAGCTCGATCAAAACAAATATCAAATGTACGTAAATAAAGCTATCATTAGACCGTGGAGATTCCTACCACATGTATACGAGTTATATAGCTGACGAAACTGCGACTTACCATATAACAATCGTAAACAACTAATCAACGAATTAAGTAACTGGGCAAGCTTCCCTAACTACTTAACTGAAGATCGCATTAAAACGCAATGTATCTCGCTATTAGATTTGACTCTAATCCGGCGGGGTGATTCCACCTATCTCTAGTGATGAGTTTATAACGCTCGTTTACGAGTGATCTAATCGTTCGCCCCTCTCTCGAGCGTAGCGTACGATTTCCCAACTACGTTAACTTAATCACATGGACATGATCGAGGTAACTAGGTAATTCCAATCACATAGACATAATCAAAATCATATGCTTCATAAACGAGTCGTAACAATAGCAAGCATCAAATACACGTAAACATACAATCGATCGCGCTAGGGGTCATCTCATCTCAAAGACAATAGATTTAGCTACTCATTATCATCACAACAAAGCACGTAACTAACATCGACTACAGTATAAACACTTCCCTGAATTCGACTTCGAAGTTAGTCTCGTTCTTCACTGAGTAATTCTATCGAACACGTGGTGAGCGAACTAAATGTGTGTTCTTGGATTTGGAAGGCTTTAGAGAGGTAACGTGATTATGAGTTAGAGAATAAACTCTGTAATGTACCTTTTTTCACCTCATGCTCCCCTCATTTTTCTTCCTTGCATTGGCTCCTTATATAGTCGTTTCATTTCTTTCCTTCGTATCTTTCTTGAGCAGTGCAAAATATGAGAAAATCTCATCTTCAAATATTTGCGCAGCCAAAATCCCTCTTGAGCAACCTTCTCGTTAAATGCTCTTGTCCTATGCAAAATAAGTGTGAGTTGTCCTATGCTCTTGTCCTATGCAAACGACTTAAATATAACAAATATAAATGTAAGAAAATGCGTTTATCAAATCTCCCTACACTTACCTCAAGCAAATAAATGCAAATGGCATATAAAGAGATAAAATCATGCAACGATCAATCAAGAACGAAATCAAGTAGGAGATAATGCAAGTAAAGTCGGAAGGCATATTCGAAATCAACAACTAACCACACGACTTCCTTAGAAATACCTATCAAGATCCGCACATCACAAAGATTCACTCAAATCACTAAGTGTATGGGTTAAGATGTCAGTGATATCTCTCGGGTCATGCACTAATCTAATCCCTACCATAAGCTGGCAAATGATTCGTAAATCTATCACTTTCAATTTTCAAGCGTGAATCGGAAGGTCTTTACCGGGTTATAAAATGACTAAGATATGTAACATATGTAAGGAATAAGCGTAAAAAGGATATGAGCTGTAGTCGTGTCGGAATTATGCCATCATCTCGAATGCAAATCCACCGTTCTTATTCATCACTTCTGTTCTTTTGGATTCGTCATTTTTTTTCTTTTCATCAAGCCCTTCTTCTTTCAACTTTTCGATCTGGGAAATAGATAATATGCTTTCGATAGTGAAAGATTATCGGGGGAAGGGTTCTTAGTCATATATTTTCCCTCTCTTCTTTTCTTTCTTTTTTTTCTTTTCTTCTATCTCTCTTTTTTTTTGACATCAGCTCGGAAATTTAGTACGGGTTGCGCTTATTAAGTCCGACACTCATCCTCCACTTCTACTATCGCTCTAATGGATTTATGTCTGAAGGATTAATCAGGGTCGGCAATTTATAATTCGGTTTTCACAAATAAAAGGCTCAGGCTCAAAGTGGATAACTGCGGTGATCAGTTGTGGTTGGACACTTTGGCTATGGACTGAATTCCTAATGCCTTGCTCATTTTCACGCCAACACACTTTAAGTAATTTCAAAACGCAATACACAAGCAAGTTCTGAAGAGAAATAAATTAACATGATTCACACAACAAAAGAAATGAGCAAAAAGGTCGTAGGCTCAAAAATCTCACAAAAATAGGGTTATGTGTACGAATCCATCGGTTGCCAAGTTCATCTATGTAAGAAAGAGGTCAACACGCATATGTATCTTAATTGCTCACAAGATTTCTAACATGAATCACCCTTCGATCGATAAGAAACACAATTTTTTGAGAAAATTCGTGCCAATTTTAAAAAATTTTAAAAAATTTTAAACCAAAAATCAAGTCATGCACGTATAAGATGTTCGCATCAATTTCGCAGAAATTCCCCTCCCCACACTTAAGATTTACGTTGTCCTCAACGTAACAATTATGTAACGCAAGGAAGAGGAAATAAATAGATAAGCAAACTTCCCTGAATAGTCCGATGTGCATGCTTTGTACAGCTCCTCCCCACACTTGAGATTTTGAGTTCCCTGCGATCATCGAAACCCAGAATTATGAAAACTAAATGCATAGGAAAAATAAAGGAAAAACATAGGATAGGCTTGGGGTGCCTCCCAAGTAGCGCTTTCTTTAATGTCTTTTAGCTAGACATAGTTCGGAGGATTTTAGCGTTGTGTGGTGTTGAGGAGGTGAATCGTTTCCATCCCGAGTGCTTCGATGTCATCACCGTAGTAATGCTGGAATCGCTGCCCGTTCACCTTGAAGGTCCCTTTTTCTGGGTTTGTGATCTCGACCGTCCCGTAGGGAAACACTCGGGTCACCATGAATGGGCCAGACCACCTCGATTTCAACTTACCGGGAAATAGTTGAAGGCGCGAGTGTGATGTGAGCCTTATCTACGTGGGATTGCCAGCATTACCCAAAAAACCTGCTTTGGATGCTTAGCCTAATGTATAATTGTTTTCATAGTTATGGTATGCGGCAAACACTTAACGATACAGTGAAAACTGCAGCAGAGTTTGCATTATCATCCATGAGAAGAAAACAGCAAATAAAAAACTGTAGAAAAATCTCAGTGTCTAATGACTACTTCGAACTCAGCCCCGCACTAGGGAAGTGTGACATTGTAAAGCTCAAAGACAGCACTGAAACCATACAACATATGGCTGACAAGTACGTCGAAGAGAGGGATAAATTTGTCCTTTCGAGAGTAGAGATAATAACCCCAGAGATGACTAACGCTTCTTCTTGCTACCCTTTGCAGCAGCGGATTTCGACGAAGGAGTTGCAACCAAGTACACAAACAAGATTACAATAGTTATCATTGAAACGAGCGATCCATATTTCGCCAAGAGTCTCTGCACATTATAATTTTATATGCCAATTAGGATTATCAGAGAAAACATGATTCGTCAATCCATTCACAAAATGCCGAAAACAAGTTGCACGCAGATTACACAATGAACCAAGGTTATGAATCGAGTAACAGTTTCACAAGAAAAACCATACCTTAGCCTGAACGGTTGATTCAAGAGAAGGCGCAAGAATTCCATGGCAAATAAAAGGGAGGAAAAGGGGGTAAGATTCTTCTTAATTTACTAAGTATAAGCGGAGAACGACAGTCCAAGTAAAGTTTCAATGCCTACCCAGTCGAATTTTTTCTCAGGAGGCCTATCTGCTAGGACATCGAGCGGCAGAATAGGAGTAGAGTATGCTTCCTAAAAAAATTCACCAATCACAACAAGGTAGGGCATAATATTAATAACAGAGTAGTACGAATTATCGTCTCCTCGCTAGAACTAACCAGTGGGGTAGATTTCGTGGGGACACGGAATGTGATAACTGCTGGTGCACCATAGAATACAGTTTTTGCTTTTGCCTCCAACTCAAAGGAATGCGATAGAACACCACCACTGCCATTATCATCAGTACGTAAAGAGAATTCAGAAAAGCATTGACTTAAAATCTAGTTTGACAATTGTGAGTGACTTACACATCAAGCCTCTCCCATGACATTGTAGTGTTGCCACCAACAATATCAAATATATCTTTATGCCAGCTATCATCATTTAACGTCAAATCATATGCAGTCCTGAAATGGCAGAGCATTGTTGAATTGCAAGCACGAAAAATGAACGAAACAACAACACAAAAGGTACAGACAGGACTTCTTTTATCGAAAAGTGGTGAAAGCCCAAAAGTCATGTTCCAAATTCTAAGCTACATTTTCAGATCCAACAGAGTTTTCTTTTTATTTTTCCCATGATACAATCAGTGTACATCAGTACATGCATGACCTACGACCTTAAAATGGCAAATGTTTGTTTCACAAAGTTGAACGACAGTAGACATAGATGTAGGACTCTACACAATTGGGCACATCCACAGGTACTCATAAGTTTGAAAAAAGTAGATCAATAGCTGACACTGAGATAGAATGAGTCAGTCATGTGCATAAAAAGTAATATACAAGGAGAAATAGTATAATGTTCATAATTTGGGTTTTGAGTACTTAATTAGATCAGATGCATCATTGCAAACCATAGTTTTACTTGCTCCTCATCAATGTTCAACTATATCCTCTAAAACTCAAATGTCTAGATTCAAAGGATCCATGTCGATATCCCAAATCAAGGTTGACTGCCCCCTTCGATGAAGAAACTTCACATCCTTCGATATACGAACTTTTATAGTGCAAGTGTAGGGCTAAAAAAAGTCTTCTCAAGATGGGCATCTTCAATTGAAGAAAGACAGAAAATGCAGATTAAACCTTATACACGTAACGGTTCATTATCATCTAAATCCAGATTCAACTGACCAAAACTAACAATAGCGATACCATGCCATGCCAGAAAGGAAAAATTAACAGATCTAATACCTAAAAAGGAAAATGTAAATAATAAAGGCATAGATTATTTAATCATTATCGTTACGCGGATCCCTGATTGTAGACAAGGATGGAGACGGATACACGTTCGAGGCCGGACTTGAGCCTGGTGAGCGATGCCTTCTTATGGGCGACGATAAATGGTCCCTCCGAGCTGCTAACGATCGAAGACGACGACAGCGTACACAATAGCAACGCAGTAGCCGCCAAGATCAACATATCGCGCCAATTCGCCATTTTCGCTGGCAGGTTAGAAGTTGGATGATTAGTGATGACGATGAATCTGTGGAAGAAGGTGATCGGTGTTTGAGAAGAACTAGTTTGGTTTAATAGTGCAGATTTACGAAAGGCCCCCAATTTACGATAGTAGAATGTTTCTTAGTTGATAAATGAGTGGAAGACAGGGGGTGGGCGTTCGGGTTCCGCTATTCGAGTTTTACCCGAATCCGATCGGATTCGAATCGTTCGGATGGGATAGCTCGGGTTATTTTGTCGGATATCGGGTTATCTGATACATTATTAATCGGGTCGGGTATCAGGTAGTGATTTACTACGATTGGGTTATTTAGATACCTGATATATTTTTTTAAAAATAATATTTTAATTTTAATAATAAACATGAAAAAGTTATAATATATATTTAGATATCAATATCTTGAGTGATGTTAAAGTTTTAAACAATATTTCAATTAATTTCTTATTTTAATTGTACAATTAACAAGTGGTATTTTATTATCAATGCATAAATTCTTATAACAATTTAAATATATATTCTCAAAATTTTATTAACATACGTATAAAAATATGTATATTTTATATTTATTTATAATAAAAAATCAAATATTATATATCATAGGGTCAATTCGAAATCAGGCCTCCTAGATTACCCTGTCTGAAAAAAAATTTAGGTTAAATGTCCCATTTCGTGTTGTGTAAAAAAGTGGTATTAAAGATATATGAATTGGTATAGAATAATCAGTGTTACAAACTTTCAACATATTGGTATGTTAGAGCAATGAAGTGGTACTGCAGAAATGAACTAGTATCAGATGATCGTAAATTGGTACCGGATGATCGTTGTGTTACAATCAACATACTGGTATGTCAGAGCAATGAAGTGGTACTGCAGAAAATGGGTCCTTAAAGCTAGGAGGGCCTGAATCCTAATTGATACTTATGGGGGGTCTGAAATGAAAAATCTCCTATATCATATTTAGTATAATATTTTGATATTTATATTGCATTATAATATTTTTAGTCATATTTTCAATTCAAATCGGGTACCCGATGTCGAGTACCCGAACCCGACAAATACCCCACAAGCGGGTACCCGTCGTAGATCGGGTCGGGGTCGGGAAGTGAAAATCTTAACCCGAACTACCCGAACTACCCCAATTGCCCAATACCTGACTACCCGACCCTATGTCCACCCCTAAGTGGAACTCCTCGGCTCACTAGTTAGGATCCAAAGTCCATTTCAAAAATTTTATGGAGTTTAATGATAGATCTAGATAAAGGGGGTCTTTACACGTAAATATCCATTTGCATAAAAACTTGTAATTCAGTACCATGTCAGCATTTTTTTTGGTAACCTAAACTTTTCATTTATCACAACGATGACCAACGTTTTACATTAGTTCAAACTTCGCTCACCATACTACGAAAATTAGAAACAGACACACATAAATGTATCAGTTTTATGTTCATTCTTCACATGGCAGAAATTGCTTATTCTCCACTTCATCTCCCTAGCTATAATTTGGAATATTTGATCCTCAGTCATCGAAGACATGCATTCTCCTATTCCTCTCACCCCATAGGTGGTACATCATGGAAGATATAACAGCCACCTTAATACCACACTGCACATTCCTTTTACCAGCCATCCTACACATCCAGCCACACCTCTCATCATAAGTCTGAAGTGTATCCGCACAGTTTAACCATGCTTGCGCTGCACCAGTAATTGACTAAACTCACAAACCAGAAAGAGGTGATCAATTGATTCCTCAACTGTACCACATAATCTGCATTTACTATCAATGATACTCAGCCCCCATTCGGACAGTCTATCCAATGTTAGTAGGCGTTTATGGAAGATCAACCACACTAAAAACCTATTCCACACACCCTTATGATAAGGAAAGTAGGTGGTTGCAAATTTAAGCCATACATAACCCTGTTTAACAGTGTATCTACCATCCTCGGCCAATAGCCATTTCCTTCCTCGATATCCCGTTTTGAAGCTTTCCTTTATTCTATGGAGTTTTTTCCAATACTAGCAAGAATCTGTGGCAGGAGTGTAGTCCCAGAAACAAATTCCTTTTAAGTAAATCACATGAATCCATCTGAACCATAATGAGTCACTTTTAGAGGTAATCCCAGATTTGCTTCCCGGCTAGTGCCTTATTCCAGGTCTCACAATCTTTTATATTCAGCCCTCCCTGTTTTTTAGAACAACAGACTTGTCGCCGGCTTAGAAATGGTATACTTTTCCCTTTCTCATTCTTCCCCCACAAGAATGCCCTACAAATTTGATGCACCTCCTTTGACACAGCTGTAGGTAGCAGGAAGATAGACCCACAGTACCCATGCGTAGCCAGCAAAACTGGATTGATCAAGCATAACCTCCCAGCATAGGAGAGGTTCCTTGTAGCTAACATTGCAGCCTTGCAGTGAATTTGTCCACTAGAATTTGACATGATTGTCTATTCCATTTGGTTGGTGAGACAGGTATGCCCAGATATCTCATGGGGTAGCTACCATTGTGAAATCCAATAATCTGTCGTATGGCCTCCACTTCTGTCAGTATTTTTTATATATAGGTACCTAATAGAATAAATTTTTTGCACATAGGTACCCGATCCGCCGCAGGTACGCATATAACACATTTAGGTACCCTATAGCAACGTATTTTGGTACGTAATACGTTGAGAAAATGGTACGTCATATATAACACACTAAGGTACCATATAGTAACCGTATAGGGTACCGTATAAACGCATGATGTCGTACGCAATACACACATAAAAAGGTACGGCAAGACTGTAAAACTGGTACTATCTGTAAAAATTTCTAACATAGGCACTGGTTTATAAATTTTTTATTCAATTGGATATTTTTCTATAGATGTCACCAGATAAATAGATAGATAGCTTTCTTTGAGTTTAGAAGATAATTTAAAATAAGTAATAGAACGTCATAAAGAGTCGATTCTATGATTTTGATTAGGGGAATAAGGGGATTAAAACTAGTTGAAGGTTAATATGTTTTTTAACACTAACGATCTCCAGCCATATTGCATAACACTGCATAACACAAAAAATGAAGTAAAATTAGTCAAATCGTACTCCAAATAGAAACGAAAATGCGTTTCTCTCTCCTTATCCCAACGCATATATGCGTTCCTCTAATGCGTTTTCATTTTCATGTATGCGATCAGTTTATTTATTTTAATATTAAAACTCAACAAAAATATACAGAAAGTTGTGTTTATTTGTATCCAAGCCCATATATTTGTTTTTAGTATTCAAAATTGCACCGAAAGTTTTCATATTTTTACATTTGTTTTGTAATAGTAAAATATTGTTTGAAAAGTTGTAAAATATGTGAGTGGTATTCGAAAGTTGTAAAAACTGTAGTGGAAGTGAATATTATAAAAATAGTATTTTGAGTTTGAGAAGTAGTTTAATGATTAGAGGAGAATCACTGAATTTTGAGTTCGAAAATGAGTTTGAGTATGAAAATGAGTTTATCGATTGGGGATGGTGCAATCGGCCTTTCCTCTACCTTAATTTAATACTGTTATCTTGTTGAAAAATTATCCTTTTATTTATAAAATAATATTGTCATTCAGTTAATTAAACCGGTTGTCTAACAAAACAACCAACTCTTCGGCGATGTAATTTTCTTCTTTGTTACAAAAATATCATAACGATGAATTATTTTATTAATTATGATGATAATAATATTATAGAGACAAATAGAAAGATAAATAACGGACTTCTTTTTTCGATACTTTTATTACATTTTACGGAACTCAAATCACCTATATACCGCTACAAACTCACTATTACAACTAATTACATTTACTAAAAATTATACACCTCTTTTCAACGTTAATACTCAACTAATTTTTACATTCAATGTGATAGCTTCAAATCTTAATACTTGCAAATCTCATTAATTCAATTATAATCCAAAAACATTCACATTTTTAATATTAATTAGGGGTGTGAATTGTGAGGTTTTGGACGATTTTTGGCCAATTCCAAACCAAACCGCAATATGCCGTTTTTCAAAAAAAAAAAAAGATTCTTAAATTGCAGTTTTTAAAAATCAAACCACACATGCGGTTTTGAGCTCTTGGACTGTTGCGGTGCGGTTTGCGGTTTTTAACTTATTGAAATAAAATACTATATTTTAGTGAATGATACGTTCATTACTTAAAAAGAAAAATAAATCAACAAAGACATACTACTATAGTAGAACCAAAATATTGAAAAATATCAAATCATAATTTATGAGCTTATTTGAACTTTGAAATATAAATAGTGGCTCGATTTTTATTACTTGAATCGTACCTAAATATTTCATTCCTAAAAAATATTGGAGTTTATATATACTAAATAGTCATATATAATTAGTATAAAATAAAATTATGTAATTGTACGAAAAATTATTAATGCACTAGTAGTGCGGTTTCGGTGAGGTTTGGGCCAAAAATCAACACCGAACCATTATTACGGTGCGGTTTAGTATTTAAAATTACACCGCAGTTTAGATGGTTAATTATCGTGTACGGTATGGTTCGGTGCGGTGCGGATGGTTTTTTAAAATCGTTGCACACCCCTAATATTAATAATTCATAATATTCTTTTCCCTTTTCATTTTTCTTTTTTTCATGAAGTCCCGGCCCAGAACATCCCGAACCTATTAATTTCCAGCCCAGACCATCCCAATCCTAAAATTGGTTTCCAGTCCAGTCAAGACAAATTATTAGCTCACCTAAGATCTGACAAAATATTAGACACATGATATTTCAGCTCAATTATTGCAGTTAAATTAGCCAAAATATAAGCCCAACCAAGTCATGCCTGGCAATTGATAAACGTATTTTCTTATGTTTATATTTGTTATATTTAAGTCGTTTGCATGATAAGTGAAGTCTTTTGATTATTTCTGCACCATAATATGGTTTCACAACAAAATCAAACGTTTTACGGCAGTTTTGCGACAGTTTCGTATTTCTCAATGAACACGGGGTAAATTAAGCCCGATGGACCTGAAATTTTAATCATAGATAGAGGACTTGTTATCTTGATTCTGTCCAAAGGGATTTTCAATCCGAGGTCTAGATTGGGAGATATGAATTTTTGAACGTGCTGCTGTTTTGCAGGAAAATCGTCACGGCCGTGAAGGTGAACCAACCAAGCCGTGAAGGACCATTCATGGCCGTGAAAGGGGGTGGTGCAATAGGCCGTGAATGAGGGCAGAAAGTCGATTTTTAAGCCCAAACTCGTCACGGCCGTGAACATGAAGACCCCGAGCCGTGAACACGGGCAGAGACATGTTTTCTTCAGGTTATATGTTGTCACGGCCGTGAAGATACATAAACAAGGCCGTGAATGTCCGTGAACGGGTTAAAAGTCAAGAGAACGACTTCAAAATACTTTATCTTCTTGAGAATGAAATTAAGACCAACTTAGAAGAAACAAATCACACTTATTCTGCATAGGACAAGAGCATTTAACGAGAAGGTTGCTCAAGAGGGATTTTGGCTGTGAAAATATTTGAAGATGAGATTTTCTCATATATTGCACTGCTCAAGAAAGATACGAATGAAAGAAATGAAACGGCTATATAAGGAGCTAATACAGGGAAGAAAAAGGAGGGGAACATGAGGTGAAAAAGGTACATTACATAGTTTATTCTCTAACTCATAATCATGTTACCTCTCGAAAGCCTTCCAAACCCAAGCACACACATTTAGTTCGCTCACCACGTGTCCGATAGAATCCTCAGTGAAGAACGAAACTAACTTCGAAGTCGAATTCAGGAAAGTGTTTATACTGTATTCGATGTTAGTTACGTGCTTTGTTGTGATGATAATGAGTACCTAAATGTATTGTATTTGAGATGAGATGAGATGAACCCTAGCGCGATCGATCGTATGTTTACGTGTATTTGATGCTTGCTATTGTTACGACTCGTTTATGTAGCATATGATTTTGATTATGTCTATGTGATTGGAATTACCTAGTTACCTCGATCATGTCCATGTGATTAAGTTAACGTAGTGGGGAAATCGTACGCTACGCTCGAGAGAGGGGTGAACGATTAGACCACTCGTAAACGAGCGGAATAAACTCATCGCTAGAGATAGGTTGAACTACCCCGCCGGATTAGAGTTAAATCTAATAGCGGGATTCATCGTGTTTTAATGCGATCTTCGGTTAAGTATTTAGGGAAGCTTGCCCAGTTACTTATTCGTTGATTAGTTGTTTACTATTAATATATGGTACGGCGCAGTTTCGTCAGCTACTCGTATACATGTGGCAGGAATCTCCACGGTCTAATGATAGCTTTATTTACGTACACTTGATATTTGTTTTGGTCGAGCTAGCGGGATTCGAAGTCTCAAATACGTTTGTTTCCACAAGGATTTCTTCTCCGTACTACTTTATTAAGTTGTATTTTCTAAGTATTATTATTTACCATTTCAACAATCTAACATTCGTACTAGGATGTTTAAGCGAAAGTTTTTCTAAGGTACATAGTTCTCTTGGGATTCGATACTCGAATATTTGCCGCGTCTATGCTATTTCGATAGGTACACTTGCCTGTTGAGCGTATGATAGTTGTTAGTAGTCCTTTTATTTTTATTACTCTATCCGCTCGATCAAGGTTTTGGCGCCGTTGCCGGGGAACTATCGATATTAGAATTGCCCTAGTTTATTATTCTAGCTATTTATTATTAAGTATCAAAATCTTCGCTTAATCATATTTCTTTTGGTCCAGGTACGTGTACGTTGGTGCATGACCCGAAGGAATCCTACACGACCAATAGTGGAAGGAGACCCAGAGACCGAAAGGACTTTTCGACGCAACGTGCGAGAGAACGCAAGGCAAGCCGAAATGGCGACTCAAAATAACAATGAAATGCCATTAGCAGTGCAAGAACAACAAATGAGAGAACTTTGGAGAAACAATGTCGTAGGAATGATTAGCTCGGCGATAGTACTTCATCAGGTGCCGAACAATTTTGAGCTAAACATCATTGGCTCCAAATGCTTCAGACGACTGCTCAAAATGATGGACTCTCCGAGGAAGACGCTTATCGCAACATCCGAGACTTCTTGTCTGTCACGGACGCAATACGAGTACAAGGCGTAAGCCCGGAAGCCATTCGACTCTACCTATTTCCATTCTCTCTACGAGGCAATGCGAAGGAGTGGTTCAACCTGCTCCCCGAGAGATCTATTACCACTTGGGACCAGATGCATGCCACATTCATCAATTACTTCTTTCCACCTTCCAAGGCACTCAAACTAAAAATGGACCTCACCGCATTCAAGCAAAAGGAGGGCGAAAATCTGTATGACGTATGAACCAGATTCAAGGCGCTTTTGAAGCGATTTCCTCAACAGGGGATGACAAAGAGCGAGCAAATTCAGCGGTTCCACGAATCACTGAACGACCATACCGTATAATTATTGGATGGAGCGTGCAACGGAGGCCTATGTAATCTCAACGCCACAGAGGGCTGGAATCTTATCGAGGACTATATTGCAAATAGTTTTCGAAGAGGAAGTTCGAGCAATCGAGGTAAACCTCCGGGCATGTACGACGTCGACAACACCACTGCGATAAACGCCAAATTCGACGCCGTACAACAACAAATGTCAGCGACTAATCTTCAAATGCAGACCTTGATGAACGCGCTCATGCCTAAGCTAGCAACGAAGCCGGCCGTTAACGCTGTCCAATTACAACCTGCCCCGATGACCCCTGTGGCTAGTGCGCCTTCTCATTCGTATCCGACGTATACTCCACCATCGAGGAAGCCACGACGCAGCTCAGTGCCTAGCCACTATTCCAACAGAGCAAGTCGATTACATGGAAAACTACCAAGGTCAGCGAAACTTCGTTCCAAATCGAGTTCATCCGAACCTGGCCTATGGGAATCAACAACAAGCTCCACCGATATTTCAAAATCAAAGTTCGCATGGATACCACAATGGAAATTCTGAAGTTGCCCCTGAAGGTGGAAATTTTGAAGTTGCCCCTGAAGGTCGCCGTGATAAGCTAGAGGGGATGCTCGAGAAGCTAATGAGAAAGCTCGACTCTCGCTTGGACAATCAAGAGGCACGGTTGCAAAACACCGAATCTTCCCTACGAGTCTTGGAGAAACAGGTTGGGCAGATTGCCGAATCAATCCAACAACGTCCTCCCGGTTCATTGCTGAGCTACACCGAGACCAACTCAAAGGACCACGACGTAAAGGCGGTAACGCTTTGTAACGGGAGGGAGCTCGAGGAGGTGCAGAAATTGAAGAAGAAGAAGAATGTTGAGCCCGTGGAAGCAAACATCGAGGCCGACACAGAAGAGGAGACCGTATCTAAGCCACTTGTCAAGGCATATCAACCAAAAATTCCATACCCAGTGAGACTTAAAAGGAACATCGTTGACGACCAGTTTGGTAAATTCCTTGCAATTTTTAAACAATTACATATTAATTTGCCATTTGTTGAAGCCCTTGCGCAGATGCCACGTTGGGCAAAATTCTTGAAGGACCTCATCACGAACAAACGCAAGCTTGAAGATGTGTCCATGGTCGAATTACGAGGGGAGTGCCCCGCCATCTTACAAAGCAATATCCCAAAGAAGCTAAAAGACACAAGGAGTTTTACTATACCATGTTTAATAGGCGATCTAGTTATACATAAAGCATTGGCTGATCTAGGTGCAAGTATAAATTTAATGCCTTATTCGATGTTCAAGAAACTTGGCTTAGGAGAACCCAAACCTACTAGGATGAGTATACAATTAGCGGATAGATCCATTAAATATCCTAGAGGTATTATCAAGGACGTTCTTGTTAAAGTCGACAAATTTATCAATCCTGCAGATTTCGTAGTTCTCGACATGGAAGAAGATGAGAATATTCCTCTAATATTAGGAAGACCATTCCTCGCTACTGGAGGAACCATGGTCGGTATTCGTAACGGAACATTGACATTAACCATAGATAGTGAGAAAGTGACATTTGATATGGCCGAGTCCATGAACAATGCCGAGAAGTTAGATGATAAGTGCTTTTATATCGATGCATGGAATGAATTCTTTTCGTTGCAGGGATTGTCGCAGCCTGATTCCGTCATCTCAAATCAAGAAATAGAGGAAAACAAGGGTCTCCATGAGGAAGAACCGAATGACGACCCACCACTAGTTGTTGCCCAAGCAGATGTAGATGAGAATGTCAATGAGTAACCAACGATCGATGTGCAAAAGAGCAACGAATAAAATCGTGAGAAAAGCTCAGTCCAGGAACCACCAACGCTCGAGCTCAAGCAATTGCCAGATCACTTGGAATACACTTTTCTCGAGGGAAATGCAAAGCTTCCCGTAATCATTGCATCAAATCTGGAGAAAGAGCAGAAAATTATGCTCTTAGACACACTACGGGAGCACAAGAAGGCGCTCGCATGGAAAATAGCTGATATTCGAGGAATAAGCCCGGCATTTTGCATGCATAAAATTCTAATGGAGGACGACTTCCAACCGGTGATACAACACCAGAGGCGTCTGAACCCCAACATGAAGGAGGTAGTTAAGGCCGAGGTAATTAAACTGCTCGATGCGGGAGTGATTTACCCAATCTCGGACAGTGCATGGGTGAGCCCAGTTCAGGTAGTGCCGAAAAAAGGAGGAGTGACGGTTGTACCCAACGAGAAGAACGAACTCATTCCGACGAGGACTGTCACAGGATGGCGCGTTTGCATTGATTATCCCAAATTAAATGACGCAACACGAAAAGACCATTTTCCTCTTCCTTTTATTGATCAAATGCTTGAACGTTTGTCTAGTCATGAATTTTATTGTTTTCTCTATGGACTTTCAGGTTATTTGCAGATTCCCATTGCACCCGAGGATCAAGAGAAGATGACGTTCACGTGCCCGTTGGGACATTCGCCTACCGACGGCTGCCTTTTGCACTTTGCAATGCTCCAGCCACCTTCCAACGTTGCATGATGGCTATCTTCGATAAACTAATCGGTGACGGAATGGAGGTATTCATGGATGATTTCTCAATTTTTGGTGACTCGTTGGAGGTATGCTTATTTAATTTAAAGAAAGTACTTCAGCGATGCGAGGAAATGAACCTTGTGCTAAATTGGGAGAAATGTCATTTTATGGTAAGAGAGGGTATTGTTTTAGGTTATAAAATATCGTCGAGAGGTATCGAGGTAGATAGAGCTAAAATAGAAATCATAGAACGATTACCTCCAACTTCGTCGGTAAAGGCAATTAGAAGTTTCTTAGGACATGCGGGTTTTTATCGTAGATTTATCAAGGATTTTTCTAAAATTGCTAGGCCTTTAACTCGTTTGCTTGAGAAAGACGTGCCTTATGAATTTACACCCGAGTGCATGAATGCTTTTACCATATTTAAGGATAAGCTAATTAATGCCCCTGTTATGGTAGCCCCCGATTGGAGCCTACATTTGAACTAATGTGCGATGCAGGTGATTTCGCAATAGGTGCAGTTTTAGGACAGCGACGGGAAAAACATTTCAGCCGATACACTATGCGAGCAAAACTCTAAATGGGGCCCAAGCGAACTACACCACCACAGAGAAGGAGTTGTTCGCAGTCGTGTTCGCCGTCGACAAATTCCGTCCATATCTCGTTCTCTCAAAAGTCATCATCTACACGGACCATTCGGCCCTCAAACACCTCTTCGCGAAACCAGATGCAAAACCAAGGCTTATGATGGATTCTGTTGCTCCAAGAGTTCGACGTAGAATTTCGTGACCAAAAAGGTAGCGAGAATTACGCAGCTGATCACTTGTCAAGACTTGAAGATGCAGCCCACGAGGTTACCGACGAGGCAGTCATCCGAGACCACTTTCCCGACGAGAATTTGTATGCTATACGTGAGGTACTCGATGAAACTCCGTGGTACGCCGATTTTGCAAATTATCTTGTGGCTAGGATCATGCCAAAAGGATACACAAGTCATCGGAGGAAGAAATGCTTCTCGGACTTGAAGTATTATTTTTGGGATGATCCATATTTGTTTAGGATTTGCGCATACAAGATAATTCGGCGCTGCGTGTCCTTTCCAGAGACGGTTAAATCTTGAGCCATTGTCATTCGAGGCCATGTGGGGGACATTACGGAGGTAATCGAAGTGCACAAAAGGTACACGAATGTGGTTTTTATTGGCCTACAGTTTTCAAAGACGCTCAAAAATATGTAGAGGAATGTGATAGGTGCCAGCGGACAGGTAATATTTCTAAGCGAAATGAAATGCCTCAGAATTTTATTCTTGTGTGTGAAATATTTGACGTCTGGGGCATTGATTCTATAGGTCCGTTTCCTACCTGAAAACAAGATACAAAATCTGAGCAAAACTAAGACCCGTATTACACACAACGTAAAAAAAAATCCATAAAAATGACTATTGGGCTAAAGCATGCACTCTTCGCTTTTTCCTACCTTCAACTATTATGATCTTGCCTTCTGCAAACAACAAATTCCCATATAAGGGTGACCAAACTCCTAATGGGAAAAATTTGAAAATGAACGTAAAATATCGAAGGATACCCTTAATGGGAGTGTGGGTTGGCGAGAAAGTTTTTTTTTCAACGATAGATTGCCATTAAATCACAAAAGTACAACTGTGCTAAATAGCCATTTGGTCGCATTGCGTCAAACGGAAATCAGTCCTCAAAAAGAGGAACAGAACCCCACAAGGGGGAACAACACTCCCACATGGGGAGAAGAAAATCCACAAGGAACAAAAACCGACAAAAAACAGAACCCATTATTTAAAATCAAGAACTAAAGAACCTATGATAGAAAAAACTATTAAGCTACGATACTCTTCACTTTCTTCGGCCTTCGACTTTCCGGTTTCGTCTTTATCGGACTAAGGGTTCCACAAGAGAGAAAAGGCTCCCGACCCTCGAGTCGGGAGAAACGAGATCCCACTACGGGAGGCTCAAGGCTGGGGACGGCGAGCGGCAGTGGGCTGCTGGCGGCGGTTGGCAGATGGGGTAGGCAGACAAAACAAGACAAACAACGGACAAAAGCACACGAAACATCCGATACCAAAACATTGCAAATAAGACACATCAAACGAGATCTAATATAAAAAACGAAAGAAAGGAAAAAAAAAAGAAAGAAAGAAAACAAACACGAGAGACAACACAGTGAGAAGAATCTTTCTAAAAAATGCAAAATAGAAAAACTTAAACTAGGGTCGCTCCTTGTCCTCGCAACGGAGGACGGGGAGCAAGAGGTCACCTACGACTGGTGTTGTTGGAGGTTGAAAGGGAACTATGGTGAGGCGGACCGGCGGTGGTAGTGGTCTAGACGACGATGATAGTGGTAGCGGATGGGTGGATGAACACTAAACGGAGGTGGCGGCGACAACTGCAGCGATTCAGGAAAACCGGCTGGGTGAAACGCGTCCTTAAATCGAATGAAAAAGGCCAAACCAAGCAAGCCGATTCCCAGATCTCAGATCTAGGTTTCGCAGAGAGGTGGGGTAGGGAGAATGGCTTATTCTTTTCCGGGAGAAGGTTTAAACCGTCTAGAGAGAAAGATGGAGAAGGGAAAGGTCTTATTAGCCTTCAATCGGACAACAGTTTCAAACTGAAACCACTGTTCCCACAGATTTCTTCTTCAAGTTTAATGAAAAAAATCCCAGAAGCACAATATTCCAAATATTAGGAAGTTAAAAACTCCAATGTAAACAATAGAAACCAACCAACCAACAACCACAATTCAGAAAAAAAAAAAACCCTTCCCAACACGAACAAACACATCGAATTATTTCGATAAAAATCTACAAAGTCCGCACGAATTGCGGAGCATCCTTGCGGGGCCCGACGATCGACCGATACAGATACAACTTCTCCACCAAATTCCCCAGACTATAGCCATAACCTTCTTCATCCATAACCTCCACGTTGATCTCGGGCCTCTTCTGCGCAAGAATTTCGCACGCGCCGTAAGTCACTTCGCAGGACGACATCCAAAGGGATCGCATTGTCTCGTACTTCCCCACGTCAGACAATAGCGCCCCGTCTCCAAATGGGCTGTCCCTTATCTCGAGCTTCTTCATCTTCTTACAGCCGTTCAACAAGTAAAGCATCCCTTTGTCGCTGTCCCCTGCAAAAGCTATCGAAAGCATCTCAAGCTGCTCGCCATACATACCAATGTAGAGGAAAACTTGATCGGTCAAAAGTCCAGAAATGGAGAGTCGCTTGAGGCCCTTCGAAGATCGAACGATCGCCCCGAAGCCCTCGTCTAGGGGCAGGCCGGTCAGCGCGTCGGGTATGACCGGGTTGATTGTGCATAGCCTGAATCTAATGAAGTTGGGGCAGTTCTTGGCCACTGTGATTAGGGCAGCGTTGGTCATTCGTAGGCAGAAGTAGAGGATCGAGTTTAGCTTTGGGCAACCAGCCGATACTGCGACTAAACCCTCTTCTGATACGCCCGCGTTGGGGGCCACGCCGTGGAGATCAGATGGGAAGACTCTCAGTTCTTGAAGTTCTTTGCATTTTGAGGCCACGACGCATAGACCCTTGTCTCCTATGGTGTCCAAAATCTGTATTTTATTTTGGGTACGAATGTTAATATTGCTATAGTATGTGTAAATTAAGATACGAGTTGATGACAAAATTCTCACCCACAGCTGCTCTAATTTGGGGCAGTGACGTATCAGCTTTATAAGCTCATTGCTGTGGATTCCTGGAGAGTAGCTGAGGTTCAGCGAGGTTAAGTTCGAACAGATAGGGTAGAAAGCTGGCAAGCAGTGGGTGTTGACGTCGAGGAATCCCGACAAGCTTCGAATCGACTTGCACTTGTGAAGTGCCTTCGTCAGTTTACTGTAAGTCTCGGGGGCTGGATCATGGGAGAATGAGCCAGTGCCAAGATCGATGAGTTGGGGCGCTTGTGCCAATATCTTGTGTAGGGCGTCGATGGTTACCGAGTGATTCACTCTCAGGCTCCTTAGGTTTGGACACCTGGCAACGAGCCTCTCGAGAACTGGTAAGTTAACTTCTCCTTTCAGGCATGCGAAGTTCAAGGAAACTAGAGAGGTGCAGCTTTCGGGGAAAAAGCTAAGCCATTGGCCCTTTCTGTCCTCGACCTCATTTTCCTGCAAGTCTAGCTCCCTCAGATACCTGCGTTTCCCCAGCAAGCCATTAATTGTAACAGTAATATGCTTCAGGCACATGCATGATTTTATTAGCCACCAGAAACACTTCCTAGGAAAGTGGGATGAATGCAATCCAAAAAACTAACATAGAAAATCTATTCATGAGATGGAAAAGATCACAAAGCACAAACACCCATTCGCGATGTACGTGTATAACGAAGACCTGCAATTGGCAGCGACAGCAGCGAGACCATCAGTGGTGAAGCCTTCACAGCTGACCAAAACCAAGGCTTTGAAATTCGGGAAAGACTTTGCAAGCAACTCAAGGCTCTCGTCAGAGACGACCATCCTCTTAAGCCTGAGCTCCTCCAAGTTAATCCCAGCCTTGGCCATTACCTCAATCCAAGGGTAGACGTAACCGCCCCAATCATGAGGCACCAAGTTGAAGTCGGCGAAATGAGGCTTCCCCTTGAGAGTCAAGGATCTGAACCTCGGGAACCTAGCGATCGTATGCTCGGGGCTCACGGAATAGCAGTTACCGATAAAAACCCTCTCGCGACTGAGCCTTTCCACTTGGTACCAAGATTTGCACACTTGGGAGACCGCATTTCTGTCGTGGTGCGACGTCACGAAATCGAAGACGTGCTCTAGGACTTCCTCGGGGAAGTAATTTATCAGCGTTCTATGAGAAAGACACATCAGATCTGACTCTGTAAAGACCAGAAATGAAAGAAGCAACGCTGGCTCTTCGGTGGAATAAAAGGTTACAACTTGACAGTTTCGTCGCCTAAGAGGACTTCTCTTCTCCGATGTAGAAACTAGAAAAAAAGAAAAACAAAAAAAAAAAAGCAAAGCTGTAAGATTTGTAGATCTTGGCTTTAAAGGATCTAAGACAGTACGGATCTGTCTATTTTTTTTGGACGAGATGAAGGGGTAAACCTTTGTGAATCCGAAAAGAGAATCATAAAAATCAGCTCAGAAATACTCTGGCGCGAGGAATTAGCAAGGAGAAAGGGATATTGGTGACTGGCTAAGATAAGGCAGTTTCGATTACCATCGCGTCCGAAAATCAAGAGGTGATGATTGCTATGTCGAATAAAAACAAGAACAAGGAGCTACAATGAGAAAACGAAAACCGGCAGGCAAATTATCTATTCCTTAGCTATTTCGATGGAATTTACGAAGTCAATTTTTACAGGACGCATAAAAGAGGAAAATGGAGCTCCGCCGATCAATTGCTTCCACCACCGACCGTCTCTTTGCTCTATCTCCATCGTCGCCCGGCGGCGGCTACTTCGCTCTTCAACATCTCTCTTCCTCTCTCCACTCATTATTTCATCATCATCATCATCGACGAAGAAATACAGAGACAAAACAATTAAAAGTCCAAAAATAACTTAACTCTGGTCAAATCGGGGACTAGAGTTAATGAGATCCAACGGTGTGCGTAGCTTCTGCGGAAAGTGGACGAGAATCTAGACCGTTCAAGGATGTGTCGTTATCAGCTAAATCGTATCCATTCATTTCGACACTCTTTCATCACGAAATTACCGAAATGCCATTAACACGATAAGGGTTTTTTTTTTTTTTTCTTTTGTTATTATTATTTAGTATTAATTCCATTTTCTTTTCTCGGTACACAATTAATTGAAGAAACCACACACACAGCTCAGCTCATGTGGAGTGGGGGCATCACCTTCTTAAGGCGGGTGAAGCGCGAGTCTAACTATTTGTTCACTCTCGGCGAGTAGTAGATATAAATCTTATCTTCTAGTATTTTGTCTCTTTCTCCTTGATGCATTATCATTAATTTATTTTTATATTAATCTCATAATAATTATATATTTTCGACCCCGAAATCTTTAAAGTCTTGATCTCATGAGTTGACAACACCTGTCTCGAATAATTTATCTAGTTTTGAAACAAAAATAAATTCCGCTATGAATGATTATTGCGTAATTGGTATTTCAAAGTATGTACATGTACTTAGTGATCCATATCCCATGTTCAACGGGTTAAACATTTGACATGGATCGTCTATATGTATGTGGTGCTAAAAGACGAAATGCATTTACCACTGTTTTCTAATCTTCTGCAGTTAGTATAATGTGGTGTCTTCTTTCCTTGATGGGCACCTCGTCGATCGTTAATATATTCAACCAACCATTTCCATGACCGTCGATTCTTCACATTTTTCGTCTGATTTGGACAACTCACTTATCTGAAAATTACTGAACAATGAAAGCACTATCATAATAATAGGTGTTCCTTTAAACATTTAAGACAAAGAAGCAATCGTCACAGAAAGAATGTAAACCAAGCACGGCAGAGCTCAACTGAACCAGCCCAATGTATTAGTGATGTAGAGGGGCAGTTTCGCTAAGGCCGAAATCCTTATAAAAAATTCCACAGTGGCTTCAAAGTATATGGAGTATGAAGAAACTCCACAGAACGAAATTACGTCGAGCGTACATCTGTTAAGTACGTTTAAAAATTACGGAAAAAAGAAAGAGTAATCATGATCTGCCGGGAGTATCTAGCAAGCAGAACAAAGTTTGCTAAAAGGGCTTATTGCTTCAAAGTTTCGTAACATCCAAGAAAACTGAGTCTACTACGCCTTTGCGGGGGCTGCTGTGACTGGTGCAGGCGCAGGAGTAACACCGCCAGTCGTCGGACTGAATTCAAATATCGAAATTGAAGTCAATTTTCAGATAGTCGAATATGTTGGCAATGGAACAGATAAGGCAAGCAAACTTACAGGCCAACGAAGACTTTGAATGCGTCGTAAATACCCCACTGTGCTCCAGTTAAAGTTCCAATCATTACAATACGAAGAGGGAGACCCCTCGTAAAAAGACCCAAGAGCCCAATCTTCTTTACGGCCTAAGGAGCGATGGAAAGAGTGATATACCAATAAAATAAGAGGACGGCCTAGGAAGGAATTAAACATCGGTGAAAAGATTTAAAATGGAATTTGATTATAAGAAGAAAGGGACTTACATCGCCAACAGTGGCACCCTTTGCATTGTTGAGGAAAGATACGAGATTGTCAGCTGGGTGAGATACAATGGCACAGAAAACACCGGCTACATATCCACCAGCGAAGCTCACACCGAGCTGTAGACCTTTGCTGCACTCACTCTTTGGGGTGGGGATGGCATGCTTGTATATCATCTCCACGATGGTTTCAAAAGAGGCAAACTTCATCATTGTATCTGGAAGTAAAAACCATCGAAGAAGAGAAAGATGAAAACTATATATTACACAACTAAATGCACCTTCAGTAGAACAAAAAGATTGCACATGGGTCCAAGCAAAGCCAAATTGTGAGGAATCAACATTCTCTCAAACACAATTGTCAAGTATTTATATCACAATGAAACAGAAAATAATGTCATTTCAAGAAACCAATATCTAAGAGTAGTAATGATGAAATCACAAACAGACAACAGGTCCAGTCAAGAAAGCAACCGTCAAATCCTTACCATGCTCACCAGTTAACATAGAGCCAAATTTAACAACATAAGCATGTCATCGATGGCATACAAAAAGGTAGGATATAAATAGATTAAGTAGCAAACTCTACCCTTAATCAACTATAATAACCACTACCACTGTCAGTCAGATCTTCCAGTCCAAGCACAAAATGTAACGTCTACAGACAGCAATACTCGCGGAACAATGTGATCAAACAATGATGCAAATAACATAACAGGAAAAGGTAAAAGTATGCATGAACCCACATGGAATCTGACGGCCCCAAAGTGGAACAAGGCCCTTGTATAACCTACAAAGTTTAATATGCAACGAATCCGCACAAGTTAATACATGCATAGCAACAAAGTTCAAAAAAATATGGAGCTTGTTCAATCAACTTACCCAAGTGCACCTTCCGATCTAACAAACTTGGGAAGCCCATCAGCCAATCCCCGGGCAAAGCCAGGCTGGGTCTGGACTCTTACCTTTACGGCCTCAAAAGGACAAAGAGCAATATCAGCAATAACCTCGGCAGATGCAGAGCCTGCTAGATAGATGAAAGTCTTGTATTTGGCTGCATTTTCCGGGCCAGCAAGGTCAGAGTAGTACTTCTTGAAGAACTCATAGAATCCAAACTTGCAAGCACCCTGAGCGCTGTAACCTAACAGGGTAGGTACCCAGCCCCTGAAGAAACCCTTGACGCCCTGCTCCTTGAGAAGCACCCCAAATCCCGATGAGATGCTCTTGTACTTTGTGGGATCAATCTGACAAAGTTGAAGTAGCAAAAGGCAGGAGAACCATTAAGAGTTTATCATATGCAAAAAAGATTATCAGACCAAAAAGAATATTGGATGTCTCTTATGCTGCTACAATTCAGGAATCTATGCCCTGACTTCAGTTGGCTAACTTGTATTTCGTTATCGAACACAAAATCCATAGCTTCAAAAACCATCATACTCAAATCCATTTCTACACATTGAAGACAGATCTGACTTAAATATTAACAAAGCACATTGGAAGTATCATATCATGATGAAAAATTAGCACAACCAGGGAGAGATCTACAGTAAAATCTATTCAAGATCTACGAAAATAATGAAGAATCAGTGGACGATCAAAGGAGACCGAAGGAAACCTGCATATTGCATTTGACAAGATCTAGGGGAGTGACGGCCATGTGAGTGAGACCACAGCTCAGAATTCCACCAGCCGTACAAGCGGCATAGTACTGGGGAGAGAACAATTCAATCTTCCCTGGCTCGGAGGGTGCAGGAATCAACGGAGGCTGAGAATCGGCGGCCGGCGCTGGCGATCCAAGGGTTTTGGATCTGGACGCAAAAGAGGACGTAGAGTAAAGGAAACTAGGGATCAAAGGCTGACGACGTTGGCCTTCCATTGCCTCACTACTGTAAAATCTGAATTCGGATGATGAAAACTGTGATGATCTGTGCGGCACGTCCCTAATCCCTTTACCGCCGGCGAGGAAAATCAGAGTGAAGCCCAAAGCGTCCGCGGAGATCGATCGATACGTGAGTGAAACGAAAAATATCAGCTCAGATATTTTATATATGGCCCCTCAAGCATTTTACCCTAATACAACCCTTACTCAAATTGCTAATGCCGCTACACGCTTTTGCCGTTTGCCTAGGTTTATCACCTTTTCCCGGTATTTATGATATTTTTCATTATCATGTAACCTCCAACAAACAGAAAACAAAAAAAAAAACAATTTTTGCTCCAATGTTTTTATTTAACCCGCTAACTTTATTTTGTACCAGCGTTAGGGTGGGTAGTGGGGCGGGGATTCCCCGTCCCTGCGGGGTTCCGCCCCGAAAGTGGCGGGGAATCCCCGGCGTTTTATCCCCGCGGGGATCCCCGCCCCGAAACCTATTTATATATTATAATTTAAATAATATTAAACTAATATTAAATATAGATTAAATAATATTAAATTAATACAAATAATATATAAAATTATAATTTATATAATATTTATAACGAAAATATATTTAAATTTATATATTATATTTAAAATATAATATTTTTTACCGAAATTTCGGTATCCAAAAAAATCATACCAATACCATACTAAATTTTCGGTATACCTTAAATTTCGATACTGTATCATACCGAAATTTCGGTATCCAAAAAAATCATACCAATATCATACCAAATTTTCGGTATACCTTAAATTTCGATACGGTATCATACCGAAATTTCGGTATGGTATCGTATCATACCTTCACACGGAAGATTTTTTACCATGCATGTCTCGTAACTCGTTAATTCGTTGTTTTGGAATTTTTAATCAATTCAAACTCCTTAGGCCCCAATAAGATAGATTATTAATACCAAATTTTTCGAAACAAAAAAGATTTTTTAACCTTAAATAATTTACATAATTTAGCTACTCTCCTTAGTAAGAGAAAATTTTTTACATGACCACAAAATACAACTTTATATACATATTAATTAGAATAAAGCGGTTATATTTTAATAATTAGTGAAGATTAACAAAAAGTAATTGCATTGCATTTTTACACTTTCCAAGAAAAAACATTAAAAAGGCAAAAATTAAACGTTACTTGAGTTACATAAGTAAAATATAGTGGGCCTAATGTTAGAAAGTTGTGTATAAGTTAATAATTTATTGGCTAAATAAGTTTATGAAAATCCTTCATTTTATATTTTTTGAAACAATATAATATATATAGGTGTGTGTATATATATCAGTGTTTTAAAAAGCGTAGAGCGTGTAGCGTCGCGTTTTGGTTCCGACAGCGCATAGGGTAAATAGCGTAGCGTATTGCGTGAGTATTTCAGGCAATCCACTTATCATCTAAAAAATTATAATATATGGTAATTGTAAATGAATAGAGTAGTTTAATTAACTAATATGATATTAATTATCATCAATTGAAAAAATTATCATCTGATCAAATAAATTATTCAAATAAGGTGAATTTATAGAAAAATACTCAATTGGAAAATTTTTTACACATAACTACCCATGTCAGAAAATTTTATAGGTAGGTACCCGATTTAATTTTACCAGTTTCTTTAGTCATATCGTACCTTCTTGTGTGTATATTGCGTACTATAACACGTTTATATAGGGTACCTAAATATAGGATACGTCGTACCTACGAGCATGTCTGTGTGTTACATAGGGCGTACCTAAATATAACATACGTCGTACCATTTTCCGTTATATAGGGTACCCAAATGTGTTGAGATAGGGTACCCAAATGTGTTGTTTGGTGTACTTTCGGGGATCGGGTACCTATGTGCAAAAACTTTATTCTGTTAGGTACCTACATATAAAAAAATCCTGATTGGGTACTAAATTACAAGTTTTTTTCATATAGGTACTTATGTGTAAGAACCCCTTCAAATAACTGAGAACTAAATATACTAAACAAAAAGTAAAGTCTGAAAAAATAACAATAATTTCGAGAACGTTTTAAAATGTGCAGTCTAGTGAGCTTATATATGTATATTCTTTTTAATTCTATTGATTTTAAAAAACTAATTCGGGAGTTATATGTATTAATTTATTGTTTTCTAAATTAAAATATTTCTTAAATTTAAATATATGGATCCTTTAAACTCCTAGTCTAGCCTAGTGTAGACTTTTGCAGTCGACCTCTACAACGATGAGTCATGCCTCGAAACTTTCACTTCAATCAAGAAGATGCTCTTTTCTGAAAAAGACAACCCTTCAAATATATTTTGTTATTATTTATCATTAGTTTTATAAAGATTAAAAACTAAAAGAAAATAAAAAACAAAAAGAAAAAACAAACGCTAAATTACATACGCTATGTAGCGTTTTTAGAAAAATCAACGCGTTAGCGCGCGTCATAGCGCGCGTCACAACGCTATTTAAAACACAGATATATTTCGGTATTCGGTATACCTAATTTTAAAAACTTTCATACCATTACCGTACCGAAAATTTTCGGTACGATATCATACCTTACCAAAAACTTCGCTATACCAAAATTTTCGATATTTTCGATACGATTCGATACGATAAGGACGATATTTCAATATTTCGGTATTTTTCCCCAGCCCCAGGTTCAATGTCATAACCAAACCACGTAACTCCGTTTTTTCAGTTCTTAATCACGTTAAAGCAATATAATATTGAAGTATATAGATAGGGATCGACTTTCATCAATTCAAATATAAATAACCAAGTTATAAATAGACCTCCAATATCCTGATAAAAATCAAGAATTTTGAGTGAATTCCTAACATTCTGGGGTTAGCTACTGCCAAAAAAGGAATAAAGCTTAGAAATACTATGTTTTAACCAAGCTTCCCAAAAATGGCGAACGAATGCTGTTGTGTTTTCTCGCTTCCGCCCAAAAAAAAAAGAACGAACTTACATTAAAGCTCTCGAAAACCGATAGCCAAGCAAATTTCTAATAGAGCCGTTTACGGCAAGTTTCAGCACCACAAGTGCATGGCATTACCCTAACCTTACCGTCCAAGCCTGTCACGCTGCCGACTTCATAGCCATAATCGTAAGTAAGTTCCTATAGAAACAAAATAAAAAATTGCATTAATCTCTATCAGGTAATGAAGTATTCAAAGCTAAAAGCTTGAATTGCTACGTATCATATCATTTATGTCTTTATACATCTTATTTCGAATTAATGAAATTAAGATACAAGGTTACCTTCAATGGTGGAATGTTGTCAGCAGCAATGAGCACGATTCTGGCCAAACGAGGGTCGTGATGAACAGAAAGTACGCATTGGACGAATAGATTCGGTTCGCAACTGTGGTTTACGTATCTTGCAATGTTGCCCGTGCGTCCCGCGTCGATGCAGAACAAAGCGTCTTTTGAAACCTCTGCGTCGACAGCCTTGAGAAGGTGAGGGGGCAGATTAACTTCCCCCAACCGACTCTACGTAAAAATTGAAAAAAAAAAAGATGGAGCTGAAAGTTATTCAGGAATATAAGTAGAACAGGGGAAAAAATATAGTATCGAAACTGCCTATATACTGATTTTTGCAATAAAACTTGGTACATCAAATACAAACCTCTCTTCCATCGATCCCTTTCATTGTTTGAAGACAATCGATCTGAAAAACATAGGTGTCATCAGCGGCAGGGTCTATTTCATCAGCTCTCTTGAGAAGGCCTATGTATTCACATATTGGGCTTCCAGATGGTATATGATCCCATGATCGTACACCCCACCCTTTGCTTGGGGTACGGAAGACCTGTCATTATCACCACACATCAAGAGATTATCTGAATTTCTCATATATGTTGTGTATATAACGCTGACATGGGTTAGTATAAATTTCTGACGAGGAACAAACTGTCTCAACACTTTTCACATTTACAATGAATGTGTGCACCGACCTCAAGTCGATGCATAAGCCCTTTCTGAGAGGTTCGGTTGATGCACTTTGGTCCACATCCGCAGGAAGGTCCACACTCAAATACGACTGCTTTTGGTTCAACTAGCCTGATAAATGACAAGATTGTTGGTGAAATATACAAGGTTTTATATCTTTTTGTTTATGGATTTGCAAAGCTGACTTTTCAAGTGAAAATATGCTTGAAGTCCTTTGAGAAAAGTTTTACCTTCCACCATCTGTGTGGACATATGGAAAGTCACCTCCGTTGAGTTTTGCACAAGAACAACTTCGTGGATCTTTGCATTCTCCAATACAATCGCACCCCATGTTTTTGATGGCTGGATCACTTACCTTTTTGCTTACTTTCATCTGTTTGATATATGTGCAGCCTAATTTTGACACGCAAAAAATATGGTATCATGGAACCTTCGCAAATTAAACGACGAAAATGTAAGAGTAGAATATATGAGAACTCGTTTATAAAGGCAAATGGATGCACATTGAAAAAAAGTACACAAAACAGTGACGTTACGGAGTGTATTTTAAACTAGAATTCGTTCAAAGAAGGATGGAAAGATAGGTGGACAGTTAGCTAGATATTCTCCCATATTATAGTACTTCAATATAATTTGTTCACAGGTGACAGTGAATCCAGGATAACTAAAATTATACAAATAATCATGCTCCAATTACTACTCCAGGAAAGGAACAGCAGTGAAATATATAATCTTAATTATGTTACTAATCCAAATACCTGAAGGTGCAACGGGTGGATCATCTACCAAATTTGTGACAGGGATTGGAATTTTTTCTGCTCCCCCACTAAGATCTTCACATACCAGCCTACACAGAAACGAAATAGGCTTCGATGAAGCTAAAACCAAAAATCCTACTTTGTAAATTAGAAAAGAGTGAAATTACCCTCGCAATCCAGAAAATGACTTAGGAGCCTTTCCTCGACTGAAATAGACCTGAAATGGGCGTTCAATACATTAAGCCGGTGACAAAATATACAATTGAAAATATCAAGGGCCTACATTTTAAATCGACTAAGTTTTTTTCCAAAATTATAGCAGATAAAGAGATGAAGTTAACATAAATCACGAAATGCCTAGTTGCAGCCACATATTCAAGATTACAAGATTTGTAAATTTTGATGACATACTCCAATAAAGTTTATTCTCAATGGTAGCGCCTAATGCAACTTCAATCCTTTATTCAGGCTGTTGCTCATATGATTCTCGTCGATTTCAGTGCAACGAAGCAGAGTCAAGAGTGACAAAGAAGCATGTAATTATAGGAATAGCTAAAACCGAAACATTCGTTTAATACATTAAAGGACAAGTTATAGTAAAACCTGATCGGTTGTCAATGCTGGCTGTCCTTCAAGCCGTTTCAACCGAAATTTGTAGACGGTGAAACCAGACAAGCCTTTTTCAGCCCAGTACTTAACAACCTTCAACATAAAGTGATAAACATTATATATAAAACTTAACAACTGTTGATCCTCTGCTTTTATGTGTGTACCTTGTACAAGCCATCATAAGTATAAACCCTTCCCACATAACTATTTTTGCAATCATGCCCACGAATTACACGAACATGAACAGATTGCCGTATACAGTTCTGCAAGAGAAAATAAGTTATTAGTTCCACGGATTCCCAACACAAAACCCTACCCTACAACTAAATAGTAGAATGTTTCAGCCACAATAACTGAATAACCCCATACGAGGTGAAAATTGTGATAAAAAAGAAAATACCAATGAAATAGGCTAGACGGGTTAAGATGCTTACTCTCCGTTCTTTTGCGGATACAACCAAAAGAAAATACTGAAAATAAATAATAACAATAAACGGTCCATGCCTTGAGCCCCAAATTCCCCTTCTCCATCACTTGATCCTTAATCTGTCGTTTATCACCAAGCAAGTTGTTTCCCCCTTGTCCTGTATACACAATCTCATCGAAATTGTCCAAGTCATCTTCGTAGTTCCCGGACATGACAATTGATATGGCAATTGGGAGCTCGTATCCTGCCAAAACCTACAAAAACAGATTAAAAAATATGATAAAAACCACAAAAAGAAAAAGAAAATGCTGGATATGGAATTTCAGCTCTAAAAGCAATGATGTACACCTAGGAGTAGACCTGCAGCCTAGTCACGAAATATTTGCTTGTACGCACCTCAAATCACATAAATACACAAATTGGGAAGGAGAGAGGCTAAGGGAAGATCACTTGCATGCAAGTTTAGCAACATGAAATGATACAAAGAACCTGACAGTAACTATAACTATCACAGTGCAGGAAACATGATTTTTTCTCTCAAATTAGCACAATGTACCACATCAAACTGTATCTGTAAAACCTCAAACGCAACAATTAGAGGAGATTGGCCATTATTGAAAGTATCAACGTTACTCTGCCAACATCAAGATTAAAATTTACATGTATAACAGTATAAGATAGGGCTGAGCAAAAATATCAGGAAACCGGATTCCGATCCGGTATACGATTTTCAAAACCCGAAAAAGCGGATATTCGATTTAAACACCGATCGGATTTTCGATCCGGTTTATTCGGATACGGAAAGTGGTTTGTTTAAATCCGAATATCCGGTTCCGATTTTATATTTAAAAAACTAATAAAAATAATAAAGTAGTCCAGAAAAATGAAGGTTAAAAAAAAAACAAATTCTCAATAATTTATATTTATTTTATAACTTTGTTAAAGAATTGAAATAAAAAAATACATCGAGATTGTAATTTAAAAATGTGAATTTGTGGTACTGTTTTATTATTGATTATGTAATTTTGAATCATAAATTCACATATTGTGCGAAATACTATGCGTAGAAGTTCTTATATGAAAAAATATAATTTTTTTATTTTGATAAGAAATAAAAAATATGATTTCGCAAAGAAAAATAATAAAAAATATAAAAAAATAAATTTAAAAACCGGATGCGAATATCCGGTTTAAATATCCGAATAAAGCGGATATCCGATTAAAACCGGACCGGATATCATTTTTTGATATACGATTTTGCTCACCCCTCGTATAAAATGTCATTTTCTGCTCTACCACGTCCAAGGCAACTGAAATCGCAAATATCAGAAAAAAATGTCACCTTATCCTTTGTATTTTTTCCAATGTAATCAATTCCATTGAGCCAGTGTCGGTGAAAGCCTACTACGACCATCTCAGCGCGTGAAAAGAATTGATGACCAACATCAATACCTATTCACCAAAATGAAGAAAATGTTGACGGTGTGATCTTGCATTATCCATTAAGTAAGGATATAACTCAAATCCTGGTAGATGAAATTCCAACGAACAGATAGACTGTGTATAGGCTTGAGTTTTAAGCAGATAAGTGGATTAAAATTGGGTAGTTTGCACCTTCAATAGAGATAACATATATATATATAGAAATTTTATGTTGCTCACCTCCTTAAGTGGGCACCTGTCGATGTGCACTGATTCGTGCCAGTCGACATGACACGTCAATATTAGATGATACGTGACACTAATATACACATTGCATTGGTCATTGGTCGACATATTAGACGTAATGTGGCATGTTTATGCACGCAGATCAATACCGCATAGCAGGGTGCCACATAAAGGGTAAACATGTCACATTATCGTCCAATATGCCGACCAATGACCCCTACAATGTGTTAATTAGTGCATGTATCATCTAATGTTGATGTGGCATGTCGGCATGGCACTTAAGGTCTCACATAAGGTGAACACCATAAAATTCCTCTATATATATTATATAACACCAACGAAGGAAGATATAAACTTCGAACACATTGAGGGGAAACTAGAACATTATATGAAAATGTGAGACATAAAAAATGAATTGGAGGCTGCAATTGGCTACGAGGTTAATATGAACACAGTCCATGCATGAGATAGCATTGCAGTTTTCCATTTTGAAGCAATTATCAATCTCAAGATGCACATATGTTATCAATGTAACTGTAACAAGGGAAGATGCATAAACATATCAAGTGTTAAACAAGGCAATCAAGTGTTATCATTGTCACGAGGAAGGAAACATCAGCATATCAAGTGTTGGATGTGTTATGATGAATCCACAGAGGTCTTGGGACTGTTGTCACTGTCACGAGGAAGGACACATCAACAGATCAAGTGATGGAGGCGAAGTCAGGACAACTTTGAGTTAATAAGGGATCTAGAGATATCATAAAAGAATCAAGGACAATGAATGTATTTTGTGCAAGGTTCAACTGCGGCAATAAGAGGTCAGGATCTATATAGCTCATTTGTGACATCTAAGGCTTACTCAAGTAAGAATGGACTTGAAGAATGTCTAAGCAGGGTTTTTTAGAAAATATAAAGGGGTTACGCTAGGAATATATCACAGAATTGAAGTTGGGATTTGGAAGCTAATTTAAGAACAGATTCATGACTGTGTTCGTGCAAATTTTAAGGGCCATTCGGGGGTAGAATCATGGTTTGATGGGAGGTATTTCGTGTATGTAATTGATGACCATTCAAGGAAAATTCGAGTGATGATACTAAAGACAAAAGATAAAGCTTTGATCAAGTTCAAAACCTGAAAAAAAATGTTTAGTTGCAGTTGAGACTAATAAGAATAAGAGGCTCCAAATAGACAATGGTCTTGAGTTTGGCTCAACGGAGTTTGGTTAGTTCTACAAGATGGAGAGGTTTTCAACACATAGGATCATGCCATACACCCTACAACAAAAGCGAAGGGCTATAATCTATGTGCTTGGAACATGGAGAGTCTTATAATGAACAATAAATGGCGCATATAAATCACAAGAGAGAATCAACTCTGAAGTCTGAACAGACCAAACTGGTTTTGTGGAGATTGAGGTGGAGAACCAATAAATGACAGACAAGTCCAAGAAGAATTATAGAAAAGGAAATAGTCTGATTTCGCAACAACAACACACCTGGTATGTTGCCAATTCGCTTCTCTTGGAATATAGTAGCGTTGCTATTGATCATCTACAACGTAAAAAATATAAAAAAAGTACCAGTAAGTCTAATGTTAATAATGTCGACAGTCGACTGTAACTATAACTATGTGACTGGAAATAAGGTCCATCATCGAAGCACATAAATCAAAGATAGTATATTTTATTGTGTTAGAAGAATTGCCAATCAAATCAAAACAGAAAACATGTGTTGAAACAGTACAGCGTCACATTCAAGGATACTAATTACTATGTAAAGATCAATTAATGAACAAGCTATGAACTCCGCAACCAAATGAAATGAACAAGCTTTGACAGAAGACATGCCTCAGTTATAGCCTTAAGATCGGGTCGTTTCGATTTCGAAGCCCTTTTCTGATTGACAGCAGTAGTTGTCTGTTCCTGCAGATATTCAGATTTGCAGGTTAGGAATGCTAATGAATTGTCTGATGTAGGATGCAATAACAACGAAGATTCAATGCCACACTAATGTTAGCCGCTCCGAACCCAAAGCATTACATATAAAAGCCACTAAGCAAACGTCAAGGATCTATTGTCAGTGTCACTTTAAATGGTAGCCAGTAAATGAGGAAATCCTATCAGGGTAGCACAAAGAGACCTCTGATTTAGTTACCTTTACTTTTTGGTCTTTCAAATCGGCTTCTTCCCGAGCACACCGCTTTTCTTCTACCTGAAATTGTGTAGAAGGAAAGAGCTTAAACCCCCATCTCTTACAAACAGTCAATACCATAAACAGGTGAGGGGACTAAATCTGAAAAAACCCATATATGGTCCTTGTTTTTAATGGAAAAAGTTCAGTTCATTCATAAAACGGAGCATACTAATTCTACAGATAAGGAATAGCAAAAAAAAAGGAGCCAAACAAATCACTGTAATCAAGAGATTTGCTCACAGATTTGAGAAGGCAGGACTGTTCCATACCTGAACAAGGCGCAGGCATCGCTTGTTGAAATCGCGGAGAACGGCAGTAACATTAGCGTGTGCATTCGTGACGACGGCGAGAGGCAAATCGCTCGAGCAGCTGACATCAGCTGCCCCGACATCGTTAGGCGCGCCGAGCTTCCCTTCGTTTACGCAGCTGACGTCAGCTGCCTCGTCCTCGCTGGGACGATAGCGTTGATTGCGACTGAGCCTCTTCTTCTTCACGGGGAACTCAGTAGGCTGCTTGTCGCTCCTTTCAGGCGCAGTCTTGATGTTGCTGATTCGAACACTGCGCCTCCGTTCCATTACTAAACAGCTGACGAAACGCTTAGCTGAAAATAGAGTGTTACTTTCAGCGTCGGTGTTGTTTGGAATGACGACCGCAGTGAAATGGTTCGTATTCCTTCCCTGTGATATCCCGCTAATTTATTTGGCTATGCTTTAATTTCGAATTTGGAAATACAATAATGGGCAATAGTGTCTTTTAATTTCTTTTCCTCGTAATCGACGTGCAAATTAACTACACAATTGCGTGACAAGAAAATTATATTTACACCCCCTAAAATTCTATTTAAACCCCCTTATTTATTATCACTCATATTTATTACAAAAGTTATTTACTATTATCACACACATACAAAAAGTGATTTGTTCAAGTTTCAAAACCGTCAACCAGCCTTCGATCCCATCTCCATTACTATTTATATTAGATAATATTGACATTGATGATATAATAACTATTACTACCTCCGTCCCAAACGATTTTAGACATTTGGAATATGTCACGATTTTTAAGAAATTGAATATTTTAATAATATAGTACAGCTAAAAGATGAAAAAGAGTATATTTTGACACGTCTTTTAAGAATATTTATAGTATTAAATTGATTGTTTGTGGTAGTTTTTTGCTATAAAAGGAATGTCCAAAACGGTTTGGGACGCCAGATATAGTAAAATGTCCAAAACGGTTTGGGACAGAGGGAGTATTTATTTTAAACCATTCTTTCTAAATGTTTATTAACAAATGTGTAAGATTAAAACTCAGGCAATTATTGGCTTGATCACGGGATACAATCATACATTATATTATTTTATAACTTAATAAATATAAAGAAAAGTTATATGGTGAATCTATAGAAAAATACCCAATTGGAAAAATTTTTTATACATAACTACCCATGTCAGAAAATTTTATAGATAGGTACCCGATTTAATTTTACCAGTTTCTTTAGTCATATCGTACCTTCCTGTGTGTATATTGCGTACTATAACACGTTTATATAGGGTACCTAAATATAGGATACGTCGTACCTACGGGCATGCCTGTGTGTTACATAGGGCGTACCTAAATATAACATACGTCCTACCATTTTCTGTTATATAGGGTACCCAAATGTGTTGAGATAGGGTACCCAAATGTGTTGTTTGGTGTACTTTCGGGGATCGGGTACCTATGTGCAAAAACTTTATTAACATATAAAAAAATCCTGACTGGGTATTAAATTACAAGTTTTTTTCCAATATGTGTAAAAACCCCAAGTTATATTACAAATTACAAGTCAATTTTTAAATTATATATTAATTCTTACTTATACAATGGTTTCTATTTTGTAATTATTTTAAGGGATACTTTCACTTAAATCCCTATTCGCAAACTTTCTATCACATACTCCACAGTCAGAGAAAAATATCACTTAACTCCCCATTTCACTGTTCGTACTACATTTTGAAGTCACGCTATACCTAATGTTTTCACAGATTGGTGCCCGATCCGCCATAGGTACATCATACAACACATTTACGTACACTATATCAATGTTTTAAAAAGCGTATTGCGCAGTGTGTCGCGTTTTAATACTGGTAGCGCGTAGCGTAAATAGCGTAGCGCATTGCGTGAGTATTTCGAGCAAAACATTTATAATGCAAATATATGTATATATACGTGAGTAGCCTAGAACCATGAAGTAAACATACCAATTTTAAGTAGCCCCAATATGAAAGTAAGCAAAACAAGTTTAAGAAACATTCAGATATTAATCGTTACAAATATTTCGAGGTCAAAGGTGATGAAGACGCCAGAGAAGAGCAAGAGTCCCCATATTGCTACTTCTGTGAGCAAATTTGAGGTCTGATTTTGGTTCTCGATCCTAAATATTGGTCTTTTCTTGTTCTTGGTCCAGTTCTTCCAATGATTCAAGCAAGGTATTTACAGATTTACACCATAAATTCAATTTAATTATCTTATACTCCTTAATTTGAATAATATAATCATTTTCCCAAATAGCGTGGGCATTATACGAAATAGCGTAAAAAGCGTAAAATATAGCGTATATAGCGTAAAAAGCGTAAAATATAGCGCATATAACGCACGCTTTTTGGGAAAAACGCGAAATTTATTACGCTACAACGCGTTTTATGAAAATTTTGCGCTATTTACGCGACGAAGCGCGCTCCAATTGCGCTTTTTAAAACACTGCACTATATCAACGTACTGTGATACACAATATAAACATTTGAAATATATAGTGTGATTGAAGAAACTGGTACAAATAGTAAAACGGGGAGTTAAATGATATTTTTCTCTGACAGTGGAGTTATGTGATAGATAGTTTGTCAAATAGGGATTTAAGTGAAGTTCCACCTTATTTTAATCTATTAGTTTGTTTCTTTACTAAATATTTTGTATTAGTTATATTTTTTGACAAATTCTTCACTAAGCAATTTGTCTCAGGCGATCGTAATTTATAAATTAAAAAAAAAAAGATCGTCAACAATATCACAACTATATAATATTTTATTGAATGTTTTAATAATTCGAAAAAGGTAAAGATGAGAACCTGTCATATTACTATGTAAAAATCTAATTTCACGACGGGGTATGTCATACCCGACTATCATGCCTAACCGTTTATATATTAATATTAATCTTTACTTAATAGCTACTATTTCTGTATATATTCAAGTTCATCTGTTTATGGTGATAAGAAATATTATATGATATTGATTTTCATAAAATAAGTTTATTAATATATATTAGATATTAATATTTTTATAGTTAATCTAAAAGCATAGATTAATTTAACATGGTAGTATTGGAACGAGTGGGTCCCACCGGAAACATTACATGGCATTAGCACAATTAATATGAATTCAACCAGTTGATCAAAAAGTTACTAAATTTATTATTGTTGGATAAAATGTAAGAAAAAGAATTAATATAAATAACTTTTACAAATTTGTTATTATTATTAACATGAAATCCTCTCTCCCACAAATTATTGTCTCCTTCTATATCCAAATGATCAGGTCCGTTGAATTTTAAATCCTATGGTTCACAAAAATTTCTTTTTATTTATTAATTCATTTAATCTTATATTCCACAAAATCATAAAATCGTCATTATTTCATAGGATTTATATTAAAAAAATAAATAAACACATCCAATTTATTCATTATTTTATGATGATCAATTTGATACACATATATATTTTTCGATAATCATATAAATCAATTTTGACAAAGTGGGACAGAAAATGGGAAAAGGATTGTTGACAGATTATTTCAACCGTCCATTAGAACAAGTACTTTTTGCACAATCATATGCGCGTGCAATAATATATGTTTCATATTAAATCAAAGCTAGAATAGTAATCAATTAATAATGGTAATCAAAGATAGTGAGTGGTTTCCTTACAAATTTGTTTAATTATTTTTTATTTAATAAAGACAGACAAATTTGACGGTTTATACTACATCCAAACTCTTCATAAAATAGCATAGTTACTTGAATTGTCCGGCTATCATCTACGGAAAAAATCGGTTGCCTCAAGTAAGAAAGTATTCATTTACCTTCAATTAGTGTTTAGAAAGCGTTACGTAATGCGCTTTCAAGCGCAAAGTAGCGTAAATTTTCTCTAAAGGTGTTGTAGTGCAAAAATTTAGCATTTTTCATTTATTCTCATTTTAATTTTAATTTCTTTAATTTTTTCCTACTTTTTATTTTTTATTTGTGATTTTAAGAGTGCATTGTGAACTTAAGAAACAAATAAAATCATGTGGAATTCTCACAATCTTTGATTCGGCAACTTCGAGGCCGAAATAAATGCTTAATGTTAAATTTGGTTCATGGAAAGTAGTAGGTAAAAGACAAGGAAAATGGATTTTTTTCGTGTTTGGTTGATCGGAAAAATACGTAAGGTGGTATTTTTTACTTGAAAGTAAGGAAACTTATTTCCTCGGCAAATGACGCGGAAAACGAAAGAAAAACTTACGAAAATCGTTTTTCTCCCTAGTTTTCTTTCCCATCCTAATTTTCTCAAACCAAACACAGTGTAAATAACTTTGAAGTCATTTTAACGTGGTTGGTGCGAGTTTAAGATGGTAGAGAAGTTAGCTTTTACAATTTGTGTTCACGAACCAAACACGCCATCACATTTGAATTTGAAGTGCTTACTAAAATCTTTTGACCACTTGGCAAATTTTCACTAATTTAATGTATTCCATAACATCAATAATTTAAGGTGAAACTTCACTTAAGTCCCTATTTGGCAAACTTCTATCACATAACTCCCCTGTTAGAGAAAAATATCACTTAACTCTCCGTTTCACGGTTTGTACCAGTTTCTTCAGTCACATTGTACCTTTCTATGTTTGTATTGTGTACCACAATACGTTGATATAGTGTACCTAAATGTGTTGTATGGTGTACATGCGGCGGATCGGGCACCAATCTGTGAAAAAATTAGGTACACTGTAACAACACATTTAGGTACATTATAGAAACGTATTGTGGTACACAATACAAATATAGGAAGGTACATCGTGACTTCGAAATGTAGTACGAACAGTGAAACAGGGAGTTAAGTGATATTTTTCTCTGATTGGGGAGTTGTGTGATAGAAAGTTTGCAAATAGGAATTTAAGTGAAAGTGTCCCATAATTTAGCCTAATTATGTGAATTTGATGTGTATGATTCCTTTTATCCTCCAATTATATAGTTTTATTTTTGAGAATAAAATACCAGATGTTGAAATTGGACGAATGTTAGTCCCTATTCTATCCAAACAATCTAAAAGGAACGAATTTACCACGCAAATGGATGAAGGATTTGAAGATCGAACGTGTGGTGGGTCAGTGTAGAAGATGTGTGCTTTCAAAATTGTTATTTCTATTCTCAACACACACGCACTCGCACATACTACACCAAAAACACACACACACACACTAATGAATTAGGGTTTGAGGGTATATATACCACATTAGTTGGTATATATACGTATCCCCTTCTCCCCCTCATGGCAATTCGTGTTAACGAGATCGGCATGCTTGTATAGGAGTCGAAGAAACACACAAACGACAGGTCGATGTGGGTAATAACCGGACGGAGCCACTAAGGCAATCCATCAACACGAGTTCAGAGTTAAACTCTGAGACGCGGCCTGTGAGGATAGGGCTTAGAACGGAGCCACATAGGCGTTCCGTTAACATCGATCTAGGAGCGTTGCTCGCAGACGATGGCTTAATGTCGTTGTTGTTTTTATGTTGCAACCGTAGGACTTCCTTCCAATCTTGGAATCACATCTACTACAAGCGTGTCTATGGAAGTTCTGATCTGGTCACGAAGTCCAGATAAGAAAAAGTTTATGTGTCCCAAAAGTTATAAAACATTAGATAGTGAGGACACCTAGATTCGATGTGTTCAAGGAAGTTCAGTGGTGCGGGGCTAACTACCACTTAATTCAATATCTCCCGCTTTCAAGTGAAGCGGTGATAGCGTGCGTGGCTCCCCGTGATTTGATGAAACATCGGTCTTTAGGGAGATCGATGAGTGGGTAATGCCTGGTTGTGCATACGCCGTTGGACCAAATGAGGCGACTTCTACCCGAGAGCTGATAACAATCAGCTCATGCACCTATATGAGATGGCCTGAGTAATTTGTGAGCTAAGGGAATTTTGTATCTTCCGCTCTTTGGTCTTGTCATGAATTGCCAAAATAGGGATGCGACTTTTACGAGCTTGAAATCGTCACTAACATACGGCTACGTTCCGGGGTTAGGTTCAATTTGGTCTGACTGAACCATGGGAACTTAGAATCCATGCGTCCGTCAATTTTGGTGAGTGCTGCTTGATCAGCAAGTCGGAGCAGGTCAGTTGATGTCGTCTTCTTGTTAGTGTGAGGATGACCTTCACCATTTTGAAATTCTTGAGTTCACGAGGGTTGCTTGTTTTCAGTTGAAGTCCGTCTTGGGATGTGGAAGCGCCGGAGTGGGTTTTTCTTTCTTTTTCTATAATCTTTTTTTGATTTTCTTTTCCTTTTTTACGTATATATGTATTATCGTAATAGTAATATATAAGTATACGGATACATATATGTATATGGGTTAAATTAAGTTTCCCCCCTCAAACTTGCACCTAAGATGTACTCCCCCTAAAAATATACTCTCCCCTCATAACTGTGGAGTGATACTCCCCCTTAATGCATACACGTTTAAACATGTAAGTTCTCTCCCAATTAAATAAGCGTAATGTATTTTTCTTTTCGGAGCAGATGCAAACTAAAGAATTATTGTTCTTCAAAAATTGCATATTATAATGTACGTTTTTCACTTTTATCGCTCCGAAAAAATAGGTATTTTTGACAATTCAGCTTATATGCATACGTGAATGTTTAAGCTCAAAGTTCTTTAATATATATGCATAGTTAAAATGTACCTATCATGAGGTATTAGACATCTCAGCTCATATGCAGGGAAAATTTATTATTTAAAGTACATTTGAGTCATACATGTTTATATTGTACCCTAGTGTGGTTGCTCGCATCGCTAACCAACCGTGTATGTGGAGCAACCCGAGATATCATACACGCTGGGATGTTTGGCTGCCCTCGTCGCATACCAATCATGAGTGTGGAGCAGCTCTCTTAGTACCTACCCATGCTGGGAATCTGCAAAAACTTTATCGGGACTTTGGTACCCATTTTAGGATGGGTCCTCCCTTGTTAGCAGAAAACAAGTTAAGCACATTTGGTTCAGATATTGATCCTGAATCATCCTTTAAAGTCCTATTCACTTTGATTTGTGATTTAGGAATCCAGATTTGGTGAACCTTAGAGGAAAATGGCATATCAACATCAATGAATGTGTTCCTAGGTCCAGAAGATCTAAAGATTTTCTCCCTAGCCAGTCGCATAAGATGCTTTCTAGAATGAATCTGGACTGGGTATTTCAAGTAGGAATATGAGCTTATGGCGCTATATGCGTCATTGGATGATGAGTCGTATTGCCTACGATAGTTGAAATTATTCACTCTATAATGATGAATTGCGGGATTTGAGAAGTTCGTTTGCTTAAGCTTGGAACTTTTGCACACTTCCCTTTTGATAGGAATGGGAGAGGAAAAATCTTGAACATTTTTCACTTTAATTTTCGAAGATAATATTGATTTTCTTTGCTCCTTTCTAATTTTAATCTGTTCCTTAGCTAATTTTTAAGCTCTACTTTTACTTAACGTTTCAGCTTCAGTCAATATTGACTTCGAATGATTATTAGCAAAAGCCTTCTCAGTTTTAGGAACAAGGATGCTTCTTTTAGTTTTTGTTTTCTTTACCTGTTTTGAGCAAGATGTATTATTTGACAAATCATTTGAAACAGATAAAGACGGGAATTTTTGAGATATAAAATCTCCTTTAAAAGCTTTTCCTTTTCAGCGCCAAAACCTATCCTTTCAGAGTCCAAAGTGTCTTGTAAATCTTTCAATTTACGAATAGTCTCTGGAGTATCACATAGAGTAGATTTTTGATCATGTAAATTATTTTCTCCGTTAGAAATTAAGTTAGAATGAGAGTTTTGATCTCTTTGACCTATATTCGAAAATCCGTCTCTAACCGTTCAATTGTAGAGTAAAGCATATGCCGTTCCTCTACGATAGTCTCATATTTTGAGAGACTTCTTCTCGCTCATCTTCGTAAGAACGTAGACTGTTAGTTGTCTCGTAGACCCTCTTTTCACTATATTCTAACTTAGTTTCTAAGCTAATGATCTTTGACTTTGCGTTGGTCAAATCTTCATTAGCATAAGCTAGGCTCTCTTGTTGCTTAAGCAACACGGAGTAATTGTTTGCAAGGCTTGCTTTTAATTCCTCAATTTCCCTAACTTGAGCATCCATTTAAGATAATATGATAGATTAATTAAAATTAATATTAAAATTAAGATGGCTTTTGGAAATTTAGTGTCGAAAAGTTTTGTTTACTTGAGAAGTATCGTGAAGTATCGAAGATATATTAAGTGACGAAAATTTTTGGTGTGCACCGAAAAATTTTTGTGATGATTTCGAAAACTTCGAGAAAATGACCAGAACTTTTTCTATAATATGCCAAAGATGTCCTAAGTTGATTGTTGGATATAAATGATCGTTGACACGTTTTGTGGATTTATTTAAATTTTTTTTTTTTACGAAAACGTCTTCTACTCCGAAAATTTTTTGGGCTCGGAATTTTTTTTGAAAAATTTGGAAACCAAAAGTTTAAAAATGGTTGTGTCCGTTGGATTCAAAAAATTTTTCTTTATCAAATGATGCAAGGAAAACAAATTTCAGAAAAGGAAAAAATATTGTGCTTTTTTATTCGGGCACTGTAGCTTCGGTCAATCACTGTAGCAATTTGGGCACTGTAGCAACTTGAGCATTGTTAGCGATTTGGCCGATTACTGTAGCAATTTCGGGTACTGTAGAATCGGGCGATTACTGTAGCGTTTCGGGTACTGTTCATCAGGCGATTAATGTAACGTTTCGGGTACTGTTCATCGGACGATTACTGTAGCATTTCGGGCGATTTATTTATTTATTTTTTTATTTTTATATTTATTTATTTATTTATTAATAAGTCGAGTTTCAGATTTGACCAGTCAAAATTGGATTGACCAGTCAAATTTCGGGTATTGAGCAGTCAAGTTTCCGGTTGACCAGTCAAGTGGTTTGACCAGTCAGTTTCGCCCGAAACTGAATAAGAACGCCCGTAACCGAATAATTTGATACTGTAGCAGAATCGGGTACTGTAGCAATAAGGCAATTTGTTCATCTACCCGATTCTGGACTGAAAACTGACGAAAAACAGATCCGATTTCTACTCAAAACTCACCCAAATCAACTGAAAAATGTTGGGTAATTACTTCAAATCACTTGAAAACAACCTAGTTAGCTCTTGAGCTTGCAAAATCATTAAAATCAACTAAAAAACTCAAGAACATGGCATAAAATCGAACCCCAATAAAAATACCCAAAAATTTCAGAATTCTCACTCAAATCCTAACGCGTTTGCTCTGATACCACTTGTTAGTCCCTATTCTATCCAAACAATCTAAAGGGAACGAATTTACCATGCAAATGAAGGATTTGAAGATCGAACGTGAGGTGGGTTAGTGTAGAAGATGTGTGCTTTCAAAATTGTTCTTTCTATTCTCAACACACACGCACTTGCACATACTACACCAAAAACACACATACTAATGAATTAGGGTTTGAGGGTATATATACCACATTAGTTGGTATATTATACCCCTAGCAACTAATAACTAGAATATTACAAACTAGCCCAAAGTTAATTAAATACAAACCAACTAAGATAAAGACAATGTGAACACTATAAAATATTCCTAACAACGAATATATAAGTAAATTAGATTATGCCTTCATTTCCTTTTCTATGATGGTTTATTGCCTTGTACAAATGATTATTTGCTTGTATTTATATATATATATATATATATATATATATATATATTAATGCATTATAGATGTCTTACTCGAAATATTCTCGCAATGCGCGAAACTTTTTATAGTATGCAACCTTGTAACCAAATGCGACACATTGTGCAATTCGGATTTAAAACAATGTATTCAAAAGAATATATATTTTCAGGTAGAAAAACACGCGTAAGCTACTCGGGGTTCGAGAAAGAAGATAATAAATTGCACTTCTTACTTATTTAAAAAAAACTTGCTCCATAAACATTCATGAATAAGTTTTGATTTCACGTATACTTTATACCCGTAAAAGCGTGCTATCATTTGTTATTTATCGAAATTACTTCGAATATGCTATACTTATTATATTTTGTATATTCAGAGCGAGGACCAAAGTCGGAATGAATCGAATTAGGTGCGAGCCAACTGAATCTACACCGACGATGACCATGTGCTCTCTGATTGGTGGTTGGTAATTCAATTACGTGTAGCCAATGACGAATATATAAACCATGAGCAAAAGCAATTATTAAAACTGTTGAGGAATGGATACCGTTGGACTCGTGATTCAATGTATTTTATGTGTGTGACACTCGGGATTGATATGAACGATTTGAAGCTTAAACGAACGAAAAATAGAACCAGAAACTCACACACGAAACAAAGAATTTAACGTGGTTCGGCTGACTTCAGCCTACGTCCACGGATCAACCGAGCATCTTTGTATTAACTCCCAACACGAAACTTAACACATCTCTCAGTCCTCTACAACTTTCATGTTTTGACGTCACTGTGATTCTCACTGTATACAAAGTTACGAGCACTCAAAGATGGAGGATCAGACCAGAAATTACAGTATTATTTACTGAAGTTCATGTGTTAAGTGTGATTCGTGATTGATCACGACCGTCCGTTAATCTGATCTGACGTCTCAGATAGCTCCACGTCTTCCATGCTTTCCACGTGAAGCTGCATAAAGCATATGACGTTTTTATAAGTGAAATAGCATTTTCAACGTGAGCCGTCTGATTTAGATCCAACGCCCAATATTCATTATCCGCTTAATCACCTCAGATTCAATCTGAGCCTTTGATTCTGTTCGCGCCTTATCCAGCACGATATTTAATCTTCAGACTTCAATTTCTAGCCATCCGATCCGCGCCAAGGAAGATCCGACGGTTCCTGAACTTCGCGATCTCTCTTCAGCTCATAGTCATTTCCAGCTTCTATTTTTCCATCCGATCATCTTCACCGACCTATTCCGGAGTCTCCGGTGAAGTTCAGGCTCGCTTTTCCCGACAAAAACAATTGTGGGACCTTCAAGGGACAAAGAAATTCAAGGGACAAAGACATTTACGTTCTTGGCATCATTATCATTTGTGAGGCAAAACACTATACAATCAAATAGTTGAAAGACAGACACGCCGTTCAAGCAGAAACAAAATAAAGAGATCTCGTTACAGCTGTGCGATCTATCTATTGGTTGTGCTTTTGAGCTTGTCGTTGAAAGAGGAAGATTTTGAAGATCTCATGTACAGACACGTGATATTAAATATGATTGTTATACCTACGTTGAAGAAGAAGAAACTCACCATCATCTATAAAGCATACGGGGCGCACACACACATCAGTGGAGGGCAGATTTGGAGAGTAAAGGCCGCACAAATTTTAAGCAGACAGCTCTCACAATTCTCACCAAGCACCTACCTCTCACAGCCGCACCTCACTACTGCTACAGCCCCTCAACTAACGCTCAATCAACCCACGAAGCACCCACCTCTGACAACTCCCACGACCGATAACACAGCGAAGAGCCGTACATCACGGACGACTTTTGCGGCCAAAAGTTCGAAGAGAAGACGTTGCTCGGTCACACGACGGGAGACAGCGAAGAGTAACGACTCGTGTATCGTAAGGGATGGACTTTGTACTTTTATTTAGACGTTCGCAACGATCCTTTAAATCATCGTTGTTTCCATATTTTTCATATGGTAGCATAAATATTATGCGAACAAGAGCCATGTGAGGTCGAATTATGACTTCGTCTTAATGTTATTCGTATCATATTTAATCGAATGAATCAAGTTATGTGTCTTATGTTTGAGTTTAATGCTTGCGTGTGCTCGATCAACATACGAACGATTTTTGATCAGTCTATGAAACCGACAAAGTGATTGGACCGGTTAGAACCATAAACATATAGCATCACGACGTAAAACCGGGAATTCCGTTTCGTAAGTGTGGTTTCCGAGATCATAGGCACAAGAACGTTTAAACTCGGGCACCGGGACGGAATCAGGATTCGGACGCCGTGGGGGCTCCATATTAATCATTATAACGTATTGTAAACAAAAACAACATTAAGAAATCCAAACTCCTTCATAATTCAATACAAACCTAATTTGAAGCAATTCATAAAAGAAATAAGGCCATAAATATTTATAACCAAAATGGTCCAAACAAAAAAGGCCCAAAAACACAAATAAATAAAAAATCCAAATTATCTTTTTAACCTATTGCAGCCCATTCAGTAAAAAAAAATAAGTCCAACCAATTACTATTCATCATCTTCATCGGATTTCCTCCTCCTTGCCCAAATTTATCCCATTACAGCGGGGGCTCTGTAGGAAGACTAACTTCCGGCAAAGTTTCGGTTGGCATAGTCTAAGGGGTAATCCGGCGGGCCGTGGGGTCAATGGACCCCCCGTGCCCTTCTATAGCTCCGTCCCTGCTCGGGGAATCTCATAATGATCAAATGCGTGCGTAGAAACTACAGTCATATAGACATATATGGATTGGTTCTCTTTCCATAGGATTGTTACTGCGGGACAAACGAGTAGCGATTACTTTAAGAAACTCTGCCTTAAATGAGACTTGTAGTGATTAATTAGGAGCGATGGCATGAAGACGTAGGAATAATTCGTGCCGAGCATGCATCTTGATCACATTGTCGACAATTGATTTTCAAGCGTTAATGATTTATTTGCTTTTAGTTGCCTCTTAGCCTTTCATTTTATCTGTTTGATTTAAACAAAAATTTCAAAAAATCATAAAAAAACCTTATATAAAAAACCGTTCCAGTCTAAATTAAATTTTAAAATAATATTTTTTAATCGAGTTATCCTCGTAGATCGATACTTGGACTTACGTCCATTTTATACTACTTGCATGACCTAGTACACTTGCTAGTATTCGAGCGTGTCAATAAATACTATCTTATACAACGAAAAAACATCTCTCTGAAAAACTTCTTCTATATCACTCTAAAAAATGAATTCAACAAACAAGAATAATTTTTCCAAAAACAAATAAAAAGAAAAAAAGAGCACAACAAAAAGGATATGAAAATGTACATAGATGAATAGCAACACGGAAGAAACATCCACAATCCATGTGCCTATCTGTCTCGCCCGCCCCGGCCCTAGTGTTTCCACGGTTGTCTGCAGATTCTCTCAACAAAAGATCAATAACTTTTGCACCTTTGCGCTGCATATCGCCTTACTTATTATTCATTTATCTGAGCTCGGGAAAATTCGACCACAGCCATCCATCAAGTAATCAGATGGAAGCCTCTGAAACTTGTAGTAATAACAGCTGCCTTGCAATAACAATATGATCTCGATCTATTTGCATGGTTTTCGGCCAAACTTAATAACCTAAATAAAGTACTAAAAACCGTAGTACAATATCAATCTTCCATGTAGCTTATAATGCAAAACAAGACCTAACCGCTGCATCAAGACCTATACTTGACTCTACGTAAATGAGAAGCTCAATACAAACACATATATGAAGATCAATGGATCAAGGGTAAATTTCTTGTTGAAACCATGTAGTACACAGATACGGTGAGTATGAAGATCAATAGATCAAGGATAGAGTTCTTGGTTGAAGATGGAGATTTGTTGAGAACATTTGAGCAAGTGTTTATATTATAGTCTGAATTTACTCTCTTTTGAAGTGATTACCGATTTTGATGATTGTGAATTTGTAGAAACACGAAAGTAAAATACACGAAGATGGAGATTTGTTGAGAACATTTGAGCAAGTGTTTATATTATAGTCTGAATTTACTCTCTTTTGAAGTGATTACCGATTTTGATGATTGTGAATTTGTAGAAACACGAAAGTAAAATACAGGAAAGATTTACGGTTCTGGCTCAACCTACTCCACGGCCAAGATCAACTCTCTTTATTGATTATCAAGGGTAGAATGTTACAGGTACGATATGAAAAGCTTATACAGTTTTTTTTCTAATACATACTGTAATATAACTTTTCTCACGTAAAGCTAACTTCCAAACTGCTCTTTCAATGGTGGAACATAACTGCAACCAATGACTCATCGTTATCAGTTCTCACTCTGAAGTTGCCAACAGAAACATCAACTTCATTCCTTTAACAATAAATACTACGAGCAGCTCATATTATAAGCTTTACTTCCCCACCTTAAAGCACTAATCCTGAGATGATCTTCATGCCACAATGTTCACTAACACAGTGAACATTCAGTACAACCAATCCACTCCAAGCACAAATCAAATTTCTTGCATGGGAGTGGCTTGGTTAACACATCAGTTGGGTTCTTTTCCGTGCTAACCTTCTTAACACATATATATGTTTCCAATGACATCTTTTACATAGTGTAGTCCGACATCTGTATTCTTGGTTCTCTCGTGATGAACGTTATTCTTTGATAAAGGCACAGCTTCTTGATATCACATATTTCCATAGTCTGCTGACTAATCCCCAACTCATCGACCAACCCCTTTAGCCATAATCCTTTATTGCTTCTGCTAAAGCCACATATTCAGCCTCCGTGCTCGACAAATCAACAATGTTTTGAAGACTTGCTTCCCACGAAATTGGAGTACCATATGAGGTGAAAACATAGCCAGTCAGACTTCCTAGAATTCAAACAGCCAGTGTAATTCGAATCCACAAACCCAGCTACTTCAAGACTGTTTGTTGTCAATTCATTTGCTGTAATTTCATACCTTTAGTTTGTGTCCCTTTGATGTATTTCATCACCCACTTCAGAGCCGACCGATGCTCTTGCCTTTGTCTAGCCATGAATCTGCTGACTAAGCTCACTGCATAAGAAAGATCAGGTCTGGTACAGACAATAGCATACATAATCGATCCCACAACACTTGCTCAAGTAATTGCTTTTTGCTTTCATATATTCCTCTTCTTCAGACATCACATTTTCTGTGCCTTTTGCTCAACTTAAAATGGGCTGCAATGGGAGTAGAAACCTTCTTAGCGTCGGGCATTTCAAGCCTCCTCAACACACAACCCAAATACTTGCTCTGAGATAATGTTAAGACTCTTTCAGCTCGATTTCTGTCTACTCCCATGCCCAAAATTCTCCTTGCTGGACCAAGATTTTTCATGTCAAACGCTGAACTAAACGCTTTCTTGAGTGTACTAATCCTCTTCATATATTTGCTAGGGGTGTTCGTTCTGTACAAACCGTACCGAACCGAACTGGAATTTTGGTTCTCCAACTTTAAGAACCGAATACCGAAGCGAATTTCTCGGTTCGGTATTCGGTTTTACCGATTCGGTAAATTCGGTTTTACCGAAATGGCGAATTTTCAATAAAAAATAAAATAAAAAAGAATTTTCAGTAATATTAAAATTAATACATATAGATTAATATAATTATAGGTATATATTTTTCACTATAAATATAATACAATATATTTTAATTTAAACATTTTGGTAATTCGATATACGGATTTTACCAAAATAAAAATCTATACCGAACCGATCGTTTTTTTTTTTGAAAAACCGAATATTGAACAGAAATGGTTTGTACCGACTTTTGGTAATTCGGTATATCCGATCGGTATACCGAATTATGCACACCCCTATCTTTGCAAGCGATTAACATATCATCGACGTATAAAGAAGATACATCATATCCTGATCTGAAGAACCTTGTAAGTACACACAAGCATCAAACTTACTTCGATTAAACCGTATTCCAGCATGAATCTTTCAAAGCGCTTGTTCCACTGTTTTGGAGATTGTTTTAGCCCATATAACCATTTCTTGAGCAAACATACGTGATCCTCTTTACCCTGTACTTGAAATCCTTCATGCTGTGACATATATATATATATATATATATATATATATATGCTCCTCAAGTTCACCGTACAGAAAAGCGGTCTTTACATAAGTCGTATAGATCTGTGTTTTACAAAAAATTCGTTTTCAATACATTCCCTCTGTGTAAAACCTCTAGCGACAAGCCTAGCCTTGTATCCGAGTTGATCTTTAGTCCCGACTTCAAGTTTTGCTTGAAAATCCATTTATAGCTCACTTAGTTTTGCTGTTTTGGCTTCTTTACTAGCGACCAAGTACAGTTCTACATGAGAGATTCTATCTAATCTCTCATTGCTCTTTGCCAATCCCTACTGCTACTTCCCTTTATTGCCTCGTTATAAGTCCAAGGTTCATCATCAATACCTCAGCAACAACTAATGCGTAAGCAATACACTACTAGAAAATATAGTATTAGACACAGTAAATTCTGTCTAGAACTAAAATTCCGTTTCAACTGAGGCATTAGACACGGAATTATCAATGTCTGAATGTGTAGGTATTGCTCTCGGATTGGATACGGATGATGGATACGGATAAGATCCTATTCCTAAAATAATTTTGTTACAGTGAATTCCATCTCAAATCCTGTGTCTAATAATGAAGAATAATATCAAAAATCAAAATCAGTGACGGATATTTCTGTTTCTAAAATTGAATTTATATGTCTTATGAATTATCCAAAAATTGAATCCCACATACCTACTTAAGTTGCAACACAATCTTCACATGCATTTAAGACTATAATTCACCAAAAATATTATGTCATCAAAAGCCACAAATCTAACCTAAAATATCTATCATGAAGTTCATTTTTTTCAAGAAATACTTGGATATTTATGTTTTGGAAGTCCAACGCCTCGAAGCAAATCTCTTATCACCAATTCAAGCTTTTCTTCACGCTTGTTAGAGTCTTCGAGGGCATGAAGAAGTTGTTCTTCTCTGATAGAAACAATTCTTCTCTCTTTTTATAATCTTCTTCAAATCTCTTAATTTATCATCCATCTCATCATTTCGGGGTTTAGACGATTGCACGGGCCCGCCGGGCAAACTGGTAAGAAATTCATATCGCTCTAGTGCTTCGATGTTCGCCCTTTGAAGCGTTTCTTGGACATTCTTGGCCCTATTAGCAGCCGCCATTTCGGGGAGTACTTTCTCGAAGGGCTTTATGGGCACTTTGATCACAGTCAGAGTTGAGTTTGCTGCTGCCTAGTCAGCATTTGCAGGGCGGCTCTTGGGCTTGGGCTTATGGGCCCGCGGGCGAGATTCATGGTGTGTTGTTCCGATTAATTGTTCGCTGAAAGGGGTTCGTTTGCGTGCCTTTTTCGCTTCACAGAAGTGAAGTGTGGCTCGCCTCTGTTTTCCTCTGTTTTTTGATGAATCTTAGGACCAAGAAACCTATCATTAGCTCTTCTTCCCTTCGTTGGAGTTGGAGTGTCCCCTTTTACGCTTCTGATAAATTCATGCAAGCTTTCTGTACGAACAAGAATGTAATAAGATACACAAAGATAGGTATGAAGTATGATCGTTTTAGGGATGGATATGTTTGCAGAAGTTACCAATTGGTCCCAGCGATTTTTGAATGCTGAGATCGTGAAATCTTTCATGCTATTGACAACTTCAGTTATCTGCAACATTGTTCACGTGATAGTGTAACAAATCGATGGCATTTTGTCTCGTTAAATAGAGAAGATAACGAAGAAAGCAAACCTGTAAACACCGAATAAATTGCTTGGGATATCCCAGGTCATTCACAATGGGCAGCTCCATCCTCTTTTTGAGCTGATCTTTGGCTAAGGCGAATCTGAGTTCATGACGATGTATATAGATTTAGGAAAGAAGTATCGAAACCTTAAACAACACAGTGGAAGTAATATGAATAGAAGACACACCTGTTCAAATCTGCTGCAAAATCCCCTGAGAGAAGGCATCATTGTATTGAAATCCATGAGCTGCGTGAACTAACTGAATAATCTATTACAGAAAGAAAACTTTGTCAATGATGGCTCATCTTAATTAGTAGAGATAAAAGGGAAAGTTGAGACCTGGGGAACGAAAGCTGTCCTTCGCATAAACTCTTCATGATTTAGTGCACAGAATTCCCAGGAGAGCATCTATTAATTATGCGACGAACGAAAATGTGAAATCATTTTCTATTTCATTCTAATGAGCTCAACGTCATGCAACAGATTATACCTTCAAATGTAGTGATTAACCTAATGCATACTTTTATGATCCAATTCAAGGTAATATGTTTTCATCTTCTTCCATTTCTAGTAATGAGCTAAACAAAATCCAACATTAGAAAGGGAAAAGAAACATAAATAACTCCATTGCATATTTCACCAATCAGACAACACATACAAAACACAACAATCCTCCCAAATGAGACAATTTCGAAATAGATGAATTTTTTTAAATAAAGGCAGAAATCACAACTCACATATCAAGATCGAAGCATGCTTAGTTACGATGAAAACAGCTTCAATCAACCAAATAGAAATCAATGAACTCCGATTACCTACAAAATAGATTTATAACATTGTCGAATCAAAGTGAGCTGGTGAAATGTGAAGGGGGTCCTGTCACAATGGATGTAAAACACACTAAGTTCTAACTCATATTGGACGTGATGTTGGGCTAACGCTCACACTCACTTAGAAACGCACAACGGATATGATGATAACTTAGTGATAAAACAAAACTAACACAAGTGATGATTTTATGCAGCAAGTCAAACAACTTGCTGCGTGCCTCAAGGCACAAAACTCCACTATAAATGTAGAGTATACATTTAATTGTGCTTGATATTATTAGTTGTCCTTGTAATTAAGGGCGTTTTGTATAGTAGTCCTTAGATTAGGACTAGTTTGATATTTATACCAAGTTTGTTTGGTATAAATAATGTAAATCAATTGAGCTTAATAGAGAAAGTTTTGAAGATTGATCCGAAAGGCTTGCAATTCAATTTCTAGAGAGAGAAACAACAATAACTTTCTCAATCTAATCGAATTCTCTCTCTCGTTCTTCAAATGAGTTTTTCGATCGAATCTTATTGATTATCATTATCATCGAATTACTTTGAATTCTTGCCTAGGATCTTAGAGTTGTTAATCGTAGGACCTAACAAATGGTATCAGAGCAGATGCGTTCTGTTTTGAGTCAAAAATTGTTAGATATGGATTGAAAATTTAATTCTGTTCACTGTTCATCGAAGAACAGTTTGGCGCGAAATCTGTTTTCGATCCAATAGCATAAGTCTGTGCTTAATTGACTTGAATTTGATGTTTCTGTGCTTGTTTAAGTGCTAGATCATGATTGCGACCAGTTCTGTAGCTGTTTGAACTTCGATTTTTAGGATTAAATCGATTCTGCGAAGTGGTTGTTTGCGATGAACACGAAGAACACGTTCTGATTTTGATCAAATCTGACATATTTTGCTTCATAACGTGTTTAATTGCTTGTTCGTGCGTAGTCAGTAAAGGATTGCGAGCAATTACCTGAAATTTCAGTATCTAATTCCTTGTTTTTGCTTGAATCTGTGATAATTGTATTCTGTGATTTTTTTCGATCGTTCTAATTTTTCACGCTAGGTTTTGCGATCGGATTAATTTCTCGATCGAAAAACTTGGCGGGATAATTTTTCTCGATCAGAATACGAAGCCGGTGCTAAAATCATCAACACTAGAAACAATTTTAGTTAGAAATATTTCTCGAGCATTATTTAGCGAAAATCGTTTTCGAGGGAGAACAATTTTGACTTTACACGCGTAAAAACTTTCTCTCGAGAAACATTTTCGGTCAGACATTTAAAGTTTGACCAAGTTAAAAATCATTTACGCGCGAGAAACTTTTCCAGTCAACCAATTTATTTTGACTTGTCGAGAAACTTACTAACGTACTGTTTCTTTACGATCGAAATAAATTCACGATCCGGATTTTTTCTCGACCGAACGATTTTGGGCAATTTATTTCGCTCGAAAAAGAAAATTTCACCGACAAACTATCTCGCACGTAAACAATACACACTATATTCTATATCGACGAAATTATTTTTGATCAAACTTTAAAGATTGAATCGAAAATAATTCTCGATCCACTTTTCGAATCAAACGCTACTAACGAATTTTGTCACTTGTGAAGCACATTACATCATCTGCAAAAATTCAAAACACCTAACGAAGATCCTTCAACAACTCGACTACAAAACAAAATGGATGCATACTCGCTCGGAAATGACAACCGTCCACCGATTTTGCAATGAGGGGAATATACCGTGTGGAGGAACCGCTTCCTCAATTTCATCGCTCTAAAAGATCAGGCCGAGAATTTACTGAAGTCACTAGAAGAGGGACCCGCACAGTTTTGGGTACATGTCCGCGGTGTCGAAACGGCAACGCCTCAAATTCCTGCATCTAGGCGACTGAAGGAGCCTAGGGAGTACACAGTTGAGGAGAGAGCTCGAGCTAAGGCAGATCTAGTAGCCATGAACACCCTCATGCAGGGCATCCCCAACGACATATACCGACAGATAGATAGCCTTTCATCGGCTAAAGGAATGTGGGATGAACTGCATAGGATGATGCAGAGGACGGAAGTTGGCATAAAGGCGAAAAAGGCGAACATTCTCACAGCTTACGACTCCTTCAAAGCAAAGCCTGAGGAGAGTCTATACGAGATCTATCAAAGATACCTCACTCTTCTCAACGAGATGAGGAAGATAGAAATCACGAAGACCAACATGGAGACAAACATCAGATTTCTATCTTCTCTGCCCGCGGAATGGAAGAAGATATCCACTCAGATTCAACAAGATAAAGATTTAGAGGAGTTGGATGTCCATGCCGTGTTTGACAATCTCGCACAGCATGAGGATGATATAAGCGAGATTCTCAAGGAGCAGAAAGGCAAACAGAACGAAGACACTGTTGCCTTAATCTCGGAGAAGAGGAGCTCAAGATCAAGAAAGGAAAAGACCGTTAGGCCTCCTTCACCTTCAGAGTTGGAAGAAGAGTCGGACTCCGAAGTTGAGCCAAATCTGAAAGCTCTAGGAAAGCAGTCAGCTCTCATAGGACAAATGATGAGCAAGAAGTACTTCAAGAAGAAGTCTTCAACCTCAGCCAACCGACTTCGGACTACAAGCTCTAAAAACAAAGAACGTGCACCAGAGAGCTCCGATGTCAAGAATCCTAAGGAGGCTAACAAATGCTTCAACTTTGGCAAGCCAGGTCACTTCGCCAGAGAGTGCACTCTTCCGAAGAAGAGAGATGCCACCTACTACTTCAGAAAGCTCCAATTGACAAAATAGAAAGAAGCTGGAGTAGCTCTGATGCCCGAACAGGACCAATGGCTCGAGGACACGTCGAGTTCTAAAGAAGAGAATTTAGCTCTCATGGCCCGTCTCGACAACGAAACAGACGCCTGGACATCCAATCATACGGAAGACGACAACGCATCCACTTCGTCACAAGAGGTAGTCTCTTCTTCCACATTATTGACCATGTTAGATTCATATAGAAAACAATATGCTAACATGAAACGTGAGAAGAAAAGTATTAAGGAAGTAGAGGATAAACTCGTGAGATTACAGGAGAAGATAAATAGTCTCGAATTAGAACTTAGGAGCTCTAGTGCAAAAATAGATGAACTTACTAAGAGCCTCCATTCTAGAGAGACTAGTCAACCTCAACTACGACAACAGAGTGTAATTCCTAGTTTATCCAACAATATAAAGATTAAGAGAGCTTACCACGATTTTGAGATGGAAGAATTGAATCCATGGGGTGTTGTACGTGCGTTTGTTCTTGATAGGGTTGAGAGCATTCTTAAAATTTTCTCTTTCTGTAATAATTTCACACACAAGCACTTAATGTGTGTTAGGGTTTTCGTACATATACCACATGTAGGTATATTGTACATGGGCTTCATGAAAGCCCATTACAAATAAGTTCACTAGGCTTTACAAATAAAAACCCAATTCACTTAATAAAATTACAAGGCTAAGATAAAATACATAATTGAACACAATAAATAATTCCTAACAATCTCCCCCATTTGTGTTCAATTTGCAATTTAGCGCTGGTTATCTTCGTCTTGTAATTGTCCTGAGCCCTCAAAGAACACGTATCAGAGTTGCGTTCGCAAAAGCATTTGCATGCGTGTTCTTCTTCAATCACATCCTCATTTGTCTTGTCTTCTGACCTCTTCTTTCAAAGATCTTCAAGCTCACCGTCTCGTGAACTTCTTTTCTTTTAAGTGTTCAAGCTGCTTGTTGATCGTAACTTTTTGTGTTCAATCTCTCAATTGGATAGTCACCACTCCCCCTACGCTTATTCAACCTTTAGTTGGGATTGAGGATTTCTCTTTAAGCTTAGAGAGACGTACACGAGTCGAATCTTCTCTTTAGGTATTTCAGCTCTACCTTCACTTGTCGCACCTCCCCTATATTTCCTCCACCTTGTGTTGGGATTGGGAGTTTTCATTAAACTCGAAGAGCTGTACACGAGTGGGCAGCATTGATGCTTGAAGTCCATGCTGAAGTTGTTGGTTGTATCCTAAATTTTCGTGTCTGATCTCTCCCTACAACACTGGTACAACTCCCCTTCATTTGTTCAACCTTTACGTTGTGATTGGGGTGTTTCCTTAAAATCGGAGAGTCGTACTTGAGGTGACAACTTCAATCGTTGGACTATGTGGTCTCAGCTTGATTCTTTGACAACGCTTGAGATTTGGCATTTTCTGATCTATATTGCACTTTCGTCGTGATGTTGCCCCCCTTTTGCTTTAGCATTCCTTTCCCCCAAGAACATCGAGCTGGTGAAATTTTCATGGGAAAAAAAGGGACATCGTCCTTGGCAAGAAGATCGCATTGTCGGGACAAGATAATGGAGTTGATTGGTAGTCACGATTACTCTACTTCTCGGTGTCAGATTCGTCGTCTTCGAAGGAAGTTGTCTGGTTCGGCCTCGAAGAAGTTTATCTGGTTCCGAAAGAAGGCAGGTGTGAGGTGTACTTTCCGCAAATGTATTTGGGCTCCTTATGATTATTCATTCAATTGCATGAGAGCATGTCTTCAGAGTGGTTGGCGCGGCAGAAATGGTGGATACTCAGGTTAATCTTCTCCTTCAATGGAGTTGAAACATGGTGAATCTTCTTCTTCGTGGATCCAGATTCTTCATCGCCGAAGGAGGTTGTCTGGTTCGGCCTCGGCGAAGCTTATCTGTTTTTCAAAGAAGGTGTACGTGGGGTGTGTTCTAAGTTGTGCCGAGGCTCCTTTGGAATATATATATTTTAAGTGTTGTAGAGCCTGGCTTCAGAGTGGTACGCTCGATGGAAATTGATGGTGGTCCGACCTGTTTGTTTATACGTAGTCCCTTCTCCCCCTCATGGCGATTCGTGTTAACAAAATCGGCATGCCTGTATCGGAGACCAAGAAGGACACAAATGACAGGTCGGTAAAGGTAATAACCAGACGGAAACACTAAGGCAATCCGTCAACACTGCTTCAGAGACAAACTCTGAGACGTGGCCTATAATGATAGGCTTGAGAAACCGAAGCCACATAGGCATTTCGTTTGCATCGCTATTGAGACTAGCTCGAAGAACGATGGCCTAAAAACGTTGTTGTTTTGACCTTGCAACGGTAGGACTTCCTTTCGATCATCAAAGCATATCGTAGTAGGACATGTCTACGAAAGTTCTAATCTGGTCACAAAGTCCAAATAAAGAAAAGTGTATGTGTCCTAGAAAAATATAAAACATTTAGATAGTGAGCACACCTAGACTCGATGTGTTCAAGAACGTTCAGTGGTGTGGGGCTAAGTACCACTTAATTCAATATCTCCCGCTTCCAAGTGAAGCAGCGATAGCATACGTGGCTCCCCGTGATTTAATGAAATATCGGTTTGTTGGGAGATCGATGAGTGGGTAAGGCTCGGTTGTGCAAGCGCCGTTGGACCTAATGCGGCGACTTCTACCCGGGAGCTAATAAAATTAGCACCTGTACCTATGGGGCTTGGTCCGACAATTTGTGAGGTAAGAAAATTTTGTATCTACCGTTTTTCGGTCTTGTCAAGATTTTTCAAATATGGGTAGCTATATGAGTTTGAGATCGTCGCTAACACTCGGCTGTGTTCCGGGGTTAGGTTCAGTTTGGTTTGGTCTGACTGAACCATGGGAGCTTGAAATCCATACATCCGGTACAAAGTGATGTGTGCTGCTTGATTTTGGTCAGCAGTTCGGGGCAAATCGGTTGAGGTTATTCTCGAGTTAGCACTAGAAGCCACCATCGCCTTTTGGATTTCTTGAACTCTCGAGAGTTGCTTGTTTTTTTTTGTTGGAGTCCGTCTTGGAGATCGAAGTGCTTGAGGGGGCAGTTTCTTTCTTTGTTCTTCTTCGTCTTCTTTTTTTTTTCGTATTTGTTTTCCCTCTTTTTTATCTTTTCCTCTTTATATATATATATGTATTATCGTATTAATAATGTAATAGTATATTATATATTATACTACGTATTTATATGTGTATATATATATATATTTTTGGACCATGCGTCTTAAAACTGAATACCTCCCCCTCAATAGATGCAACAAAAGACGGATCAAATTTATCTTTCGAATCTCTTTCCTCAAGTTCAAGTATTTAAGTTCGCTCCCCCTAAAAAATTCAATAATTGCTCCCTTTAACACAAATATGGGAGTGCTTCCCTCTTTTTATTTTAAAAAATTGCTTCCCCTCAAATTTAGCTCAATTTGAATAAAATGGTATCTACCAGTTTACCATGGAATATGCCTAATCAATTTCAAAATCTTGCAAGAATTCAAAATGTACAATTTAAAAGATACAGGCATTTATCAATTCAGCTCAGATGCAAAAATTTTAAGCTAAAAAAATTCTTTAAGATGTATGCATAAAGAAAATATACCTTGGGTATTTATGCATTTCAGCTCATGTATGCATGTGAAAATTTGGACTTTAAAGTCTTTTTGAAGCATGCATAACATGGGTGCTTGGGTTCGCGAAAAAAATCTTGATTCGTAAAATAGAGCTGGATTTGAGAAGTTAGATCGCGAACTGGACTGGAATTTGGATTCGCAAAATGGACGGGTTCGCATGATTCACAAATTCGAACTGGTTCGCGAAGCTGGAGAAGGTTCGCAAAACGTGAGTTTCAATGAAAAGTGAAGTGAATTCGCGAAACTCCGAGTTCTTAATCTGACTCGCGAAACTTGATGACATCATGAGACTGATTCACGAAACTGAATGTGTCAACTTGATTATACAAAAGAAATTCTCCTAGTTGAAAGAAGTAAATGCAGGTTTCGCGAATCAGGACAAATGTGATGTGCAAAATTTTCCAACTGATCAAACGCACAAAATTTAAAAATAACCGACAACATCAATTTGACCAGATCAACCAACCTAATAAATACCAAATCGACGAGTTTCTCAAGGTCGATCTTTGCGTAAATAAGGTTTCAGAAAATCTTGCAAGAATTTCAAAAGCCCATTTGCGAAGTGTTTTTCGAAGTGCCCAAATCAGACATGTTTTTCTAAAATGATGCGGAACTTTATAAATTGCTAAGAAAATCAGAAAAAAAAATCCTTGCCCCAAAAATTCGATAGATGCTCTCTTCTCTTGAGTGAGACTTTGCCAAAATTTGCAATTCACAAAAATTAACTAATTTGATAACCATTATGTCTGGCAAGAAAGTTCTCCCCGCCAATTTGAGAGACATAGCTTACAAATAAAGGCTAGAGAAATTCGCGAATTAGGTTAATTTGATGAGCTTCGCTGGCCGAAAGATTGAAATTCTGATTGAACTTGGGCCGCAAAATTTGAGATGTAGGCCCACAGAGAATTCACGAATTGAATGAGTACTATTTCACGAAGTAAAGTTCACAGATCCGTTTTGCGAATTGGTTGATAGTGAGTGTTGACGGGTCAACCTTTGAGGGGATTCGCGAATTTAGACTTTGCAACCTTAGTTGAGTTCGCGAATTAGGGATTTTATCCCGGAAGTGTATTTTGCAAACTAGTTTTTATTTGGCGAAAAGCTGGACAGGCAATGGGAACTTTGCGGGCCTATAGATTTGGGCCGCACAGTGAATTTGAAAGATAGGCGCATTAGGGATTCGCAATGTGAAAGTTCAAAGGCTCATGACTTGAGTTCACGAACTGGAGCTGAAAAAGTGAACTGTCACGAACTAGTTTTCATCCGTACTGTTGATTATGTTGGTTGGAGCATTAATGTTTTTTTTATTTGTTGTGCCTATAAATAGACGGGACTCGACTCAAAATCACAATCAATCTTTACCATTTGCTCATCTTACATTGTCATAGTTTTATCACTTCTGCACATACCAATGAACTGGATGCATCCGGATCAAGAGAATGAGACTGAAGAACATGCAGAGTTCAGACGTAATTTTGAACACAACTATGCTGGCGTTTGAGCTTTTCCTTCTGTTGTGCTTATTCGCCGCTTTTCTAGCTGTTATGTTCTGGGTTCTCACTGGGCGTGTTAGCTTTTGAGATTGGTTCGAGTAATTTATGAGTCTTTTGTGTGCTAATCCTGCTTGTATTACATATTTTGAGATTGTTTTTCGCATTTTGGAGTGGAACTTTGAAAGATCAGTTTGCGAAGAACACTTACTCCCCCTCAGTGTTTGGAAATTTGGAATAAACTCCCTCAAATAAGATGCCTATCGAGAGTCTTAAAACATTTGATAAATCACTTACTCAAACTCGATTAAACGCCTAACAACAACATTTAAAGTCGATTAAACATGAGCAAAAATATGAAATCACCATTTTGGTGATTTAAATTAAAGTTGCGACGAAAATTTGTCGATAGTCGACTAACATTTGTGAAATTTGTAAAGGTTGATAATCTATTTTGCGCGAAAGAATTTGGCGAGTTCGATACCTTAAGTGGGCAGTTCGCCAATTAGAGTAGATTAAACTATTGAACTTCGCGGGTCGAATAAAGAATAAATGAGATTGAAACAGGGCTGTTAAAGTTTTGAATGACAGGCCTAATGGGGTTCGCGAATTGATTTCATGTCGACTTCATGAAATATAGTTTTCGAATCAGATGATTGAAAAATTGAAGTATTGGTTCGCGAACTAAATGTTAGCGACTCAAAATTGTTGAATTGAACTCAATTGGATTCGTGAAACTAGATGTTGAAAGAGTGAAAAAGTTAATTTGTGAATTGTAAGATAAGATTTATTTAACGATCAGTCGCGAATTTTTAAGAGTTTGGGCTCACGTTGGGCTTTCAGTATTCCCCCTTGTTTTCTAAAGAAAGGTCCCTCTGAATATAATTATTTACGATTTTTATTTTTATTTTTTATTTTTTTGGAACCTTATTTTAGCATGTCTACTAGGCTGAGGAAAGCAGGAACTAAGTGCAGTTCATCCTAGATATCACCAACGTATTAGGTATGTTATTCATTTGAGTACGTATGCATATTGAATAGATCATGAAATTTTATGCATATTTAGAATTTTACCAAATTTGTTAGCCCGAATTTAGTTGCTCGCGTCTCATCCCTTGATCATGTATGTGGAGCAGCTTCGTGTACCGTACATGAGGGAATTGCAAAATCAAACTAAAGGGTTTTAGGTACCCATTTAAAAATGGGTCCACCTTTGTTGTACTTGTTAGTCCATAAAGACTCCCTACCTAGCCTAAATTTATCATAGTCAACGGAAGACTTACTATCACGCACAGAGTCATTAAGTGTTTCTAGGGCTTGAATTTGGATTTCCTCAGTCTTAAGCTTTGGAAACCATTTTTGTAGGAGTGGATCTCTCTTTGGTTTGGCTTTAGAGACGCATTTTGGAGTTTTTCTTGTTTTGTGGGTTCCTTAGCAGTTTTTATTTTTGATTGTTTCTTTTTCTTTAAAGACGTGTCTTTTGAAGTAGTTTTGTGAGTTGGTTTGTAGAAACGGTATACGTGGGAGAATGATTTTTGGAATGAAAGGATGAGTTTTGCGATACGTAAGGAAATAAAAACGGTACAGAAATTTTTGGAGGGAAACATTCTATAACAAAAGACTCGTTAAAATCGCTGGTCTCCTTCAAAATATCTTCCTTTTTAACCCAGACTTGACTTTTCAGTGACTCTTTTATGGGTCGTGAAAATTTCAAAGTATTTGTGCAAAAGATTTTGTCATGCGAAGTGAAGGTATAAGAAAATGAGTGTAATCGTAATTTTTCTTTTAGTGAAGATATTTCCTCTAGAAGTTTCTGTTTTTACTCATTGAAGGACTTTCTCTCTCTTTCGAGAGTGGAGTGTAGATCACTAATTTTCTTTATGCAGTCAGGCATATACCCTGGTGCATACTTAGTCATCGGTGCCTCACTCGTTGAATCTTCTGAGGTGTTTCCTTCACTTGGACGTGGGATATATCGGACTCAAATTCTGTTATTGCTGGACAATTTCGATCTTTATAACTGTCATTTAACTCTGTATAATCAAATGATGTTTGAGTTTTACTGTGTGTTGGTGTCTCATCTTTACTTACGAAAGACATGAGATTTGCCAGGCAACCTGTCTGCATGAATTTGAGATCATATAGATAAAGTGCACTTGATATGCCTGTTCAAGAAGATCGTTTGTTCTGACTGATCTCGTCGGGTTAAGATGTCCTCTAATTTTGTGATTTTGGAGTACAATCTTTCCCGTTCTTTACAGAGTAAGTCATATTTTATTGTAGCGTCCATTGCATGATCTCTATGTGATTTCATTTCTTTTTCCAAATCCTTGGCTTTAACTTCGGATTTTTGCACTTGTACTTCTAGCTTAGCAACCTTTTCATTTGCTATAATTACACGATTTTTTCTCACATGCATAATCATATCTAAATTTATCTAATACCACTAAATTCTTTTCTAGGTTAGCTTCTAGTTCCTTGATTTTTCTTTTTTCTTGTTTGTTAGATTTATATAAAGATAAAAATTCATTTTTCATCTTAAGTAAGAAGTCATAATCTGCTTCGCTTACCTCAACTATATCAGAGTTGCTGGCGATCTCCCTTTCTGAGTCACTTTCTTCAGCTTCAGCTGCATCTTATTCGTCGTCCAACCTAGCCATCAGTGCCATATTCTCTTCCTCCCTGTCTGAGGTGTCCTCAAGCCAATAATCCTGTTCACCCATCCAGACCATTCCCTTCTCCTTCCTGTTTTTCTTCAGTTCCTTGGAAGTATTATGCTTAAGGCTTTTACTTATCGTTTCCTTTTGGGACACCATGGACTTTAAAGTCGTCACATGTGACTTAGAATGAGTATTAGCCTTTTGAGGTTTGGGAACAAGATCGTTTGTTTGAATACTCTTATCCTGTCTAGAGAAAGATATTTCTATAGCACGATCATTTGGAACATGTAAGGGTTGGGAGTTTTTGAGATTTGAAATTTCCTCTAAACGTTTTTCCTTTTCCGCTTGAAAACCTACTCTTTCTGATTCCAGGGTTGCGTTTAATTCGGAAATTTTACTAGCAACCATCGGAATTTCCAACCATGAGATAGGTTTATTACGATATAAATTGTTTTCCCCATCAAGCGCTGAGAAAGAATTTTGGTTGAATAGTTTCGCAATAATTTTCTCTAAAGGGATAGCTCTAGTGTAACAGTTATTGCGGTAATCTAGGCTAATCTCATATTGTTCAGTGTTTGCATTCCACACAGTTGCTTTGAGTTCAAGATGATTTAGCTCATTTATTTTATGCTTTAATTCCTCATTTTCCTTAGCTTGAGCGTCCATAATAAATTATTAATTTAAGTTAATTATTTTCTTCAAAAATGACTTTTGAACGTTCAATTCCTAAAAAATTTGTTTTGTCAAAAGATAGCTTGAAGTTTTTGTGTGCACTGAAAAATTTGAGATAATTTCGACAATTGCGTGAAGATTACTAAAGCTTCTCTAAATTTGCCAATAATGTCCTTAGTTTGTTGGATACGTGATCGTTGACACGCTTTGTGGATTTGAAGAATTTTTTTTTTAATCAGTACAAAAAGGCTTTAGTGTTATAATTAATTTTTTTATTACTATATATAAATATATGTATATATTTTTAATATATTTCGTGAATTGCTACAGTAGCTTCATGAGCTAAAGTGACTTCGCGAGCAATAGTGCCTTTGTAACTTGTGAGCTATTAATTAATTTAATAATTAATTTTTTTTTAATTTTTTTTATTAATTTTGTATTTATATATATTACCTTTTTTCTTTTAAAAATAATTTCACGAATCACAATTTTCGAGCTACAGTAAGTTCGTGAAATGGAATTTTTGAACTGCTACAGTAACTGTGTTTCAAAGGTTTCGCGCAAAACTGCTTCAGTGAATTCGCAAAACTGCTATGCATTCGCAAAACTGCTACAGTGAATTCGCAAAACTGCTATAGTGAATTCGCAAAGTTGCTAAGTGAATTCGCAAAGTGCATTCGCAGACCTTTTAATTTTTATTTTTTTTATTATTTTTTTTCGAAGTGCTACAGTTCGCGAATTGCTACAGTAATTCGCAAAAAATGCTACAGTACATTCACAATGTGAATCGCAAAGTGAATTTGCAAAGTGAATTCGCAGACCTTTTATTATTAATTTTTTTTAATTGTTAGAGTTCGCGAATTGCTTACAGTTCGCGAATTGCTACAGTAATCGCGAACTGCTTTCTCACGCACAAATATCAGAAAACCGATCTCCAAACCTAGAAAATTGTTCAAGAAAGGTTTTAGAAATGATCTTTAACACTTATATCTACAATCCTAAACACTCAAGCATCATCCAAAACACCAAAAACATATCAAAAATTTCGAAATAAGTGAAGAACTCGAAGAACACCCAAAAAAAGGAATTAAAAAATTTTCTCAAATCCGAGCGCGTTTGGCTCTGATACCAATTGTAATTCCTAGTTTATCCAACAATACAAAGATTAAGAGAGTTTACCACGATTTCAGATGGAAGAATTGAATCTGTGGGGTGTTGTGCGTGCGTTTGTTCTTGATAGGGTTGAGAGCATTCTTAAAATTTTCTCTTTCTGTAATAATTTCACACACAAGACACACTTAATGTGTGTTAGTGTTTTCGTACATATACCACATGTTGGTATATTGTAAATGGGATTCATGAAAGCCCATTACAAATAAGTTCACTAGGCTTTACAAATAAAAGCCCAATTCACTTAAATAAAATTACAAGGCTAAGATAAATACATAATTGAACACAATAAATAATTCCTAACACAGAGCGAAAAGATTAAGGAATTAGAAGATAGGCTAGCAAATAACTACAATTGCTTGGTTGGAAATCTCAACGAGAAAACCATTTTAAATTGTAGGATAACCGAAGCTATCTCTAAGATCACTAACTTAGAAGCTCAATTAGAAACATCAGATGCTAGATCTTAGTGAGGATTTAGACGCCTGTCAAGCCGCTAAACTAACCGTGGAAAATAATTATGCTCTCCTAGGTGAGGAACACAAGAAACTAGCCAAAGTAAAGAAATTAGACGATATAGTTACGCGTAGGGGACAATTCGAACAGACGATATTTTTGAACAAGCCCAAGGATATAGAGTTCTATAATCCTATAGAAGGCATAGGTTTCACTAACCCGCATGTTTTACAAAAGAGAAATATACGATGTTAAACACATGGGCTTAGGAATAACCTCTCTTAGAAATTTTACTGAATCGTCATATGAAAGTACTTTCGATTCATCCATTAGACAAGGTCCACATGATCCAGAAATCCCATTTGACTACAAAGACTAAATCAAAGGGACAAAAATAGGAAAGAAACTCTAACACCTGTCTGCAATTTATTTCAAGTTCTACCTCCTGACTCTCAAACACACCACGAGGAAGTTAAAACCGTTAATTATAAAAATTCTCTCTACAAACCCCCTATCATAAAACAGATAGAGGAGTCACAGGCAAAGTTAGAAAAAGAACGAGAGAATTTCGAAGCTGGAAAGAAAAAATTCTTTAAGGAGATGGAAAATCTCAAGGCTTCATCGTCCTCCCAAACTACCTCTCATGCTATTACAAAAAGCGTGAAAATGAAAAATCGCCTTTGAAAGATAAAAATTGTAAAAATAATTCAATTAAAAGTGCTATGACTAATTTTACTTTACCTACGTCTACAGGGAGCGTAGCGTCAGCACTAAAAACAAAGGCGAGAGTGTCTAGCACTAAGATAAAGAAGGAGCCATTAGATTTAAATGTTTCTGAGCATGCTACTCCTTCTGTTACAATAAAAGACACTCGTAGAAATAAAAGAGCTATTTCCACATTTAAGATAGTTGCTTCTACTTGTTCACTTCAGCCGATCACCTTTAGAAGCACCAACTTCGAAATAGCTCTACGTCAAAAATTAATCATTCTGAAACAAATTCCACTAGGAAGACTCGTAGGAAACAAGATCCAGCCATAAAGAAAGCTTATAGCGCTGTACATGCTTGTACTCACCTAAGGTATCCCGTAGAGATTAAACCCCCCAAACACCTTAGGAGATTACATCAAGAAAAGATCTTTTCCTCAATCAAACCTAACAAAGCATTTTTAGGTGCTGAAATTAACCTTCCCTGCAAGGTCAACCCAAATGGGTTCCTCTCCGCCTTGGTCGACAAAAGCCGAAAAGGCCAAGTCACCTAAAGAGGTCAAACCCAAACCCATTTCTCCGAAAGTGGCTCGGGTTATCAAAACTCCCCAGAGTAATAATTTAGGACCCATATCAGAACCAAAAAAATCTACTAATCTGAGAGGACCCATGTTTAAATGGGTACCTAAAGCTCTCTAACCTGTTTTTGCAGATCCATCATGTGTGGTACCTTGACTCGGGTTGCTCCACACACATGACGGGATATCAAGAACTGCTGAGCAACTACAAAGACCAGCCAAACGACAAAGTCAGATTTGGGAACAACGATTCAGCCCCGATTCTAGGACTTGGGGATATCATTCTGAAGAATCTGATTATAAAAGATGTCTCATACGTCGAAGGCCTCCGCCATAACTTGTTCAGCATAGGCCAATTCTGTGACAAAGGCTTCAGGTGGTCTTTCATGCTGACCGGTGCAGAACTTTGGACAGTCAGGACACAGAACTCCTCTATGGACTTCGGAAATCTAATCTTTACACGATTAACATGACGTCCGTGCGGCCCTCGAGAGCTGTATGCCTCATATCTCAGATTGATTAACAGAGGAACAACTTATGGCATCAACGACTGACTCATCTGAATATGAAAGCTCTCCAACGTCTTTCTACGAAAAAGTTGGTTCATGGTCTGCCAACTATACTACTACAAAGGGAGCATCAGTGTTCGGCATGCTAATTAGGAAAAATAAAGCGAGCATCCCATCACATCAAGCAACTTGCGTCTACATCTCGACCACTGGAACTAATCCACATGGATCTCTGTGGGCCGATGCAGACTCAAAGCATAAATGGAAGAAAGTACGTGCTTGGGATCGTCGATGACTACTCTCGCTACACTTGGACAAAGTTCCTCCGAACCAAAGATGAGACCGGGGACTTGATCATTAAATTTTGTGAACACTACTCAAAATCTGCTGCAACAGACTATCCAAGTCATTCGAACAGACAATGGAACTGAGTTCAAGAACAGACGTCTCAGTGAATTTTATCAGAAAATTGGGATAAGTCAACAATTCTCAGCCGCAAAAACACCTCAACAAAATGGGGTCGTTGAAAGGAAAAATCGAACCATCGTGGAAGCAGCTCGGACAATGCTGATTCATTCCGGACTTCCACACTTTCTATGGGGCTGAAGCAGTTAATACTGCTTGTTTTACTCAAAACAGGACGATGGTTCACAAAAGGTTCAACAAGACTCCGTACGAGATTGTGCATAATAGAGTACCCAATATCTCTTTCTTTAAAGTCTTCGGGTGCAAGTGCTTTGTGGCGAACGACCGAGAGCAACGTGCCAAGTTCGACCCTAAAGCATTCGAAGCGACTTTCGTCAGGTATTCTTCAACCTCGAAAGCGTACCGAGTATATATCAAGTCCAACCACACAATCAAAGAAAGCTACAACATCACTTTCCACGAAGTGGCGGATATGGCTTCTGGTCAAGTCAGTCCAGGACCCGTGCTTAACCCGACGGCTCCTGCACACCTCAGTTCAGGACCCGTATCCAACCAGATAGCTTCTGAATACAACAGTTCAGAACCTGTTTTCACTGGTGTGTTGACACAAAACCAACAGAAGATGGCATCAACTTTGAAATCAACGTCAGAAGAAGAATTAAGACTCGCATGAGACGATCTGGACTCTCTCTTCGAGCCTGTATATCGGTCATATACACCTATAGTGGATTCTCCACCTAACGAGACCGATGTAACTAGTACTTCGCACGTCCCTACCTCACCCGATTCAGAATTACCACAGAATAACGAAGAATCTACAATGGTTACTGAGGAAGAATTATCAGAGACGATCGTTCCAAGTGCAGAAGTTGAACTTCCTCAAACAATTGAACAATCGGAGATCATTGAAAATCTAGAACCACAACTGGCTGACGTATCTTCCCCAGCCCTGCCACATGAGCACAAGTGGACTAGTTCCCATCCGGTTGATCAAATAATTGGCGATCTTTCGAGCGGAGTAAGGACACGTCGTCAGCTCAATCTTTTCAGCTGCTTCGTAAGCCAAAATGAGCCTACTAAAGTAGCAGAAGCACTACGAGACCCGGATTGGATAATTGCGATGCAAGAAATTCATCAATTCGAACGTCTTCAAGTGTGGACCTTAGTACCCCGTCCACATGGGAAAACAATAATCGGAACCAAATGGGTATTCAAAAATAAGAAGAATGAAGATGGTGAAGTGATCCGGAACAAATCAAGGCTAGTTGCGAAGGGCTACAATCAACAGGAAGGCATCGACTACGACGAGACATATGCTCCTGTTGCCCGAATCGAAGCTATCCGCCTTCTCCTAGCTTATGCAGCTCACAAAGACTTCAAAGTCTATCAGATGGATGTTAAGATCGCCTTTCTCAACGGCGTGTCAAAAGATGAAGTCTACGTCGCTCAGAGATGGGATTTTCATCAGTCAGACAAAATACATCAAGGATATTCTGAAGAAATTCCATCAAGACCAGAGCAAGCCTCTTAGCACTCCTATGTCACCAAGCTGCAAGCTGGATGCCGATCCCGCTGGAAACACGGTCGACATCACACTATATCAAAGTATCATTGGATCTCTTCTTTACCTCACTTCGACCGGCCAGAGACATCATGTTTGCCACTTGATTATGTGACCATTTTCAAGCCGATCCCAAAGAATCCCATATGCTCGCGCGGTCAAAAGGATTCTGTGTTACCTTAAAGGCACTTCTACCCTCGGACTATGGTATCCAAAGGGTACGAACTTCAATCTTATCGGCTATACTGAGACTGATTATGCAGGTTGCCGATGGACAGGAAAAGCACGTCCGGTGGCGCTCAATTTTTAGGCGAAAAGCTGGTTTGCTGGTCATCCAAAAAGCAGAACTGTGTGTCAACTTCGACGGCCGAAGCGGAATACGTGGTAGCCGCCAGTTGTTGCTTCCAGATGCTGTGGATGCGGACTCAGCTTCGCGACTATGGGTACAATTTAAATAATATACCCATATATAGTAATAGTTAGAGTGCCATCGCTATTACTTGCAACCATGTTCATCACTCACGCACAAAACACACAGACATTGGATATCACTTTACTAGATCATGTAGAAAAAGGCACCATAGATATGTATTTTGTGAACACGAAGTTCCAACTAGCTGACATTTTCACCAAGGCATTGGATGAAAAACGATTTCAATTCCTTGTCGGAAAATTAGCATGTTGAATCTTCCGTAATATGTGCTTTACCTGATCTTCTGTGCTACAAAATGTTCTATGCCATGTGTTTTCTTTGCTTATATGTCTTATCTTGCGTGAATTTTAAATAAATAAAGTTAAAAAAAATAAATAAATAAAATACTATACATATACCTATACTATTGGGGGATGAAGAAATTCTTTAGGATGCTTTGATCTAAAGTCACTTAGAATTTTACCCCGACATGCGATCGATTTAATTGCTTAATTTTGTCAGTCTAAGTCGCATTCTTGTGTCTAAAGGTCATTAGGTTGCTCCACTAGACACAAAGCCACTATACATACGAGAGGTCTCAAGCCTTGATCATTCCTTTCCTTGGATCTATTTCTCGAGTGAGTCACACATCAATTGCTTGTCTTCACTAGCTTCATACTCACCTTTCCTCAGATCGTTAGGAAAATAATAAGGGCGCTTAGATTATTCTCAATCTGCCTTATAAAATCTCTTTCCCTCTTACTCATTAGCCCTTAGTCATCCAATATGAGCCTTCTCCGACGCCCTTTTCTTCCTTTGAATCCCATTCCCAGCCCTCAACCGTAATCACTCTTCGGATGGTTATTCAAATGAAAAAAGGAGGGGGAGAAAATAAGGAGGATGATAACAAAAGAAGGCATTGCTCAACGCGCAAAAATCAGACCAAAGGAACCTGCCTTCCGACTATCTCTTAGAAGGTGGCATGGATCCTGCTGTGAATTTCTGAAGCGATAATCCCGTACGCTCGAGAACGGCTGGAAAGAGGAGCACCACGAAGTGAACTTCTCCAACGATAGTCCGGTCTTATATCGGGAAACGAGAAGAGGAGCGCAGCCTCGGGGACGAATTCCATAACCGTGAACTTTTCCAAATTGATAATCTCTGAAACCTCTATAGGGATTAAGAGAAGAGGAGCACGGTATCGGCCCGAGAACCAACAAGAAGAACTTCGCCTACGATAATCTCCTATAGCCTCATGGAGAAGCGGAGCTTCAGCTTGGGCATAGCATAAAAAGGGATAATTCTTAAAAGAAAAGGAGGAGTAAAGATCGAAAAAAAAAGAAGGAAGAAGAAGAGAAGACGCCGAAAAACAAAAGGGAGATGGACGTAGAAATGGAAGATTACGAAGAGATAAGCTCACTTTCCTATAAATTCCTTCCCTTCTAAGTCCTAGCAAAACTAAATCCTTACAATCCTTTGATTCCAATCGGCGGTCTCTCGCTTAGGTGAAATGATTAAAAATGCATCGATCACAGGTAAATTGACTTAAAATTGCTTGTGTTGACTTGAGTTATATAAATATAAAAATATCAAGTTAAAAATAATCGAGTGCTAGAGCGAACCTAGTAAGAGTTGTCGAAATGGACCAGTCTATGAACTTAGGACTTTAGTTTGACTTGACGGCATTTTTTCTTCTTTCAAATGTCTCGTAAAATTTTAGGTGTGACAATTGATCAAAGCAAAATAATCTGACCCCATACTATAATAATAGATGAAAAACAAAACAATTTCGCACATTTTGACATGAAATATCATATTTATATGCGTTGAATTGACTAAATGCGAATTTATTTTATTCTCGCACATTCTAAATGTAATTTTCAATTGTATTGGTACTGAATTGTCTAAATGCGATAAGTTTTTTTACATTGCTCTTACCCTCACACAATACCTCTAGTACATGATTTTGGGGACCATGCATATGTCCTTACTAGGCAAAATTGTGTGTTCTATGCTCGTGAATTGAAGAAATTTCATATGCTTGCATAGTTAGTCAAATTTTTGCATCATTTGAGGGGGGAGCAAATATAAAATTCGTGCATTAGCTCCAAATATTCTTGACGTTTTTCTCTAAGCGTTTCAGATTCCTACAAACAAAATTACGGAGCAAGACGTCGACACTACAAGGAAAGGGGCTAGTCACAAGACCAATAATACATGCCTAAAATAATTGTTGATTAAGTCCATTAGTTCTAACGTCCTCTTTCTAAGTGGTACAGATTTTTTGATCTCTGCCAAGGGAACTAGACGTTACTAGACGGAAAATACAGGGAGTCAGTTGCATTTATTTTACTTCTAAGGGGGAGCCTTACAATGTGATTCTACTCGAAATAGGGGTTAATCTGAAAATTTTAGAAGTACTTACTATCGAGAAACTAGATAGAAGACTTAATTCACGATTATAAGTTTCTCGATCGTAAACAGTGTTGGGAACAATTGTTGATTAACCGCGATAATTTGCGATCGAAAAATTTGAATTGAGAAGCCGAATCAAAAATTTCTCGAGCGCAAATAGTAATGGGCCTGATCCATTTAATCGCAAAACGTCAAATTGCAAAACCCAACATTGATCTGCAGCGAATTAATAAAAGTTCACTTTCTTGTCAGTCGAAAAACTTTTTCTCACGCAACCCTAATTGCAAAAAATTCTCTCTCGAAAAACTTTCACAGACAGTCTCATTTTCTCAAAATCTTTCGATTTTTTTAACACCAAACTGTCTGTTTAAGGTAGAAAAGAGATTCTTTTAACATTGCGTGTGATTTACCTTCATTAGCATCTGCATTTTGAAGTTTTTCGCATGTTTAGACTTCGATTCTCGACTGTTCTTCAAAACCGCGAAATCGTATACTGTTTTATAGTGATTTAGGCTTGATTATGAGTGTTTTTTGAGTTTAATGTCTGCACTTAAGATAGTTTCGATATTCTCTATGAATCTGGTAGAATGAATCATCGGAAAATCTGCATGTTCGACTGAGATTTGAGTTTCAATAAAACTGGGTTTTTTTTAATGTTTAAAGGTATCGAAGTACTTTGTCGATCGCAAACAGTCTTAATTGAATTCCGATTTAATTGAGATACTGTTTGTATCGAATTAGGTTTTCGATCGATAAAATTCCGATTTAGTCGCTAAGATAAGAAGATTTTGACCGAAAATTATTTAGCATCGAGAAATATAATTAGGATTTTTGTAAGCAAAAAATTTAAGCACTGAATAGACAATTTAGATGCATATTTTTTCGAGCGTAAAACTTACTATCACAAAATAGAATTTTCGATTTAATTTCAATTTGGTCGCAAAAATTTAGCAGCGAAAAAATTAATTTCTCAACGCTTAATGTTTCAATCGTAAAATTCGCCGCTTAGGACTTAATTGATCGAAAATTTCTCGACAATTGACTTAGTCTTTCGTTGACTAATTTCTCGATAGAAATATATCGCAGCGAAATTTTTCTTACAATCGAAAATCACATACTGCTCGAAAAATTTCAAATCGAGAATTTTATTCAATCGAAGAAAATTTCTCGACAGTAAATTTACCTGAGAAATAATTTCTCGATCATAAATTTACACGGAATTTTTCTCGATCGTAAAATTGACCGACTACAGTCTCGATTTCGACTTCAATACTTAGAAATTTTTAAGTCTTTTACTCTGTAGCGAACATTAGCGAATAAAAGTTTCTCGATCGAAAATCAAACTGAGTCATTACAATTGAAATCAATGCATAGGAAATCATTTTCAAAATCAATTTTATCGAGCGAAAATTTCTCGGCATGAACAGTGACAATTGTTTTCAATTAAACACTTAACGGAATTTCGAACTATCTTTCACGCGATATATATTTCATTCGAAATTACATTCATGCCATTACGATTTTTCAAAATTGAGCATACACTATGCATTTGATACGATTTCAATTCAAAATTCATCGAACATGCTATTACTTGCAATATTACTATTGATGAAATTTATTACTATTTCGACTGAAAATAAAAATTGAACTAATAAACATTTATATATCTTATTTTTCAGATGGATCGCTACCCGAAATACAACCACATCTATGATCACAACCTTTTATCTGAAGGTTCACAATACGAACTTCCAGCTCGATCTGAGCACGTTTAGGTGTCCAGATGAGATCATCGTATCGATCCTACAAGGCCACCCCATCTGGCATGCGTTTACGGCCACTACATCAGTGCCGATGGTATATCTCCACCAGTTCTGGGGCTGCATACAAGGAGAAGTGGACAATGGAGTCTTCAGATTCTCAACAAGGATAGGGACGCGGCATATCAGCATGGACAAGAACCAGTTCGGCATGGTACTGGACTTGCCCCAGCAATAATTACGACCCGCTCCTATCGGATGCTGAGATGATTCAAGACTTCTTGCACATGGGATACCAACCGCCGCTCACAAGATTAGCTCAGGTCCAGAGCAGCGGAATCCCACACCCGTGGAAGACACTATTCGGAATAGTGAATAAGTGTCTGTCGCCCAAGCACGCAGGATTCGATAAGGGCAACAGCAATATTTTGAGGATCTTCCACGGCATCGCCTTCTCAAGAAATTATGACTACACTCAGCTGATCTGGAATGACCTCGCGGACCAGATTCGGCAGAAGGAGAACCGACGATCAAAGAACGTGACTTATGCTCGGTGGTTCAGCATCATCATCAGGGAGATCATGGCATTGTACCAGACAATCCCTACTCTGCCTCCTGGCGGAAATTACCAACCACCAAGGCTTAAGTTCTTCCACAACCCGCGGCTCGCGGACCTGGACCAACCGTCGATGCCGATCTCATTCGAGCTCCTTCGTCTCGCGGACCCCAACGGAGACGTCTACAAGCTGTATTACCGGGACAGGAATCTCACCGAGGAAATGATTCGAGGGCCCCCGTGGAGCTAGCCCTCAACAACAACAACAACAGCTAAGCCCTGAGGATGCGATGATTGATGATGTCGCTCAGGAGCTAGCTCAGGAGTCTCCATTGGTCGAAGAGCCAATGCCTGACGTAGATGATACGTTGATAGACGTCGTGGCTACAGAGATGGCGCTCGAGGCTCCTGCTCATGACTTACAAGTGGAAGTGCCCGTGAATGATGGCGTGCTCGAAGAAACCCTTGAGGAGGTTCTTCAACCAGTAGCACAACCTGCAGTAGAAATGGGGCAAAGCTCTCTTCTACTGGTGACGGATCAGGCACTGGAGGGCGTCCATCGTGACCTCACTCCTCACACGGCCACCCCGTCTGACACGGAATCAGATGAGGAAATAAGCCTGATAAGGAGGACTCCAAGGAGACTTAGCATTCAACTGGAGACCCTCTTCCCGACCGTCACCAACGCACCAGATACTAATCTCGTGGTGTCTGGATCGCAGGCGCAACCCGAGCCTGCCACAACGCCCATAGAGCCGAATCTTCAAGATTCGACTCAAGGATTGGGTGGAAATATAATCACAACCTCAAGTGATTGTGAGCCAACCTGAAGAGTCGGTGTCTACTCAAGGGTTGATAACAGGCGACATCAGTCGTCCTGGTCCATCTCAGGAGGCGTCCGCACCCTTTGTGACGAACGAGCAGTTCCAGGCCGCTCTCTCTGCCGCTGTACAGTCTATGGAAGACAAAATCACGGAGAGAGTTCTCCAATCACTCGAGACATCCCGAAGAGATACCAGGAAAGCACCTGTCTCTGAAGGAACCTCGTCACTACCCAACCTCACACCTCCACAACCCACACCCACCGACCCTCTTCAACACTCTTCCATCCTAATCAACCCATACACTATCCCAATCACCGAGCTCCATGATATCTTTCTGGCCTGCCTCATCGGTCTTACCATACGGTCGCCTCAGGAAGAGTCCCTCTATAGGCGACTAGTAGACCATCTTGAGCCACCTACCCAATCATGCCGAGGCCAAAGCTCCCACTCCCGGCGCAGACATGACGATCCTGACGATCAGGACCATTATGAGGGGGAGAAGAGGCCAAGGACATCAACAAGTGGCCAAGGACAAGGCACGGGCGCTGCACAGACAAGCGCTGGAGCTGGTGAAACCCAAACTACCCACCAAACCCAAACACAAACCCATACTACCCACACCACGCACCACACCGCCCACATCGACCCACCAACCTTTCACCTCAGGACGCCTCCGCCCACACCACCGATCTACTCAAGCCCCTTGCTTCCGGAAGAAGAAGCAAGTGCTGCAATGCTTGTAGCTCTAGCAGCTACCCAAGCCACTCCCTCTGTCGCTCCCGACCAACAGGGACCCTCTGGACATGGAGTCAATCCACACGAGGTCCTAGACAAGTATATCATCGAAGGACAGTGGATGACCCATTCCATGCCCGACGAGCATCAAAGACGACGGCTTCACGAAGTTCGGCGCTTTCTACAACAAGCGTCTATAGACCTCGTAATCATAGAAGACGAAGAGCTTCTGGAAGGTGAAGACTACGAGCAAGATATCCCAAGGCTACCAGAGTTAATCGCTCAACTGGCGGTTCCCTCTCTAAGGCTAACGCCAGGGACCGTTCGGATCGACACGCCATGGTAGAACATCCAAATCGAAGTCCCTTTCCTAGAAGAAGTTCGTGAGAACATTCGGAGGTCTCCGGACAAAGTGAAGAAGCCGAACGAGTTCGAGCTTAGAGGGATCTCTCATTGAGATCAGCAGAAGAGGATGACCTACCTCTGGATGCTGACCAAATTAGGACCTGACGTTAGGCTGAGGATGACTAAGGCACAAGCCAAGTGCCATTTTAAGAGTCTCTCTCCAATAAGCCAACTACTCAGCGTGTACTGTGATAAAGGAGGACTTCCAACACCTCACTACACCATTGAGCGCGTAGAGAGAACTCGAGAGGATCTAAGCGAGAGCGACCTACTGTACATCCCTGCTGAAGAAGTTTACAACTTATATCAGCTATATGTGGAAAAGTACAAGGGTCTCTACCGGTTCATGATGCGCCAAGTCAAGTGCTATGCCGCACACGACCTTGAGATGGCTCTGAGCAATATGAAGAAGGTCAACATGACCGCTCCGCTCAACAAAGGACCTGAGATCGAAGGGCTTCCCAACAATCACGTGCACATCAGCTCAGTCCTAGGCATCACATACAACAATCCAATAACAAAGAAGAACAGGTTGATGCTGAAGACTGAAATCAACAAGTTTCGTGATGGGACGCTCAAAGTCATCAGGAGGAATATCGAGCAGAGGTTGGAAGAAATAAATAGAGACACCATGCTGAGGATCCACAGGTTCGTGAAAGAACAGCCGCTCCTCATGGAATTGCTTGAAGATATCGAGGAGCGACTGGAGCTGAGGATCACGCTGAGGAACTACGAGTATGTGATGGGCTTGCACAGATCGTATTACGCCCGACGAGGACAAACGACGCGGAAACGAAATCAAGCACAAAGGGGGGATTGTAGAGTATACGTTTAATTGTGCTTGATATTATTAGTTGTCCTTGTAATTAGGGGCATTTTGTATAGTAGTCCTTAGATTAGGACTAGTTTGATATTTATACCAAGTTTGTTTGGTATAAATACATGTAATCAATTGAGCGTAATAGAGAAAAGTTTTAAGATTGATCCGAAAGGCTTTTAATTCAATTTCTAGAGAGAGAAACAACAGTAACTTTCTCACTCTAATCGAATTCTCTCTCTCGTTCTTCAAATGAGTTTTTCGATCGAATCTTATTGATTATCATTATCATCGAATTACTTTGAATTCTTGCCTAGGATCTTAGAGTTGTTAATCGTAGGACCTAACAATAAAGATGGATTACAAACTATCAAAAAGGATAGTCAAAAACACGTCAAGCAAAACCTACGAATCAAAATGGATTCTGCAAACCACAAGATCTTTCGACCTTTGAAAAGCTAGACTAAAAGAAAACTCTCTAAAGAAATGATATTCGCTCAAAGACACTCTTGATTTCGCTCGTTGTAAGTTCCGTCCTTGAAACAGTTAAGTGAACTCCCCTTTTATATGTCTTCGACTTTGGGGCGACTTGGTAACGTCCACTAACTCCCACTAACATCCACTAACGTCCAGTAAGTGTATTTGGTCCGTTAGTGAGCGTTAGAGCTCGACTTGGTCAGCTCCAAAGGCTCGGTCTTCACTTGAGCTCCAAGTCTCCTATTTTTAGTATGCTCCTTTCCAATTTTCGCTCTAGCTTATCCACATTTCTTCCACGTGGTTTGATCCATTCCATCCCTTAAATATATCCTGCACAATCCTAGAAAAATGCCACGTCATTAATATAATAACTTTTGGGTATGAAAGATAAAACTGAGATAGGGAACATTCTTGGTCAACAGATGTTGACTAGAATGTTACCCCAACATTGATTCTGTTGAAAGCTCAACATCAACAATCTCCCCTTTTTTATCTTTCTTCCCAAAACCTATGCAGAAGTCAGTCATCAAGCAACTCCCCCTGGAGGCAACAACAACTCAACCACAAAAACTAAAAATGGTTAGAGTTAGACGGAAAACAGAATAGTACTAAAAACTATTACTACTAATTAGTACACGCCATAAGAGGTCCTGAAAAATCTGCAAAATAAAAAGACATGGTCCAAACAAAAATATGCACATAAATAAGAATCAAAGCAGGCATGCAAACCACAGGCAAAATGCGCATGCTAAAAAATCGAAGTCAAAAGTTTAGACTTTCGATAAAATCCTCTGCTTCTTCTTCAGCTCCCGTTTCCTCTCTTACTTGTCCTTCAGCTTCTTGAACTTGCTCTTCCTCTCGAACTCCCCCTAAATCTTCTACCTCTGTACTTTGCCCTTCACCATTCTTTGCACCACTCGGCTCAACTGGATCCTCAGCTCTCGGCTCAGCTCTCGTCGCTTCTGCCCTATCTCCCCCTTTTTGGGAAGAAATGAACCTCTTCAAGACATCCCGTTGAGCCACCAAAGCTGCGATGGACTCGTCAAGAGCTCTAACTGCCTGTTCTGCTAAAGATGTTGACCCAACATCTTGGTCAACATCGTGCTCGAGCCGGAGTTCGCCAGGGTAGGTCTACCACTCTGTCTGAGCCCGCCAAATGGTTCGACTGAGCAGGGTAAGGGCTGCGTTGAGTGGTCACTGAGTCTCTCTGGGTTGGTTGAAAACCTTCTTCCAAAAGAACTTCGTCGATGATAGAGGGATAAGGGAGAATTCCCTTCCCTGTCTTTTCAGCTTGGTTCGACATGTGGTCAAGAATCAACTTTCCCAGTTCATTGGCAGATTGTGCCAAGTGCGTCTAGCAAATGAGCCATTTCCTCAGTCACTCGAACCTGATTTAATGTAGGCAACCAACTACACATACCAATCTTAAACAAAACTGAATACAATGACGTGAGAGAACTACCCGCACAGTTCCATGCCCACTTAGAGACTCTACCCCCAATAATGAACCTCACCACAGCGTCATTATCATACTCATACCCGATTTCTATATCCGGAGTATGAAGAAACCTATTGATAGCACTCCATGACATGTCATAATCTCCCCCTTAAAAACACCTTCCCATACTTCCTAGACTTAACTTCAGCAACATTAGGGGACAAATTAGCATATACCTCCAAGAATTGCATCACGCCATACTTCCTGACGCCACGTCCATGACCCGTTCAACCCTCAAGAGTCTCCGACTGAGGGAATCCCACAGCCCTTCGTTGGCTGTGTGGTAGAATTTTCTGTTGGGCATCGGACTCTCCCAATCTGAATCCTCCAATGTTGGGTCAACATCAGACTCAACATCTGCGTCACTGTTTGGAATAGGGGAGGTGTCTCGGTGTCTTGTGGCTGGTTGAAGTGCACTTTCAGTCCTCGCCCCGCTTTGATGGTAGGTCATCACTTTCCATGGGCCTCTTGCCAGCTCTCTTTTGCATCTTGCTTCTCAAATCTAGGGTTTTTGCCATTTCAGCATCATCATCTTCACTGTCAGCGGGGAGGGTAACAGAGTCTACCAAGGACTCTGATTCAGTAGATGGCGTTTCTCCCCCTGAAGCTCTGAAATCTTCATCCGAGCTTTCAGAGTCGATGCTGTCATGCGTTGTGGAGTCCACGATCGTATCGACAGAGTCGCTTGACACTGCGATGGGGTCATCAGCATTTGAAGTCGGGTGCAGGGCTCTGCGAATACGACCACTACGTTGCTTCTTCTCCACAGGAGCTGGAGTCTTAGCCTGAGCCCTGCTACGCTTTTTCTTGGAAGTACTTGGTTGAGATTCCTTGGACTTTCTGGCCGGAATTCGGGCTGAGGAAGTTGGGTTTTCGGAAACAGGGGTTTCCTCGGCCTGAGTTGGTTCTACCACTGGTGGCTCGACTGAAATAGGGTCTGCTGGCTCTGGGTTAGCGCCAGACGAGGTCGGCGGCGCGTTCTCAGTCCGGTTTCTTCGTTGATTTTGAATCAATTGGAGCCTGGCACCCAGAGGTACATCATATTCTTGAGGGCTGTCCATCGGAACTGGGGATTCTTGAACAGGGTTTGCGGCGTCTGCCGTCTGAGGTGGTTCAGCTGCTTGATCCGGTGCGGAGGATGCTCCTTCATTAATCGGTGGCGGTGGTCGCACTGGGTGGAGAGGATCGAACAGACCAGTGTAAAACAACGATCTCCATTGGCCCTGGAATAACTTGCAGAGGGACTGGAAAAACGAAGTTAGGGTCAAATGTTGGGTCAACATTCGGTTGAGGAGGAGAGTTCGACATTGTATCAACTGAAAATAAAGAATCAAGGTCGAAAATCTGTATGAACTTGAAAAACCCTAGTGAACTGAGATGGAATAAAGCAGATTTTAGAGAGAGAGAGATCCAAATGAAGCAAGTGGAATGAGATGACATGTTAAATATGATCATTTAATCCACCACTTAAAACTCATAACAGTTACAACGGTCACTAAATAAACCAGTCATTTCAGTGAATTTCGTTAATCATGGAGTTAATGGACTAGAAAATAACCGTTGAACACAGAGAGAACACCGCATAAAATAAATAAGATCAAGCTAAGTCATGATTTTTCAAAGCATGAAGCTAAAAATAGTAAATGGACTCATTCTTCATGCGAGCACACAAGAGCAGTTATGAGACTTCGTCAAGCGAGTAAAAAAAGGTGCAATTCTGACCACGATTCAACCAAAAAGACAACTAAGTCCAAGTCAAGGTAGAATCAAGAAATACTAACCATTTGAGCGACTTTGATGACCACTTGAGACAAATGTAACAAGCTGTTCTTTGAGAGTTCTGATACAAATATGAGAGATATCTAAACTAGACACAAAATACAAACTAATGCAGTACCAAAGACAGACATGAATAAAAAACGAAAGCACAAAATGTAGCAATATCAAACTGACAGTCACATATGTTGCCCTAACATTTGACTCAACATCCTAATTCCGTAATCCTAGACTTCTCTGCTTAATCCTTCTCAAAATCAGTTCCCTTTATTTCTACCCTCTCTCCTGACATATCCAATCGAATTTATGCACTAGCCTTATACCCTCAGCCTCAAGGTTCGATTTTTTGTCGCATAGTATACATTGTCACCGCGAATGTCGTGTACCTAAGGAATCTTATTACCAAATACCTATATCTAGCAGAGGGTTTATGAGCATGCTTATACACAATAAGGATTGGCTTTTAGTCGCAAAGAGTACATCGTCACAGCGAATGCAGTGTACCTAGGGACGTATTACCAAGAGCCTTTAAAAAGGGATCGGGTTCATTCAAGGACCGGGTCAATAAGAATCAAATCATTTCACAGGAAAAACAAAACAGAATGTCTAACCAAACATTAAAGCAGTAACCATCGAATTTGACATATGCTATGCTGATCCAAATGTTGGACCAACATTTAGACTAACATGTGCAAACCCATGGATTTCTTCAGGTCCGAGAACCTTTCAGAATCCAATGCTTTCGTGAAAATGTCTGCTAACTGATTCTTAGTGTCTATATGCTCAATGTGAACTAATTTTTTTCGACCATATCTCTCAGAAAATGATGCCTAATATCTATATGCTTTGTACGAGAATGTTGGATGGGATTCCTAGAGATGTTTATGGCACTAAGGTTATCGCAATACATGAGAACAGACTCGCACTCTAACCCATAGTCACACAACATACTATTCAACCGCTAACTGCGTGCAACAACTACCCGCAGCAACATACTCAGACTCAGCAGTAGATAAAGACACACAGTTCTGTTGCAACTAAATTATTACCTAGGAAGAAACAGCAGCCTCTTGTACTCTTGCGATCATCTTCGTCGCCTGCCCAATCAGCATCGCTATAGCCTACACAACTCAAGTTAGTATCTTTTGAAAACCATAGTCCTAGGCTACACGATCCACTCACATAACGAAGAATTGGCTTAACAGCATTAAGATGAGTCACTTTAGGTTCAGACTGATATCTAGCACATACGTAAACACTATACATGGTGTCAGGTCTACTCACAGATAGATATAATAAACTGCCAATCATAGATCGATACAATGTTGGGTCAACATTCTGCCCAACATCGTCTTTACTTATATTTTGCGTAGACCCCATGGGCATTTTCATTACCTTGGCAGTGTCCAGTCCGAACTTCTTGACAGCGTTTTTCGCGTATTTCTCTTGGGACATAAAGATCCCGACGCTACTTTGCTTAATCTGCAAACCTAGAAAATAAGTTAATTCGCCTATCATACTCATCTCGAACGTTGTGTTCATCGCCTGCACAAACTGATCTAGTAAAGATTGTGAGCTTGAACCAAAAACAATGTCATTAACATATACTTGAGCAATCAAAATATCAGACCCGACCCTTTTAACAAAAAGAGTACGGTCTGCCTCACCTCTCGTGAAACCAAACTCAAGTAAAATGTCGCTAACCTTGCATACCAAGCTCGAGGCGCTTGTTTCAATCCATATAAAGCTTTCTGTAGCTTAAAAATATGGTTTGGATAATGGAGATCTTCGAACCCTTTAGGCTATTCAACATAGATTTCCTTATCAATATACCCATTCAAAAACGCACTCTTAACATCCATTTGATGTAAACTGATGTTAAGCCAACTTGCTATAGCTAACAAAAGTCTAATTGATTCTAGCCTAGCAGCAGGAGCAAACGTCTCATCAAAGTCTATCCCTTCTACTTGTGTATAACCCTGAGCTACTAAATGTGCCTTGTTTCTAACAACCCTACCAAGTTCATCGGATTTATTCTTAAAAATCCACTTTGTGCCTATGACATTAATGTCTTTCGGCCGTGGAACTAGTGACCACACTTGGTTTTTCTCGAACTGCAAGAGTTCCTCTTGCATCGCATTTATCCAAAAAGTATTCTTGAGTGCTTCAAGGACATTCCTCGGTTCAATCTCAGCAACAAAGCAATTAAACCGTACCTCAGCGTATACCGTGTTCATGCATACGTTTTTTACAATAGACTTGTAATCTTTGCGTGGTTTGTCCCTTGTCTTCCTTCCTTCGTTCACGTCACAGGTCAGTGGGATGATCTTTCTGAATCTTAGCTGGAGGATCTCGTCGCACTTCACTGGGACCAGCATCATCGTTCTGCTCTGCCTCAGATGTTGAGTCCAATGTTGGCTCAACATTGTCATCCTCAGTCTCCTCTGGTTCATTAACTGCTTGTATAATATCTGAAATATCCACTTGAGGAGACATTTCTCTAAGATCAGTAGCATCATCAAACACGATATTCACTGACTCCCATGAGCAAGTTAAATACTCGATAAGCACAACTATTAGACGAGTATCCTATGAATATACACTTATCACTTTTCGAATCAAACTTGGTCAAATACTCACGATCATTCAACATGTAGCAAAACACCCAAAGACATGAAAGTATTTAACCGTAGGCTTCTTACCATTCAACAACTCATACGATGTTTTCTTAGTACCATGCCTAAAGAACACACGATTCGATGTGTGACATGCAGTATGCAAAGCTTCAGCCCAAAAATGCTTGGAAACATTCTTAGAAAGTAACATAACCCTAGCCATCTCTTGTAAAGTCCTATTCTTCCTTTCGGCCACCCCATTTTGTTGGGGCGTCTTAGGAGATGAATACTCATGCACAATCCCTTTCTTATCACAAAACTCATCAATTCTACCATGATCAGACCTAATACGAAAGATAGATGCACTGAAATTGTTCACATAAATTCTTAAAGAAATCAAACGATTCAGATTTTTCCTAAGAAAGAAAATCCATGCATATCTAGAAAAATCATCCACGAGCACATATGCATATTTCCTACCTCCTATGCTATCAACTTCCATAGGACCCATCAAATCCATGTGAATTAATTGAAAACAGTGAGTAGTTTTAAAATGTTGGGCAGCTTGTTGGTCAACATTATGACTAACATGTGTTTGCTTACCCTTCAAACACGACTCACAAACAACCTTACCAAAATCCTTAAGTTTCGGGATGCCTCTGATTGCATCATGTTTGATAAGCTGTTCCAAAGTATTGTAGTTGACGTGGCCCAATTTGAAATGCCAAAGAACAACATCGCCCTCGACTTTTGATAGTTGGCACACGTCCTTCACACCGGATTTGTCGCCGACTAGATAGCAATTATCGCTCGATCTTTGCAATCACTCGAACAGAATTTCGGTTAAAAACTTCACAACACTCCTTATTGAACCTTACCTCAAGGTCTTCATCGCAAAGCTGGCTAATACTGATCAGATTCGCAACAAGCCCGTCTACATGGAGTACGTTTCTCAGATTGGAAAAGTCGGGTACGTTCAATCTGCCTCGGCCGAGAATTCGACCTTTAGTACCTCCTCCGAACATCACAGATCCACTCCGTAAAGGCGTGTAATCACTGAGATACTTCTTGGTACCCGTCATGTGTCGGGAACACCCCCTATTGAAGTACCATGAACCTGTCACGTTAGCTCGCAAAGAGGTATACACAACAAGGCATTTATGACCTGTTTTCTCGACCCAGACTTTCTTAGATGACTCTACCGCATTCTGTTTGCTAGAATTCGAAGATGAGCCGGCTGAAGTTTCTCCAGACATACCCTTCAACACTGATTTCTCAATGTTGAGTGGGATGTTGGATGACATTTCACCCGACATCGATTTCTTGGCAGAAATCTCCCTCTTTAATTTCCAGCAAAATGGCTTTAAATGACCAGATTGCTTACAATGATGACAAATATATGAGATATCTTTACTCTTAAGGGTCACATGCTCAGAACTTTTCTTAGGATTCACGATTTCAACCTCGTTACTTGCGGCTTGAGCTTTAACAAAGACTATCTTAGGCTGAACATGGGTCATGGGTTTCGGAATATCACATTCAGGCTGAGAATTATATCCTAGACCTTGCTTATCAAAGATACCTACAAAAATACCTCATCAAGGGCGGATTTACCCTTGTTCAACTTCGTAAAAGTTTCATCGGCCTCATTGACTCGCTTTTGAAGCGTGTCGATCTCCTTGTCCTTTCATGTCAATGCGGCTTTCAACTTGTTCATACCATCCATCAAGCTCTCAATAAGCTTTTCGTTCTTCTCATTTTCCCTCGGACAAAACTTTCACCGCGGCATGGAGTTGCAAATTCTTCGCATTTTCTATTTCAAAGTATGCCGACAGCAGCTTAAAGGCTTCTTCACAACTCTCTGTTTCAGGCTCTGCATCATCAGAACTCAAAAAACCATCAAAATAGTTTGAATAATCATAATAAAAAATAATATGTTTTTCAGATGTTGAGTCAGATGTTGGCTCAACATCTATTACCGCAGTGAAGCCGATTTGAGGATCTTCATCTTCTTCGTCGTCAGAGAAGGACTGGGTAGTAACTGGTGATTGCTTGTTCTCCTCATAGCATGGTTCTTCATCTTCATCGTCTGAAAGATCGATGCACATGGCATTTCCATGCTTGCGAAGTGTGTTCGCACATTCGTTTGCAAAGTGGCCCCCAACCTTGGCATTCATAGCATCTGATTGACTCATAATTGATGTTCTTCTTCTTTCCGCCAGGCTTGCCAAAAGACTTGCGCTTAGCGAACGGAGGAGCAGAAGACGGTTCAGCTTTGGAACTCTGACCTTTTCTGAATGTTGGGCCAACATTCTGCACAACATTCTTCTTTTTGAAGTACTTCGCAAATTTCTTCACGACCATGGCTAAGTTCTCTTCGTTATTGGGGTCAACCTCAATCAGATCATTCGATGGCTAGCTGACCAGTGCGAGACTCTACCCCGTGCGGCCCTCTTTTGGACTTCGAGATTGGTTTCGAAGTTCTTCAAGATGTTCAATTCATCAAGACATTGAAGTCCATGGAGGCTAGGTTGTGTGATTCCTCGATCGCCGATACCTTCACATTGAACTTCTCAGTTAGTGTACGAATAGCTTTAGAATTTAATACCTTATTTGATATCGGATCTCCTAGGCTGGCACACTCGCTTGAGATCGTCAAAAGCTTTCCAAAATACGTCGTGATATCCTCATCCTCCTTCATTCTGATATTCTTGAACTGATTGAGAAGGAGCCGCAATTTGGTTTCTCGCACACTTGCGTCGCCTTCCCAGTACCTCTGGAGTAGATCTCACGCATTCTTAGCCGTTGTACAATTTTGTATGATCTTGGACATGAAGATGTCCACCGTTGAGAAGATGGCGTTGAGTGCCTTGTCATTAAATTCTGCCGCACTTCGTTCAGGCACCGTCCATTCTTCGACCGGCTTGTCGACGACTTCTCCATCTTCATCAGGAGCTGTCCTAGGTGGGGTATATCCATGGAGTACTGCTTCCCATGCTCGCACATTGATTGACTTGATGCACTGACGAACTCGAACTTTCCAATACGCATAAATGGATGTAAAACACACTAAGTTGTAAACTGATGTTGGACGTGATGTTGGGCTAACACTCACACTCACTTAGAAACGCACAGCGGAAATGATGATAACTTAGTGATAAAACGAAACTAGCACAAGTGATGATTTTATGCAGCAAGTCAAACAACTTGCTGCGTGTCTCAAGGCGCAAAACTCCATTATAAAGATGGATTACAAACTTTCAAAAGGACAGTCAAAAACAAGTCTAGCAAACCCTACGAATCAAAAAGGATTCTGCAAACCACAAGATCTTTCGACCTCTGAAAAGCTAGACTAACAGAAAACTCTCTAAAGAAATGATATTCGCTCAAAGACACTCTCGATTTCGCTCGTTGTAAGTTCCGTCCTTGAAACGGTTAAGTGAAGTCCACTTTTATATGTCTCCGACTTTGGGGCGACTTGGTAACGTCCACAACTCCCACTAACATCCACCAACGTCCACTAAGTGTATTTGGTCCGTTAGTGAGCGTTCGAGCTCGAATTGGTCAGCTCCAAAGGCTCGGTCTTCACTTGAGCTCCAAGTGTCCTATTTTTAGTATGCTCCTTTCCAATTTTCGCTCTAGCTTATCCACACTTCTTCCACGCGGTTTGATCCATTCCATCCCTTAAATATATCCTGCACAATCCTAGAAAAAATGCCACGTCATTAATAAAATAAGTTTTGGGCATGAAAGATAAAACTGAGATAGGAAACATTCTTCGTCAACAGATGTTGACTAGAATGTTACCCCAACATTGATTCTGTTGAAAGCTCAACATCAACAAAATGGAATAGAATAAAATGAGCTCGTGATGATTCACAGAGTTGATTTGGGATTGGAATAATTACCCTGTCGATTTGATCAACGCCCGAACGGAGCTCTACCTCCCCATGTCAGCTCGAGCTCGCTCCTTCTCTATTTTTTTTGTCTGTGAGAAAAGTCGACTAGTGATGTGAATTTCATTGTTATATTAATATGGGCTGGGCTTATAATTTATCAATAAGGGCTGAACATTTTATTTTAATAAGAAATTGACGATAACGAGCCAACTTAGGCAGTTGGGCAATGATCTGTTGAGAATTCTTTCCAAATTAGAAAGTGGGCCAATGCAATGGGCCGTGGAGAATGTTTTTGGTGTATGTGTGTTGAAAAGCTGAGTTTACGAAGTGTTGGTCGGGCTCCACGAGATTACATGATAAGCAGCAACAAGAATTTCTCTTTCTTTTTCTCACTTAAATCTGAATTTGAAAAATGCATTTAAAGATGGAGAGGCGACGCTTTACAAGCAATGTTCTGAAACCGGGTTTTCGAACCAGATCGAAAATTTTAGTGGTTTAAGGTTCAATGGTTTAATCGGTATAAAACCGGAATCAAACCGGAGTTAAACCGGTATCATTATATCTAAAATATATATTTTATGAATAAATCAATCAAGTTAAATAGAAAATATACAAATTTTTTGAACTTTTTCGAAATTATAATGATAAAAAATTTAGGGGTAATATTAATAAAAAGTAAATTGCATTTGAGATTAAAAATTAATTGAACCATGGGAAGTATTAAATCTATCATGTGGGGGCCAAAGTTAAGTAGAGTGAAGTAGTGGATTGATAAGTTAATTAAAAATTAAAAATTATGGGGTTGATAGGAATCGAACCAGACCCATTATTGACTCAATTGGGAGATTTACCACTCCACCAGCCAGACATATCCGAAATTTCATTCGGTTTTATTGAATATTACTAATATTTTGTTTTTTCTCTTTTTTTTGATTAAAACAAAGAGCGGACCGGGAATCGGACCGGAATTTTGACCGGTCTTGTTTATAGGGAATCACAGTGCCATATCTGAGTTGTTAATTTTGTGTTTAAGTTAATCTCAGATTGTCTCAATGGTTTTCTTATTATCTATGTTCTTTTATTTTTTTAAGAAAAAAAATGTGGCTGGAGACAAAATACTGTAACTACACCTGTCAGAGACAAAGAACAAATGAGCTAGATCGTTTAAGTGAGTGTAAATATAATTGTGACTCAAAATGCACATTTTAAGTCCAAAGATCAATATATTAATTATTTTGACACAGATTCAGAAACAGAATATTTCCGTTTTTATTTCCGTATCCAATCCGTGTCAAATTTTATTTGAAATAAAAACAACTGTCAAAATCCTTATATAAGTCTCATAATTTAGACACGGTTCAGAAACGGAACATTTCCGTTTCTAATCCGTGTCTAAATAAAAATATTAATTTATTTTGAAATCAAATAAAAAGTGTGTCAGAATCCGTTTTTAATATTCATAATTTAGGCGCGGATTCAGAAACAGAACATTTCCGTTTTTATTTCCGTATCTAATCCGTGTCTAAATAAAAAAACGTGTCAGAATCCGTTTCTAACACTCCTAATTTAGACACGGAACGAATTACGTATCTATTTTTTCGTGTCGGATGCTACGTTTTCTTGTAGTGATAAGATCAACAAAACCGTATCTACTAGGTGCCTTTGGGATTCTCTTGGATCTATTCGTACCAGCTCATAGTTGTTAAGATCTGCCCTTTGGCTTGATGATTCAACTTCACCATCTTCAGTTAACAAATTCTCATGCAGATCTTCTGTTTCCTCTGGATTTGCAGCATTATTTTCATAAGGCTCCACCTCAATTCGAACACCATCAGACGCATTTTAGGCAACGATATCTTTGCTGCTAACACATGTTTTATAAGCCATCTCATCCTTATTGAAAGTTATGTCTCTACTCACTATACATCTTTCTATCCCCGATTCTAAGCACCACAATTTGTAACCTTTAACACCCTCAGGATAGCCTAAAAAATACATTTGACAACTCTGGCATCAAGCGTATCCTTCTTTATGTGAACGTATGCAGTAACACCAATGATTCGTAGATGTTGCAGTTCTGGTTTATGTCCCGACCACATCTCTTCAGCGGTTTTAAAGCCCAATGCTGATGACGGACATCTGTTAATGAGATAGACAGTCGTAACAAGTGCTTCAACCCAAAAACTCTTGGGTAAACAAGCAGACAGAATAAGTCATCTCATCCTTTTCTAAAATGGTTCAACCTCTCAACTAGTACGTCTTGCTGAGGTGTATAAGGTACTATTTTGTGCCTTATCACGCCTTCACTGCAGCAGAACAAATCAAAATCTTTAGAGCAAAACTTGTTATCCGTTCTTAACTTCTTAAGCTTCTTCTCACTTTGAACTTCAACAATTTTCTTCCAAGTCTGAAACCTTCGAAAGCTTCATCTATTGTTTTCAGAATCTTTACCCACACCGTCCTCGAATAATCATCTACAATTTACAAGAAATACTTGGCTCCAGAGTGTGACTCTTCATGAAGGCCCCCACAGATCCGCATGAACATAATCTAAAACTTGAGCTGATAAGTGCTTTCATGTTTCAAATTTCACTCGATGTGATTTCGCCAAGACACACGTCTCACAAACTTCTAAGCCGTCGATCTCCTTTACCATTTGTTTACAGAGTTCTTGAAGTATCTTCACACTTACATGAGCCAATCGTTTATGCCTAACATACGTTATGTCATCACGCTGGTTCGACTGCTGCTACTTGTCCAACCACAATGCAGCCATGAAGTGGATAGATGCCGTTTACTTTTGTTCCTTTCTTGACGGTCATGGAACCCTTCGAAACTCGTATCATTCCAGCCTCTGCTTTAATGGTGTAGCCAAGATCATCAAGAACACCAACTGAAATTAGATTTCTCTTGAGCTTTGGAATGTATCGAACATCAGTCAATATCTTTTCTGAGCCGTTATGAAATCTGATGCAGACTGAGCCAACCCCTTCAATTTTGCATGGCTTGTCATCGCCTAAATAAACAGTTCCACCATCTATCTCTGAAATTTCTAAACCACAACTTGTTTGATGACATGTGGAAAGTGCATCGTGAATCTGAATGCCATTCCGAATCCTTGCCAAGACATACATAGATTCTTATCCTTCCGCAACAACGGATGCCTCTGCGATCTCTTTGGCCTTTTCAGATTTATTCTTCACCATTTGAGGACATATTCTTCGTATGTGACCCTCCTCGTGACAATGGTAATACTTGATCTTAATCCGAGATTTTGATCTTTCATTTTTCTCCGATTTCTTTATCCCCATCTTCTCTGCTCTGCCTCGTAAAACCATGCTTTCGGCCACGCTCGTCTTAACCTCATTCTTGAGATTTAATTCTCTAGAATTCAGCACTGATTGTACATCATCGAACGTAACTTCCTCTCTTCCGTATAAGAGAGATTCCTTGAATGTGGTATAGCTTTTAGGCAATGCACTCAAGAGAAGGAGCGTCTGATCTTCATCTTCAATTTTAACTTCAATATTTTCAAGATCAAGAATAATCTTATTGAATGTGTCTAACTGCTCGTTAATGGGTCAATCTTCTTGCATCTTGAATGAGTATAATGCCTGCTTAAGTAGAGCCAATTAGCCAACGACTTCGCCATATACTGACTCCCCAATTTCAGTCATATACCTGTCTCAAAACCTGGTCATCGAGACTCAATATCAGGGCGCTATGAGCTTTTTCAAAAAGTTGCTTTTTATATTCTTCGTTGATGGACACATGTAATTCATCTTCACCCCTTCAGAGCCCCAACAAGACCTTGTTGTACCAGTTTGGCACGCATCTTGACACGCCACATCCCGAAATCATTTAATCCCATGAATTTCTCCACCCTTGACTTTGCAGACGCCATAGCATGTTAGATCCATGCTCAAACCACCACTTGTTGATATTATAGTCTGAATTTACTATCTTTTGAAGTGATTACCGATTATTGCGAATTTGTAGAAATACAAAAGTAAAATACATGAAAAACGTAACGTTGTTCGGTTCAGGTTCAACCTACTCCACTAGCCAAGATCAAGTCTCTTTATTTATTGATGTCAAGGGTAGAATGTTACAGGACAATATGAAAAGCTTCTACAGTTTTTTTTCTTGCTCAAATACATACTGTAATAGAACTTTTCTCACGTAAAGCTGTAACTTCCAAATTAAACTGCTCTTTCAAGGATAGTGAAACATAGCTGCAACCTATGACTCAGCATTATCAGTTCTCATTCTGAAGTTGCCAACAGAAACATCAACTTCATTCCTTCAGCAATAAATATTACGAGCAGCTCATATTATAAGCTTTACTTCCAACAACAAGATTAACAAGGATGATGATAAGCTCGACTGAAAGACTGATATGAACGCTACAATAAAGCTTTACTTCTTTGAATGGAAGATAACACACAAGAGAATATCTAAAGCTACGATCAGGGGCGGACCCAGCCTTGCGTGGCTGGGGTCAAGAACGTTCAACCCACTTAAGTAAGCCCATGTTATATCTAAAAATAAAATAAAAAACATAACATGGGATTCGGACCCAAGTTTCGGGGGTCAGGAACCTTACTGCAAGTCCAAGTACCACGAGACTAGAGACAATTTTCTGAAAATTCTAATGCATATATAATACTTGATTAGACTACGGCCGGGGGGTCAGGGGCCCCCAAGCTCCTACGTGGGTCCGCCCCTGGCTACGATAAGACTTAACTTATAATAAAGAATGCTTTTTGATCCCTGAAGTAGCTTCAAAGTCTGAACTGAACCACAATGTGTTGCTCATGGTGCCATATCCTAGAAGCCTATACGGGTCTTTAGCTTTTAAAAAATAATCGGTGGACCATTTATCTTTTAAAAAAGAAAAATTTGTAGTCGGGTTAATGATGATGACATGGACAAAAAATGAAATGGAAATAGTGTAGAATACCATTTGTAATTGTGCTTGATTTCATTAGTTGTCCTTGTAATTAGAGGCGTTTTGTATAGTAGTCCTTAGATTAGGACTAGTTTGATATTTATACCAAGTTTGTTTGGTATAAATACATGTAAATCAATTGAGCTTAATAGAGAAAGTTTTGAGAATTGATCCGAAAGGCTTGCAATTCGATTTCTAGAGAGAGAAACAACAGTAACTTTCTCACTCTACTCGAATTCTCTCTCTTGTTCTTCACTTGAGTTTTTCGATCGAATTCAATTGCTTATCTAAACGATCGAAATACTATGAATTGTAGTGTAGAATACCATTTGTAATTGTGCTTGATTTCATTAGTTGTCCTTGTAATTAGGGGCGTTTTCTATAGTAGTCCTTAGATTAGGACTAGTTTGATATTTATACCAAGTTTGTTTTGTATAAATACATGTAAATCAATTGAGCTTAATAGAGAACGTTTTGAGAATTGATCCGAAAGGCTTGCAAATTGATTTCTAGAGAGAGAAACAACAGTAACTTTCTCACTCTACTCGAATTCTCTCTCTTGTTCTTCATTTGAGTTTTTCGATCGAATTCAATTGCTTATCTAAACGATCGAATTACTATGAATTCTTACCTAGGTCGTGGAGTTGTTAATCGTAGGACCTAACAATTGGTATCAGAGCAGATTCGTTCTGTTTTGGATCGAAAATTGTTAGAATTGGATCGATAATTTAATTCTGTTCACTGTTCATCGAAGAACAGTTTGGCGCGAAATCTGTTTTCGATCCAATAGCTTAATTCCGTGCTTAATTGACTTGAATTTGGTGTTTCTGTGCTTGTTTAAGTGATAGATCATCATTGTGATTAGTTCTGTAGCGTTTTAAACTTCGATTTCTAGGATTGAATTGCCTCTGCGTGTTACTGTGTGCGAAGAACATGAAGAACACGTTCTGATTTTGATCAAATTCGATATATTTTGCTTCATAATGTGTTTAATTGCTTGTTCGTGCGTGATTAGAACTTAATTGCGAGCAATTGCCTCAAATTTCACTATCTGATTCTTTGTTTTTACTCGAATTAGTGTTAATCGTATTCTGTTAATTTTTCTCGATTGCTCAAATTTTTCTCGCTAAGTTTTGCGATCGGATTAGTTTCTCGATCGATAAACTTAGCGCGAGAATTTTTCTCGGTCAGAATACGTAGTTAGCGCTAGAATCGTCATCAGTAGAAACGATTTTAGTTAAAGAAAATTTCTCGAGCATTATACAGCGAAAAACTTTTTCGAGGAAGACTTATTTTGACTTTGCATGCGTAAAAACTTTCACTCGAAAAACTTTTTCAGTCAAACCTTTTAACGTTTGACCAGGCGAAAATCATTTATACGCGAGAAACTTTTCTAGTCAACAGATTTATTTTGACTTGTCGAGAAACTTACTAACGTACTGTTTCTTTACGATCGAAATAAATTCACGATCAAGAAATTTTCTCGACCGAATGATTTTGAGCAATTTATCTCGCTCGTAAAATATCTCGCTTACAAAATTTCTCGCACGAGAACAGTACCCTGTACACTCTATCTCAACGGAATTAATTTCGATCAAACTTTAAAGATTGAATCGAAAATAATTCTCGATCTAATTTTCGAATCAAACGCTACTAACGAATTTCTTCACTTGTGAAGCACATTACATCATCTTCAACCTTCAAAACAATTAACAAAGATCCTCCAACAACTCGACTGCAATACAAACATGGATGCATACTCACTCTGAAATGACAACCATCCGCCGATCTTGCAACGAGGCGAATACACTGAGAAGCCACTTTCTGAATTTCATTGCTCTAAAGAATCAAGCAGAAAATCTACTGAAGTCCCTTGAAGAGGGACCGGCACAGTTCTGGGTCCATGTACCCGGGGACGAAACAGCTACTACAGCAATTCTAGCTTCTAGGCGACTAAGGAGCCTAGAGAATACTCTCTGGAGGAAAGAGCTCGAGCTAAGGCTGATCTAGTAGCCATGAATAACCTTATGCAGGGCATCCCCAACGATATATATAGACAAATCGACAGCCTTACATCGGCCAAAGGGATGTGGGATGAACTGCATAGGACGATGCAAAGAACGGAAGTTGGCATAAAGGCCAAGAAGGCGAACATTCTCACCGCTTACGACTCATTCAAAGCAAAGCCGGAGGAGAGTCTAAACGAGATCTACCAACGATACCTCACTCTTCTCAATGAGATGAGGAAGATAGAAATAACGAAGACAAACATGGAGACAAACATAAGATTTCTATCTTCTCTGCCCACGGAATGGAAGAAAATATCCACTCAAATACGACAAAACAAAGATCTAGAGGAGTTGGATGTCCATGCCGTGTTCGACAATCTCGCTCAGCATGAGGAATATATCCGCGAGATCACCAAAGAGGAGCAAGGCAAACAAACCGATGACACGGTTGCCTTAGTCTCGGAGAAGAGGAGCACAAGATCAAGAAGGATAAGATCGTTAGGCCACCTTCATCATCAGAGTCGAAAGAGGAATCGGACTCCGACATCGAGCCGAACATGAAAGCCCTTGGAAAACAGTTAGCTCTCATTGGACAAATGATGAGCAAGAAGTACTTCTAGAAGAAGTCTTCAACCTCAGCCAATAGACTTCTGACTACAAGCTCCAAGAACAAAGAACGTGCTCCGGAGTTCCGATGTCAAGAGTCCCAAAGAGACTAATAAATGTTTTAATTGTGGCAAAGCAGGTCACTTCGCCAGAGAGTGCACTCTCCCGAAGAAAAGAGATGCAAACTACTACTCCAAGAAGCTTCAATTGACAAAACAAAAGGAAGCCGGAGTAGCTCTCATGGCCGAACAGGACCAATGGCTCGAGGACACGTCGAGCTCCGAAGAAGAGAACTTAGCTCTCATGGCCCGTCTCGACAACGAATTGAGCGCCGAAACATCCACTCGTACGGACGATGACAACGCATCCACGTCTTCAAATGAGGTAGTCACTCCTTCCACATTATTGACCATGTTATATCAAAAGCAATATGCTAACATGAAACGTGAGCAGAAAAGTATAAAGGAAGTAGAGAACGAACTTGAGAGAGCTCAGGAGAAGATAGATAGTCTCGAACAAGAACTTAGGAGCTCTAGTGAAAAAATAGATGAACTTACCAAGAGCCTCCATTCTAGAGAGACTAGTCAACCTCAACTAGTACAACAGAGCGAAAAGATTAAGGAATTAGAAGATAGGCTAGCAAATAACTACAATTGCTTGGTTAGAAATCTCAACGAGAAAGCCATTTTAAATTGTAGGATAACCAAAGCTACCTATAAGATCACTAACTTAGAAGGTCAATTAGAAACATTGAATGCCAAGATTAGTGAGCTTAGTAAGGATTTCGATGCCTGTCAAGCCGCGAAACAAACCGTGGAAAATAATTACGCTCTCCTAGGTGAGGAACGCAAGAAACTATATGTCAAAGTAAAAAAATTAGACCATATAGTTACGCGTAGGGGACAGTCCGAACAGACGATATTTTGAACAAACCCAAGGATATAGAGTTCTATAATCCTATAGAAGGCATAGATTTCACTAACCCGTGTGTTTTACAAAAGAAAGAAATATATGATGTTAAACACATGCGCTTAGGAATAACCTCTCTTAGAAATTTTACTGAATCGTCTGATGCAAATACTTTCGATTCGTCCATTAGACAAGGTCCACATGGTCCAGAAATCCCCTTTGACTACAAAGAACTAAATGAAAGGGACAAAATAGGAAAGAAACTCTAACTCCTGTCTGCAATTTAGTTCAAATTCTACCTCCTGATTCTCAAACACACCACGAGGAAGTTAAAGCCATTAATTATAAAAATTCTCTCTACAAACCACCTATCATAAAACAGATAGAGGAGTCACAGGCTAAGTTAGAAAAAGAACGAGAGAATTTCGAAGCTGAAAAGGAAATTTTTTTTTAGGAGATGGAAAATCTCAAGGCTTCCTCGTCCTCCCAAGCTACCTCTCACGCTATTACAAAAAGCGTGAAAAATGAAAAATCGCCTTTGAAAGATAAATATTGTAATAATAATTTTGTTAAAAGTGCTATGACTAATTTCACTTTACCTACGTCTACAGGGAGCGTAACGTCAGCACTAAAAACAAAGGCAAGAGTGTCTAGCCCTAAGATAAAGAAGGAGCCATTAGATTTAAATGTTTCTGAGCATGCTAATCCTTCTGTTACAATAGAAAACACTCGTACAAATAAAAGAGCTATTTCCAGTTTTAAGATAATTGCCTCTACTTATTCACTTCAGCCGATCACTTTTAGAAGCACCAACTTTGAAATAGGCTCTACGTCAAAAATTAATCATTCTGAAACAAATGCCACAAGAAAGACACGTAGGAAACAAGATCCAGCCATAAAGAAAGCTTATGACGCTATACATGAATGTGCTCACCTAAGGTATCCCGTAGAAATTAAATCCCCCACGCACCTTAGGAGACTATCACAAGAAAAGATCTTTTCCTCAGTCAAACCCTCCAAAGCATTTGTACGTGAAATTAACCTTCCCTGTAAGGTTCAACCCAAATGGGTTCGTAAATCTCCGCCTAGGACGACAAAAGCCAAAAGAGCCAAGTCTCCTATAGAGGCAAAACCCAAACCCACTTTTCAAAAGTGCAATGGGTTATTAAGACTTTTCCATAAATTGATTTAGGAGTCAAATCTGAACCCAAAATTAAATCTGCTAATCTGAGAGGACCCATGGTTAAGTGGGTACCTAAAGCTCTCTAAATTGTTTTTGCAGATCCATCATGTGTGGTACATCGACTGTGGTTGCTCCACACACATGACTGGTAGTTAAGAGCTGCTGAGCAACTACAAAGACCGACCAAACGGCAAAGTCAGATTTGGGAACAACGATTCAGCCCCGATTCTAGGACTTGGGGATATCACTCTGAAAAATCTGACCATCAAAGATGTCTCGTACGTCGAAGGCCTCCGCCATAACTTGTTCAGCATAGGCCAATTCTGTGACAAAGGCTTCCAGGTGGTCTTCCATGCTGACCGGTGCAGAATTTTGGATAGTCAGGACACAGAACTCCTTCAAGGACTTCGGAGATCCAACTTTACACGATCAACCTGACGTCTGTGCGGCCCTCGACAGCTGTATGCCTCATTTCTCAGACGGATTTACAGAGGAACAGCTTATGGCATCAACGACTGTCTCATCTGAATATAAAAGCTCTCCAACGTCTGTCTATGAAAAAGTTGGTTCATGGTCTTCCAACTATACAACTACAAAGGGAGCATCACTGTTCGGCATGTCAATCAGGAAAAATGAAGCGAGCATCTCATCACGTCAAGCAAACCGCGTCTACTTCTCGACCATTGGAACTAATTCACATGGATCTCTATGGTCCGATGCAGACTCAAACTATCAATGGAAGAAAGTATGTCCTAGTGATTGTGGATGACTATTATCGCTACACGTGGACTAAGTTCCTCCGAACGAAAGATGAGACCGGTGACTTGATTATCAATTTTGTGAACACAACTCAAAATCTGCTGCAACAGACTATTCAAGTCGTTCGAACAGACAACGGCACTGAGTTCAAGAACAGTCACCTCAGTGAATTTTATCAGAAACTTGGAATAAGTCAACAATTTTCAGCCGCCAAAACACCTCAACAAAATGGGGTCGTTGAAAGGAAAAATCGAACACTAGTGGAAGCCGCTCGTACGATGCTGATCCAATCGAAACTTCCACACTTTCTATGGGCTGAAGCAGTCAATACCGCTTGTTTTACTCAAAACAGAACGGTGGTTCAAAACGATTCAACAAGACTCCGTACGAGATTGTGAATAATAGAGTGCCAACATCTCTTTCCTTAAAGTCTTCGGGTGCAAGTGCTTTGTGGCGAACGACCGAGAGCAACATGCAAAGTTCGACCCTAAAGCATTCGAAGCTACATTTGTCGGGTATTCTTCAACATCAAAAGCGTACCGAGTATACATCAAGTCCAGCCGAACTAGGAAAGTTATAATGTCACTTTCCACGAAGTGGCAGAGATGGGTTCTGGTCAATTCAGTCCAGGACCCGTGCCTAACCCGTTGGCTTCTGAAGACAACATTTCAGAACCCGTAATCACTAGTGTGTTGGCACAAAACCAACAGAAGATGGCAACAACTTCAGGATCAGTGTCAGACGAAGCAACGAGACTTGCAATAGACGACTTGGATTCTCTCTTCGAACCGGTATATCGGTCATACACGCCTACACCAACAATGAATTATCTACCAAACGAGACCGACGTACCAAGTTCATCTCACACCTCTACCCCACCCGATTCAGAATTGCCACAGAACACCGAAGAACCTACAGTGGTCATCGAGAAGTATCATTTGAGACGATCAATCCAAGTGCAGTATTGAAATGATCAATCTGAGACTATAGGCAATCTAGATCCACAGATGGCTAACGCATCGACTTCAGCCTTGCCTCATGAGCGCAAGTGGACGAGAGGTCACTCGGTTGATCGGATAATTGGCGATCCCTCAGTTGGTGTGAGGACACGTGGTCAACACAGTCTTTTCAGTTGCTTCTGAGCCAAAACGAGCCTACCAAAGTAGCAGACGCACTTCGAGACCCGGATTGGACAATTGCAATGCAAGAGGAAATCAATCAATCCGAACGTCTTCAAGTGTGGACCTTGGTACCCTGTCCACATGGGAAAACAGTGGTCGGAACTAAATGGGTTTTCAAGAATAAGAAAAATGAAGATGGTGAAGTGATCAGGAACAAAGAAAGGCTAGTTGCTAAGGGATACAATCAACAGGAAGGCATCGACTACGACGAGACTTATGCTCCTGTTGCTCGTATCGAAGCTATCCGCCTCCTGCTGGCTTATGCAGCTCACAAAGACTTCAAAGTCTATCAGATGGATGTTAAAACCGTCTTTCTCAACGGCGTGTTAAAAGAAAAAGTCTATGTCGCTCAGCCGGAAGGTTTCGTTGATCAAGAACATCCCGATCATGTCTATCGCTCGGACAAAGCTCTCTATGGACTAAAACAGCCCCTCGTGCTTGGTACGATGCCCTGAGTGATTTCCTCGTGAAGTCTGGATTCATATGAGGAACGATAGACACAACCCTCTTCATTAAATGGCATGACAAAGATCTGATGGTCGTCCAAGTATACGTCGACGACATCATCTTCGGATCAACAAATCCTCGGCTCTGCAAGAAGTTTGGAGATCTCATGAAGAGCAAATTCGAGATGAGTCACATGGGAGAGATGCAGTTTTTCCTAGGACTCCAAGTCAGGCAGCTCGATGATGAAATTTTCATCAGTCAGACTAAATACATCAAGGATATTCTGAAGAAATTTCATCAAGACCAGAGCAAGCCTCTCAGCACTCCTATGTCACCAAGCTGCAAGTTGGATGCCGATCTCTCTGGCAAGTCGGTCGACATCACACTGTATCGCAGTATCATTGGATCTCTTCTCTACCTTACTCCGAGCCGGCCGGACATCATGTTTGCCACATGCTTGTGTGCCCGTTTTCAAGCCGATCCCAAAGAATCCCATATGCTCGCGGTCAAAAGAATTCTTCGCTACCTTAAGGGCACCTCTACCCTTGGCCTATGGTATCCAAAGGGTACGAATTTTAAACTTATCGGCTACACTGAAGCTGACTATGCAGGTTGCCGAATGGACAGGAAAAGCACGTCCGGTGGCGCTCAATTTTTAGGCGAAAAGCTGGTTTGCTGGTCATCCAAAAAGCAGAACTGTGTGTCAACTTCGACGGCCGAAGCAGAATACGTAGCTGCTGCCAGCTGTTGCTCACAGATGCTGTGGATGCGGACACAGCTTCGCGACTATGGGTACAATCTGAATAATATACCCATATATAGTGATAGTCAGAGTGCAATCGCCATTACTTGCAATCCTGTTCATCATTCACGCACAAAACACATAGACATTAGATATCATTTTATCAAAGATCACGTAGAAAAAGGCACGATAGAGATGTACTTTGTGAACATGGAGTTTCAACTAGCCGACATTTTCACCAAGGCATTGGATGAGAAACGATTTCAATTCCTTGTCGGAAAATTAGGCATGTTGACTCTTCCGTAATATGTGCATTACCTGATCTTCTGTGCTATCACATGCTCTATTCTATGTGTTTTCTATGCTTATTTGTTCTTATCTTGCGTGATAAAAATAAATAAAAATATAATATTAATAATATATATATTTTCTATATATAATATAAAGGGGTATGACGAAATCCTTTAGGATGCTTTGATCTAAAGTCACTTAGAATTTTACCCCAACATGCGATCGATTTAATTGCTTAATTTTGTCAGTCTAAGTCGCATTCTTATGTCTAAAGGTCATTAGGTTGATCCACTAGACACAAAGCCACTATAAATGTGAGGATTCAAGCCTTGTTCTATTTCCCCTTCTTTGGATCTATTTCTCGAGTGAGTCACACATCAATTGCTTGTCTTAACTAGTGATACTTGGCTTCATACTCATCTTGCGTTAGATCGTTAGGAAAATGATAAGGGAGTTTAGGATATTCCTCATTCGGCCTTATATAAATTTCCCCACGTTAGCCCTTAGTCAATCCACTTTGAGCCTTCTCCGATGTCATTTTCTTCGTTTGAAACCCGTTCTCAGCCTTCAACCGAACTCTATACTCTTCGAATGGTTGTTCAAACGAGAAAAAGAGGGGGAGATAATGAAAGAAAAAGTAAGATGATAACAAAAGAAGGCATTGCTCAACGCGCAACAAACAGACCAAAGGAACCGGCCTTCCGACTACCTTGTAGAAAGTGGCATGGATCCTGCTGCGAACTTCTCCATCGATAATCTCGTACGCTCGTCAGAACGGCTGGAAGAGGAGCACCACGAAGTGAACTTCTCCAACGATAATCCGGTCTTATATCGGGAAACGAGAAGATGAGTGCAGCCTCGGGTACGAATTCCATAACCGAGAACTTCTCCAAATTGATAATCTCTGAAACCTCAATAGGGATTAAGAGAAGAGGAGTTCAGTATCGGCCCGAGAACCAATAAGAAGAACTTCGCCTACGATAATCTCCTAGAGCCTCATGGAGAAGCGGAGCTTCAGCTTGAGCATAACATAAAAAGGGATAGTTCTTAAAAGACAAAGAGGAAGAAAAGATTGAATAGAAGAAAGACGCCGAAAAAAAAAGGAGACGGACGTAGGATTGGAAGACGGTGAAGAGATAAGCTCATTTTCCTTTAAATTCCTTCCGTTCTAAGTCCTAGCCAAATTATAACCCTTACAACCCTTTGATTCCACATAGACGGTCTCGCGCTTAGGTGAAATGATTAAAAATGCCTCGATCACAGGTAAATTGACATAAAATTGCTTGTGTTGACTTGAGTGATAAAAATATAAGAATCCCAAGATAGCTAATTGAGAGCAAGAGCGAACCTGGTGAGAGTTGTCGATATGGACCAGTCTATGAACTTAGGACTTTAAGTTTGACGACATGACTTGACGGCATTTTCTTCTTTCAAATGTCTCGTAAAATTTTAGGCGTGACGATTGATCGAAGCAAAATAATCTGACCCCATCCCATATAAAAAAATAATAATAATAAAAATAAAAATAAAAATTTCGCACATTTTGACATGAAATGTTATGTTTCATATGCATTGAATTGAATAAATGCGAATTTATTTAGTAAATCGCACATTCTAAATGCAATTTTAGATTGCATTGGTGCTGAATTGTTTAAATGCGATAAATTTGTCATTGCTTCTACCCTCACACAATATTTTAAAGTACATGTTCTCGGGGACCACGTACACATGCTTACTTGGTATATTTGTGTGCTCGTGACTTGAATTGATTTCATGTGCTTGCATAATTAATCAATTCGTGTGCATCATTTCAGGGGGAGCAAGTATAAGACTTGTAGCTTAGCTCCAAATATTTTTGACGTTTTTCTCTGAGTATTTCAGATCTTTCAAAATTAAGGAGCAAGACGTCGACACTACAAAGAAGGGAGCAGACCAAATATTTCAAAGATAAAATTGCCAAAAATAATTGTTGATTAACTCCACCATTACTAACGCTTATCTCTGAGTGGTACAGATTTTTTAATTTTGCCAGGGGAGCTAGACGTTACTAGACGGAAAATACAGGGAGTTAATTGCATTTATTTTAATTACTAAGAGGGATACTTACAAAAGGTTTTATTTTGAAAGGGGGTCAATCTGAAAATTTTAGAAGTACTTCTATCGAGAAACTAGTTAGAAGACTTAATTCACGATCATAAGTTGCTCGATCGTAAACAGTGTTGGGAACAATTTTGATTGGCCGCGATAATTTGCGATCGAAAAATTTGAATTGGGAGCAATTTTCGATTTCAAAAATTTCTCGAACGCAAATAGTAATGGGCCTGATCCATTTAATCGCAAAATGTCCAATCGCAAACCCAACATTGAATTAATGCTATTTAATAAAAGTTAACTTTTGTCAGTCGAAAAACTTTTTCTCACGCAAAACCTAATCGATAGAAAAAAAATTCTCTCTCGCAAAACTTTCTCAGACGATACACAATCCTTCAAAAATCTTTCAATTTTTCACTTCAAATCGTCTGATTAAGGTAGAAATTCGATTCAGTTAACGATTGCGAATGTTATAACTTGATTTGCATTTCCATTCTGTAGTTTTTCGCATATTTAGTTAAGATTTTTCTACTGTTCTTCAAAAACCATTTAAACGTATACTGTTTCACTAAATCTAGGCATGCTTCTTGGATTTTCTGAGTTAAATGCATGTTATTTAGACAGATTCGATGTTTTTGATGAAGCAGATAGCGTAAATCATTGGAAAATTTCCATCTGTGATGATAAAATGAGTTTCGATGAAACTGGGTATTTTGAAGTATTGAAGCTGTCGAAGAACTTTGTCGATCGCAAATAGACTTAATTGAATTGAGAACCTATTTGTGTCGATTAGTTTTCGATCGCAAAATTTTGACTTTGTCATCACGATAAAAGATTTTAACCGTTACACTTACCATCGGGTAATCCAATTATAATTTTCAGCGAGCGAAAAACTTATGCACTGACTAGACAATTTAAGATGCAAATTTTATCGAGCGTAAAACTTACTATCGCAAAATAGAATTTTCGATTTAATTTCAATTTGGTCGCAAAAATTTTAACAGTGAAAAATTAATTTTTCAACACTTAATTTTTCGATCATAAAATTTCTCGTTGGAGTGACTTAGTCTTTCGTTGACAAATTTCACGATCGAAAAATATTGAAGCGACAATTTTTACTTAGGATCGAAAATCACATTTCGCTCGACAAATTCAAATCGAAAAATTTTATTCAATTGAGGAAAATTTCTCGATAGCAAATTTACCTGAGAAATAATTTCTCGATCGTAAATTTACACGGAATTTTTCTCGATCGTAAAATTGATCGACTACAGTTCTAGATTCCAACTTCAACACTTAGAAAATTTTTCTCTAAGTCTTTTACTCTGTAGCGAAAATCGCAAATAAAATTTCTCGATCGAAAAAAAATTACACGGAAACGTTTCAATTGAAATCAGTGTATAGGAAATCAAATTGCAATTCAATTTTATCAACCGAAAATTTTCTCGGCATGATCAGTGACTTACTGATTTAACACTTAGCGAAATTTCGAACGATTTTTCACGCGACAAATATTTTATTCGAAATTACAATAATGCCATCACGATTTTTGAAATTGAACATACACTATCCATTTCATATCATTTCAATTCAAAATTCATCAAACATGCTATTATTTGCTATATTACTATAGTTTGATGACATTTATTCATATTTCGACTGAAAATAAAATTGAACTAATAAACTTTTACATATCTTATATTTCAGATGGATCGCTACCCAAGATACAACCACATTTACGATCACAATCTGTACTTGAAGGTTCAGGATACGAACTTTCAGCTCGATCTGGACACATTTCGGTGCCCGGACGAGATCATCGTATCCATCCTCAGAGGCCACTCCATCTGGCATGCGTTAACTGTCACCGCATCGGTGCCGATTGTCTATCTCCAGCAGTTCTGGGGATGCATACAAGGAGTCATAGCAGATGGGACATTCTCCTTCATGACTCGAATCGGGACGCGGCATATTCACATGAGCAAGAGCCATTTCGGCATGATACTGAACTTGCCTCACAACGATAACTACGACCCACTCCCGACGGACGCAGAGATGATTCAGGACTTTCTGCACATGGGATACCAACCTCCGCTCACAAGATTGGCCCAGGTCCAGAGCAGCGGAATCCCACACCCGTGGAAGACACTATTCGGAATAGTGAATAAGTGTCTGTCGCCCAAGCACGCAGGATTCGATAAGGGCAACAGCAATATTTTGAAGATCTTCCACGGGATCGCCTTCTCAGGAAACTACTACTCACAGCTGATCTGGATTGACCTCGCGGACAAGATTCGGCTAAAGGAGAATCAAAGGTCGAAGAACGTACCCTATGCTCGATGGTTTAGTGTAATCATCAGGGAGTTCATGGAGCTACATGCAGAGAACATCCCTCGGCTGCCTCCTGGTGGAAACTACCAGCCGCCAAGGCTTAAGTTTTTCCACAACCCACGGCTCACGGACCTGGACCAACCGTCGATGCCGATTCCACTCAACTTACTCAGGCTCGCCGAGCGGGAGCTGAGTATCAGAGATTCTGCCGGGAACACAACTTAACGGAGCAGATGATTAGAGGGCCCCCGACAATGTACATGTGAGCCGTCCCCAACCACAACAACAGCTAAGCCCTGAGGACGCGATGATTGATGATGTCGCTCAGGAGCTTGCTCAGGAGCCACCATTGGTCGAAGAGCCAATGCCCGACGTCGAAGATACTTTGACAGACGTCGTGGCTACAGAGATGGAACTCGAGGCTCCCGCACTCGAACTGCAAGTGGAAGTGCCCTTACATGTTGGCGTGCTCGAAGATACTTTTGAGGAAGTTCTTCAACAAGAGGCACGGCTCGAAACGGAAATGGGGCAAAGCTCTCTTCCACCGGTGATGGATCAGGCACGGGAGGACGTCTATCGTGACCTCACTCCTCACACGGCCACCCCGTCTGACACAGAGTCTGACGAGGAAATCAGTCTGATCAGGAGGACTCCCAGAAGACTAAGCATTCAACTGGAGTCTCTCTTTCCGGCCGTCACCGTCGCACCAGATACTCCGCTGCCCACAAAGACAAGTGTTGCTGGCACTTCATCGCTCAATCTTGAGCCGCAACCAACTCACATAGTATCTGGTTCGCAGGCGCAACCCGAGCCTGCAACAACACCCATAGAGACGAATCCTCAGGATTCGACTCGAGGATTGGGTGGAAGTCTCATACAGTCTCAACCTCAAGTGACTGTGAGCCAACCCCAAGAGTCGGTGTCTACTCAAGGGTTGACAACAGGCGACATCAGTCGTCCTGGTCCATCCATGGAGGCGTCCACTCCCTTCGTGACGAACGAACAATTCCAGGCCGCTCTCTCTACCGTTGTACAGTCAATGGAAGAAAAGATCACAGAGAGAGTACTCCAAGCACTCGAGGCATCCCGAAGAGATACCGGGAAAGCACCTGCCTCTGAAGGCCCTTCGTCACGAACCAACCCCACACCTCCACAACCCACACCCACCGACCCTCTAGCCACTTCCTCCATCCTCATCAACCCATACACAATCCCAATCACCGAGCTCCACGACATACTCCTCGCCCGTTTGATAGGCCTGTCCATCCGATCGCCTCAAGAAGAATCCCTCTATCGACGATTGGTGGATCATCCTGAGCCACCGACCGACACCTGCCGCGGCCAAAGCTCCCACTCACGGCGCAGACATGACGATCCTGACGATCAGGACCCTCATGAGGGGGAGAAGAGGCCAAGGACATCTACAAGTGGCTAAGGACAAGGCTCGGGCGCTACACAGACAAGCGCTAGAGCCGGTGAAACCCAAACAACCCAAACACAAACCCCCCATACCCAAACACAAACCACCCACCAAACACAAACCACCCAAACCGCCCACACCACGCACCGCATCGCCCACTTCGACCCACCAACCTTTTACCTCAGGAAGCCTCCGTCCACCCCACTGATCTACTCAAGCCCCTTGCTTCCGGAAGAAGAAGCAAGTGCTGCGATGCTTGTAGCTCTCGCAGCTACCCAAGCCACTCCCTCTGTCGCTCCAGACCAACCGGGACCCTCTGGACATAGCGTCAATCCACACGAGGCCCTAGACAAGTACATCTTCGAAGGCCAATGGATGACCCATTCCATGCCCGAGGAGCATCAAAGACAACGGCTTCACGTCGTTCGGCGCTTTCTACATCAAGCGTCCATAGATCTCGTAATCATAGAAGACGACGAGCTTCAGGAAGGTGAAGACTACGAGCGAGTTATCCCAAGGCTACAAGAGTTAATAGCTCAACGGGCAGGTTCCCTCTCCAAGGCTAACACCAGGGACCGTCCGGATCGACACGCAATGGGAAAACATTCAAATTGAAATTCCCTTCCTCGAAGAAGTTCGTGAGAATATTTGGAGGTCTCCGGACAGAGTGAAGAAGCCGAACGAGTTCGAGCTCAGAGGGATCTCTCATTGGGACCAGCAGAAGAGGATGACCTACCTCTGGATGCTGACCAAACTAGGACCTGACGTTAGGCTGGGGATGACTAAGACACAAGCCAAGAGCCATTATAAGAGTCTCTCCCCAATAAGCCAACTACTCAGCGTCTACTGTGTCAAAGGAGGACTTCCAACACCTCACTACATCATCGAACGAGTGGACAGGATCCGAGAGGAACTGAGCGAGAGCGACCTGTCGTACCTCCCCGCCGATGAAGGTCCTCAGGGCTTCATCAAGACAGAAGGCCTCGAAGAGCTCTACCGGTTTGCGCCAAGTCAAGTACTATGCCGCACACGACCTTCAGATGGCTCTGGAGAGCAATATGATGAAGGTCAACATGACCGCTCCACTCAACAAAGGACCTGAGATCGAAGGGCTTCCCAACAATCACGTGCACATCAGCTCAGTCCTAGGCATCACCTACCACAATCCAATAGCAAAGACGAATAGGTTGATGCTGAAGACTGAGATTCATAAGTTTTGCGATGGGACGCTCAAGGTCATCGAGAAAAACATCGAGCAGAGGTTGGAAGAAATCAACAGAGACACTATGCTGAGGATCCACAGGTTCGTGAGAGAACAGCCGCTCCTAATGGAATTGCTTGAAGATATCGAAGAGCGACTGGAGCTTAGGATCACTCTGAGGAACTATGAGCATGCGCTGGGCTTGCACAGATCATATTACGCCCGACAAGGACAAACGGCGCGGAGACGCAATCAAGCACAAAGGGGGAGATTGTACAATAACATTTGTAATTGTGCTTGATTTCATTAGTTGTCCTTGTAATTAAGGGCGTTTTGTATAGTAGTCCTTAGATTAGGACTAGTTTGATATTTATACCAAGCTTGTTTGGTATAAATACATGTAAATCAATTGAGCTTAATAGAGAAAGTTTTGAGAATTGATCCGAAAGGCTTGCAATTCGATTTCTAGAGAGAGAAACAACAGTAACTTTCTCACTCTACTCGAATTCTCTCTCTTGTTCTTCATTTGAGTTTTTCGATCGAATTCAATTGCTTATCTAAACGATCGAATTACTATGAATACTAGCCTAGGATCGTAGAGTTGTTAATCGTATGACCTAACAAATAGAGAACTCGCAAAGTGCCTCATGAGTCATGAAGCTTATATGCCTGATTTATGTTAGAAAATTTCTTCTCTGAACATTTTTCTGAAATGTGAGAAAGCTTGGTTGTATATTGGTTTTTGACCCTTCAAAATTTGGCTGAATTTATATATAGAGAGAGAAATGATATGGGGAACACCTTATATAAGCACTCTTATGTGTCATTGCCACTTAAGTATACTTCCTTAAATATAATTAAAACTAAAATAATAATAAAATTCCATTTTAAGTAGCATTACGGTTAATTATAGATAATTGAAACAAGCCTTACGTGATATTCCTTCCAGCTGAGCTATTAATTACCACTTCTTTACTCTTCCATCGAAATTCATGATAACAATCATGAGATGGGACTACTGTGTTATGTATATGATTATCCCTAGCATCAACATCACTGAAAGGAACTGAGCTCTCCTCCTTCGAAAATACCAATGAAATAACAGTGAAACACTCCCCACATTTCATTTTATTATTACAGCCCTTAGCCTCGACTCTCTCGGGCAACAAAAGCAGCTTGAAACAACCATGGTAAATCATAAAAGGGGCCACGCCAGCCACGGGGCGAAGGCGATAAAGCTGCTGCTGCTCAAATCTTCGAGGATTCTCACGGTAATAATCGAACATCTTACCGCTCGATACGTTGGCGTACTTATCGCGATAAGCTGGCGGACGAAGGAGGACATTATTTCTTCTGTCGATAAATGGATGGTGAGGGCTCAAATTTGAAGGAAAATGCCTCATTTCTTCCATGTAAGGAACACCAGGCGTATAAGCTTGAGCTGATCTTCCTCTAACCATATATGGTCTTAGTGGTTCACCATATCTCTGAGCCTGAGGATAAAATCCGTGGCCGCCTTTTTATTTCTGGCGCGTTAATTCCTGGGAATGTCTGTTAACTCCCATTTCTTATTTGAGTTTGGTTATAGCAATGACATGAGTTTCTAAGAACCGATGTCATCGACGAAAGCAAGCCTATTACTAAGAAATGTCGTGGACTTTCATTTTTGTAACATAGAGCTTATTACTTCCATCTAGACATCAGAAGATATGAAAGAGAAAATAATGATTGATCCATAAAAATAATGATTGTTCAATGAAAAAAACGATGGTTTCACCCCACTTGCCTCCACGTAGAAACAGAAACCGATCGTAAAAATGCGAAAAACGTATTGCAAATAAATCGAAACTATGGGCAACTAAACCACAGTCACTCATCGAGGTTCACTCCACTTGTCTCCACGTCGTTATAACCTGCATGAGTATTATACATCATCAAATTATCCTCTTTGCACAAGCAACAAAAAATTGTAAATAAATCACCATAGGTAGACCCAAAATCTTCATTGTCCGTACTACCATCGTGGTTATAATGAGCCTCCGTTGTTGGTCTGTTAACATAAAATGATGGCATCATTAAAAAATATTACTATAAAAAATCACGAACAAACAAATACAAACAATTCCTGCAACTTCGGACAATTGCGTTTGTCATAAGAAACACCTCGAAGGCCACATCCATTACACAATCTAGATTTTGATACTATTTTTCCCTTTGACTGTTTCAATCTTTTCCCACATCCTTTTGGTCGAACTCTGCAGGATCCAAAATAATAGGGTCTCCGGCAGCAAACTTTCTCTTACTCGTATTTGTGCTCAAACCTCTATTGCTATTGATTTCGTTAATTTTACTATGGATGGAATCCAATTGTTCCTAAAAAAACAGTTGAAGGATAATCTCGAGTGTCGTGTCATCAGAAACTTTTCTCGACCATTGCTGACATTTTCTTCATCCATAGAATATTTCGCTCCAGCCTTTGCCTCTTGTGTCCACCGTCTCATTATATACTTCTCAGAAGTTGGAACACATGCGTGAAGCGAAAATAAGCTAACATATGTCTACATGGAATGCCCTCGAAATCAAACTTCCAATAACTACACGATATGTGATCATTCTGTTTATCATGTGTGACCACCCTCAGTTTAGAAGCAGAACTCTAAATGTGCAGGATATTGTACCTCACCAACTCAATTTCAAAAGCGATCGTTGCACATGGTAGCTACGTCCATTTTTTTCTCGTGTAAATCTTCGCCATTTGATACTCCATAGGCAATTGTGCCTTACTAACTGGATGCTCATTAACGTCAATACGATCAGCCAATAATTCTTTATGTCGCTGGTTTCTAAGAGCTCTGTTGAAACGGGTGAAGAAGTCCATCAAATAATTCTTTTTCAAGACGTATTTCTTGATAAATGAATGAGCACTTTCAGATCTTTGGCTAGTAGACATGCCAGCTGAGAACACATGATTAAAATATGCAGGAACCCACTTCGCTCGCAAATTATACATCATCGACAACCACTCACTAACTTCCTGGTTGCTTACCGTGATAACATCTTCCCAGGATTTTTCAAGCTCAGCTGGTGTCGTTGTATTAACAATGACATTCTTGATCGTTCGATAATGATCACGAAAACTCATTGATCCCAGTTTATCAGGAAAATTGTTCAGTAGCAGCCACATACAATATCGGTATATCGATTTGGAAAACTAAACCACAGTCAGTCATCGAGGTTCACTCCACTTGTCTTATAACCTGCATTAGTATTATACATCATCAAATTATCCTCTTTACACAAGCAACAAAAAATTGTAAAATTGTGGTTAAATCACCATACGTAGACCCAAATTCTTCATTGTCCGTACTACCATCCTGTTATAACGGGCCTCCGTTGGCGTTGTCTGTCTGTTAACAACAAATGATGGCATCATTATAAAAAATAAAACTATAAAAAAATCACGAATAAATAATACATACAATTCCTGGAACCTCGGACAATTATGTTTGTCATGAGAAACACCTCGAGGGCCACATCCATTACACAATCTAGATTTTGAGACTATTTTTTCCTTAGACTGTTTTGATCTTTTCCCACATCCTTTTGGTCGAACTCCTGCAGGATCCAAAATAATAGGGTCTCCAGCAACAAACTTACTCGTATTTGTGCTCAAACCTCTATTGCTATTGATTTCCTTAATTTTACTATGGATGAATCCAACTGATCCTAAAAAAACTGTCCCCTCACCGGTCAAAGACGACTCATCAATTATTGATGATGCTTTGAAGGATAATCTCGAGTGTCGTGTCATCAGAAACTTTTCTCGATCATTGCTGATATTTTCTTCATCCATAGAATATTTCGCTCCAACCTTTGCCTCTTGTGTCCACTGTTTCATTATATACTTCTCAGGCAGTTGGAACACATGCGTGAAGCGAAAATAAGCTAACATATGTCTACATGGAATGCCCTCGAAATCAAACTTCCAATAACTACACGATATGTGATCATTCTGTTTATCATGTGTGACCACCCTCGGTTTAGAAGCTGAACTCTGAATGTGCAGAATATTGTACCTCACCAACTCAATTTCAAAACACGATTGTTGCACATGGTAGCTATAACTGTCACTTAATTCATGCTCAAACTCCTTCCAATTGTTTCTCGTGTAAATCTTCGCCATTTGATACTCAGGCAACTGTGCCTTAATAACTAGATGCTCATTAACGACAATATGATCATGTAGAATATCAGTTTTAGTTGTGCTTTGATTTTATTAGTTGTCCTTGTAAATAGAGGCTTTTATTGTATTTGTCCTTAATTTAGGACTTAGTTTGTTATTTATACCAAGTATGTTTGGTATAAATAGATGTACAAACATCGTGCTTAGAATGAAGATTTTAGAAATTGATCCAAACGGCTTGCAATTTGATTTCTAGAGAGAAACACAAGAAATCTTCTCACTCTAAGCAAAATTCTCTCTCGAGCTCTCAACGAAGGTTTTCGATCGACATCTTAATCTCTACAATTCTAATCGATTGCCTAAGAATTTGAGTCTAGGATCATAGAGTTGATAAATTAGGACCTAACAATTGGTTTCAGAGCAGATTCGTTCTGTTTTGAAGCGAAAATTGTTAGAATTGGATCTAAATTTGAGTTCGGTTACTGTTCCATCGAAGAACAGTTTGGCGGGAATTTCAATTTCGATCTAATAGCCCAATTCTTTGCTTAATTGGTTTGAAATTGATATTTCTGTGCTCGTTTTAGTGATACAAATTGATTGCGATTAGATTCGTAGCTGTTTGAACTTCAACGAGCATAATCGATCAGATTTGAGGGTTTACTGTTCACGCGAAGTACGATTTAGAACACATTCTGATTTTGATCAAAATCGACATGTTTTGCTTTCTAATGTGTTTAATTGTGTGTTCGTACGTATTCATCATCTGATTACGAGCAATTACCTGTAATTTCACAGTTTAATTCATCGTTTTTGCTTGAATAACTGTTCATTGTATTCTGTGTTTTTTATCATCTTAATTTTTCTCGCCAGGTTCTTCGATCAGGTTAATTTCTCGTTCGAAAAACTCTGCGCGAGAATTTTCTCGATCAGAATACAAAGTCAGACTTAAAGTCGTCTTTATCAAGAACGACTTTAGCAGAAAATTTTCACGAGCATTACTAAGCGGAAATCTTTTTGGACGAAGACTAATTTTGACCTTTGCGCGCGCAAAACTTTCCGTTGAAAAACATTTTCGGTCAGCCTTTCTAAGTTTGACTAAGCGAAAATCATTTGCGTCCGAGGAAACTTTTCCAGTCAACGAATTTATTTTGACTTAGCGAGAAACTTACTAAACATATTGTTTCTTTGCGATCGAAATAAATTCACGATTAAGAGATATTTCTCGAGCGAAAGATTTCGAACATTTTTTCCGCTCGTAAATTTTTCGCTGACCAAGACTTTCTCGCACGAGAACAGTAACCAATACATTTTATTTCGACACAATTATTCTCGATCAAAGGCTACTAACTAATTTGCTACTTGTGAAGCACGTAACATCAGTCCAAATTAACAAAACAACAAACGGAGATCCTTCAACTCTAGAAGAAAAAAGATATGGATGCATATGCTCTAGGAAACGACAATGTCCTCCAATTCTCAAAAGAGGCGAATACACAGTATGGAGAACTCGGTTCTTGACTTCATCGAACTTAAAGATTAGGCTGAAGATCTACTAAATCACTTCATGAAGGACCAGAAATATTCTATATAAATCAGGAAGGTGATAGCTCGAATAATCCTCCAATCGAACCCACTAGGCGGTAAAATTACCTAGTGAATACGACGAAGCTGAGAAAAGAAGAGCAAGGGCAGATCTGATAGCTAAGAACACGCTGATGCAGGGCATCCCCAATGATATCTATAGACAAATCGATAGCATCCCAACGGCTAAAGGGATGTGGGATGAACTGGAGCGGATGATGCAAAGAACCGAAGTCGGCGCTAAAGCTAAGAAGGCTAACATACTCACAGCGTATGACTCCTTCAAGGCTAAAACTGAGGAAAACTTGCATGATCGTTATCAGCGGTACCCCACTCTTCTCAACAAAATGAGAAAAATTGACATCAAAAAAACAAATATGGAGATGAACATTCGGTTTCTGTCAGCACTGCCCACCGATTGGAAGAAGATCTCTACTCAACTCTGACAAAATAAGGAATTATATGAGATGGATATTCACGCTGTTTTTGATAGCACAGCATGGAGAAGACATAGGCGAGTTACAAAAAGAGCAAAAGGATAAACAAGCCGAGGACTCCATAGCTCTAATTTCAGAGCTCCCGCTCACGCAAGGAAAAGCATGTCAAGCTCCCTAGCTCCTCAGAGGATGAAGACACATCTGATTCAGAACTTCCTCTGAGATCAAAGAATTTGGGAAACAGCTGGCTTTAGTTGCTAAAATGATGACGAAGAAATACTTCAAGAAGAAGTCGTCATCCACTACTAACAGACTTCGAACTACTAGCTCGAAGAATAAGGAGAAGCCAACTGAAACCTCAGAAGCCACAACACCCAAAGACACACTAAAATGTTTTAATTGGGGAAAAACATGTCACTTTGCTAGGGAATGCACCCTTCCAAAGAAGAAGGATGCTAACTACTACTCTAGGAAGCTTCACTAATCAAACAAAAGGAAGCTGGAGTAGCCCTAATCGCGGAACAGGACCACTGGCTGAATCTATAGCCAGTCTCGAAGAAAGCGTAAGGAGTTCTAATCTCAGAATAGATGAACTAACTAAGAGACTCCAATCGTATGAGACTAAGCATATGTCATTAGAAAAGCATGGTTCGGTAGTAAAGGAACTGGAAGACAGGTTGGACAATAACCTTAAATGTCTACTAAGTAACTTAGATGAGAAGAGTGTCATTAATGTAGACTTGAATCAGCAGTGCAAAGAATCACTAGCCTAGAAGCTGAACTAGAAAAATCCAATTTTAAGATTAGTGAATGAAGGAAGAGTCTAGACACCTGTCAAGCCGAAAAGAGCACTGCTCTAAATAATTATGCTACCTTAGACGCCGAGCGTAAGAAGCTATACAACAAGATTAAGAAATTAGAGGATCTTATAGTGAGAAAGGGACATTCTGAACAAACTATATTTTTGAATCAGCCCAAGGACTTAGAACTTTATGATTATAAGTATGGCTTAGGCTTTGAGAACCCACGTAACTTGAAGAATTTAATTGCAAACAACTCTACGATACCAAGTACATGGGTCTCGGACTAACCTCTCTTATGCATTTTACTAACGCAAAAGTAACCTATGACGAAGAAGAAGCTAAGAGACAAGCCAAACCTTAAGCCGAAATCCCCTTCTCCTACATCCAACTGAATCAACGCGACAAAACTTGGGAATCTCCCAAGGGCTGGAGCCTTGGATCAGTTAATTTTCTTGAAGATCACTCTGCCAATGAGGAAGTACAAACTCATAATTCTGAAAATTCTCTCTACATCCCTCCTATAGTCAGGAAAATAGAAGAGTCACGAGCCTTACTAGAGAAAGAAAGAGAGAATTTTGAAGCTGAAAAGAAATTGTTCCTAACGGAGATGGAAACTCTCAAAGGTTCCTCCATCTCACAAGCTATTTCTCACGCTACTCCCTCAACTGATGAGATTATTCTAAAAAGCGTGAAGAAAGAAAAAGCGCCTTCAACACTTCAAAAACCTAAAAATAATATTTTGAAAAACTCTAAATCTAATTCTGTTTCACTTACATCTACAGGGAGCGTAGGGCCAGCTTTAGAGTCAAAGGCGGAAGTGTCTAGTTTAAAAATAGAGAAGGAGCCCGTAGATTTGAATGCTTATAAGAATATATCTCATTCTGTACAAATAAAAGACACTCGTAGAAATAAAGAGCTGTTCCCACTCTCAAAACAATTGCTTCTACTTGCTCCTTAAAACCTACCACATTTAGAAGCACTAATTTTCGAAATAGGCTCTACTTCAACAATAAAAAATGATCATTCTAAGACAAATGCCTCTAGGATGCCCCGTAGGAAACAAGATCCAGCCATAAAGAAATCATATGGCGCTATTCATGCTTGTTCTCACCTAAGGTATCCCGTTAAGATCGAATCCCCCAAGCACCTTAGGAGACTATCCAATGAAAAGATCCTCACGCTCAAGCCTCCTAAAGCATTTGTCCGCGCTGAAATTAATCTTCCCTTTAAGGTTCAACCTCAATGGGTTCCGAAATCCCCGCCTAAAAACATGAAAGCTATAAAGGCCAAGTCGTCTACAAAGGGCACACCCAAATCAACTTCTTTGATGGCTTGGTCGCTAAAGCTCCAACTACCGATAACTTAGGAACCATATCTGAACCCACCTCTAAATCTGTTAGCGAGGACCCATTTACAACTGGGTACCAAAAGCTCTCTAATTTGTTTTTGCATATCCATCATATGTGGTACCTCGATTCGGGTTGCTCCACACATATGACGGGAAATCAAGAGTTGCTGAGCAACTACCAAGACCGACCAAGTGGAAAGGTCGGATTTGGGAACAACGACTCAGCCCCCATTCTAGGATTTGGGGATATCATTCTGGAAAATCTGACGATAAAGAATGTCTCTTACGTTGAAGGTCTCCACCATAACTTGTTCAGCATAGTATGATACCCTTCTCAGTATGATACCCGTCGAAGGTTTCCGCCATAACTACGTCGAAGGTCTCCGACATATGATCCACCCCAAAACAACTGATCAACCTTTTTTCTGAGTCCGTCACATATTCAAAGAAAAATGCTGAATTGTTTTCTTTTTCGGATTCGAAAAACTCAATTAATTATTTTGCATCGATACCCTTCTCAGAATCCTTTAGCCTTTCTCGTAGTTTCTAATATCTCTTTCTGTACACCCAATGTGCGCAGGTCCTCCATACTCTATCTCTAACAAATGCATCGTTGACAAGTTGGCACGTTCGCTTTTGCAAATTGTTGAGTCAAAGCCCACTTCGCTGCTGAAATATTTTGATGTGACCGTAACAAATGTACTTTTAAAGGCATCGAGAGATGATGATTATGACTCTCTGTTAAAGTACTAACTACCCAAGAAGCGCCACTTTGTGCCTTAACAATTGAAATTCTTGCCATACAACCAGTTCTAACTAAACCACATCTATTGAGGTAGATCTCGTGGTTTAGTTAGAATTGGTTGTATGGCAAGAATATCAATTGTTAAGGCACAAAGTGGCGCTTCTTGGGAACTAGTACTTTAACAGAGAGTCATAGTCATCCTCTCTCGACGCCTTCAAAGGTACATTTGTTACGGTCACATCGGAATATTTCAGCAGCGAGAGGGCATTGACTCAACAATTTACTGAAGCGAACGTGCCAACTTGTCAACAGATGTGTTTGTTAGAGATGGAGTACGGAGGACCTGCGCATATTGGGTGTACAGAAAGAGATATTAGAAACTTTGAGAAAGGGCTAAAGGATTCTTAGAAGGGTATCGATGCAAAACAATTAATTGAGTTTTTCGAATCCGAAAAAGAAAAGAATTCAGCATTTTTCTTCGTATATGAGACGGACTCAGAAAAAAGGTTGATCAGGTGTTTTTGGGCGGATCCTATGTCTAGGATGGCATATAACGTGTTTGGCAATGTCGTTGTGTTCGATACGAACTACAATACCAACAAGTAGGGGATATTTTTGCCCCTTTCGTAGGCGTTAATCATCATCACCAAACTACTGTTTTTGGTTGTGGCTTTCTTAGTGACGAGAAAACAGAGTCTTTCATTTGGTCGCTCAACAACTTCGAAAATCGATGGGGAAGGAAGCGCCAAATATTATCATTACTGACAAAGATTCAGCTTTGCCCAAAGCCATTGCGCATGTTATTCCCAAATCGGTATACCGATATCGTATGTGGCATATACTGAACAATTTTCTTGATATGGATCAATGAGTTTTCGTGATCATTATCGAACGATCAAGAATGTCATTGTTAATTCAACGACACCAGCTGAGCTAGAAAAATCCTGGGAAGATGTTATCACGGTAAGCAACCTGGAAGCTAGTGAGTGGTTGTCGATGATGTATGATTTGCGAGCGAAGTTGGTTCCCGCATATTTTAATCGTGTGTTCTCAGCTAGCATGTCTACTAGCCAAAGATCTGAAAGTGCTCATTCATTTATCAAGAAATACGTCTCGAAAAAGAATTATTTGACGGACTTCGTCACCCGTTTCAACAGAGCTCTTAGAAACCAGCGAGATAAAGAATTATTGGCTGATCATATTGACGTTAATGAGCATCTAGTTATTAAGGCACAGTTGCCTATGGAGTATCAAATGGCGAAGACTTACACGAGAAAAAAATGGACGGAGTTTGAGCATGATTAAGCGACAGTCGTAGCTACCATGTGCAACGATCGCTTTTGAAATTGAGTTGGTGAGGTACAATATCCTGCACATTCAGAGTTCTGCTTCTAAACCGAGGGTGGTCACACATGATAAACAGAATGATCACATATCGTGTAGTTGTTGGAAGTTTGATTTCGAGGGCATTTCATGTAGACATATGTTAGCTTATTTTCGCTTCACGCATGTCCAACTTCTGAGAAGTATTTAATGAAACGGTGGACACAAGAGGCAAAGGCTGGAGCGAAATATTCTATGGATGAACAAAATATCAGCAATGATCGAGAAAAGTTTCTGATGACACGACACTCGAGATTATCCTTCAAAGCATCATCAATAATTGATGAGTCGTCTTTGACCGGTGAGGAGACAAAGTTTTTTTAGGAACAGTTGGATTCATCCATAGTAAAATTAAGGAAATCAATAGCAATAGAGGTTTGAGCACATATACGAGTAAGAGAAAGTTTGTTGCTGGACACCCTATTATTTTGGATCTTGCAGGAGTTCGACCAAAAGGATGTGGGAAAAGATCGAAACAGTCTAAGGAAAAAATAGTCTCAAAATCTAGATTGTGTAATGGATGTGGCCTTCGAGGTGTTTCTCATGACAAACACAATTGTCCGAAGTTGCAGGAATTGTATGTATTATTTATTCGTGATTTTTTTATAGTTTTATTTTTTATAATGATGCCATCATTTTATGTTAACAGACAGACAACGCCAACGGAGGCCCGTTATAACAGGATGGTAGTACGGACAATGAAGAATTTGGGTCTACGTATGGTGATTTAACCACAATTTTACAATTTTTTGTTGCTTGTGTAAAGAGGATAATTTGATGATGTATAATACTAATGCAGGTTATAAGACAAGTGAAGTGAACCTCGATGACTGGCTGTGGTTTAGTTGCCCATAGTTTAGATTTATTTGCAATACGTTTTTCGTTCCGCATTTTTACGATCGGTTTCTGTTTTTACGTGGAGGCAAGTAGGGTGAAACCCTCGTTTTTTTCATTGAACAATAATTATTTTTATGGATCAATCATTATTTTTCCTTTCATCTTCTGATGTCGAGGTGAAAGTTATAAGCTCTATGTTACAAAAATGAAAGTCCACGACATTTCTTAGTAATAGTTTTGCTTTCGTTGATGACATCGGTTCCTTAGAAACTCATGTCATTGCTATAGTCAAACTCAAATAAGAAATGGAAGTAAACATAGACATTCCTAGGAATTAACGCACCAGAAATATAAGGCGGGCCACGGATTTTATCCTCAAGCTCAGAGATGTGGAGAACCACTAAGACCATATATTGTTAGAAGAAGATCAGATCAAGCTTATACGCCTGGTGTTCCTTACATGGAAGAATGAGGCATTTTCCTTCAAATTTGAGCCATCACCATCCATTTATTGACAGAAGATATTATGTCCTCCTTCGTCCGGCGGCTTATCGCGATAAGTACGCCAACGTATCGAGCGGTAAGATGTTCGATTATTACCGTGAGAATCCTCGAAGATATGAGCAGCAGCAGCAGCTTTATCGCCTTCGCCCCGTGGCTGGCGTGGCCCCTTTTATGATTTGCCATGGCAGTTTCGAGCTGCTTTTGTTGCCCGAGAGAGTCGAGGCTAAGGGCTTTAATAATAAAATGAAATGTGGGGAGTGCTTCACTGTTATTTCATTGGTATTTTCGAAGGGGGAGAGCTCAGTTCCTTCCATTAATGTCGAGGCTAGGGATAATCATATTCATAACACAGTTGTCCCATCTCATGATTGTTATCATGAATTTCGATCGAAGAAACACCGTGATGCATATCACGATGATACTCACACTACGGTGATGCGAGTATCATGGTGATTTTGGATCACCAGAAACAAACACCCCCATAACTTCTTAATGACATTATTATTGATGGTTGTGTGTACTACATATTTTAATCTTTATTAATTCAAACAGGGCCGTGCATAGATGTTGCGCGCACTGTATCATGGCTCCAACGAGGCTTCGCACCATCATGCACCGTGCGCCACTAACTACTATGGTTTTTTAAATTCCTGATCAGGTTAAATATTCAGAATCTCGTAATATTTAGGTACTGATAGATTGTTGTCAATTGAAACCAGCATTAGCAAGCAAACAAACCTTCAAATTTTGTTGAAGAACGAGAATATTGAGTGAAATCCCAACATTCTGGGTGAGCTGTGATTTTCACTCCAGCAAAAATAAAAAGCCTATTTATATGAAGCTTTCAAAAACCAATTGTGCATCGATTAGTTCGAAAGTTTTTCATCTTCTAATAAAGTCGTTTTCGACAAGTTTCCGCACCACAAGTGCAAGGCATTACTCGGATTTTGCCGTCCAAGCCTATCACGCTACCCACTTCATAGCCATAATCGTAAGTAAGTTCCTATAGAACCAAAAAAAATGCACTAATCATCGAAGGATCGACACTGTCATGTATGAAGTATTTAAGCGAAAAGCTTGAATTGGTAGCATATCATCTAAGCATTTTATATATCTTATTTTCAATTAATGACATAAAGATAGACATATACCTTCAATGGTGGAATGTTGTCAGCAGCAATGAGCACGATTCTTGCCAAGCGAGGGTCGTGATGATCAGAAAGTACGCATTGGACGAATAGATTTGGCTCGCAACTGTGATTTATGTATCTCGCAATGTTGCCCTTGACTCCCGCGTCGATGCAGAACAATGCGTCTTTCGAAACCTCTGCGTCGACAGCCCTCAGAAGGTGAGGGGGCAGATTAACTTTCCCCAACCGACTCTACATAAAATTGCAAAATAAAAAAAAAAAAAAGAAAAGAAAGTTGGAGCTGAGAGTTCCTTTAAGAGGGTAGAACCCGAAAGATAAAGGAGGAAAAGTTTTATAGAATCTTTAACTATAATAATTTTGCTATGAAAAACTTGATAGTTCAAATGGGAAAACATTAAACAGTATTATGTAGCACTACGAACCTCTCTTCCATCGATCCCTTTCATCGTCTGTAGACAATCGATCTGAAAAACGTAGGTGTCGTCAGCAGAAGGGTCTATTTCATCGGCACTCTTCAGAAGGCCGATGTATTCACAAATTAGGCTTCCCGAAGGTATGTGATCCCATGATCGTACACCCCATCCTTTGCTTGGGTTACGAAAAGGGAATTACTATTTACCCCCCCTTTTTACTTGTTACCGCCCCCTAAAGGGCTGGAAAAAGACGATTTTGCCCTTATGATTTTTAAATTAATTTAAAAAGAGAAAATTATAATAAACAATAAAAATATCTATTTAAAGCTCTCTCCAGACAACACTTTTCAAATCACATATCGAAAATCAGAGAAAAACAAAAAAAATACTGAAATCGCAATGGATCGCCGACAGGGACTAGGAAAGGGAAAGGGCCTATTTTCACGACTGGTAAGCCAAATTAACGTAAAACATTGTTCGAATTTCAACTCGACCGAAAGAAAAAAAAAATTCGACCGAAATCAATTTTCGGTCGGTACAGTAGTGACCGAAATCAATTTTCGGTCTGTACAGTAGTGACCGAAATCAATTTCGGTCGGTACTGTAACGACCGAAAATCGATTTCGGTCAGTACAGTACTGACCGAAAATTGATTTCGACCGAAAATTGATTACGTCGGTAATTTTCGGTCGTTAGTACTGACCGAAAATTGATTTCGGTCACTACTGTACCGAAAATCCGAAATCACCGATTTTTCGGTCAGTACCGGCCGAAATCAATTTTCGGTCAGTACTATATTGACCGAAATCGATTTTCGGTCATTACAGTACTGACCGAAATCAATTTTCGGTCAGTACTGTAACGACCGAAAATTGATTTCGGTCGAATTTTTTTTTTTCTTATTATTACTTATTTTGATTATTTATTTATATTATTTATTTGGATTATTTATTTTGATTATTTATTTGTATATTTTATTTGGATTATTTATTTGTATTATTTATTTGGATTATTTATTTTTCTTGTACATGGACTGGTATGAGATACATTCTCATCCTCGCCTGCTTTCGACGGAGCAGGGATCCTCATCGGCATGCATACCCCCGCGCAGCCACGCCGACTACGTACGTAATTAAATCTTATGTCGATTTTTTTTATATTTATATGTGTAATCGTACGTATATTGCTATGTGCAGTGGTACAACACGATGTACAGCTTGAGTTCGGACATGCTAGCCAGTCTGCATCGTGGTGAAACGACGCGTACGGACGAGTTCCGACACAGGCTGAATGACATCAACGACCGGTGGCGCCAGGCCCCTTGACGCTGTTGCTATTGTTTTTTTATCTTTTATTGTATCGGACGGATTTTATATATGTTTTCAATATTTGTTTGCAAATAAATAATCCAAATAAATAATATAAATAAATAACCCAAATAAATAATACAAATAAATAATCCAAATAAATAATAAAAATAAATAATCCAAATAAAATATACAAATAAATAATCCAAATAAATAATACAAATAAATAATCCAAATAAAATATACAAATAAATAATCCAAATAAATATTATAAATAAATAATCAAAATAAATAATATATAAAAAAAAATCGACCGAAATCAATTTTCGGTCGTTACAGTACTGACCGAAAATTGATTTCGGTCAGTACTGTAACGACCGAAAATTGATTTCGGTCAGTACAGTACCGACCGAAAATTGATTTCGGTCAGTGCTGTACCGACCGAAAATTGATTTCGGTCGGTGCTGTACTGACCGAAATCGATTTTCGGTCGTTACAGTACTGACCGAAATCAATTTTCGGTCAGTACAGTACTGACCGAAAATTGATTTCGGTCGAATTTTTTTTTTTTTCTTTCGGTCGAGTTGAAATTCGAACAATGTTTTACGTTAATTTGGCTTATCAGTCGTGAAAATAGGCCCTTTTCTCTTTTTAAATTAATTTAAATATCATAAGGGCAAAATCGTCTTTTTTCAGCCCTTTAGGGGGCGGTGACTAGGAAAAAGGGGGCGGTGAATAGCAATTCAGTTACGAAAAACCTGTCAATATCACCATATGTAAAGAGATTATTTAAACATGAGGACTGCTCTCTCTCTCTCTCTCTCTCTCTCTCTCTCTCTCTCTCTCTCTATATATATATATATATATATATATATATATATATTTGCTGACTTGGGTTATTATAATTTTAAGATGAGGACTCAACACTTCCCACGTTTACGATGAATGTGGGCACAGACCTCAAGTCGATGCATAAGCCCTTTCTGAGAGGTACGGTTAATGCACTTTTGTCCACATCCGCAAGAAGGTCCACACTCGAATATGACTGCTCTTGGTTCAACTAGCCTGATGAATGCAAGAATATTGGTGAAATATACAAGGTTCTCTATCTTTTTGTTTGAAAATATGCTTTAAATCCTTTGGGAAAGGTTTTACCTTCCACCATCTATGTGAACATATGGAAAGTCACCTCCATTCAGTTTTGCGCAAGCACAACTTTTTGGATCTTTGCATTCTCCAATACAATCACACCCCCTGTTAGAGACTGCTGGATCACTCACCTTTTTGCTTACTTTGATCTTTTTGGTATACATACAGCCTAGTATTGACATACAAAACGGATCACAATGTATCATGGATCTATTACAAATTACAAGATGAAAACTGTATAAAATATGAGAATGATATAAAAGGAGAGTAACAAAAGTCCTCAATCAGAGGCAAATGGATGCACATTGAAAAAGAGTACAGAGAACAGTGACGTTTCTGAGTGTATCTTTAACCAGAAGTCGAGTTCTAAGAAAGATGGGAAGATAGCATGAATAGTCATCCCCTGTATTATATTATCCGTAGATATAATTCGTCACTGGTCACAGTGAATCCAGAATAACTAGAAAGAACAAAAATACTTACGCTACTTTTCTTCCAGGACAGGAAATGCAAATGATAATTAGAAATCTGAATACCTGAGGGTGGGACGGGAGGATCATCGACCAGATTTGTAACAGGGATTGGAATTTTCTCTGCTCCTCCACTAAGATCTTTACACACTAACCTTTACAAATAAAAAGAGACCTTATGAAGCTTAAAATCAAAGATACTACACTTGAAAGTAGATATAAGAGGGTTTACCCTCGTAATCCAGAAAATGATTTAGGAGTTCCACGACTGAAATAGACCTGCAATGGGTGTGAAATACATGAAGCTAGAAGCATGTCAAGGGTCCAGTAGCATGTAATTTCAATGTACTTGGCTTTCTTTCCAAAATATCGCAGCTCAAGTTATGAAATAACGTAAATCAAGAAATTCCTAGTTGCAGCTACATATTCAAGATTACAATATTTGGATAATTTGATTGTTAGAAAATAAGCTCTATCATTGGCAGACAACTTTAAGATATTAAGGATGAATTTTGGTATTATGGTATTGGCAGACATCTTCTGATGTCGAGAAGTACTTTTAGGAATATGTTACTAGTGTGTTTTGTGCTTTATCTAGAATGGTCTATGTGGCATTATAAAACCACCCATGCATGTAGTATGTTCGTAACGAGCAATGAGATAATAAAAAAAAAAGAAACCAAGGACTCCTCTGTCGTTCTCCATCTCTCACCAACTATCTTTCGTCTCCTCATTTTCCAAAAACCAGAAATATAAATATAAGTTAACAAGTGGTATCAGAGCTCCATGGCAAACAATAATACAAACGCTGCCGGTATCAACTATATGATGTGTCCGCGTCTATCAAAGACGAATTACGACAAATGGTCCATACACATGAAAGCATTGCTTGGATCACAAGATGCTTGGGAAGTCGTCGAGTCCGGGTATACAGAACATGAATCAGTAGCAGGCTTATCCGGAGCCCAAGTAAAAGAGCTGAAAGAGTCACGCAAGAAAGACAAGAGTGCTCTTTACCTGATCTACCAAGCCGTAGACGAATCGGGTTTCGAAAAAATTGCCGGTGCAAAGAGTTCCAATGAAGCATGGGAGATTCTTGAAAAGGCGTATCAAGGAGCGGATCGAGTGAAACAGGTTCGCCTACAAACTCTTAGACGGGAGTTTGAGACGCTGTGGATGAAGGAAGGAGATAACGTATCCGACTTCATTACGAAGGTCGAAACCGTTGCCAATCAACTCAAGAGGAATGGTGAAGAGGTACCGGAGAACAGAATAGTCGAAAAAATTCTGCGATCCTTAATCACAGATTTTGACAGCATCGTATGTGCCATTGAGGAATCGAAAGATCTCTCCGAGATGACTGTGAACGAGTTGACAAGCTCTCTAGAGGCCCATGAACAAAGGAGGGCATCTAGAAAACGTGAAACAGTGGAAGAAGCGTTGCAGGCGAAGATGAAAATAAAAGACAACAACCCCGACAAAGATGATGACACAACCCGACAACGAGGAAACTATCGAGGTAGAGCAACATATTGAGGACGTGGAAGATCAGGAGGAAGAGGAAGAGGTTCATCAAATGAAGGCAACAGAGAAAATAAAAATCACTCATGGAATACATATCGAGGCGGACGAGGTCGAGGCAGACACAATAAGAGGAATGTCCAATGCTACACGTGCAAAAAGTTCGGTCATATTGCTGCTGAATGCTACTTCAATGAACAAAGCAACGAAGCAAAAGAGCATAAGAAAGCTGAGGAAGAGATCCTGCTGATGGCGAGCGAGGAGGATGGCTCACATAGAAGTCAAGAATGGTACCTCGACACAGGGGCGAGCAACCATATGAGTGGCAATCGAGATATGTTCGTGGAGATACAAGAAACGAAGGGAGGTCAAGTAACCTTCGGTGATGCATCCAAGGTTAAAGTCGAAGGTCATGGAAGAGTGAAGATTCGGTGCAAGAATGGTCATCACAAATACATATCTAACGTCTACTACGTGCCAGAAATGAGAAGCAACATACTCAGCGTTGGGAAATTAATTGAACGAGGCTTCACGGTAATCATGAAGAATAACATGATGGAAATTAGAGACAACGTCAAGCAACTTGTGGCACAGGTGAGTATGACCGAAAATCGCATGTTTAAATTAAAGATCGAACATGTGCAGGAGAAATGTCTAAAGGTGACCGAAGATAGTGAAGTAAAGCTTTGGCATCAACGATTCGGGCACCTAAGTTTTAATAGCGTGAGGGATCTAGCAAACAAGACAATTGTAAACGGCATGCCATATTTGGGAATGGCGGATGGCATGTGCGAAAGCTGCATCATTGGAAAGAATGCAAGAAATCCTTTCCCGAAGGAAACAATATTTCGAGCCAAAAGAGTCTTGGAGCTAGTTCACACGGACATATGTGGACCAATTACTACGGAGTCGTCTAGTAAGCATCGCTATTTCCTCACATTTATTGACGATTATTCTAGGAAGACTTGGATATATTTCTTACGAGAAAAATCAGAAACTTTTGTGATGTTTAAGAAATTTAAAGTCCTAGCTGAGAACGCAAGCGGGGAGGGGATAAAAGCTATCAGATCCGACAGAGGCGGAGAGTACACGTCTAAAGAGTTTCTAGCATTTTGTGAGGAAAACGGAATTCGAAGGTATCTCACGGCTCCGTACTCTCCTCAACAAAACGGCGTAGCGGAGCGAAAAAACAGGACGCTTCTCAATATGGTCCGGTGTATGCTAAAAAGTAAAGAAATGCCGAAGAAGTTTTGGGCAGAAGCAACTCGATGTGCCGTATACTTGCAGAACCGCTGCCCGTCAGCGAGCTTGAAGGGAAATATCACACCGCAGGAAGCTTGGTGCGGCACAAAACCTTCAGTCGGGCATCTACGAACCTTTGGTTGTATAGCATACGCTCACGTTCCGGATGGTCAACGAACGAAGCTAGATGATCGGAGTATTAAGCTCGTCTTTATCGGATACGATGAAAGGTCAAAGGCTTACAATCTTTTTAATCCTTATACTAACAAAGTTATTGTAAGTCGTGACGTACAGTTTGACGAGAATAGCTGCTGGAACTGGAAAATGGGACGTATACACATCGAATCAGATGTTGGAAGGATACCACCTCTAGTGACCAATCCATCTAACGAAGAGGAGACGACAACTGTGATCAACCAACCGGAAGATTCAGAAGAAGACGATGAGCCCCTACAAGGAAGAACGAGGACCATAACAGATCTTTACCAAACATCGAATAATATGAACCTCATATGTCTACTCGCTGATGCAGAAAATATTACATTTGAGGAAGCAACGAAGGATGAAAGGTGGAGAAAGGCGATGAAGGAAGAAATGGAGGCCATCACGAAGAACCTGGGAGCTCGCAAACTTACCAAACGGACAAAAGGCGATAGGCGTAAAGTGGATATACAAGAAGAAGCTAAATGCTAAAGGAGAAGTGGAACGATATAAAGCAAGGCTCGTAGCAAAAGGATACAAACAAAAGGCTGGGATCGACTACGAAGAAGTGTTTGCGCCAGTTGCGAGGATGGAAACAATCCGGCTGCTAATGTCAATTGTGGCTTATCAAAAATGGGTCATATATCAAATGGACGTTAAATCGGCGTTCTTGAATGGAACAATAGAAGAAGAAGTTTACGTCGAGCAACCTCCCGGCTACAAGCAGTCGGACAAGAGGAGAAGGTGCTGAAGTTGAAGAAAGCCCTTTACGGTTTAAAGCAGGCTCCAAGAGCTTGGAACATGAGAATCGATACATATCTCAAGAACCGAGGATTTCAACAATGCCCCTACGAACACTCTTTGTACGTGAAGGTGCGACAGGCAGATATATTATATGTTGTTTTATATGTAGACGATCTAATATTTACAGGCAATAACGAAAAGATGATCGCCGAGTTCAAGTCCGAGATGAAGACCGAGTTTGAAATGAGTGACCTAGGAAAAATGTCTGGGCCTCGAGGTGAAACAGGAGAAGACCGGAATTTTTGTGTCACAAGAGCGATACACGCTTGGGATCTTGGATAGATTCGGAATGAGCAACTGCAATCCAACAAGCACACCCGTCGAGTGCGGGACAAAACTGTCCAAGTTCGACAAAGCCGAAAAGGTAGATGGAACCATGTATCGAAGCACTGTTGGATGCCTACGGTATTTGACGAGTACAAGGCCGGATATCTCTTACGGAGTTGGTCTCGTAAGCCGCTACATGGAAGACCCAAGCGCTACTCATTGGAAGGCCGTGAAAAGAATATTTCGATATTTAAAGAAGACAGCGTCTCATGGGTTGTTCTATCCTTGGACAGACGATTTTGTAATCACAGGATATTCTGACAGCGATTGGAGTGGAGATACGGACGACCGCAAAAGTACAACTGGATATGCATATTTTGCTGGCAATACAGTTTTTGGTTGGGCATCTAAGAAACAGTCGATAGTAACTTTATCGACATGCGAAGCCGAATACGTGGCGGCATCTTCATGTGTGAGTCATGCAATATGGCTACGTAGACTATTAAAAGAGGTTGGTGTGGAACAGCGAAAAGCTACCAAGATCTACGTCGACAATAAATCAGCAATCGAATTAACGAAGAATCCGGTTCACCATGAACGGAGCAAACACATTGATGTCAGGTTTCATTCGATAAGGGAGCACGTAAAAAATGATGAAGTAGAGGTTGAATACGTTGCAAGCCGAGAACAAGTTGCTGATATATTAATCAAGGCGCTACCGTTAGAATCATTTGAAAAACTGAAGAACAAACTTGGAGTACGAGGAAAGGACAATCGAGCTTAGGAAGGGATGTTAGAAAATAAGCTCTATCATTGGCAGACAACTTTAAGATATTAAGGATGAATTTTGGTATTATGGTATTGGCAGACATCTTCTGATGTCGAGAAGTACTTTTAGGAATATGTTACTAGTGTGTTTTGTGCTTTATCTAGAATGGTCTATGTGGCATTATAAAACCACCCATGCATGTAGTATGTTCGTAACGAGCAATGAGATAATAAAAAAAAAGAAACCAAGGACTCCTCTGTCGTTCTCCATCTGTCACCAACTATGTTTCGTCTCCTCATTTTCCAAAAACCAGAAATATAAATATAAGTTAACATTGATGACATATTCCAAAAGGTTTATTCTCAATGGGAGCTCATAATGCAACTTCAATCCTTTATTCAGGCAGTAGTTTTACAAATAACCGAAAACAAAAATATTTTTCTAATACATTAAGTACCTGATCGGTTGTTAATGGTGGCTGTCCTTCGAGCCGCTTCAATCGAAATTTGTAAACAGTGAATCCGGACAAGCCTTTTTGAGCCCAGTACTTCACAACCTTCAAGATTCATAAAGATAAAAAGAGGTGTCGAACTTAAAGAACTGTTGCTTCTCTGCATTCAGTTACCTTGTACAAGCCATCGTAAGTATAAACCCTTCTCACATAACTATTTTGGCAGTCATGCCCACGAACTACACGAACGGGAACAGATTGTTGTTTACAGTTCTGCAAAGGGAAACAAAAGTTATGAATTCCACGGATGCCAAACAGAAAACCCTACAACTAAATAATAGGACTCGGCCAAATAACTCCAAAGAGGTACAAATAGTCATCAAAACACCAATCTGTAAGTTCAACAGGTTAAGCTGGAGATTCTTATTCGACGTTCTATTGAGGGCAGAGGTGAAATAAGCTACTGAAAATAAATAATATAAATCAAACTTTCATGCCTTAAGCCCCAAATTCCCCTTTTCCATCACTTGATCCTTAAGCTGTCGTCTATCACCACGCAAGTTGCATCCCCCTTGTCCTGTATACACGATCTCATCGAAATTGTCCAAATCATCCTCGTACTGCCCGGACAGGACAATTGATACAGTAAGTGGGAGGTCGTATCCTGCCAAAGCCTACAAACAAAATTGATAAACATGACACGGCAAAAAGAAAAAGCAAAACTCCATTTTAGCTTGACATGGAATTTCAGGCTCTAAAGCAATGATGCACCCCTAGAAGTAAACTTTCAGGTTTGGTCAACAAAAATTTGCTTCCACACTCACCCACTCACTTGCATGTAAGTTCAGCAACATCAAATGAAACTAAGAACACTACAGTAACAGTAACTATAACTGTAACAACACAGGGAAACTTGTTTTTTCCTCTAAAATTGGCAAGTAGTACCCCATCAAACTGCATCCACACGACCTCAAAAGGAACAATATGAGGATGCAATTTTCTGGCACCATCAATATCAACGTTCATAAGTGTTAGATGTAATTTTCTGATCTGATAATCAAGTTCACGTCCAAGCCAACTGAAAATTTCATAAGTATCAGATAGAAAAATATTACCTTATTCTTCCTCTTAGAAGTAGCCCCAATGTAATCAATTCCACTGAGCCAGTAATGGTGAAAACCTACTACTGCCATCTCAGCGCGTGAAAAGAATTGATGACCGACATCAATACCTAGTCACCAAATGAAGTTAATGTTGACAGTTTTTGCTTTAATAGTCACCAAATGAAGTTAATGTTGACAGTTTTTGCTAGGATACAATTTAAATCCTGGCAATTGAAATTTCGAATAACAGATATATAATATTTAGCCATTGGATTAAGAATGGTTAGTTTACAGCTTCAACAGGGATTAAGTATATATATAACACTAACGAAGAAAGCTGCCAACGCAAACACATTCAGGAGAAACTGCAACATTATACGGAAATGTGAAACAAATAAAAAAATCCGAGGTTGCATTGCTTGTTTAACTTGATTATAAAGCAATTGGCTACCAAGGTTATATGAACAGGATGCATGCATGAGATAGCATTGCATTTTCTTTGTTTTACGCAATTTTTGGTCTCAAGAAGAAAGCACGGTATGTTGCCGATTCGCTTCTCTCTGAATATAGAAGCTTTGCAATTGTTCATCTATATTATAAAAGACAGAAACAAGTACTGGTAAGTAGATTAGTTAACAAAAGTCGACTGAACTACCACTATGTGATTTGAAATACGGATCAATCCAATGAAAAACTCATGATGAAACCGTACAGCGTTAGATAAAAGCATACTGCTTGACGTACTGAACCCAGTAATATGAAATTAAGTGAACTCTGCAACCAAATGATAACGAACATGCTTGACAGAAGACATGCCTCAGTTACAGCCTTAAGATCGGGTCGTTGTCTTTTGGAAGGCCTTTTCTCGTTTCATGTAATATTTTTCTTTCCCTGCACATATATATCGATTTGTAGGTTAGGAATGTCACTCGTTAAATCTGATGTAAGCTACAATAAAAACGAAAGATTCAATGTCACACTAACATAAGCCGCTTCGAACTCAAAGCATTAGATGAGTAACTTGAAAAAAAAAAGGCCTCTAAACAAACATCAAAATCTATTGTCAGTGTCACCTTAGGTACTAGCCAGTAAATGTTAGAAGCCTAACAGGGTAACAAGGAGACCCCAGGTGAGGATACCTTTACTTTTTTGCCTTTCAATCAGCTTCTTCCCGAGCACACCGCTTCTCTTCCACCTAAAAATGTGCAGTAGAGAAGACTGTTACCTCAGCCCCCATCTCTTACAAAGAATTCATACCATAAACAGTTGAGGGGACTGAATCGGAAAAATCCATATGCGGTCCTTGTTGTTAATCGAAAAACTATCAGTTTATTCATCAAACGGAACAAAGCAATTTGGCAGCTAAAGAATAGCAAAAGGACCCAAAAACACAGCAATGTAAAAACACACTTAGATGACGCACAGCTCGACATAAACATCGAGGGAGGTGTTAACCGAAGAGAATTTTCTCACAGATTTCAAAGGCAGGAGAGTTCCATACCTGAACAAGGCGCAGGTATCTCTTGTTGAAATCGCGGAGAACCTTGGTGACCTTCGCATGTGCATTTCTGGCGAGAGACACGTCATCGTTCGCGCAGCTGACGTCATCTTCCTCAACCTCGCCGGGACGATCGAGCTTCATTTTGTCCACGGCGGGCACTACACGAGGCTCGGCGTCGGACTCACTGGGACGACTGTCATTTCGATTGTGATTGGATCTCCTCCTCTTCTTCGCCGGAGCCATTCCATTGGACTCAGTAGGCTTCTTCTGCGTCTTTTCACGTGCAGTCTTGACGTTATTGATGCGAGCACTGCGCCTTCCTTCCATTCGAAGCTTCAATTAGCTGCTGCGCCGTGGTTTCTCTGAACCACCACGGAGCTGGAAATATCTGTTGGGCTTCAGTCTGTGTAGAGAGAAAAAAATATCGGATGGAAGACGGTGAGTTAGTTCAAAACAAATTGAAATGTTTTTTTTTTTTTTTAAATCGGGGAATCTGGCGGGCCAGGTAAACCTTCGTAGCCAATTTAATACGAGCTAAACAGATCGACCGGATCAAACGTACATATCTACGCCCATGTGAGGCATGCCTAGGGAAATGTTGACGGGAAAATTCGAACCCAGGACATCTCCCACATGACCCTAAGCACCTCAGCAGTGACCCCGTAACCGCTAGGCCAATGCCTCATTGGCGAAATGGTTTGTACATCTTCATCTCCCGAATAATCTCCCCTCCCAACTATGGTGTCATGTGATATAGTGAGTGGGCTTGCCCAACCACCGGTCATGGTTAATCAGCGGTTAGTAACCAGCATTTAAGGGTTAGTCCATGGGACTAACCATAACATGGCCTAACCATAACCTAACCGGCCGGGGGCGGTTGAGGTTAGCCGTCCTCGTTTGTCGGTTAATCCAACCGCCGGTTAGTCAATCGTCGGTTACGGTTGAACCAGCGATTAAACCGCCGATTTTTTTAATTAATTTTTTTAAAAATCATTCCTAAAGTTGAATAATATTTTGGTGTATTTTTTGTTCGTATTTTACTATTTTGATGCAAAACTTTAGATATAATTAAATTTATGAAGCATTAAACATATTACAAATTTTAATATAATACAAGCTACTCGTTTCAAAAAATTTTAGTTAATTGTTATTAATATGAGTAAAGTCAGACAGTAATTATAATGAATTGTTATTAATCTGAGTAAAGTTAATAGTATTTTTTATTTTTTTATTTAACGGTTATAATCACCAGTTAATAACCGCTGGTTGGCGGTATAGCAAAACTTCGAACTGCCCCGTAACCGGGCGACTACGGTTGCCGGTTACGGTTGCCGGACGGTTACAACCGTAACCGGCTGTTAGCGGTCTAACCGCCGGTTACGGTTAAAATTGGGCATGAGTACTAGTGAGCAATACTATATTTCTATATTGTCGACAATAAATTTCTACATGTTCAACAATACATTTCCAATTTTTCCTTTGATTTTATTTAACAGAGTTTGCTGTGAGGTGATATAATGAGCAATAGTATAATTCCACTTTTTCAACAATATATTTACATTTTTCTTTTGACGTAACGGTTCTCAAAATTAGACAGTTTATGGTGTCAATAGATCATTCAAATATTTAGATACAATTCAATAGAATATTTGAGTATTTGAAATGTAATCGAAGCTCAAGATTAAATAGTAAACTCAGAATATTTGAGTATCCGATTATCTCCGGCAGAATATTCGAATATTTAGATATGTAATTGAGACCTAGTTAATTAGAAAGTTCATTACACCAAAGAATAATTTAATATTCAGTTACCTCCAATAGAATAAGAAATACTCGAAGACATCGAGATTAATTAAACGGATAATAGTAGTAACAGAATATTCGAATATTTGATTATCTTTTTAGGTAAAAAAAGATACGCTAAATTTTGATGTCGTAATAAAAGATTCACCTTTTAATGATATAATATCCTAAATGATATTCACTATATTTTAGGACATTGTCAAGATGAAAATAATAATTTCACTTCCCAATACTTTCAAAAAAGAAAATTAGTAACTTCACAAATATATTTTAATCATTTATATAAGCTAGTTGTTAACTTATTGATCTCGTGATTGAATTGAACTTGTAGCGCATATTGACTATCATTATTGCGATTGAATTGGATCTAACACATTTTAGATATAAACAGTACGTTATTTACTCATTTTATCCGAGCCACAAAATCAATTAACATGTCTTCATACGATTGACATCTCTAATTCAAAATGTATAGAAAAGATGTTTCATAATTGACTACTTTTGAGCTCTCATTAAACTTTTTAAAATGACAAGTATTTTGCATTTACAAAGATCATATTTCGCTTTGAGTATTAGGATACGAATAATTCCAGCTCGAATTGTCCAGCATGTATTTGCTCGAAACAAAAACAAAATGCAATGCCTTTATCGCTAATCTTTGTCATGGTGTTTGGCGGTGGCTTGGAGTTTCCCAGTCGCCAAGCCTTCAGTGAAAACGCCATTAGATAAACGTTGCGATCCTGGATAAACGCTTGCAGAGAGTGGACATCTTCCTCTAGTATTCTATGTCTACTTTTGATGTTTACTACGGCATGAATCCTATGAAAGAACTCATGGCTTTTGCCTTTGTTTATCTTTGCAAACAGCCTCAACCTCGTGCAACTTGGACGGAGACGAGCTTGCAAGTGGTAGCAACAACAACTGTAACAACAACACAACATGGGGATATCGAATAGACGAAATTGACCAGAGCGTATTGAACGAATTGCCCCCAGAAATTCAAGCACAAGTGCGTGCATCTCTTCCGCCGGCCAATACACTGAAAAAGGGTTCTACCATTGCTCATTCATTTTTCGCCGTCTCAAACTCCAAACCCATAGACGTAAGTACGTACCATCCTTACGTATATATATCTCTGCGTACTTACGTTCTGCATGTTTTTGAGATTATTTATTGTAAGGATATCAATGCAAAATAGATTCTAGAAAGGAACCGAGTTTGCGATTCAACATCGAGCAAACTCAACCACTATTAGCTGAACTAAAAGTTACCAATTTCAATATTCACACACTATTCAAGTAGAAAAGAAATAGATGAAGATAGATCCATTGCAGCACTATCATCAGTCATCAGAAATGCTTATCTTCCACTCTTTTTTGCTATACTTCTTTTCAGTTTGACTATATATATCTTTCCTCTTTCATAATCATTATTCAGCTTCCCGTAGTCAGTCTTCTTATTCCTTAAATTTATGTTAAGATCACTCATACTATCACAAAAACATCAAGTCAAACACTCCTGCAAATTAATAGATTCTGCGAATGAACATAAATGAGCTGACAAATTGAAATGTTTTATAATTACACATAAATAACTCAATCAAGTGAGATCTCTCTATATCACAACTATTAACAAGCAAAGTTCATTTCACCTTCATAAGCCTGCTTGACCTTCAACTGACATTTCTCAGCTGCAACTTCTTTGTTGCGCAGCCTCTGCTCCAACTCCGATATATACGATTTCAATGTCCCACCACTTAAAAAAAACTAGTAATTGCACAACTATATATTGGTAAAGCTAGGTGTTATTTTATTGATCTCGCGATTGAATTGAATTTGTAGTCTATGTTGACTATCAATATTGCGATTGAATTGGAACGAACAATTTTCATATAAACAATATGTTGCTTTACATTTTTCAAAATGAGAAGTATTATTTACAAAGAACATATTTAACTTCGAGTATTAGGACACGAATAATTCCAGTTTTACTATAAAAAGCTGAAACGGCGATTACGATTAGCGACTAACACTTGAGTAGTCGCAGTTTCCACAAATTAGCGACTACATTTATCATTTAGCGACTACAAAATATTAGTCGCAAATATCGACTACTTAAACAGACGTTAACGAAAAAAACAATCGCTAAAATATTTTGCGACTACAGCGGCGTAAAATAGCGACTACAATTATTGTAGCTAAAATCGACTAATTTTTTAGCGGAATATCAATCGTTAGTTTTTATTTAGCGACTACAGTTATTTTATTTAGCGACCATCTTGGATCGGTTGAAAGAGAAGCAGTTGTCGGGATGCCGTCGAAAAATGTCCCGACGCATCAAGAAGTTATCGGACCGTCGCCGTTTCGAGCTCGACGTCTTCGTCTTGGACAGATCCCTAAAATACCACGAAAAAAACGAGCTAATGGGCGTCGGCGACGCCCCTCCGACGCTCAAGTCAGATAATCGTTCGTTGACGTTAAAGCGTATAAGAAAATAAGATAAAACAATAATTATAGAAAGTATAAACTGATGAGAGGTTCGGCTATGAGATATGCATCCGTCAATCCTTCGTGTGTGGTCCATTATTAGTTGCGATCATGGATCACCATCGCCATGAGACAACCCATATTTGCAGCTGTATATGTCCCGAGCACGACGCAGCCGAGCCCATTATCAGTAATCTAGAACCAGCCGCAGCGCTCGATGGACAAAACCGCCCCACCACCAACACTGTACCATTACCAGTAGGTGTTGGGAAAATCGGGCAAATCAACACTAATTTCTCGAAATCGAGGTTGCCCGTGGCACACATATCCCGTTTCCACTCCTTCGCCTCCCATACCCGACCAACACCAGAGCCGAGCCGGTGGTGGCTGGTACTGAAAAGGCGCGAACGGAAAAATTTGTCAAACTCGCGATGTCCTAATTTCTCAACGAAAATCCACCAACAGCCGAAGCTTAGACCCCCGCAATGACAAATGAGGTCTTGTACCCGATAACCAGAAACAGATCTGCCGCCGATCGGATAGCAAAAGCCGCTCTGTAAGTTTTTTCAACGTTTTGGGGTTCGTGGGCAAAACATCTTAAACTGATGGGTAGACTCTGTTATTTTACTTGAGTGTACATGATCAAATCTGAAAATATGGGGTCATTTCGCGATTTATGAAAATGCTTGAGGTGTTGGAGTAAATTTCTTAGGGTTACGTTGGGCTACGAATTGGGCCTACCATGCACTGGCCTGTATGATTTTTCCTGAATTGCTGCAATTAATTTTGCTGGTCTGCTTTGAGTGATTTGGTTTGTCTGGAATAAATAATTATTGCGTGAGTTAGTTTTATGAGGCATCTAGGATTAATTTATTGGCATGTTTGTTTGCTAGAACTAATGGTTACGGGCTGTTGGAATCAAATTTATTGGTCTTTTGAAGTTATTTTATTGGTTGCTGGAATTATATGTCGAAACTTAGATAGTATGCTATTGAAAATTCCTCAATATGTTGCTGTAATACACGTCACTTAAAAGGATCAATTTGCACATTCATATCTTCTCTTGAGGCATTTGAGCGCAGGAATTCCCGTACGCGTGTATCCCGCAAAATATTATTGATATGCCTCACAATTATGTCACTGCAATGGAAGTGCGCTCCCGAAATAATAAACTGTTTTGGGGCAGCGTAAGCCTATGCCCGAGGACATCATAGAAGAGGGCAGAGAGATAGAACAGTTGCACCTCGACCGCGACTCGACGCAACGCTTCGCAGCCGGACGACCACCCTTATCTCACCGAAACGGCCTTCGAAATCTGCCCGTGAAGTAGCTGGAAATTCCCAAAGAAATAAGCCGCGTGCTGCTGTGTTTGCTATCACAACACCCTCGGGAAATGTCTATCCACCGCGAGCTCACGGTCGACAGCCCGACGTCAGGACTTGGATGGAAAACAACTGCTATCACACTCATGGACCCAAGGACGAACCCCGTCGCAACCTCTCTAGCCTCTCAGTGACGTCGACGGCACCACGCGCAGGGCATACACGAGCAGACTCCAGATGCGGACCTTCGGTCTTGGCTTGGCAGCGTCTCATGATAGCACGGGCATCATCACCTGCAAAAACAATCTTCAGACCAGCTAGAGGGATCAACAACAAAGGTCCTGAAAGATCAGCCGTGCGACGTTGTTACACGAGGAAGCTGACGACGCCGAACCAAGCAATAACAATCTCCTGACGCCCTACGTAACAGCTTTTAAGAGCTCCCTGCCGAAAAATCCCAAGCAGCGTTCAACCATCTAAAAGAATAAACGTCTGAAGAAAGCTCGGGAAGTTGATGGCCAGGATGAGCAACGACTTGCTCGTTGAGAATCCGTAGGCAGCCCGGCTGATCTACCTCCCTTTGGCTAGCGTTTCCCCCCGGGGCTAGGGCGACCACCGTCGAAGATCAAGATTCCGTTGGTTCCAAGCAACCCATCGCGAAACCTCCCCGAAGACAACGTCGATTCGCTTCATGCAAATGGAAGGTACCCGCCGTTTTATAATGATATTTCGAATATTTGATTTTCCTTTGTAGATAATTTCCGACGAAATCTGCAGCGACCTTTGTGATGAAGCGAAAAATAAAAAATAAGAAACAAAAGTGGCGATTTTTGAGAGATTGAGACAAGATCACAACCCAGCATCAAGGCTCGACACTCACCGTCCTCGAAAACAGCCCTCATAAAGAAGGAATCAGCTCGGATCAGCCAAGTGGCGGAGCTGCTCTGCAGCTCTTGACCTCGGTGTCACCTTAGATGGTCGAAGACCACTGCTCAACTTAGTGGGAGGTCCCCGATACGTGGAGATACCCGTCGCAGCCCGCCGAAACATCCCAGTCGACAACTGAAATCACCCCAACGTAGCAAAGGTCGGATGGCAGTGCCGACTCCGCCTCGATCGATCTCTAGTCTCAACCCATTGTCGCCCAAAATTCGCGTACTCAAGGAGTCACCAGACCGGACCCCTACAGAAGACTCGAAGTCAGCACGCTCGCGAGTCTTGACTGAAAGCACGTTTCATGGTGCCAGAGCCCGACCATCAACATCAGAAAAGGCCTTGAATCAGCCCAAGAATAAAAAGAAATCGTCAAAATTAATCAGCTCCGCGATGTATTCGTTGTCGTATTCTTCGTCGCCGGGCATCGACTACCTCCAGCCCGTCGGCCAATAGCCCCATGTCAGAACTTGGCGTAGAAGCATGTTCCCCCACAACTCGACCACCATCGCCATGGAAGAACTGCTTTTGACATCAACCCGCGAAGCCGAAGTCAAATAAATCAGCTAGGTTGCACGCCTGTTTGCAGCCCTCGATCCTCGCCCGTACGAACCTACTAATCGATCTAGGATCACTGATGGATTCTTGGGAACATGCCTTGTGCACGGAGCGACTTAGTGCGAACACGTGATTGCTGCCGTCATTGCAACTAACAAGCAAATTCGAGTCGGCCGAGCATGAGGCTAAGAAAAATATGGGACCGGTAATGCACCGCTGCTATACTGCCAACACATGGAGATATCCATCATGGCTAAGAATGCAGCGAGGCAATCAAGATAGAGGTCGGCAGACGCACTGATATCCTCAAGATCGAGAGAATCGGCACATCTCGTGTCCAAACGGAGGTAACCCCTATGTATTTATTAAATTCTAATATTTTTCCTCCGACGCAGACAGCAGCTCCGGGCGTGCAACGGCGTAAAGGTCGGAAGCTCCACTATTTTCGCCTAACGACATAGGACTGATCCGAGTGATGATATGGCAGCCCGCCAAGCCTACTCTCAAAGCTTCGAAACATTTTAGAACCAGCGATCGAAAGGACGGAGCTATAGAAGGGCACGGGGGGTGGTTCCATTGACCCCACGGCCGGCCGGATTATCCCTTAGTACTGTACCAACCGAAACTTCGCCGGAAGTTAGTTTTCCTACAGACCCCCGCTGTAATGGGATAAATTTGGGCAAGGAGGAAATCCGATGAAGATGATGAATAGTAATGGGTTGGACTTATTTTTTTTACTGAATGGGCTTCAATAATTTGGATTTTTTTAATTAATTGTTTTTTCTGGGCCTTTTTCGTTTGGGCCATTTTGGTTATAAGTATTTATGGCCTTCCTTCTTTTTATTAATTGCTTTATGGCCTTCCTTCTTTTTATTAATTGCTTCAAATTAGGTTTGATCTTAATTCCTCTTTTTAACAACGTAATTGCGTTGAAAAAAAAACCAGACGTCGAATGGAGCAAGCAACGCAAGGTTAACAATAAATTTGTAACCCACGTCCTCGTTACTGTTAGGTAATGTTAATCTTTGCGATATTTTGGGGTCTATTTTATTCATGTTTGGTGGTATATTTGATGCTATAATGTTGAAATGCTAAGTGGGTATCATTTTAATCATTTGTAGGACTTTTAGTATGGATAGGTGGGTCGTGAGAACAAAAAAAGGTCAACCAATTGGTGGTGGGTCCTCTTCCATAGGTGACAATTCGAATGAGAGACAAAAAGGTAAAAGATATCGAAAGATGAAGAATCAAAAAGTGATGATATTATTGGTGATCCCGCCTTACGTAAACCAATTAATTGCTATTCGATTGAGGTAAGAGATTATATAAGGAGACAGTATTTAGTGAAAGGCCCTTGTCAACCGATTGCACATATATTCCCATCAAGTGATTTTAGTGGTGCGAGAAGGTTCCAAAGCACGTGGTTCGCGAAACATAAGTGGCTAGAATATAGCTCATCTAAAGATGCAGCATTTTGTTTTTGGTGTTTCTTATTTGCTAAAGGCCACAAGCATGGAGATGACGCGTTCACAATAGTCGGTTTTAGGAATTGGAAAAAAGCTTTAGAAAGATTTGTGGAACATGAAGGAGGAAAAGTAGCATACATAATTATGCTAAAATGCAACTTTTAGGTTTTGAAGATCAAAGGCATAGTGTTGATTATGTGATAATGAGAAAAAGCGAAGAAATGGAAGTTGCATACCGCATTAGATTGACTGCTGTTGTAGATGTGATTCGGTTACTCTTAGGACTAGGCTGGCTTTTCGTGGCGATGATGAGTCTCCAAAATCATTGCATCGGGGAAATTTTCTTGAGATAGTGAGATGGTATTGTGCACACAATGAAGAAGTAAATAAGGTAATGGTGGCAAATGCTCCGGGAAACAATCAATTGACGTCTCCAGTTATTTAAAAACAAATTATAAGTGCTTGTGCAAGTGAGGTGAAGAAAGTTATTCTTAATGAAATTGGGGAAAAAAGATTTTCTATTTTGTTTGTGAGGCTCGAGATTGTTCGGTTAAGGAGCAAATGGCGATTGTTATTAGATTTGTAAATGGCAAAGGGGAGGTGATTGAGCGATTTATTGGAGTCGTTCATGTTATCGAGACTTCGGCTCAAGCATTGAAGTATGCTATTGATGATTTCTTTGCAACGAACGGCTTGTCGATTTATAGTCTAAGAGGCCAAGGATATGACGGAGCGTCAAAATGCGTGGGGAATTTAACGGATTAAAATCTCTTATTCTTAAGGAGAATAAGCATGCCTATTATGTTCATTGCTTCGCTCATCGACTTCAATTAGTTGTTGTTGCCACGGCGACGAAGCATACGATGGTGAATAGTTTTTTGAATACTTAACCATGATTGTGAATGTTGTTGGTGCTTCATGCAAAAGGAAAGATGCTCTTCGGCAAAAGCAATATGATAATCTTGTGAAAAGTATAGAAAATGGTGAAACTTTGACGGGGAAGGGCAAGAATCAAGAAACAAGTTTGGCTAGAGCGGGCGAAACACGTTGGGATTCTCACTTTAAAACTGTTACAAGACTCTTTTACTTGTGGAATCCAGTGAAAGAAGTACTTGCAATTGTAATGGACGATGGACATGATGGGAAAAGCCGAGGTCTTGCTACGGGCTTGCTTGATAAAATGGAGAGCTTTGAATTTGTATTCATTGGTCGTTTAATGGAGCATATTTTGGGAATGACTAATGCGTTGTCACAAGTTCTACAGCAGAAGACTCAAAACATAGCCACCGCTATTGAATTGATCAAAACTTTGAAAAGTGACTTGAAGAAATTTAGAGATGATGCTTGGGATGATTTGTTAAGTGAAGTCGTTGCATTTTGTTCTTCAAATGAAGTCGACGTGCCAAATATGGATGATTTTGTTAAAGGTCGAGCTAGGAAGACAATTGATGGTCGCCAAAAGACATATCTACATTACTATCGAGTAGATATCTTCTTGCTGGTATCTTATTTTATTACATATCAATAATTGTTTGTTTCTAACCAACAATTGATTACTCTTTATTGTTTTAAATGATAGGTGGTTGATCTTATTTCTGAAGAGATCAACAATCGCTTTACCGAATCGAGTTCTGAGTTGCTTAAATGTATTGGTTGCCTTGATCCTAGAAATTCATTCTCTAGTTTTGATCACAGCCAAATACTTCGTCTTGCTGAGTTATATACTGAAGACTTTACTTCAAGCGATCTCTCTGAATTGAGTCATGAACTCAGGACATATATTTCTCACATGAGATCAAGTGAAGCTTTTTCCCAGATTAATGATATTGGAGATCTTTCAAAGAAAATGGTCGAGATGAAGCGCCACGATGCATTTCCGTTAGTATATCGGCTTATTAAATTGGTGTTGGTCTTACCTGTTGCAACAGCAACCGTTGAAAGATCATTCTCTGATATGAAGATTATCAAGACAGACTTGCGTAATAAAATGGGGAATGACTTTCTAACAGACTGTATGTTGTGTTATGTTGAAAATGAAATATTTGTAAATGTTGAAACAGAAGTTATATTGCAAGAGTTTCAAAGCATGGGGTCTCGTAGGATGCAATTGCCACCGCTTTGAAGTTCTCGTGTTGATAATATCTCGGCGGATCAAAGCTAGTGGCATTTCATGCATAAGATGTATTCGATAACATTATTTTGTATTGAATTATGAAGGAGTTTGGATTTCTTAATGTTGTTTTTGTTTACAATACATTATAATGATTAATATGGAGCCCCCACGGTGTCCGAATCCTGGTTCCGTCCCTGGATCGAAGGATAAACTCGCTAGATGAAAATCCACCCCCGGCCACCACTTCGTCGCCATCGCACCTTGTTCCAGTCCCACATCCGATCAAATGCTGCCAGCTGAAAAGGCTTGCCAAGAAGCATTCTTGTTGCGACTCCGAATCTATTATAATCACTGTAATCTGAGTCTGCAATCACACCGAACATGGAAAGCCTAAACCGCCCAACCTCGACGAACTCGGCACATGTTTCGTGAAATCCACGGTAACCATGACTAACTGTTGTCCTACGTAGACCAAGACTATTCGGTGCCAAATCGCCATGTTCAAGCGAGTGGGAGGAACGTCCGACTCGAATACTACCCAGAAGCCATGATTGCCGGATTTTGTGGAGCACAACCACGACGAGATTGATCCCCATACGTCTGATGTTACCACCACGGCCGCCCCTTCGCCAATGACAAATCCGCCATTGCTCGCGGCTCGGGACCCGGTCGTAAGTTTCGTTAATTTATATGGGTAGATTCAAAACTATAAAACTGTGGGGACCGTTTTTGTTATTTAAGTTAGGACTGATACTAGAAGCATTGAAAATATACGGGTTAGTTTCATAATTGGCAAGACATTGAGCCCTGTTTTATCATTTTTGCGGGTCTCAATTAATGGGCCTTTTGTTTTTACTGGGCTGCTAGAGTTATTCGTGGACTGTTAGAACTTAATCATTAGGGTCGCTGGAATTAAATTAATCGCCTTCTTAAATTATTTTATTGGGCTACTAGTTGCTTAAATTATATAACTTACATGGGATTATTAATCATTGACTGATTCTTTCTTGAGCTCTGCTTCTGAAAATTAACCTTTATTGCTCGACGAAAAATATCAACATTGACATGATCGGACTGTTGCACGTTCACGGTTTCCTTTGAGCTATTTGAGTGCAGGAATTCCTGGCGCTTGCGGGCGCACGGGAATATTACTGACAGGCTTCGACCTTGTTTACCTCGCCGCAAGGAAAATCTGCTGCTCTTGAAAAAATAAATTATTCGGGGCAGCCATGTCGACCTCCATCGCTGCAAAAACATCCTCAAAACCAGCCCAAGAGATCAACAGATATCTTCGAAGGAATCAACCATGCAATGTACTCGGTGTTGCCTTTCTTCATCACCGGGCAGCACCCGGCTACCGCAAGCCCGCCGGCTAACAGCCCCATGTAAGAACTTGGCTGGAAAACAGGTGCCACCGCAGCCCGATCGCTTTCGACACCAGCTTGCGAAGCCGAAATCAGCTAAAAAATAGGCGAGATCAAACGCTTGCGCGCAACCCTCGATTTTCGCCCGCACAGCGTAGCTAATGCATCTGAAGACTCTATCTGAATCTTCAAAAAGCCCTCTACTTAAGGAGGCATTGCACGTGGTCGGAGAAAATTGTCACAACGACCGCCATCGAATGATAAAGTCCTGCAGGTGCCAAGGAACCCATCGTGAAACCTCCCCAAAGACTACGCCGATTCGTTGCACGCAAAATAAAAGAGACTGAGAGGAGCTCACAGCCCAGCATCAAGGCTTGACACTCACCGCCCTCATGAAGAAGAATCAGCTCGAATCAACAAAGTGGCACGGCTTCACTTGCAGCTGTTGACCTCGGCTTGTCACCTTGGATGGTCGAAGACCACCGTTAAACTCATGGGAGGTACCCCTTATTCTAGTATTATATTTCGGATCTTTGACCTTCTTTCTCAGTTTTTCGAAGCTCGACGACGATCTATACAAAAAAAGAAAAGAAAAAGGAGAGAAGCTGCGATTTTCGAGATGAGCTCACAGCCCAACGTCAGGGCACGGCACAGAAACTCATTTTGCCACAGCTCGGTCACCACCGCCCTCGGGAACAGCCTTCGAAGGCAACCCTAACTAGAATTCTGCTCAGATTCGCGAGGTTATACGCTCGCGATTTTGCCCTCGAATTTCGCCCGTACAACTTAGCTTATGGACCCAAGGACGCCATCTCGCTTTTTAAAAAGCACTCTGCTCATGGAGTCCCACGTGGTCGAGAATTGTTGTAGTCACCACTCTCAAAGGTCAAGAGCCCGCCGGCATCGAAGAGTGTAACATGAGGCGTCACGAAAATAAAAACTGTTGACTCGTTTCACCCAAAATAAGAGAAATCGATGGTGCTCCGCACACGAGAAAAAATATATAGCAGAAGACTTGCAAATTTACTTCTCGAGGGAACGCGCAACCCCCGGAATGCTCCCGGTTATGAGGATGATCATCGAGCTCCATGCTCTATTCTTCTACGAGTTCTCTCCGACTGAAGCTTACGTTCGTGACTCGGTTGTAAGTTTTTCGACGACTTGGGGTAATCTTAAAGTTATGAAATCATGAAACTTATTGTTATCATTTTTTACTAACATGCTCAATGAGGAATGAAATATGCTAGGATGTTTGGTTTGCTGATCGATTTATTAGCTGTTAGAGAATTAATTTATAGTTGTAGAAATTATGCATATATGTTGTTGGTCTAGATATTCACAGATTCTGCCTCAAAGACCCGACCTGCTCAGGCCCCTAAACACGTTCAACGCTGGTCCTTGAGAACCAGACCCTCTGATACTCGAGAATTCAAGCTATATACGCTGATGACTCGCTTATTTGTAAAATGAAAGCGCCGATCGAAAATTTCGCCCGATAACAAGATTGAAGACCTTGGCCAAGGCCGAAGACCGTTCTCCTAAAAATTCCTTCTCTAAGAGGCAGCTCATCGAACCCCTCGGGAACAAACTATTCCCCTCGGGAAAACTATATGCGCACATTGAATCCCTCTGCGAAAGGCTGAAATCTTCCCCTAGGGAAGAGAAGACAACGCGCACATTGAATCCCTCTGCGAGAGGCAGCTCACTGTTCCCTTCGGTAACGTCACGCACATTTAATCCTTCTGCGAGAGGCTGAAATCTTCCCCTAAGGAAGAGAAGACCACGCGCACATTGAACCCCTATGCGAGAGGCACCTCACTATTCCGTTCGGGAACGTCGCGCACATTGAATCCATCTGCGAGAGGCTGAAATGTTAGGTCCTTTTTTATCCAACATAGATCGAATATAGAAGAATCGAATCGTAAATCTAAGAAATTCGAAGCTTACGTATGAGATTTACCTTCGTTGAAGATTGGGAGAGAAAACTTGTAGAACAAGTAAGGGTTGGCGAATTTTTCTCTCTAAAATTTTCGATTCTAATTTTCAATCTGTAAAACCCTACAAAGCGCACTCCTAATTTTCTTAGGAGTTCACTTATATACCACCTCGTGGTATATTTACACAAGTAGTCCTATATAATGACTAATTACAATTTAGCCCAAGACTACTAATTTGAATAGCAAGACTAAGACAACTCTATTAATTGAATACAATAAAACAGTTCCAACAAACTCCCCCTTTGTATGCAATTTTCAACATGCGCTGGTTGTCTTCGTCTTGCAGTGGAAAGAGTCCTCGAGTCCTAAAAATATCCTCTTTAGAAAATCTTCAAGCTCACCAAGTCTTCTAGGCATTGGCTTTTTCTTCGAATCTTCCTTTGAAAGTCCGCGTTCCATTCCTCCCGTTGAAAGCACACGAAACACGAAACTCCCCTTATTTGGGTCAACCTTGTGTTGAGATTGGGGCGTCCGATGTGAGGTTTGGAGAGGTGAACACGGTTGGCATTTTCGATCATTGATGCAGTGGACACAGTTGGCAACTTCAGTCCTTGATGATGCTTGAGTTACGTGTCATTCGGTCCTCAGTCCTTGCTTCTTCTTCCGGAAGCAGGGGAATGAGAGAGTCGAGGAGAGGGCTCGGAGTTTATCCATCTTTTCCGTTTCGCCAAATTCGTCTTCTCCGAATGGAAGTTGTCTGGTTCGGCCTCGAAGAAGCGTCTCTAGTTCCAGAAGAAAGTATGCCGTTTTGTATTAAGTTGTACCAAGCTTCCTTTGAATGTGGCGTTGCCAGGTTTCAGAGTGGTACGCGCGGAGGAATTTGGTGGGTGGACCGACCGATTGTGTATGCATAACCCCTTCTCCCCCTCATGGCGAATAGTGTGAACGATGTCGGCATGTTAATTTGGAGGTAGATAGGGACACAAACAGGTCGGTGAGGGTAATAACCGGACGGAGTCACAAAGGCAATCCGTCGAAATGAGTACCGGGGACACATAGGCGTCCCGTTGACATCAACTAGGAGCAAAGCTCGTAGAAGATGGCCGAAACCGTTGTTGCTTTGATGTTGTAACGGTCGGACTACATTCCGATCCTCGAAACATGTCTTTAAAAAGGACATGTCTACGGAAGTTCTAACGTAATCACAAAGATTAGGTGTATTAAAAAGTGTATGTGTCCTAAAAAATTTGAAAATTTTGGGGAGTAAGGACACACGCGAGTGTTCAATAAAAGCGTCGTACGGGGCGGAATACCACTTAGTTCAATATCTCCTGTTTCCGAGTGAAGCGGTGATAGCAGACGTGGTTCCCCGCGATTTATGAAACACCTATCTTTTGAGAGATAGACGAGTGGTTAAGGCTCGGTTGTGCATGCGCCGTTGGACCTAATGCGACGACTTCTACCCATGAGCTAATTAAAATTAGCACCTGTACCTATGGAGGTTGATCCGAAAATTATGTGAGATAAGGGAGTGATGTATCTTCAAAGACTTCCTAGGCATCATCAAAATAATCTTGCTTGGTCGCAAATGCTCGAACGCGTTCCGGGGTTAGGATCAAGTCGGATTAGACTGAACCATAGGAACATAAAATCCGTGCTTCCGGGGTACGTGAGAAGTGTTGCTCTAGTTGAATTAGCAAGCCGGAGCCGGTCGATGAAAATACGGAGCATTTGATCTTCACTTAGATCGTCGCCGTCATCTTTGGAAAATTTTGTCCGTTTGAAAGCTCGAGATTCTTCATGGTACGTCCATCTTTGGATGTGAGAGAATAAATCCGAGAAGCATATCGAGAAATAGAAAGGAGAGGTTTTTGTTTTTTATTTTTTTTTTATAATTTTTCTTCTTTCTCCTTTTTATCCTTCTTTTTTTATCTCCTTTTCTTTTATATCCCTTTTTTTTATCGTTTTTTTATCCCTCTTTTTTTTATCTCCTCTTTTTTTTTATCTCCCCTTTTTTTATTATTATTTTTTATACCTTTTTCTTATAGATATATATATATATATATGTATGTATACTATTCATATAGTAGTATTATATTTATATCTCCGAGAAAGTGTGACGAAAAAAACTTGTCAAGAAACTTTATGGTGAAAAGTTTCTCGAGAAAGTGAAGAAAAAATCGGCAAACTTTTTCGGATGGTTTTATTTTTAATTTAAGTATAAAAGATAAAGAAAATCAAAGTAGTTATTTATGCTTTCCATCTCCAAAAGAAAATGCTTCGAAAATAAATCCCCCCTAGAAATATGCGTAATTAGCTTGACGAATATTACAAATCTCATTCCCTTAAATCGCTCGTTGTAAGTGTTTTTTTTTTTGGTATGAAAGATTTTCATTACCACAACTGCCCCAGTGTTCATACATCCCACATTAAAAACCATTAACTAAGAAGATAACAGATCAGAGATGTATCCCACAGCCTGAGATGAATTCCTCTTAAATCTCATGCCTCTCGCTTGCGCTTTAAACTCTCTCTGAATTGTCTTGAATAGAACCATAGCCTCTCGCATCCCCACTTTGTGTAACCTTGCATTCCTCTCATTCCATACACCATATGCCACCGCCGCTATCCCTGCTATCTGGATCTTTGCTACCGGGTTTTCTGTTTTCCCATCTTTATGAGCTTCCTCTCCCATCCCTCGAAGCTATCTGGCATTACGCACTTCATCCAACTGCTCGTCGCCCCTTGAAGACTCTTACTATAAGGACATTCCCATAGAAGGTGCTCTATGGTTTCATCTGCTTGCATACACAGTACACACCTCGGGTCAGCTATAGTCATTCCCCACTTCTTCAATCTATCCCTTGTGAGTAGCCGTTTATGCATTATAAGCCACATAATAAATGTATGTTTAGGCAGTGTCCAACGATTCCACACAGCTGCTGCAATCTCAAATTTAGGTCGAGATCCCTTAAGCCACTTATACCCCGAAGACACAGTATAGTTTCCATCAGTAGTCTCTAGCCACACATCATCTTTGTAACCTCCTCGCATCATATCTCGAACCTTAATTAGTTGCCTCCATTGCCAACTGCAATCCCCTGTTATTTGGTACTCCCAGAACTCAGTCCTCGTTGTAAGTTTTTCTCCCCCTCAAATAAAGCTCATTGAAAAGGTACTAATCGAAAAATGGTATTTATCGTGTCCGTTCGTAATATGCATTTGAAAATTTTTAAAACTCGTTTAAAGCGCTGAAATGCATATAGAAAATGTATCATTTGAAGAGTTTTCAAAGAAAATATGTATATATTTTTTCGACGAAACTCATATGCATATGTAAGTTTGAAATATACCTCATTGAAGCTTAGTTGTAGTAGCTCACGCCTCATCCCTTAACATGTACGTGGAGCCACTACGTCGAATTCCATACATGAGGGAAATCTGCAAAACTATCGGGACTTTGGTACCCATTGTCGTATTGGTCCTCCCTTATTAGCAGAAAACGAGTTAGTCGTAAATCGTGTAAAATTAGATTGTGAGCCTAAGTTGGTCGAAGATGTAGTCTTAGGAGTCCATATTTGACTAGGACTTTGTGACTTGATATCCGACTTAGGAATCCATTTTTGCTTGATTTTACACGGATAAGTAATTCTAGCATGTAAATATGTGCTCCTAGAATGTGTACTTGTAAAGGTCTTCTCAGTACCTAGTCATAATAAATGCTTTTCGGAACGATTATTGACTGGGTACTTCATGTAAGAATACGAGCAAATAGAGTGATAAGCATGTAAAGTAGAAGTGTCGTAATTCCTACTTGGAAAATGCACATTTTTCACATGATAAAAAGAATTTCGAAAATTATTTTCAAGTCTAGGCTTTTCAAATGAAAATTAGTAGAATCATTTGAAGCACACGATGAAGTTTGTGCGCTAGAACTTGAAATATTTTCGTGAACATTTTTTTCTTTTTGAGAGCGGGAGAGGAAGACTTTTGATCTTTATTATTCATTCTTGGAGCTTTTCTGTTCTCTCGTTTCCGCGGGACTTGTTCCCTGACTACAGAAAGTGCGGGACTTTTACTTTGAATTTCAGCTCTGGTCAAGATTGACGCAGAACTAGTAGAAGTCATTTCGGTGGTAGGAACGAGATCATCCGTTTGCGTTCCTTGATCATGTTTTGAAGATGAGGAAGCTTTGAGATTAGATATCTCCGTTAGAATTTATTCTTTTCTACTTCAAAATTCTTTCTGTCTGTTTCTAGTGTAGAATTTAAATCCTTTATTCTTGTAAAAATAGAAGGTATATCGACAGAAGAAGAATTTTCAGAATGATGAGATTGTGCTTCCCTGGTCTTAGAAATCGTAAGAAGATTTTCTAATTGATTAATCTTACAATAGAGCTTCCCACGTTCTTCTCCTAAGAAAGCATAGTTATTTTGAGCAGTGCTCTTCTCGGCTTGACAGGTGTCTAGACTCTTAGTTAACTCACTTATCTTAGAATTAGATTTTTCTATTTGAGCTTCGAGACTAGTGACCTTTTTGTTCACACCCTCTAGTCTACATTTAAGAAGACTTTTCTCGTCTAGATTCCTAAGTAGACATTTATGGTTGTTGTCTAGCCTGCCCTCTAATTCCTTAACACCGAGCTATGCTTCTCTAACAAAATATGCTTAGCCCCGCTAAGATTTGAGCTCTTAATTAGTTCATCTATTTTCGCACTAGAGCTCCTAAGGTTAAATTCAGAAATTTCTAGCTTAGATTCAAGACTAGAGACCATATCGAGAGCACTAGCTAGTCTTAATTCTAACTCTACTTTGACATTGCATTCTTCTATGGAATTTGTAGCTCTACATGTCTCCTGATTTTCCTCTACTTGGACTACATCAGAATTTTTGCTAAGTTCCTTAACCTTAATTTCTAAGGTTTCTATCTTAGCCTCGAGTGTTCTAACATTTTCAAGTTCATTCTTATATTTTTCATAACGTTTCACTGCCGAATTAAAATTGATTGTAACTTGGTCTTGTAAAATCTTTATATTTGGATCCATGATGTTTTATTGTAGTCTAAATTTTGGTTGGATATTTTGGTCGTTGACGTGTTTTGTGATTTGGATTTTTTTTTAATACTGATTGAACTATTTGGCTTTTAAAATTTGAGTTTCGAAAAGATTTTGGTTTTGAAGTTTGATTTTAAAAATATACCAAGAGCTGTTTCAATAATGTGCCAACAGTACTGTTTTCGATCGAAAACAAATTTTATTAAGTTTTTTTCTTTAAATGTCAGCAGAAAGCACTGTTTTCGATCGAAAATAATTCTCGATTAAAAGTATTATTATTTTTTCGAGTGAATGTGTGGAGCACTGTTTTTGATTGTTAAATTTTTCGACGAAGTATTGTTTTTAGAAAATAGTTTGAATTTATAACAGTTATGTATAGATTTACGACCGAAATTGCGATTTGATAAAACGTCGTCGTTTTGAGATTTTAATATTTAATTCTTTAAAATAATTTTTTTTTCGATCGCAAAAATTTTTGCGGGCGAAAAACAAGTTTTGCGACGACAACCTGCAAAAGCAACTAAACAAAAATTTGCGATCGTAAAATCACGTAGAATTTCAATGAAATTGAAAGTTCTTGGGTTAAATTGAAAATTTAGGACTAGATCAGAACTTTTCAGGACTAAATCGAAAACAATTTGGGCGGAAATATAGTATTTCTGGGACATGGAATGCAATTTGCCCTATGTGTATATGTGTATCTAAATGCTTAACGTGAAGAAGGTGAAGCTCAGAGACAGTTTTTATGCGATCGAAAAGCAATTTCGAACGGTTTTGCGATCGTAAAAATTTCTCGAACCAGTTTTTCGATCGTTGACCCAAGTTTCTCGCGTGGAACAGATTTTTCGAGGGTGAAATGTTTTTCGCTGTTGAACGATGAACAGAGGTGAGCACCCAAGCTAACACGAAGAAGACGATGGCAGATTTCTCGATCGAAAAAATTTAAAACGATTTATCGATCGAAAACCTTTCTCGAACAGATTTTGCGAGCGTTGACCGAAGTTTTTCGCGTTGACAGATTTCTCGAGCTTGAACAGAAATTTTTTTTCAGCGAAGAACACGACGAACAGAATAGAGCTGACGCGGAAAAAAAATCACGACCCAAACACAAAATTGTTCGAATTCACCCTGGGTAAATGATCGAAATCGAGCACTGAACAAGAACGAACATTCGATTCAGCCCAATCAAAGCTAAATCAGTCGGATTTTTCTTTCTTTTTTTTTAAAAAAAAATTAAGAATAGACGAAGAACAGTTCGATGAATCAGCGAAAATTCGCACAGAAATAGATTCGATTGATCCGAAATAAGCTTAAGTCAATTAGAAACACATAATCGATCTACAAATTCAGCAAAACAACTCGAAAATTTCAGAAATCAAACTGAAATTATGAAGAACAGTTCGATTGAATATTAGCTCAAATCTTCAGAATTCACTCAAAATCATGTTTCGATCAATCAAATTCAGCTCAGACATGTATAAACGAATCGATCGAAGACTAAAAACAGCCGATTAAATCAGATTTTGAAGAATTAGTCCAATTTCATTGAAGAACAATGCTGAGTTTTTTTTTTTTTTTTAAAAAACAACAGTATCCAAAACTTCAGAAATCAATCCAATTTAATCCAAATCCAAACATGTTTGGCTCTGATACCAATTGTTAGGTCCTTTTCTATTCAACACAGATCGAATATAGAAGAATCGAATCGTAAATCTAAGAAATTCGAAGCTTACGTATGAGATTTACCTTCGTTGAAGATTGGGAGAGAAAACTTGCAGAACAAGTAAGGGTTGGCGAATTTTTCTCTCTAAAATTTTCGATTCTAATTTTCAATATGTAAAACTCTACAAAGCGCACTCCTAATTTTCTTAGGAGTTCACTTATATACCACCTCGTGGTATATTTACACAAGTAGTCCTATACAATGGCTAATTACAATTTAGCCCAAGACTACTAATTTGCATAGCAAAACTAAAACAACTCTATTAATTGAATACAATAAAATAGTTCCAACATGAAATCTTCACCTAGGGAAGAGAAGACCACGCGCACATTGAACCCCTCTGCGAGAGGCAGCTCACTGTTCCCTTCGGGAACATCACGCACATTGAATCCCTCTGCGAGAGGCTGAAATCTTCCCCTAGGGAAGAGAAGACTATGCGCACATTGAATCTCTCTACGAGAGGCAACTCACTATTCCCTTCACGGACAGTCGCATGCATTGAACCGCCTCTGCGAGAGGCGGTACTTTCCCCTTTTGGACCATTTTGCAAGAACTATTTCCGTGATCTCCAAGGCTCTCCTCGGGATCGGGGGGGCGCCTCTGATCCAAGGCAAGAAACCCTAAGTTTGGCGCACACTTAAGCAAAATAAAGACCGGATCTCGATGGCCCGAGGCGAGAGACCTCTCGCTCGACAAGTATCGCCCCGAGTACATTGGATAAAGAAGGCTTTCAAGGCAAAGACAAAAGTCACAACCCGAAGGACGAGACAAGATAGAATCACTCGAAACCACTATGCGAGGTAAGTAGCCCTTTTCTCAATACTCGAATATTTTGTTACGTCCAAAATTCACTAAACTCTTTTGGACTATTTGTGAGGGGGACTATTGTTATCCCCGAATTTAACCCGGTAAAATTATTCGAGTCTATTCAAAAGGGAAGAAATATTTCCCGCGAAAAAACACCACCCGAGGTAGCCGAAGGAACTCCACCCGAGGGGTGACGCCACGCTCGAGCAATTTCCCGAGGACGCCGAATGACCGAGGGGATCTATGCAAACATAGTGGGCTAACTTATCTTACGTGGACTCATAAGACCACCACTTACTCTCTTTATCATGGCCCCCAACGTATTATAAGCCCAATAATCACTAAGTGTCATGGGGTATGGAGTAGGTGGTCACAAGAACCACCTCTCAATCGTGTGATCCATTTTTTGGGTGCATGAACTGACATATATAAAGGAGCTAGAAGAAATGCAAAACGGCCATCCCTCATTCAATCTCTCATACGATCTATCCCTCTCACTCTATCTCTTACTCTATCATCTCATACGACTCTCTGGCAGGAATAACACGTACGGCAAGATCATAGACCACGGAGGCATTCTCTCCAGCTCAATGATCGACCGACCCTCCCTTCCTCTCATCATCATATATTTTCTATTTTCACATATTTTTATATGCTTTAACATTATTTTCTTTAATGAACATGTTTACGTAAAAGTTGGATTACAAACAGAATTCAAAACCATGGCCGACTGTCAAACAACAGAAGAGGAGGATCAACTAAATAGGAGCATTAAACGTGCACGGAAAATCCAAATCCGAACAAGGACTGAATCATTCAGCAATACATCACAGGATGCCACTTTCCCTACTGTTGGTGACGCAACTCTGGATGGAGGAAAAAGGAAGTTTTCGTACAGGGAGGCTGTGCTGGAGCAGAGGTCAACGGAATCCTTTACTGGCGATCTCTCCGGCGATCATCATGACTGCGATTCAGAGGAAGAGGATGACGAAAACTGTTTTGAACTAGATGATGTGCGCTTTACTAAAGAACAGCTAAAAAACTTCCGCAGGCCATGGAAGTCATCGCTCATCATCAAAGTTCTCGGCAAAAAAGTAGGCTACGATAGTTTCACCGTCGCCTCAGCACCTTACGGCGACCACGGGGCAGTTTCAAGTTGATCAGTCTAAGCCATGATTACTTTGTTGCTCGATTCACTTTGAAGGAAGACCGGGAGAGAGTTCGGCTGGATGGGCCATGGAAGATTTTGGACCACTACTTAGCTGTGAGAAGATGGACCCCAAGATTCCGGCCTTCCGAAGCTACAATACAAAGCAGCACTTTGGCTTCGCATACCAGATTGCCCCATCGAACTCTATAACGAAGAAGGTATGAGCGGAATCGTTGATTTCCTAGGGCGCACCATTAAAATCGATATGAATACCCAACGCCAGGATATGGGGAATTTCGCGCGTCTATGTGTGGAAATTGACCTCAACAAAAGTCTCATACCACATATCATGATGTTAGGTGACCTTTACCAAATTCAGTACGAAGGAATTCACTTGATATGCTTCAACTGTGGACTTTACGGCCATAAGCAAGATGACTGCCCGGCTAAGGTGGCTGAGAAGGGAAAAACAGATGATGACAATACCGATCCACAGCGACCGGATGCAGGCGAGGCTGAATCGAGCAGAGCGGCGGAACAACGTGCATACCTCGTCGAGAATCCGACTAACACACCTCCGGCGCCGAGCCATGGGCCATGGATGTTGGTGGAGAAACCGAAAAGGAAACCTCCTAATTAACGGACAGAAATCGCGCCTTTTCAGGGGCCCGAAACGGGAAAGCAATTAACGTACGAAGCGAGAATCATGGAAACGGTTCAAGATTTAAAATTTTAGAGGTTACTGAGGAGGGAAATCAGGAGCCGATCCCGCCGGAAGAGTCCTCCAAAGGAAAGGAAAAATCTATGGGGTTGATGGGAGCTAATCATGGTCAAAATCAAGGAGACAATTCAGTTATTGTTCAATCGGAGCAGGGGCTAATGGAAAAGAGCTTTGGGCCTAAGAATGTGGGTCGGGCTGATTTTGGGCTCTCCAACTCCAAAGGTAATGGCCAACTTGGGCCACGATCAAGGAAATCCCTTAATGCTAAGAAGAACTCTACCAAGGATTCAGCCTACCAAGAATGCAGCCCGCCAACCTAGGGCTGAACAGCCCCAGCCAATCAACAAGGCCCACGAGTCTCTTCTCATCCATAATAGAACTAACCATCGAACCGAGCCACTTGTAGAAATAGTGTCCTCGTCAGCGTTCACCTTCACAGCTGGTCTGTCATCAACTACAGCTCAAGACGACGACCTAATCCTACCAGACCAATCAGACTCACAAATAGCAGACCAAGTTCAGCCGAGGATAGAAGAGGAACCACCAGACTCTCACTCGCCGCCAAGAGTCGGTACCCCTGTCTTGCATGATGATATGCATGCGGTGCGCTCACAACAGGAGGCTGTCGTTGAGAATTCACACCCAACTACAGCTAATACTTCGAACATGGTGATCGAGAGGGGAAGTCACTCCCCACACATTTCTCAGTCTTTATGATTATTCTAGCCTGGAATTGTAGGGGAGCGCGAAGCAGCCGATTCACCAGTGTACTTTCTGATATGATACAAGCACATCAACCAGATATCATATTCATCACGGAGACCAAGATTAGGACCCCCTGCAGACTCGATTTGTAGAAGGTTTCCACAGTTCAAATGCACACGAGTAGAAGCCCGACGGTTTCGAGGAGGCATCTGGGCTTTCTGGAAAGACCTTAGCATTACTGTTATTGAGCTTAGGCGACACCAGCAAGCTATCCACTTTAAGTTCGAACTGGGTCGATCATCAGGTTTGATAAAAGCAATACACGGAAGCCCCCAACGATCTGAACGCCTCTCACTGTGGCAGTTTCCGGAGTCGATCGAAGATACAGAACATACCCCATGGCTAACTATCGGCGACTTCAATGAAATCATCTCTTCAGACGAGAAAAAAGGCGGGGCTCCATTCAATCCAAATCATGCTGTCCGCTTCATTGACATGATGAATCGTTGTCATCTTATGGACCTGGGGAGTACAGGACCTGCATTCACTTGGAAAGGGCCACTTTTGCCGGGTTACGAACAGCTATTTGAGAGACTTGATCGTGGTTTATGCAATCAGCCGTGGCAAACATCGTTCCTAGATTCGATGATCCAAGTCTTACCGCGCATCAAATCAGACCACCACCCAATATTGTTCCGTTCGCGTGCCCTTACGCCCCAATATGGTTCGAATCGACCATTTCGGTTTCTAGGCGCATGGCAACTCCACGAAATTTTTCCATCTCTCATCAACTCGGCCTGGTCTTCAAACCGGACGCTCCAAATTAATCTTGAGACGCTACAAGGTAGGCTTAAGGTATGGCATCGGGATGTGTTTGGTAGCATTCAGGAACGAAAAAATAATATCTTAGCCAGAATTGGAGGAATCCAACGCGCCCTACAGAGAGGAGCCAACCCTTTTTTGACGAATCTGGAAAAGGATTTGACGCAAGAACTAGAGAATATCCTGTGAAAAAAAGAATTAACATGGCTTCAGAAAGCCCGTTGTGATTGGGTGCGCTATGGAGATAGGAATACCAAATTCTTTCATACGAGGGCGATTATAGCGCGCAAGAGGATTAAAATAGAAACATTAAAGAAGGATAGTGGAGAATGGACTTCATACCATGAAGAGTTAAAAGGGCTTGCAACTCGTCGAGACCTTTACGGTCTAAGCGAGGCTATGACGACATTGGTTACTTGGACCACCTTCAAGCCTATCTCTGCGGAAAACTATGCAAAGCTAACCCGACCCCTTGACTCAGATGAAATAAGAGCAGCTTTGTTCACCATGGGAGCTTTTAAAGCTCCTGGTCCTGATGGCTTTCATGCTTCCTTTTATCAATCTAACTGGGAGGTGGTAGCTGACGCGGTTATTAAATTCGTTCGCCACGTCCTTGAAGAGGGTGGGTCGGTGGAATCAACCAACTCAACGCTCTTAGTCCTGATTCCGAAGGTTGAGCGCCCCGAGACGATTCATCAGTTCCGGCCAATTAGCTTGTGTAACGTTTCATATAAGCTAATCACAAAGATTATTGCAAACAGACTACGTAGCCTCATGCCAGATATAGTCACCCCAAATCAATCGAGCTTTGTACCAGGAAGACATATCCAAGATAACATTATCATTGCACAAGAATTGGTACACCCTATGGACAGGATGAAAGGGTCTAAAAAATTTATGCTCATCAAGGTCGATGTGGAAAAAGATTACGACCGCATATCATGGGATTTCTTAGAAGAGACACTCACTCTTGCTGGTATTCCAGAGATTCTAAAGAGGGCCATAATGGACTGCGTGACCTCAGCTTCCATACGTATCTTGTGGAACGGTGAAGTTACTGAATCTATCAATATGAAACGAGGCATCAGGCAGGGTTGCCCGCTTTCACCATATCTCTTTGTCCTCTGCGTCGAGCGACTCTCCCATGCGATCATGGATGCAGTTCAGGAAGGCTCTTGGAAACAGATCAGAATCGGCACTAGAGGCCCGCCCATTTCCCATCTTATGTTTGCAGACGACCTCATCCTCTTTGTTGAAGCAACTACTAATCAGGTTCAGGTAATTAATTCCGTATTAGGGAATTTTTGTGAAGCATCGGGCGAGAAGGTTAGCTAGAGGAAAACGTCCATGTTCTTATCTAGAAACGTCCCAGAAGTAGATAGACACGCTATCGCTGGTATTGGAGGGTTCACGGTTACCGCCAATCTCGGGAATACCTCGGTATACTCATTATCCATGGTAGCCCACGCGCATCAACATTTCAAGACATCATTAACAGGGTCAATAACAGACTTACCAGTTGGTCGGCTTCAGCTCTCTCTCTTGCAGGGCGTCTAACGCTTGTTCAATCGGTCTTACAGGCATTGCCTACTTATTACATGCATATTATGCGATTTCCTATTGCTGTATCACGAAAAATCGATCAGCTTTGCAAAAACTTCCTGTGGGGCCACACCGAAAACAGACGACGTATTCATCTCGTAGGGTGGGATAAGATTACAAGGCCAAAATCGATGGGTGGGCTCGGCCCCCACATATTAAGGGAATTCAATACAGCTCTTATGGGGAAACTTGCATGGAGATTGATCACGAGGCCGGATGAACTTTGGGCAAAATTCATTTCCAATACATACCTCGGTCGTTGGATGGAGAGTTGGACCTTCCGAATAAAATCTGGCGACTCGTGGCTTTGGAGAACGCTTGCCGAGGCATGGAACACGGTCCGATCAATGATGGGCTGGGGTCTTGGGGATGGCACACAAGTACGATTTTGGCAGGATAGATGGATTCCAAGCTTGGTTGATCCCCTCTGTAATTCTTCGACACAGGCGATTCCCCCGAGTGACCACAACAGACCTGTTCGAGATTACATTGGAGAGACGGGATAGTGGACTTGGGGAAGCATTGCACCCTTCGTTGGTCCATCCACGCTACTACGGATTGGAAGCATAATAACACCCGAGCAAATTAGGGGTTCGACAGACTTTCCACTATGGACAAGGTCGGCTTCAGGAAAGTACTCGGTGTCATCGGCTTGTGCCGAGTTGATACAGGCTGGTCACTTGGAACAACTGAATCCGCTTTGGCGACTTATTTGGAGGTGGGAAGGTCCTCAGCGTATAAGATCATTTCTCTGGATGGTAGCCCACATTCGCCTCCTGAGTAACGAAGAGCGTAAACGCCGACATATGTCCCCTCCGCATTCTGTCGTCTTTGCCCGACATCTGTGGAACCTATGTTCCACGTTTTGCGAGACTGTCCCAAAGCGCGCAACACATGGACCTCGCTGATTCCACCAAGCATCTCGGGGCATTTTTTCTCATGCTCCCTTAACGATTGGTTACTCTTAAATCTCTCGAAAGTGCTGAACTCAGAGTGGCCCATCGTGTTTGCATCAGGATGCTGGCTATGTTCATGGAGAAATAAAGCTATATTTGACCTGAACATTGTTTACCCAATAAATACAAAAACCATCATCCGGCGCACGGCGGATAGCTTCGCTCGAGTCTCGCAGAATCTCTCTATTCTACAACTGAAGCCTCGCCGCACGTGGTCCATGGTGAGCTGGGAAAAACCACCACCCCAGAAACTGAAACTCAATACTGATGGAGCATCTCGGAAGAACCCGGGTTTAGCAAGCGCGGGGGGACTAATTCGTGATTCCAATGGGAACTGGGTCATTGGCTTTATGCAAAACATTGAGCATTGCTCCTCTGTCAGTGCTGAATTATGGGGCATTCTTACAGGGCTCCGTATGGCTTGGGACTTCGGATGTCGGACCTCGTCGCTGAAGTCGACTCTTTGCTAGTTCATGATATTCTCTCCAGGAAAGCATCTTGCTCACTGAGTTTACAGCCCATGGTATACATCATCGACGACCTCCTTTCCCGTGAGTGGTCTGTCTCCATCCGACACACTTATCGCGAGGGTAATGCATGTGCTGATTGGTTAGCGCGACAAGCGGCCTCGAAACTGATAGGAGTGCATGTTTGTTACGTGGTTCCCATTGGTCTCTACCCCTTGCTTCTAGGGGATATTATCGGGGCTTCCTTACCCCGTCATGTACTTTCTCTATAGTTGGCCATAGCAGCCCCTTGCCTCTCCAAAAAAAAACATTATTTTCTTTTACGCTTTAACGTCGACGAACAATTATCTGACTTGAGCGTTGGAGGGGCGTCGCCCCATTAGCTCGTTTTTTTCATGGTATTTCAGGGATCTGTCGAAGACGAAGACGGCGACGGTCCGATAACTTCCAGCGCACCATTGATGTGTCGTTCGACGGCATCAACCACAAAACTGTAATCGGTATGTTTAATACCCTAAATTTTCGCGCAGATGGTAAAATATTCCCAAACCAGTTCCCAAATTCGAAAGTTCACCCACCATCGATAGTACCAAGCCGGTCCGACCTCCGCCGCCGTCATCCCAACCTCCGCCACCATCCGATTCCTCCGACGACCTCCGCCGTCGTCCGCCGTCGCTCGCCTTCGCCAAATCAGAAAGGCGCACCTTCGTCCACCTCTCTTCGCTCACTCGTTTTCCGCCTTCGCCGGCCTCTCTTCGCCGTCGCCGTCGTCTGCCGTCCGCCGTTTGCCTACCTTTGCCTTTCTCAGGTACGATTCTGATTGTCGCCTTTCTTGCAGCCCTGTAGTTCCCGTCGTCTTTCTTGCAGCCCTGTAGTTCCCGTTGATGGGAAAATTGGATTGCCACCTACCCACTTCACCTACCTCATTAATAATAATAATAATAATAGTATATAGTTAATTATATTCATATTATAATGATTAAATGATGTAAGCAATGACCTAATTGTATTATCATGAAGCTAAGTTTCTTGCCTATAAATAGGCTACGGGGCTTAAGCTAAAAACACACCAAAACCAAAATAGAAAGAGAAATAAGAGAGAGAGAAATATAGGGTAGAAAAAATAGAGGGTTTGTTCGGAATTTGCTCCGACTATAACGACACAATGGCCTAATTTGTATTATCATGAAGCTAAGTTTCTTGCCTACAAATAGTCTACGGGGCTTAAGCTAAAACCACACCAAAAACCAAAATAGAGAGAGAAATAAGAGAGAGAGAGAGAGAAATAGAGGGTAAAAAAAATAGAGGGTTTGTTCGGTATTTGCCCCGACTATAAAGAGAGATAGTGAGTGTTTTCTTCTTTATAGATTGGAAGGTTGCAACCCCTGTTTTTACCCCAGTAATAATATTTCTACCTCGCCCGTGGTTTTTTACCCCGATCCTTAAGGGATTTTCCACGTAAATTCTCGTATCCATTCTATCCTCACAGTCATTTCCAATTCGTTCGCTGTCCATTTCGCAACAAGTGGTATCAGAGCCAGCCCTAATTGATATTCCAAGTATGCTCTGTGGCTGCAACTTTGTCTGATCTTCCACAACAGAAAGGATATCGGTTTATCGTTACGGAAGAGTTTTTTTGGCAAGTCGTGGCAATAGACTGTGTAAGTAGGTTCTGTCTAGGTGGCCGGTGCCAAGCGGGACACATTGTGACCCCACCAGATCTCATCTGGAAATTTACTTAGAAGGGTAATTTTGTCTAGAAAGCTGGTCGCTACCCTTTCTGCAAATTATCTGACCAGTGCTATTTGGCTGGACTGTTGAATTTCTCCGACGATAGCGACGTGGGAAAAAATGGCAGCTAAAAATGAAATTGAGAAATTCAACGGGAGAAACTACTCACTGTGGAAAATGAGGATTAAGGCAATTTTACTCAAATAAAATTGTCTGGAGGCGATCACTTGGCAGACCAACAACAATTACAAGTGATGCCAAATTGAAGAGATAGACGGGAGAGCCATCGCCAACATTCATCTGACATTAGCAGATGGCATATTATCAAGCGTAGAAGAGAAGACTAGTGCGAAAGAAATTTGGGACCATCTTGAGAAGTTGTATCAAGTCAAGTCACTCCACAGCCGAATTTTCCTGAAAAAAAATTATACCATCTACGAATGGAAGAATCTTCTTCGATGACCGAGCACATCAACAAGTTGAATACTCTATTCTCTCAACTTAAAGACTTGGACTACAAAATTGAGCCAAGTGAACGTGCTGAGCTTCTACTACAGAGCCTGCCAGACTCATACGATCAACTAGACATCAATCTAAGCAACAACCAAGCTGCAGGAAAACTTATCTTCGACAGTATTGCAGCTGCAGTTCTCAAAGAAGAAAGTCGGCACAATAACAAAGAAGACAAGTTGATAACGTCCCAACAGGCAGAAGCATTGATAGTGACAAGGGCAAGATCAGGAGCACGTGGTCCAAATATGAGCCGAGAACGGACAAGACCCTAAGAGTCTGGTCCAAGTGGGAGTCAAAAATAGCAACGCCTTGTTACCAAAAATAAGAAGGCTATAAAATGTTACCATTGTGGTAAGAAAGGTCATCTGAAGAAAGATTGTTGAGCTTTAAATAAAAATCTCAATGCCCAAGGAAATGCCGCCAACACTACCGATGATGAAATTGCATTGGTGTGTGAAGCCGCAACCACTATCGCTGAAAATGGAAGATTCGACGACGTGTGGCTCATGGACTCAGCAGCTACTTTCCACATGACCCCTCGAAGGGAATGGTTTCATCAATACGAGCAACCTTTGGAGGGTATGTCTACAGCTGCAACGACCAAGCTCTGAAGATTTTCGGGGTGGGTACAATTCAAATAAGGATGTACAACGACACTATGCGTACCATCCATGTTGTGCGACATGTAGCTGCAACGACCAAACTTGATGATCTTGGTTTCAAAATTGAATTGGAGAACAAGATCATGAAGGTTCCCAAAGGAGCGCTCGTGGTGATGAAGGGAGAAAAGTTAGCTGTAAATCTATACATGCTAAAGGGAGAGACTCTGCAAGAAGGGCAGGCATCCGTTGCCACGACAAGTTCAAATGAAAAGTCCATGATGACTTGGCACAAGAAACTTGGTCATATGTCTGAACAAGGCATGAAAAAAGAATATACTTTCTGGACTCATGACGGTGTCGCTACCATTCTGTGAGCAAGCAGCAGCGCCTGAAGTTCTCCCCATCGAATTCTAGAAGCAAAGATATTCTAAAACTGATCCACTCTGATGTATGGCAAGCACCGGTTGCATCCCTGGGAGGAGCCAACTACTTCGTATCATTCATTGATGACTACTCCAGAAGATGCTGGGTGTACCCAATCAAGAAGAAGGACGATGTGTTTCCTGTCTTCAAAGTATACAAGACGCGAGTTGAACTTGAAACCGGCAGAAAAATCAAGTATCTCCGGTCAGATAATGGAGGGAATATATTGGCAAATAATTCACTGAATTCTGCAAAGAAGCAGGTATCAGAAGACAGTTCACCACGGCGTACACTCCACAACAGAATGAAGTGCCAGAACGGTTGAATAGGACCATGTTGGAAAGAACAAGGGCTGTGTTGAGGACTGCGGGTCTGAAAAAGAAGTTCTGGGCAGAAGCAGTCTGTACTGCCTGTTATGTGGTGAATCAGCCCCATCTACTGCATTAGAGAAGCGGACACCGATGGAAATGTGGACTGGTGCACCTGCAGACTATTCAAATCTTCATATATTTGGAAGTTCAAATACGCGATGTACCACAACCAAGAAACGATAAAGTTGGATCCAAAGTCCAGGAAATGCCTATTCTTGGGGTATGCTGAAGGAGTAAAGGGGTATCGCTTGTGGGATCTCACTGACTACAAAGTGATTATCAGTAGAGATGTTGTCTTCTAGGTGGATAATGATCAAGAGCAAGTCGATAATGATAGCAGTTCAAAAGGCGTGACAAAGACTAAACCGGTGAAAATAAATTGGAGCAATATAAATCTTCTGAAGCTGAACCAGCGCACAAAGAGCTCGACCCAGTCGAATCTGAAGTACCGGATCTCTGGCGGTCATCACGCGAGCGTAGGCCGGATCTCTGGTTTACAGATTGATCAAATCTCTCTACGGGCTTAAGCAAGCACCTCGATGCTGGTATAAGAGATTTGACTCCTTCATAACGAGTCCTGGCTACAACAGGTTGTATTCAGATCCTTAGCATATTGCAAGAGATTTGGGCGATGACGATTTCATCATGTTGCTGTTGTACGTCGACGATATGCTGGTAGCAGGACAACAAATGTCATATCGCCGACTTAAAGACTCAACTAGCCAGTGAATTCGAAATGAAGGATTTGGGACCAGCAAACAAAATCCTTGGTGTGCAAATATCTCGAGATAGAAGCAAGCGAAAGATTTGGCTTTCCAAAAGAATTATTTGAAGAAAATCTTGCGAAGGTTCAACATGCAAGATTGTAAGTCAATATCTACCCCTCTTGCTGCTAATTTCAAGCTATCCTCCGAGATCTGTCTTACCAATGAAGACGAGTGGATAGAGATGTCTCGACTGCCATATGTATCGGCGGTAGGAAGTCTAATGTTCGCAATGATATATACTAGTCCAGACATTGCCCATGCAGTGGGAGTCGTTAGCCGATACATGTCCAACCCTGGTCGGGAGCACTAGAGTGCTGTTAAAAGGATTCTCATATATGCCAAGGGAACCTCGGATCTTGCCTTATGTTACGGAGGTACAAATTTTACTGTCAATGGTTTTGTTGATACAGATTATGCAGGTGAACTTGATAAAAGCAGATCCACAACCGGATATGTGTTCAATCTTGCTGGCGGTGCTGTAAGCTGGGTTTCAAAACTGCAGTCCATTGTTGTAACGTCAACAACGGAGACAGAATATGTCGCAGCTACGCAAGCCAGTAAAGAGGCAATATGGTTGAAGGTGTTTCTGGAAGAACTCGACCACAAACAAGAGAAAATTGTTCTCTATTGTGATAGCCAGAGTGCGTTGCATCTTGCAAGGAATCCAGCATATCATTCAAGAACCAAACACATCCGGGTCTAATACCACTTTGTTCATGAACAAGTGGAAAAAGGGAACAGTGGACATGCAAAAAGTTCACAATGCAGATAATCTGACAGACTATATGACCAAAGCAATTATCGTGGACAAGTTTATGTGGCGTCGTTCCTCATGTGGATTGACTCAACATAAGTAACATGCAAAGGCGAGTTAGGAGAATGGCGTGAAGATCTGATTGTGCCTCAATCAAATCTTCAAGTGGGAGATTGATGGGAAAGTGGGTTGCCACCTGCCCACTTCACCTACCTCATTAGTAATAATAATATATATATATATTTAATTATATTGATATTATAATGATTAAATGATGTAAGCAATGACCTAATTTGTATTATCATGAAGCTAAGTTTCTTGCCTATAAATAGGCTACGGGGCTTAAGCTAAAAACACACCAAAACCAAAATAGAAAGAGAAATGAGAGAGAGAGAGAGAGAGAGAGAGAGAGAGAGAGAGAGAGAGAGAAATAGAGGGTAGAAAAAAATAGAGGGTTTGTTCAGTATTTGCTCCGACTATAAGGAGAGATAGTAAGTGTTTTCTCCTTTATAGATTGGAAGGATGTAACCACTGTTATTACCTCAGTAATAATATTTCTACCTCGCACGTGGTTTTTTACTCCGATCATTAAGGGGTTTTCCACGTAAATTCCCGTGTCCATTCTATCCTCACAGTCATTTTCAATTCCGTTTCGCTGTCTATTTCGCAACACACGTCGCCTTTCTCTCGGCGGCCAGATCCACGCGCTCAACTCCTCGGCCGCGGCGAGAAATCTTATTTCCTCTATCGACGTTAAAATCACTCACATTCGGCCGCTTTGCTCCTCCGCCGCCCTCGCCTGTCCCACTTGTCGCCTTTCTCATAGCCCTCGCAGTTCCCCGTCGCGCTCCAGTTCTCCGCCGCGCTCAGCTGCGACACCGCTGCTCCTCTGCCCTCGCCTGTCCCCGCTGCTTCTCCTCTCAGCCAAAGTAAATTCCGAGGTAAGGACGTGGCTTCTCTCGAAGGTTTGTGTTGTTTTTAACGTTTTCGTGATGTTGATAGTACATATTTTAGTTGCATAGTTGAGAGATATTTGGTAAGAGATGGGACAAAATGATGATGGCTTAAAGGTTGAATCTTGCGGTGTAAAAGAATCAAAGGGAACTAGTAAATACGGAGACGATGGTGTTGCTAAGAAAAGGGGTTGTTGCTTTATGAAGTTAAGGTTGATTGGAATTGGATGATGTATTCCTTCGAGATCTAAGGTTGATACCTCTCTAAGTGGCATCACCACTCATGGTAATTAACCTTAAAAAAAATTCAGCTTGAGGAGTTTAGATTCATCAATTCCTTCATTTTTGTATCATGTGTAGTTGATCCATTTTCACATAAAGCAGAAAGCAAATCCACAAACGATACGAAGGAGGTTTTGGCTGTGTGTTTAAGGGATGGATCGAAGAGAAAGGTACAAAACCCGCACAACTTGGGACGGGAGTAATCGTTGCTGTCAAGACCTCAATCACGATGGACTTCAGGGCCACAAAGAATGGCTGGTCTGATCCTAAATCTCGTCGTAATAGAGATGCACACACTTCCTTTTTTGGATTATGGTTATATTTTCTTGGTTATTTCGCAGGCTGAGCTGAAGGAAACTTCCTCGGCGATCTTCTCCATCCTAATGTGTTTGTTTTGTTGGGTTGATTTATTCTTTGACTGTGTTACAACTTCTTATGCAGCTTGGACATAGACAAGGTAAATGACGATTAGGAGTGGAGATTATTGAGTCGAAAAAATGTTTGGAAGCAAAAGCTTTGAACGAAGTTGGATGATGAGAAGACCGTCTTTAGAGAAGGTACGCAAGCTACGATGAATTGCTTTTGTTTTCTTTTCCAATTTGAATCGAATATCGGTGTTTCCAAACGTGTTTCGTCATTGCTTTTCAGATGATGTTGCTCGGTTTATCGGCTTCATTTGATTTTAAGAGGAGAAAGGGTCACGATGACTTTTCAGGCGGTTGTAGCTCGGGTCGTGTGATTTTTCTTGTTGTTTAGTTAAACCTTGTTTAGTTGATTTATGTAATGAATTTATTATATATTAATGAAATTTTAAATTTTTTTCTATTTTGTATGTTATTTGTTTTGTTGATTTATCAATTAAAATAAAAAATGAAAGTAAAACAAAGAAAAAGAAAAGAGAAAGTTACCGACTACAAATTTAGTCCCTGTTGTAGTAGCTAAATTTTTAGCGACTACAGGATATGCAGTCGCCATTTGCGACTAATTGGCGACCGCTACAATTTTGCGACAAGGCTTTTAGCGACTACAAAGTGTAGTCGCTAAACTCATTTAGCGACCAAATTTCTATGTTTAGCGACTGATTTGTGTAGTCGCTAAAATGCATTTTTTTGTAGTGTTTGAATTGTCTCGCCTTTATTTGCTCCAAAAAAAAAACAAGTGCAACGTCTTTATCGCTAATCTTTGTCGTTGTGTTTGGCGGTGGGTTGGAGATTCCCAATCCCCAAGCCTCCAGTGAAAACGCCGTTCTTGGCATTCCATTGGAGATGCCCTATCGGAAAACAAAAATGGTAACAGAAGTGAGCCTCGAAAATTAGAGCAAAGAAAGGATAAGCAGAGCCAGAGATTCAAATCTTCAGTCTTGAATTGAAGCACTCACGACGGTCAGAAAAATTAGAAGCACTCATTTAAAATTCGAGTGAGGGAGTGGCGATACGTTGATTCACCGACTACATATATGTAGTACTAATGTGGGGGAATACGAGCAGCCCGATAAACTAAACCTAATTTCGAAAGTTCATATGAGAAATGAAATGGAATATAATCAGTTATTAAATTTTTACGCCACCTGGTGAATGCACACTGATATTTACTTGAAAAGTAAAAAATATATTTAAAGAGTTAATATATACTCTTATTTTTAAAGGTGGGGTGGCTAAACTATCAATTTGTTAATTTGATAAATTGTTATTTACAATTTTAACCTTAATTGCTTACTTACAATTTTTAACTTAATATTTTAATTTATTTCAAGTTTATCCTTAAATTAAAATTTTATTTTTTAAAGAACTTAATTTTAATATAAAACGTTCAAAATATAAAATAGTTTTATATATATTTGCACACTCATTGTGTGTGCTAAACATACTGTATGTTAACATTGAATTTATGATAAGTTATTATATAAGATTGTATCAGTTCACAAATGCAGAAGTATCGAACATCTCTTTCTTGTATATGCAATTTCAATGGAAGTGTGTTAATATCTTGAATACGTAAATTAGTATCTAAATAGATTGATCTTGGATGTGATTAGTAGTTAGAATTGCTCGATGCAATGTGAAAAGAAAGCGGTCGATGCTTTAGTTCATCTTGGTTTCGATGACGAACAATACATCGTCATGGTACATGAGGAATTACATAATGTTGAGGGTGAACTTGTTGAAATGACCGTTCGATGTCAAAACGATAGATTGAAAAGAAATGCTGCTATTCTACTCGAATGCATGAAGAATATAAGTTAGTTAGATCCTCAGGATCAGCAGCAGTGGCTTTTTAATATGTTTAGTTAGATTTTTTTTTTTTTTTCCCAGTTCGTTATTTTAGCTCATTTTGAGATAAGAGTTTTTATCTCTTTATAAATCTGTTTTGGTTGATCTGTTAACTCGCAGTCCAATTCTATGTTGACGCTCTCAGGCGACGTCAAGGATGATGTGCTCGCTGTTAAATAGGACTACGATCAATTGTAAAATAAAAAGGTAACACTTTATTTTTTCCATCCTTTTCGAGTAATGAGCACTCTATTTTTTGCAAATTTCCTGTAAATGAAACGTTAGCACATCGCCAAAAGCGATGCTATTGTCGACTACGAAAATCTGCCATCCTTTCCCTAAAGTGAATGTGGTGCGTGGCATTTGATCTCAAAGTGGACGTCTCTTTCATCAAGTAACACAAGTCGATGCACTCCCTGGACCTTTGGGCAGCGACGGCAAAACGCTGAATCAACCAAGTGCTGAAATATATATTCATATCAAGAAATAAAAACGCGCAATCTATGTAACTGAATGAAAGCACTTCAATGTTTACGGAAGGTATGATTTTTCTATACATTCATATTAGGGAATTAACACAAACGCAATATAGGTAAAGGAATATAAGAACTCACAAAGTGAAGATGGAAGGTCTCGTATTTCACTTCTAGAGGGATCGATTTGTATTTGCTAATCTCATGAATTTCTCCATTCTGCACCGAGAAATAAAACGATTCTTGCATTCTTGGACAATTGCAGTTAATGTAATGAGTTGAATTTTTGAATGATGGGGCGAGTTCGAAAAGAAAGATGGGCTAATACCGCCGGACACCGTCAATTTTTTCCAGTCCACGAAGTTCTAATCTCTTTATGGTGAAATGACAACCTTTAGCATAGTTTCCATGTTTACATATAGTGCATGTGATCTTATGATAATACATTTAAATATAAATTAAATTTTTAAGACAATGTCTTCTATCACTTCAGACTTGAGAGAGAGATTACCACTAATAGCATAATTTATTCATTTTCTATTTGGTTCATTTTATCGTCGTCCAGCTCAGACTTACTTTTCTATATACGTAGTAATGTATCTTTAATGATATGAAACTTAATTGTGATATGATAGATGCTGATCACAAATGTGACCAACAGTCAAGTAAAATGGGGAATTTTATGTCAGGTCCCACTAATTTTTCAATTTACTTGTCAGGCCTATTACAGAAATAATAAGTTTAAAGGACCTACTTTATGTAAAATTCGAGCTAAAGGACCAAAAACTATTATTTGACAAAAATACCCTTACTAAAATGCTCTTTTTTATGTTACTCAGTTACAGTATATTGTTACTATATGAAACAGACACGTTATTTTTCGATAATATTATGTTACTCAGTTACAGAATATTGTTACTTTAGGAAACAGACACGTTATTTTCAATAATATTGTGTTACTCAGTTACAGAATATTTTTCTTACACTGAAACGAGCACAAAAAAATTGGAATGCCCCATCCAACCGATTATGTCATGTTGGATTCACTGTGATATTGACGACACACGAGGTAGAATTTGCTTGTCTAATTAGGGTGCAAATTCGAGAATATAATGGTAAATCGAATCTAGATTTCGACATAAATTGCAAGTAATCGGTATAAATTCGAGGTACCCATGAGAAATTGAGGTCTATTTTACATTATTGAGTCAATAACGACGTGATTTATGCACTTTTCATCTGTTTTTTAGTGTCGTTTGTGATTTTCGTTCTTTTCTCCCGATCCATTGGTTATATACAGAATGAGTTATTTACGACAGACAATGTGTTATTACCTTTAAGCGACGTGTTAGTTCTAAGTCAATATTTGTTATTAACCATAAAACATTTGTTATTTTTTGCTATGTTATAAGTATTTCTTTTTACACGATTTAGGGAAAATATAATATTTGTTTCTTGCAACTAATCGGTATAAATTCGAGGTACCCATGAGAAATTGAGGTCTATTTTACCTTAATAAGTCAATAACGACGAGATTTATGCAGTTTTCATCCTATTTTTTTTAGTGTCGTTTGTAATTTTCGTTCTTTTTCTCCCGATCCATTGGTTCTATACAGAATGCGTTATTTACGACAAACAAGGTGTTATTACCTTTCAGCGACGTGGTACTTCTAAGACATCATTTGTTATTAACCATAAGACATTAGTTATTTTTTGCTATGTTATAAGTATTTCTTTTTTACACGATTTAGGGAAAACATAATATTTGTTTCTTGCAACTAATCGGTATAAATTCGAGGTACCCATGAGAAATTAAGGTCTATTTTACCTTATTGAGTCAATAACGACGAGATTTATGCAGTTTTCATATGTTTTTTAGTGTCGTTGTGGTTTTCGTTCTTTTTTCTCCCGATCCATTGGTTGTATACAGAATGTGTTATTTACGACAAACAAGGCGTTATTACCTTTCAGCGACGTGTGACTTATCAGTCAACATTTGTTATTAACCATAAGACATTTGTTATTTTTCGCTATGTTATAAGTATTTCTTTTTACACGATTTAGGGAAAATCTAATATCCGTTTCTTGCAAATAATCGGTATAAATTCGAGGTACCCATGAGAAATTGAAGTCTATTTTACATTAATGAGTCAATAACGACGTGATTTATGCAGTTTTCATCTGTTTTTTAGTCGTTTGTGATTTTCGTTCTTTTTCTCCCAATCCGTTGGTTGTATACAGACTGTGTTATTAACAATATATGAGTCGTTATTTTTAATGTAGGATGTGCTATTTTTGTGTGACGATTAGTTATTTACTAGAAGAGATGTGTCATACGTCGCTAAGTGATTTGGAAAAACAAAAAAATAAGTTCAGCTCCGTCGAGCACTACTACGACGACAGGTCAGGGTCGGACCTCCTCGTCTGCTCACGAAGGTCGAGAATATAGGCGGAAATCGAGCTTGAAGATTAGATCGCTCGTTGGAGAAGACAATGGCATATGTTTGTAAATATTGCATCTGTTAGTGGGTAAATATGTCATATCACATAGTTTGGGTATTTTTCTCTAAGAATTTTAGAAAGTAGGTCCTTAATACTAACTGAAACTATATTGGGGCCTGAATACTATTTAAAAATGTTAAGAGGGCCTAACACGTAATTAACCCAAATAAAATCCAGGAAGACTACATATTATATATTTTAGGTTAATTATGATTCAGGCCCTATTTTCTCTTTTTTATTGAGGTTCAGGCCCTATTCAAGTTTACTTTAATGATAAGGACATACATTTTGAAAACATTAGAGAAAAGACCTAGTTCATGCGATAAGACGCATTTACCCTTTATAATCTATCGAAATTACTCTATTGTGCCATCATCTTCTACAAGCAACGAAACCAAAATCTCTTCTACCATTTATTTTCATGGCTCGCACGAAGTAAACCTCTCGCAAATCGCCTGGAGGAAGCAGCTTGCCAGCAAGGCCGTGAGGAAGTCGGCTCCGGCAACCGACAGTTTCAAGAAGCCGCACAAATTCCGTCCCGACACCAAGGCAACAGAGAATAGACGTGTTCAAACGGTTCACGGTTACGGTTCACGGTTATAACCGCCGGTTCACGGTTAGTGAAAATCTCTAACCGTAACCGAACCGCGGTAATCGCGGTTACGGTTACGGTTTGTAACCGGAGATTACGGTTACGGTTACGGTTTGAACCGCCGGTTTACGATTATATTTTTAATATTATTTTAAAAAACAAGAAAAATAACTTCAATAAACTAAGAAATTAATTTTATTTAGCAAAGTCAAAAATTTCATTCCATTAAAAAAACACAATTACACCTTAAAGTTTAGAAGAAAAATTACGATCGTTCAATCTTCGCTTCCGGTAGTGTTCGACGAACACTCTTCATAGCCATCTCCTTCTTCGTCCGTGTCGTTGAAGTTAGGTTCTTGTGTTCTTGCGTCCGCCCTTGTCCAATCATCGAGCAAACATTGATTCTCTAGATTTTCAACGGTTAATCTCGATCGCCTTGAATCCAATGTATATCCTCCGACGCTAAACGCTTGCTCAACGGAAACCGTTGAGGCGGGACACGCTAATATTTCTCTTGCGATCATTGTCAACACCGGAAAAGATGCCACTTTCGTCGACCACCACTTTAGAAGATTAAAATCTTCTAAGTTATATTCAAAAAATGAACTTAAATAACGGTCGATCTCGGCATAAGCATTTTCTCCACTGTAACTCCTTGCGCGTTTGTTCGCTCTCGAGTGATATATGCTTTCAAGTGGCGCAAATATCGGATCACGTCCCGAGCTACTTCCACCTTCACCTTGTTGACGGTTGAACGCATCCGAAGTATCACTTAACTTGATCTTGTATTCTTTAAAGATTTCGCTTAGAAGATCCTTCGCACCGTTAGCGACGAAGCTCGGACTCGGTCTTTCGGCGTCTTCAAAACCTATATCAAATTCAAATACCTCTCTCGGACCAAACAAGCCATCATAATAAATTTTTAACATTTGCTCTAAACCTTCTAAACGGATTCGGGGATCTAATAGCTTGGCGACTAAAAATACTTCGGGAATGCTAGAAAATACTTCAACCACTTTTTTTTCATTTGCATAATGCACTCACCCAAAATCGGACATGAAGAATATTTTTGAAAAATAAGTGCAATTTTGACACAATGATCTAGAACCAAAACGGATGTAGGATAATAAACACCGGATAATTCTTCGGTAGCTTCTTTAAAAGTGCGCAAAAATTTGTAACAAATTGTAACATGAATCCCAAGAAGTCGGAAATAAAATAATATTATGCTCGGGAAACATACTAAAAAATGCACATAATGCTTCTTTATACTCATATGAATCATTCAACAATTTATATGTAGAATTCCAACGTGTCGGCACATCAAGAGAAAATTTACGTGGCGTCAAATTCGCACTTTTACAATATCTAGACCATTTTTTTACAAGATTTGTATGCCTAGTCAAAGTCGCAATAGCATGCCTAATGACGGACACATTATCTTTCAACGTATTTAAACCATCTTGAACACATAGATTTAAAATATGGCATATGCATCTAATATGAAAAAACGAGCACCAAATGATGGTTGGCAAATTTGAGTTGCTTTAAACTTGCGGTGTTAGAACTAGCATTATCGAAACCAATTGAAAAAATTTTCGTAGTCAAACAATATTCATTCAAAATAGTTTGGATTTTTTGTGCAATGTTGCTTGCATTATGCTCACTATCAAATTCTCTATATGCAATCAAACGTTTTTGCATCTTCCACGATTCATCAATCCAATGACAAGTAACACCCATGTAGCTATGCGTATTAAAATGATCACTCCAAATATCGGAACAAATAGAAACTTTGTAATCAATTTTTGAAAAAAACTGAATAAGAGCAAATTTATATTCACCAACAACTTTACGAATATCACGAACGACCGAAGAGCGTGAAATCTTTTGGCTTGCGGGGTTAAAGCTAAGTTGTGTAAAATTTTTGTATAATTCATCTTCGGCAAAATTAAAAGGGAGATGTTTAGCACACACATCTTTGGCCAAATTTTTTCGATGCAAGGCATCGGAATATTTAAATAAAGGAGAGCTTGTACCATGCGAAGTCGAGGATGCCGTGAATTGGATTTGCGTTTGAGACCATTCACATCCAACTTTGTCGGGATGCTTCCTATCCAAGTGGGTTTTAAACGTCCCGTATCCTCCTCCTTTGGAAATTTGGTAGCTAACCCCGCAATAGTTGCAAATGCCTTCGTAATTTCCGCATCCGGCCGGCTTCTTCTCTACTTTCTTGAAATGGACCGTGAATATGTCGGATTTTAGCGTCGGACCCGATTGTGGCTTGCATCGTCCTTGAGTACTTTGAGTTTGATTTTCTCTTTCGGGCACCGCTTCGACCTATCGATTTCGTCGTCGGCTTCGGCCTCGACATCGTCACAACTTATAAATGTTCGATCGTCGGCACCCCAATCGGTCGGAATGTTGTTGTCAACATGGAATACGGGCGACTCGGAATTTGCTACCATCGGACTCTTCCCCTTGTTTCCGCGACGCGGACACGATCCGCTTCCACGACCACGACCACCACGACGACCTTCCATTTTTTATTGGGATTTTATTTTTCTGTTTTTCTAATATAAATATTATTAACAATACTTAACAAATATTGGAGAGAGTTACTGAAATTAGATAGTGTTTTGATTTTAACTTGGAGAATTGAAGGGAAAAAAATATCTGTGAATAATTCCAACAAATTTGCCACATATATAAAGAATTACAGAATTAAAAAGAAAAAAAATAAACTAAAGATGACAACGGTCACATGAGACTTTAGAGCCAATTAAAACAAAGTGGAAATGGTTACTTGTAGTTGTCACTTCATGTCTGAGACCGTTGGGTGGAAAACGAAAGAAAAATATATATAGTACAACCATGCATAGTAGGTAACACCCATAGGTCCCTACATAATTAATCATATAAAACTCATTTCAGCCCACATTTTAAGCCCATTCAAAGATTTATTTCTATGTAAACAGCCGGTTAACCGCCGGTTATAACCGGCGGTTTGAACCGCCGGTTAACCGCCGGTTATAACCGCCGGTTTACGGTTTGAGAATTTTATAACCGTAACCGAACCGTATCAATTAACGGTTCGGTTACGGTTTGAACCGTAACCGTTGACCACGGTTAACCGAACCGTTGACCGGCAGTTCGGTTACGGTTCGGTTACGGTTTTTTGACCGTCTGAACACATCTAACAGAGAAATCAATATTAATTGTAAATGGATTTAACCAAGGCAACTATCGATATTATTAGATGTGATAAACCCAAATCAAAGATATTTCTAAGATTGCAGTTGCTATGACCGGATATGTTGAAATTATCGTCAATTTGATATGAATGTTGATAAGTTTCGCAAAAATAACAAATGTCTTAAGAATAATAACAAATGTTGACACATAAATAATACATCACTGAAAGGTAATAATGCCTTGTTTGTCATAAATAACACATTCTGTATACAACCAATGGATCGGGAGAAAATGAACGAAAATCACAAACGACAGTAAAAACAGATGAAAACTGCGTAAATCACGTCGTTATTGACTCAATAATGTAAAATAGATCTCAATTTCTCATGGGTACCTCGAATTTATACCGACTAGTTGCAAGAAACGAATATTGTATTTTCCCCAAATCGTGTAAAAAAGAAATACTTAAAACATAGCAAAAAATAATAAATGTCTTATGGTTAATAACAAATGTTAACTTAGAAGTAACACGTCGCCGAAAGGTAATAACACTTTGTTTGTTGTAAATAACACATTCTGTATACAACCAATGGATCGGGATAAAAAAGAACGAAAATCACAAACGACACTAAAAAAAATGAAAACTGCATAACTCACGTCGTTATTGACTCAATAATGTAACATAGACCTCAATTTCTCATGGGTACCTCTAATTTGTACAGATTACTTGCAAGAAACGGATATTATATTTTTTCTAAATCGTGTATAAACGAAATACTTATAACATAGCATAAAAACAAACGTCTTATGGTTAATAATAAGTGTTGACTTAAAAGTAACACGTCGCTGAAAGGTAATAACGCCTTGTTTGTCGTAAATAACACATTCTGTATGCAACTAATGGATCGGGGCAAAAAGAACGAAAATCACAACCGACACGATGAAAACTGCATAAGTCTCATCGTTATTGACTCAATAAGGTAAAATAGACCTCAATTTCTCATGGGTACGTCGAATTTATACTGATTACTTGCAATTTATGTCGAAATCTAGATTCGATTTACCATTATATTTTCATTACGCTAAAAACCGCATAAATGTCGGTGTTATTGGCCCAATCGACTAAAAATCACGATGTTAATGTTGAACCGTGGTGTAAATAAAGTCAATTTGATCGTGCATCTTAGTAGTAAACAATTATTAGTGTAAAAGTCAATTTAATGCCAGTGTTCAAGTTTGTGTTTTATTAGTGAAAACTATGATTAAGCAAACAAAAACGTACGTTATAACACAAAGATGATAACTAATAACATATAGACATATTGTCATGACGGATTGATCTATGCTGATAACACATAGTTCGGAATTTTCTAGAAGCTTCGTGATGCATCTGGATGGTTCTGTGTGGTCAGTGAATACCACAATGATTGACCCGTTATGTATTAACACATTTTCAGAATAAAATACCTCTTCCTTATGTTAGCGAAATCAAGAAAAACTTACGTTATAACACAAATTAGTGGACTGATAACGGATTATATTGTTGTCAATAACACTTCACCAATTCGATTTCGATCGTTGATGCACTTATTCTAGAAGGTGTAAGATTTTCATAAAGAAAAATATATAATTTGATGAATTTAAACCAGAGAACTCCACTGACAAATCATATTTTATTGACGTTGAGGTTAATGGTCCAGTGTTGTGGTTGTTTGTCATGTAACCAAGGTCTCGTTCGTTGCAAACATAGAGTATACTTCATAATGTGAAATGTGACATTAAAAATTATATCACGAAACAGCTCTAAGTTCGACATTACATCACAAGCAACATTTATAAAACATAACCCTAAACCCTAAACCTAAAAACCCGAACCCCAAAACCCCAAATCTCAAACCCCCAAACCCCGAACCCCTAACCCAAACCCTAATTTAAAACTACAAATACTAAATATAGAAACCCTACTCTGAAAACTCAAATTGGTAACGCTTTACTTCATAACTGTAACACATTATTTTATGGACCCTTTAAGCAAAACATTGATATTCCCGCTAATAGTCCCCTGAAATTCCCTCCCAACAGTACGCTGAAAAATTAAGATTCCCGCCTAAACTATAAACACAAGTGTTCCTTCTAATAACAGATACAAACTTACGGGTATCACTTTATGCTTTTTCAGAAAATAATTGCGATGCCCGCCCTAAAACACTGCAACCGCTAGCACATAGATTGAAGGACCCCACAAAATTAAAGTTTATGACCTAATATGTCGAAATTATTGTTAATTTGATCGTGGGCATGATTTGTATATCTAATTTGCAGCTTTAATCGTCAGAAATAACGAATATAGAAAAAATAGCAAATGCCTTATAGATAATAACAAATGTTGACTTAGAAGTAACACATCGCTGAAAGGTAATAACGCCTTGTTTGTCGTAGATAACACATTCTGTAAACAAGTAACGGATCGAAAGGAATAGAACGAAAATCACAAACGACACTAAAAAACATATGAAAACTGCATAAATCTCCGCGTTATTGACTCAATAAGGTTAAATACCTGAATTTCTCATGGGTACCTCAAATATAAACCGATAAGTTGCAAGAAACGGATATTATATTTTCCCTAAATCGTGTAAAAAAGAAATACTTATAACATAGCAAAAAAAAATGTCTTACGGTTAATAACAAATGTTGACTTAGAAGTAACACATCGCTGAAAGGTAATAACGCATTATCTGTCGTAAATAGCACATTCTCTATACAAGCAATGGATTGAGAGGAATATAACGAAAATCACAAACCATAAATCTCGGCGTTATTAACTCAATAAGGTAAAATAGACCTCAATTTCTTATGGGTACCTCAAATTTTTACCAATTCGTTGTAAGAAACGGATATTATATTTCCCCTAAACCGTGTAAAAATGAAATACTTATAGCAAAAAATAACAAATGTCCTATGATTAATAACAAATGTTGACTTAGTAGTAACACGTCGCTGAAAGGTAATAACGCATTATCTGTCGTAAATAAGACATTCTGTATACAAGCAATGGATCAGAAGGAATATAACGAAAATCACAAACGGCACTAAAAACGGATGAAAGGTGCATAAATCTCGGCGTTATTAACTAAATAAGGTAAAATAGACCTCAATTTCTCATGGGTACGTCTTATACAGATTAGTTGCAAGAAACGGATATTATATTTTCCCTAAATCGTGTAAAAAAGAAATACTTATAACATAGCAAAAACTAACAAATGTCTTATGGTTAATAACAAATGTTTGACTTAGTAGTAACACGTCGCTGAAAGGTAATAACATATTATCTGTTGTAAATAACACATTCTGTATACAAGCAATGGATATGAGGGAATATAACGAAAATCACAAACGACAATAAAAACGGATGAAAAGTTAAATCTCGGCGTTATTAACTCAATAAGGTAAAATAGACCTCGATTTCTCAAGGGTACCTCGAATTTATACCGATTACTTGTAATTTCTGTCGAATTCTAGATTTGATTTACAATCATGTTCTCGAATTTTCACCCTAATTAGACAAGCAAAATCTACCTCGTGCGTCGTCAATATCATAATGAATCCAACATGACATGTCGAAATCGGTTGGATGGGGCAGTCGAATTATTTTGTGCCGATTCAGTGCAAGAAAAATGAGTTCGATCATTAAATAAAAAATGTTCTGTAACATTTGCAATAGAAACGTAACACAATATCATTGGAGAGTAACGTTTCGTTGTTACACAGTAGCAATATGCTGTAACTTAGTAACATAAAATGAAGTAAAAGTACCGCTCCATATAAGACCACGAGCAACACGTATAGACTTTTCGCTGGAAAAAAAATAAAAAATAAAAAACATTCTAGTAAGGGTAGTTCCGTCAAATAACATTTTTTGGTCCTATACTCGAATTTTACAAAAAATACGTCCTCTAAACTAACTCCTTTACTGACAGGGCCTGGACAGAAAGTTCAAAGATTATCAGGGCCTGACATGAAATTCTCCCATATATTTTATATTGACAACCAACAACTTGTAATTTAAAGAATATATCAAGATCAACGGCACCCGATCGGACTGCGAGCGAACATCTTAATACGATGTTTCTTGTTACATGGTAATATCGTCTTATTTGGACATAACTCATAAACAATCAGTTGCGACCTGATCATAAAACAAATTACACAGTATACATATATATAGAAATGTTATGGTGCTCAGCTTGCGTGAGCACCATACGTGGGCACCTATTGTGTGGCATTTATTTGTGCCACATCAACATGCCAAATCAACCCCCGACGGGTTCACTAATCTCATGTGTAGGTTATAGATCAATAAAAAATCCCATTGTATGCTGATTTGACGCGTTGATGTGGTTGGTGCTCACGAAGGTGCTCACGCAAGGTGAGCACCATAACATTACTCCTATCATATATATATATATATATATATATATATATATATATATCCTCCTCTTCCTTCTTCTTCTTCCTCCCCTTCTCCTTCTTCTCCTTCTCCTTCTGCTTCTCCTTCTGCAAGAAAAATCAGAAAGAACAGACCACCACACATACGGCAATAATGGTCGTATGATTGTTATCTCCGCCGTCTTTGTTTGTGAAGGGTTGCATAACACTGTGGCCAACGATGGAAAAACATGTCGTGAGGCTGTCATTTGAAGGTGTTTGTGCAGTATAAGGTGACAATGGAATATTAGGTATTGTACGCACATAAAACGGCAATCTTGTCATTGTTGGGGATTGTATCTAGTAAGTTGGTGTTATCGAACGGGGTTGGATTGTGAAGGTGTTCATGTCTCACTAGGTTTAAGGGTTGGAGCTTGTTAGTGAGGCGTTCCCGGGTTGGTTCCTGAGTGGGTAAGTGTGTGTGTGTGGCTTGCTAGGTTTAGGGGATGGAGGTGTTATCGGGAGGTTTAGAGGGGTTTGCCCATGCATCACCACACAGTCACTCTTCTAAGTGAAGAATGATGAGCTCCTTTTTAGGCGATCCTCCAGTGATCTCCATTATTCATAAAGGATAAACATGACTATTGTTGGTTTGTACAAACACACAGCCTTACATCGATACTAGAGCATCACTCATCTTCAGAAGAATACAGTCTAATAGTTCGCTGGAAGATAGATTCAGCCGACCTAGTGATTTTTATTTGACAACAACCTAAGACCCTTGTCCTAATCACTCTAGAGATCCGATTGAAGGTGCCTTTCGCAGTCTGCTTGTCGTCTCCATGCAACCGAGCATTTCGCTCAGCCCAAATATGATAGACCACGGCTGCAAATCAAGCTACCACAATCCTACCTCGCATGCTCTTCTTCTTCCCCACTTGAGTCAACCATTGTCTCCAGCGAGCGAATTGGTACGGGCTGCTCTCGATATCCAGCCAACGCGTTAGCATCTGTAAAATAGTCCTGCTAAACTGGCACTCAAAGAACAAATGGGTAACCGATTCATCCTCCAGTTCACACAGAACACACAAAGGCTGCTCTACACGAATCCCCCACGTTGATAGCCTATCTTTTGTGAGCAACCTTTTCTGTACCAACAGCCAGAGGATGAACCTGTGCTTGGGAAAGTTGTAGTGACTCCAAACAGCCTGACTTTTATGGCTTTTGGGAGCACCTGCAGTGAGCCATTTGTACCCTGTTTCCAGCGTGTAAACACCTTTCACCGTAATAGTCCATAGATTCCCAACATAACCAGCTTTGAAGATTTCTTTAACCTTATGTAGCTTCCTCCAATGCCAACTACAGTCCAAATGAAGGGAGTGGTCCCAAAACGATCCATCTTTCATATACAATCCGTGCAGCCATTTTACCCAGAGCACGTCAGCTTCGTGGCAAGGTGCCAGATTTGCTTACCAATGCTAGCCATGTTCCACGCAGCACAATTCTTTATACTTAGGCCACCTCTACTCTTAGGTAGATAAACTTGCTCCCACTTCATCAATGCCATCGGTATGCTTTCTTCAACTCCTCCCCACAGAAAGTTCTTACAGATTCGATCCACCTCTTTTATCACACCCTTTGGTAGTAAGAAGAAGGTCCCCCAGTAGCTATACATGGAGGTGAGGACTGAGTTGATAAGGGAACACCTCCCTGCATAGGATAAGGTGCGAGCAGTCCAACTTTGGATCCTATCTGTAATTTTATCAACCAACAGCTGGCAGTCAATCCTACTCCACTTTGAAGGAGACAATGGCACCCCTAAATACCTCATTGGAAAAGCCCCCAGACTCAATCCCGTGACTTGTTGTAATTCATTCTCTTGTGCTTGTGAGACCCCAGCGATATAAAGGTTAGACTTGCTCGAATTGGCTGTCAGTCCTAATACAGCTGAAAAATGGTGAAGAGCTTGCATCACAGCTTGAACAGAGCCCTTGGTAGCCTTACAGAATATTAGAAGGTCATCTGCAAAACACAAGTTAACCAGCCTCAGATTCTTACACATGGGATGAAACCTGAACTGATCTGTTCGGGAGGCAAGTTGCAGGTGCCTACTCAAGTATTCCATAACAAGAATGAAAAGGAGAGGTGAGATAGGATCCCCTGCATGAGCCCTCTCTTCCCTATAATTCTCCCCTCGGTGCACCCATTTAAGGAAAGGTAAAGCTGGCCGTGCCACGCATTGCATAATCCATCCACAGAACTTCTGGGGAAATTTTAATTTCTGAAGGATAGCCTCCAAAAATGACCAACTTACAGTGTCATAAGCTTTCCATAAGTCTATCTTCATGACACATCGGGATGAGCTATTCCTTCTCTTGTAATGTCTGATCAACTCTTGGCTTACCAAAATATTGTGAATAATGGATTGGCCTTTGATAAAGGCACTCTGGTTCCCATGCACGAGCTTATGAAGTACCTCTGACAACCTCGCACATAACATTTTTGAGATACATTTATATATAACGTTGCAACATGCAATAGGCCGAAAGTCCAGGACTGAATTTGACTGTTGCTTCATTGCTATCATCGTAAGGATAGTACTGTTGAGCTGCTTCAACATGAATCCATTCCGAAAGAACTCCGAGACAGCGGCAGTCACTTCCTCTCCCACGACAGACCAAACATGTTTGAAAAATCCACTGGAATAACCATCTGGGCCCGGAGCTTTATGCTCATTGATGGAGAATAGTGTTGTTTTCACATCCCCTCCAGTGAAATGTCTGAGGAGTTGCAACTGATCCTCCACAGCCAAACAAGGACCCTGTTGAACATTTCTGTCATCAATCTTTTCAGCCATGGAGAAGTTACGACCTATGAGCTGCTGGTAGTGATCCAAGACTGTTGCATGATTTCTCCATGATCGATGAGTTGTCTCCCATCATCAGTGTGAATGGTGGAGATCTTGTTCCTGTATATCCGCTGGTTGATGGCAGCATCATAAAATTTGGTGTTTTAGTCCCCATATAACAACCACATAGCCTTAGCCTTTTGAGCCAGGTAGCTAGAAGCAGATTTACTAAGGAATTCCAGCTCTTGAGCTAGCTCGCCATATAGTGGGAGCTGCCACTGTTTTTTAAACTATTTCCAAAAATTGAGGACACAAAGTCCATATGTTAAAGAATTTGAAGGACTTAATCCTGGGTATGGCCTTCCTGTTGGACACTAGAATAGGAGAATGGTCAGAAACTCCTTCCGTGAGAAACTCAGCCTCTACCTCCAGGAACTGCTGCATCCACAAACCATTAATAAAGACCCAATCAAGTTTACTCCAAATCCTCTCACTTGCTTGTTGTTTGTTCGTCCAGGTATATCTGCATCCCTTCCATCGCATAGCCTCAAAGGAACAAGAATCCAAGCAACGCTTGAACTCCTCAATCTCAGACAGTTGCACCGGGTGCCCCCATTCGATCATCAGGCATTAGTATGCTATTAAACTCCCCCCACACCATCCAAGGGAGATTCATAGATTGGTGAATTAAGCATAGGTCCTGCCACAAGCTCAGTCTCTCCCTGCTAGTGTTCCTACCATACATACATGTCATATAGAAACTCTCACCATTATTGCTCACTTTGGCATGAATGAGTTGATCAGATTTGTGTACTACATCCACCCTATAAGTAACTTCCTTCCAAACAAGGATCATGCTACCAGTGGGCTCAAACTCTAGGTTGTTCACTGTTGTCCAGCCATCAAGCATAGCCTTCATGCATCTCTCCATATTCCCGTGTTTTATTTTTGTTTCAACAAGACATATCAACTCTAGCGCGTACTTCCTGCAGAAGAGAGAAACCTCTCTCTGCTTATTAGGCCTATTAAGGCCTCTAATGCTCCACATTGCAGCTTTATCCATGGGGGAGGCTTTCAACCATCTGCTTGGAAGGGTGTTGTAGGCTAGTCTCCTTAAGTTGGGTTGCCATGGATTTTTTTTCCAACAGTAAGCCATGTATCAAGGGTAGTCTCAGGTCTCCTCTACTACTGGTTTATCACCTTGCTCCTCAGCAATCCCTTTAACAGCCTCTACCCCAGCTGGCTCAACAGGTTTGGTAAGTTGGTCAGTCCTCTTTTTAACCCATGTGCGAGGTGGCTGGCTAGGCCTCAAGCCTTCCACCTTCTTACAGTGATCCTTCTTGTGCCCATGTAGTCCACAGTTCATGCCTTTAACCGGTCTCCACTCATAGACAACCTTCTGTTCCACCACCTGCTCATGCTCATTAAAAAAATGGATCACATCTTTAACCCCTTTGTTCAGTTCAACCACAACAAGGACTCGCGCATACTGTACTCGTTCCTTCTGCATCGTACACCTATCAGCCATAATAGGTGTTCCCAGAAGGCTGCCCAGTCTGCTCAAGGTCTTAGCTCCCCAATATTTCAAATCCAACTGAGGAAATTGGATCCAGATAGGGACACGATCCACATAGAGCAGAAATAGCATTTGATTGAATATGAAATATTGTTGAGAGAACTATTCGAAAGAAATTTATAATGAACTGACAATTATTGCAGAAAATTGTCGTTGAGTCTTATGAGCTAAACTAAAAGTTTCCAACTTTAATATTCACTCAGTTTTCAAATGTAAAGTAGAAAAGAAATATAAATCAAGAAAGATCAATTGCAGCAAAGTGTCTTCAGTCAGTGGAAAAGCTATTATCTTCTTCCCCTTTTGGCTACACCTTTTTGCAATTTGACTATATTTTCTTTCGTCGTTCATAATCCTTCTTCAGCTTCTCATAATCAGTTTATTTATTCCTCAACTTTATTTCCAATAAGGAGATAGCGTTTTTACGATGACCTATACCTATCACAAATAACATCAAGTCAAACACAACATGCAGATAAACATAAAATCAAAATTATCATGCAATAAACAATTGTATCAAAACTATCGAATTAATAGAAACCTTAACAGCGATGATAAGAAGAGCAACAAAGAAATGATAAGAATAGCTAGAGATTCAAACCTTTGGTCTTGAATTGAAGTACTACGGCGATGAAAATTAGGTCAACTCCGTTCGAAAATTTAAGCGAGGGAGAGGCGATACATTGATTCACTGATTACATATAATGTAGTTCTAATGTGGGTTGGGCCACGAGCAGTCCGATAAAATAAACCTAATTGCAAAAGTTCATATTACAAACAAAATGTAATAGTCGGTTATTAATTTTTTATCTAGTAAGTTGCACACTGATATATACTTAAAAAAGTTAATAAAATATATTTATAGAAGTAAATTTATATTTAGATTGAATCTATGATTATTTTTTTTGAAATGATATTATAAACAAAACATACAGATCTAAATAGCCCAATAAGCCCTATGAAGACAATGAACCAACCCGTAGGGAAGAGACTCTCATCAAGAGAGAATTTAACTCGCTAAAGAGAAAACAAGAAAAACAAGACCGAAAGAAAACAAATTCAAAGTTTAGACAAGAAGAGCTAAAGAACCTATTACAGTCAGTTTAACACTCCATAAACATGGCTATTAAACCAATGTCTACAGCATAACTTTCTTCCGCCTTCAACCTCCAAATCTTGTCTTGAAGATAAAAACATGCCTAAGAGGGGGTGAATTAGGCTTATAAAATTTTGTGTTTCTTCTTTTCACAATTCTAGTATGTAGTGACTTAGAGATGCCTACTGATGCTTGTGATGAGTATGTCTGATATATCCTAGTTACGTCGGATGTGTGTCGGACCTGTCTCACAGCGATAAAGAAATAACTGAAAAGTAAATGCGAGACAGGATTTTTATAGAGGTTATACCCTAACTGGGGTTTACTACTCTCCTTGGGGTTTGCTCCCCAAGAGTTTAACCAATCACTATAATGCACTATAGTTGGATACAAAACTGATTGATTAGCCCAATACACAATCGAAACAAGTCGAACACTAGCCACACTAGGTTACCACACGCCGAGTTTCGTTCATCGGAATTTCCTGATCCCGACAGACACAGCTCGCTACCGAAGGGCCTCGGGACTCGTCCTTCCCTTCACGTGTGCGTAAACGTCGACGTTGCCTCCTTGGTATTGCTCACGTCCGAAGACAACACGCCGAAGACAGAATATATGATGGATGTAGGAATAACGGGATGAATCACTCGTGCAGTGATGAAATCGGAAGTTAAAGCTCAGATGGCAGAAAGCTATGCAAATGGAGGCTCTGGGATCTCTCAAAATGATTCTGCTAAAAAATCTCTCGTAGGCGAATGTTCATAAGTTCTAGTGCCTCGAAATTATGAAGTGTGGCATGTATATAAACCTTTTCAGTCAACACATCACATGGAAAATCATATCACATAATAATCATCAAATCAAGCATAATTTCCATGTAATGTTCGAGAATCAACGTGCCATGTGTCATGCTTCTAGAAAGTAAGCTCATTAAAGCATGATTATATTCCATATAAAGCTCAGATTCGTTCTCAAGGCATATTCACTTAATTCGAATTACATCTACCATAACAGAACTTTCCATAAGTGATTCACTGCTATTAGTTTCTAAATCAATCCAGATTTACTTTCCAAGTGTAGCACATGAGATAGCATTAGATCAACACGTTTTCCATATACAGCTCATAATATTAAATCAATATATTTACCATGTTAAGCACATAAGTCAGACCAGAGCATATCTTATTCGAATTATCATATCATGGCATAGCTTTCCATATTTCAAAGATATTTACCAATATTCATATACTAGCACGTCATCCACAAAGTCAATCAAATCAAATCTTTCCTAAATATAATATTCCAATCAGTGTAAAAAAAATATCAAATTGATTTCGCACATTTAAATCAGTTGGATGCATGCAAACAATTTTCTACTTGATTTCATCCAGGAATAAACAAGTATCAAGGGATACATCACTTTCATATATAAACAGCATATTTTCCCTTTATAACTTAGTAGGATATCTCATACGTTATTTCCATATGTAGCACAGAACGATATATCCTATCACATGGGCTGTCTATAACATGCGATCACCTAGTTTCACCACATAATCACATGTGAATCAAATATTCAACAATTTAATCAATTTTAGCTCATATGCATGGTCGAATATTATCATGAACTTAGACATTATATTGATCACAAATCGAATTGCTTAATTTTTAGACCTAACGTCATTATAATTACATAGCTCATCAAAACTCTCTAACGCTCATGGACTAAAAAGGTCAACATTCTCCCCTTTTTTATGATGACATGTAATTGATGCAGCACGGAAGCATGTAAGCATATTCGATTTCGCAAGTCCTAGCGTGTCTAAGTGTTCCATAATCACAAAGCAGAGCATATGATATTTCCTAATCACATATGATACATATTTGCTCCCCCTGCCTAAGTGCAGTTATCTATATGACATGCAAAGATATATCATGAACGAATTTGCTCCCCTGTATAAGTGCGGATATATCATGTCATTTTCAAGGTTATATCATGAGTGCAAAATTTCGAAATTACCCGTGAGTGTGCTCCCCCTGCCTAAGTGCGCATGTTTCAAGCATGATTCAAGCAATCAGATAATCATCACTGCAGGCACTTAGCACTTATCAGGAAATCACACACGTTAATTAGCGAAGATAAGTATCAGAATATCACTGTATCAGTGTAAAATATCAAGCATCTTAGTGTAAAGACATCAGAGATATGTCATAAGATCAGAGCATTATATCAAGCACCGCATAAAAGGAACAGAGATATATCATAAACGCAAATATTATAAAGTAGTCCCTACACAAAACGAGCAAAACTCCCGCACATACTTAAGCGCTAAACGCCTAAACCTTAACCGTACTCCCCTTTCATCATAAAAAAATGGAGTAATACCTAACAACCAGACTTAACAGAGCAAGAAAACGTAAGGAATATCCTAGGGGCAACTTGGAGCAAAACATAGCGGAACGCAGCCTACTGGCTTGAAGAACCTTCAGAATCAGCGGATTTGGGAAGGGATTTCTTAATCAGCTTGTTAAGTTTAGACAGCTTCAATGACATCTCAGTGTACTGCTCTTTGATCTTTCTGAAGCGTTACTTGTTGTCAGCCTTGATATCTGAGATATCACGGCGTATCGCAGAGATTCCTTCCTTCCCGACTCTGAGCTCGTCCTCAAAGTCGTCGTCGCTCTTAACCTTCGCCTTTACTTTTGAGACGGACCTTTTCTAAGCACTGTCTACTGACCCCTTATCCTTGGCGATGAATCAACCTTGACCTTTCGAGTAGTGAATCCCCATGCGTTTCAGAGTCACCAGGTCCACGCCGTGGAGGTCTTGTCTTCCCATGCCGGCGGCATCACTATATCTTCGTGCTCAAAAAAGTGTGTGAGCAACATCCCGTAGGGCAATGTTTGTCTCTGCTTTCAAAGGCCTGGATCATGTGCTTCAGGATGAAGTAACCGAGATTGAACTTGCGATTCTTAGATATCATGTAAACAGCAAAGGTGCTCATGAAGTTCATCGTCGTTGAGTGGCCTCCACCGCCGATCTTTGCACTCCACAGGGTCATATTGAGCAGCTTATACAGGAAGAAGTAGTCGATGGGGAGTTGATTGAGGGCTTCGCCGTCAGAAAAAATGGGGCTTGCTACGGGTATTCCAGAGGGTCTGAAGGACATCACTGAGGTCGAAACCATCTGCTTGACACGAGTCATTCATGTCATAGTGACAGAAGACTTCACCGGGAACTCCTAAAATGGCATTAATCTTCTTAGTGGTCCAGTTGATTCCGCCCCCAGCACATAGGAATGGACGCAGATGTGCTCTTCATGCTCCTCATAGTCGAAGTTTGCGTTGAACAACTTGACGGCCTCTGGTAATATGGCTTCTTGATACTCAGAAATTGCTCCCATCCGAAATCTTTTAGCCAAGTGATAACTGTTCCAAGGTAACTTAACAAACGCGACTCCGCGACCTCTGGCAATATCTCTGTTGCCGAAGCTCTTGAAATTGGTTTTTGGCGCTTTTCCAGAAAGAGGGCTTCGTCAGGGATCTCATCGGGATTGGAGGGATCAATAAGAGGTATATCGGATTCCTCTGGGGTCTGTTTAGGAGATGGCTGGATTTCTTCAAGAGGAGATGGGGATTTTTAAGGAGGTGGTGTTGGTGGTGGCTGTTTCTGGGTTTCGTCAGGAACTTCTTGAGTGGAAGCAGATTTTTCAGATTCAGGAGATAGAATAGGGGTCTTGGTCGGAGTGAGGCTAGCCTTCTTGCTTTTCTTCTTCTTCTTTTTAGCAGTTTTGGTAGGAGAGGAAATCTTTTCAGCAGATTTGGCTCTGGAACGAGTTTTTCGAACAGAGGGTGATGACGGCGAGACTGGTTCTGGTGATTTGGGAGGAGAGTCGAGCAAGGTTTCATTAGACATGTGTTCTTTTCTCTTTCGGCTGGATGCTTCGGCGACAACAGCTTCGGATCCGGCAGTTTTCACCATTTTGAGAGCTTTAGGTTTGAAGGAAAGTTTGGAGAAGATGATAAAGATGATGAAGATTGGAGAAGGTTGGTTCTGGATTTTTAAAGAGAGATGAGTCGGTTTATTTTGAGAAAGGATAAGGATGAGATTTCAAAATTCGAAATTCGAAATTTCAATTGGAAAGAGGGACACTGACTGACAGATCGTCAGAAGTCTCAGAGTGACTTGACAGGATCTCTTAATTATGGAATGGATTTGTACAGAGCTGAATAGGGAGGATTTTGAATATCTGAGTTTCCTTAAATAACTGATCGGCTAAGATGATATCTCTATGAATTTCTTCCAAAAATATTATAAGCGCATTAGAAGGAAAAATATGGACATTCAAGATTCCTAAAATAATATTGATGGTTAATGAGAGATCTTATGCGGGAACAACTACGAATCGTTTCCTAAAATACCAAAATCGCACTTAAGAATACGGACTATAAGATCCGGAAATAATCTAGGGCTGAAGGAATATCCTAGAGTAGGGTAATTACGAATTTCTACCTAAAATAGCATATTCTAGTGTAAATGCAGAATTAGGCAGATTTACTAACCTTATTTAGCTCGACGATTCCCAACCGATCACGGATGTCGTCAAATCTTGCCTCAATTAGGGGTTTCGTGAAGATACCAGCGAGCTGATCGTTTGTTCCTACGAATTCCACATTGATATTCTCTTTCTGAACATGGTCTCGTATAAAATGAAGTTTAACCTCTATACGCTTAGTACAAGAATGATGTACAAGATTCTTAGTAATACTAATGGCACTAGTGCTATCATACAGAATAAGAATTTTGTCATAACCTAACGCAAAATCACTAAGGATTTGTTTCATCCAAAGAACTTGTTGGCAACAATTTCCTAAGGCCATATATTCAGCTTCGGTTGTGGAGTGCGCGACAACATTTTGCTTTCTACTAGACCAAGTTACCAGGGAATTTCCAAGTAATTGACAATTTCTACTAGTACTTTTCCTATCTTCCCTACAGCCGGCATAGTCGGCATCGAAATATCCCATTAATGGGAATTCATCAGAATAAGAGTACCACAAACCAAAATTAACAGTACACTTGATATATCTAAGTATACGCTTGATTGCTGTCATGTGAGATTCCATAGGGTCAGACTGATATCTCGAGCACATACTAATAGCAAACATGATATTAGGGCGACTAGCAGTTAAGTAAATAATGCTTCCGATCATACCTCGATATTCTGTTTGATCAACTGGTGTACCTGATTCGTCACTGTCTATTTTGGTGGTCTGATGCATAGGGGTGGAAATTGCTTTCAGATCACTCATCCCGATTTTTGTCAGTAATTCATTGCTATACTTCGTCTGGGATACAGAGGTTCCATTGTCAAGTTGCTCTATTTGCAACTCGAGGAAATAGTTCAGCTTGCCCATTAAGCTCATCTCAAATTCCTTCTGCATAGACTTAGAGAATTCCTCGCAAAGAAGGATATTAGTACTTTCGAATATAATATCATCAACTTAGATTTGGACCAGCATCATGTGATCACCTTCATAGTTAATAAATAGTATATCAATGTTTGCAGTAGAAAATCCTTTGTCAATCCAAAACTTACTCAACCTGTCATATTGTGCCATAGGAGGCTGCTTTAAACCATATAATGCTTTATTCAATTTAAAAATCATGATTGGGTGGAGGTACTCGAGGGAACAGACTCGACTTCGCCAAGGGAAGTTGTCTGGTTCGGCCCTGACGTAGCTTGTCTGACTCTGGAGGACCGTGGTGGTAGTGGTGGATTGGATGATCGGAAAGACCTACCTCCACGAGTTTGAACTCCGCGTCCTCGTCCGCTGCGAATGATCGGAGACATGGTTCTCAACCTCTTCTCCCCCTCAGGACGATGCTGGTCGTCAGGATCATCGTGACGACGCATCTGACTTGAGCCTTCTTGACGACATGAATCGGGTGAGGTATGATTCCACCCGCAATCAGATTTTGGTAGAACTCTTCTTCTGCTGGAGTCCGCTGATTGTCGATTTCAAGAAGGCGAGAAATTCCGACTTCGAAGAGTTCAAGTAGAGGCATATGATATGGACTGGGTTCTTGGGTTGCTCGTGGTGGTAGTGAGATGATGCGATGCTGTGACGGTGGTTGTTTTATCATGGGGCCCTTTCCTTTGTCGGTGGAAGCTGATTGCATGGCATCCCTAATGAGTCCTCGAACCCGTAGTAAGGTGACGGATTCTAGGAACTCAAATAGGCAATTCTCCAGGTAGGCCGTCGTCACAGCTTGAGGAGTTGATGAGGGTGCTCCGGCGTCACTGCGGCCGTCGTCAATCGAAGTCATGTGGACTTTAGTATCCTTGGGTCTTCCGACCTCTCCTTGCGACACATCTTGTAAAGATGGTGCTCGGGTTGTTACGGCCATATCAGTGAGATGGGCTTGTGAGCTTTCACCGGGGCCACTTTCCGTTAGCACGCGTCCAGAACTAGGTTCTGTACGGTGGCTCTCGGATGGTGAGCTGCTGAAGTCATCATCATCCGTGAGGCTTACATCCAATCCTCGAAGGGCCTCTATCATGGGCTCTTCTATGAACGTTGAGGCCTGTTCAACAGGCTGTGACTCGGGCGGTGTCGTAGGACTAGTTATCATCTCTTGTGGAGTAGACACGGGAGCCGAGGTACCTGTAGGTTGGGGGGTTCTGGGGATTTTGAGATACTTGCCTGTTGGGAAGCAAGTGAATGGTCCAGTTCGGGGATTGTTTGCGCCGTTGGGTCGTGTTCGGCGTCTTCTATCCTAGGGGTTGACCCGGCCTGTTCTGACTGAGGGACTTCAGACGTTGTTTCTTCTGGAACGACTTTTGGCTGTCGTTCAATCTGTTCAGGCTGTGGTGGTTGCTCTAGTGATTGTTCTGGGATTGAATCTTGAGGGGTAGGCTGAGGTTCCTGAGGGGCGGTTTCAATAGACGTTGTTGCTCTCTGTTCGATGGTTGCTCTCTCACTCTCACTAACCCCTGGGTTAGACTCAGGTGGGTTGTCCTGAGTCGTGGGGTGGGGGACGTTGTAGTCTTTGCAGTAGGCTTCTATGTGGTTTGGGTTTGCTAGGGTAAGTAACTCGCGAGGGATTGACATGGCTGTGCGCGAGTACTTCTCGCATGTCTTCCCCTTCTGAAGATATCGCAGTTTGGGTGGGGTGTAATTTTCTTCTACTGGTCTTGGTGGTATCCCCGTTGTTATAGTCATAAAATGGTGGATAACGAGCGAGAACCACCGGGGATAGGGCAGATTCTGTGGCTTTTTGGACTTCGTTCGCTGGTGCAGTTGATCATCTAGGTCTGTTGTGACAAGCTTGGCGAAGTCGTAATTTTTTCGGAACACAATCCCATGGAAGATGCACTTACATCTGTCCCACCTCGAGTGCTTTGGTGAGAAGCACTTATTGACGAATGCAAAAAGCGTACGCCAGGGATGCGGGATCATGGAATACTGAAAATGAGAGATAAACTTGAGCGGAGTGTAGTATCCCATCCTCATCATGTCCTCATGGAGCTCATCCTCAGATGCCTCAGGTTCGTATTAGATTTGACTTGGCAGCCTGAGGATGCTTCGAATGAGTTCCCTGGTGATACTGACAGTCTCAGTTGCAATTTGGGCCTCGTAGTAGATGCTATTATCCTGAGCAACTTTGCTCTTCATTGTCCCCCAGAATTGTTGAAGGTAGACTGTAGGGACTTGGACCGAGGCCGAGAAGGCATACCCAAGGTGGTGGTTCCTCAGAATGGATAGGATGATTTCTTCGTTGCACTTGAATGTGTTCAGATCAAGTTGGAAATTAGTTTCTTTGGTCGCTATCCACTTCGAGGTTGGGTAGACTAGATCCGTAGGTGTCGTCATTTTTGTTGATTTTTTTTATTATGACACCGGGAATTCCTGTTGAAACTGCAACAAATAAGATAAACGTGATTAGAAATGCCATGATGAGTAGACTTTGTTGTTATGAATAGTGTGAGCTGGATTAAAATTTTGTTTTGTAAAGACAAGTTTTGGCCCAACGCTGTTTGGCCCGTTTGAAAAAAATATCTGTCGAAATTTCCTAAGTATGGTTTGCTGGTTCGTCTTAAAGTCCTCTGCTTCACTTTGCGAATTTTATATCGTGAACTCGAAAGTTTGCGGGTTGGGTAAATTTTAAAAGGATCTCCGCGAATTGTAAATGTCACGTGCTCTGAAGTTTGCGGGTTGGTTTGAACGGACTTTGCGAATTCGGTATCGCGACCTCAAGATTCGCAATTCGACCAGGTCAACCACGAATCGCAAAGCATCAATTCGCAAAATGCAATTTGCGAATGCCAAGATTCGCGAACTTCGAATTCGTGAAGTAGAAAGTCAGACGGTCAAACTCGCAAGGTAAAGAATTCGCAAAGTGAGTGATTCGCGAGTTTGATAAAGTTAAAAACACTTTTGGACCCGCAAAGTTCCGTTTTGAAGAATCAAAAAGTACTTTCCAAAAAAATTTCGAACCTTAATTCCCTTTAAAAAAGAGAACCCATCGATTTTTAAATCCAGATTTGAGAAGAGAGACTCCTTTTCAGTACATTACTCAAACCAAAATCCTTGTTTTAACACCAACACAACTAATTTCTACAGGAATCAAATGCAGTACACCTGCTCTTCGAATAATCGCTCCTGCAAATAAAGAAAAAAAATTAAAAGGTAAAGTAACTTAATCCGTACCACAGAGAGGTTCGTGAGTGCGTGACGAGAACAATTTGAGCGAGGGAACCACAGAGAAAAACTTAGCGAGTAGTGAGACTGGAGATTTTTTTTATGAATGGGATTCGCGAAGGAGAGTGTGGCAATTTGGGACTTTGTTTTGCGAGTTCAGTTCGCGAATTGGTTTTCCCCCTTTTTTTATTAGATAAACTTCGCGGGGCGAAAGTTTGAACCCTAGGTTGAAATTGGGCCGCAAACTTTTGATATGAAGGCCCACAGAGGATTCGCGAAGTCAGTGATGTTTGCAAATCGGACAGTTCACGAATTGAATCCTGTAAGTTCGCGAAATAGATCTTAGACTAGTCAAAGTTTGAGAGGGTTCGCAAATTAACACTTTGCGAATTGAGTTTTAGTTCGCGAATTTAAGCTGAAGGAGAGAACTTTGCGGGCTTGTGATTTTCAACCGCAAAGTGAATTGACCATTTGACGAGTTCGCTAACTTGGCTAAGAATCAGAATTTGTGAAGTAAAATTGCGAAGTAATAGTAAAGAAATAATTTGAAGGATTCGCAAATTGATTGCGGAAAAGATGAATTAAGGTTCATAAATTTCCCTTAAATTGAAAAATGCGAAATTTTTAATCGATTTCAAATATATAGAATTTAGTACTTAGCCTTATAACGTTAATTTGACTCCATCAAATCATAAAATATCAAATCTACGAGTTTTTCAAAATTGATTCATCTGAGCCAAACTCCGAAAATCGACAAAGAAAACATCGCTTTCTTCCGCAGCGATGAACCCTCAAGTCAAAAATTCGTCCGTACTGTTGATTATGTTGGTTGGAGCATTAATGATGTTATTGTTCAAAATGTGCCTATAAAAAGACAGAACTCGAACCAAATTCACTATTTCATAAGTTGCCACAAACTAAGTCTACATTTTCATCATTCTCGCAAGGATAAATGGACTGGATGCAGCAGCAAATATATGAAATTGAGGAACATGTGGAGTTAAGGCGTAATTTTGAGCGCAATATAGATATACTGGCGTTTCTTATTTTTCTTCTATTGTGCTTAATTGTTGTCTTACTCGCTATTCTTTTCCGGGCTCTCATAGGACGCACTAGCTTTTGAGATTGTTTTGAGTAATTTGAGAGTTCATGAAAACTTGTTGAGAATGTTTTGAGATCTGTTTTAAGAGTGTTTTATAAGCTTATCCAATTTGTATTATGTATTTTGAGATTGTTTTTCCCATTTCTGAGAGACTCGTGTAACTTTGAAATATCAATTAAGCGAAAAATAATTACTCCCCCTCAATGTTTCGGAATTTGGAATAATTACTCCCCTCGATGCATGGATATAACATTTCTCCCCCTCGATGTAATGCCATCAGCATTGGCTTTACATCGACTTATTGGAAAGCAAGAAATAAAAAATTATTAGTGAAAATAAACTAAAATCTAGAGCAAATAAAATAATTAACAAAGAGTCACACACAGAATTGAAGAACTTAAAGCAAAATGAACCGTAGGGAAGCATAATCGAAATTAGAGATTGAGATTCAACATCCCAGAAGTTTTGCCACTAAGAATTGGAATCGTTTCTCATCCAATGCTTTTGTAAACAAATCGGCTAGTTGAATCTCTGTATTGACAAAATACATTTCTATTATGCCTCTTTCTACTTGGTCCTTTATGAAATTATAGCGTATGTCTATGTGCTTAGTGCGTGAATGGTGAACAGGATTGCAAGTAATTGCTATGGCACTTTTGGAATCACAATAAATAGGAATTTTATTGAAATCAAACCCGTAGTCTCGTCGTTGGGTTCTAATCCACAAAATTTGTGAGCAGGAATTGGTCGTAGCAACATATTTTGCTTCTGCCGTGGAAGTTGACACACAATTTTGTTTCTTGGAAGCCCAATAGACAAACTTATCTCCAAGAAATTGGATGTTGCCTGATGTGCTTTTCCTGTCCAGTTTGCAGCCTGTGAAATCTGCATCAAAATATCCTATTAGTTTCATACCTGAGTTTTTAGGATACCAAAGTCCTAGGTCTCGAGTTCCTTTCAGATACTTGAGAATTCTCTTGACGGCATGTATATGCGACTCCTTAGGATTAGCTTGAAATCGAGCGCATAGACATGTGGAAATAAAATATCTGGTCGGCTGGCAGTGAGATAGAGCAGAGAGCCTATAATTCCTCTGTAATAAGTAGGATCTACAGGTTCACCCAAGTGATCAGCGGCGAGTGTGCACGAGGTCGACATTGGAGTGCTGGGAGGTTTGCTCTTGTCGATCCCATATTTTCTGAGAATGTCGTGGATGTACTTTGACTGATTGATAAATATCCCATCCTGAAGTTGCTTGATTTGCAGTCCAAGAAAAAAGGACATTTCCCCCGTCATACTCATCTCAAACTGTGATTTCATCAATGTGCTGAATTCGACACAGAGTTCTGGATTTGTAGAGTAGAATATGATGTCATCCACGTAAATCCGCACAAGCATGATATCGGGACCAGCCTTTTTGACGAACAGTGTTGTGTCAATTTTTCCTTTTGTGAAGCCTGAGTTGATAAGAAAGTCGGATAAGACCTCGTACCAAGCTCTTGGTGCTTGCTTTAGCCCATATAGAGCCTTGTCGAGTTTGTAGACGAAATCCGGATGTTCTTGATTGAGAAATCCGTGTGGCTGTGAGACATATCTTCCTTCAAAATCTCATTCAAGAAGGCAGTCTTCGAAACCATTTGATGGACAGTAAAGTCTTCGTGTGCCGCATATGCTAGAAACAGTCTGATGGCTTCAATTCTTGCTACAGGGGCAAAAGTCTCATCATAGTCAATTCCTTCTTGCTGATTGTACCCCTTAGCTACAAGTCGAGCCTTGTTAAGAATTACCACACCATCCTCACCTTTTTTGTTTTTAAACACCCATTTTGTTCCGATTATTGTCTTGCCTTTTGGACGAGGAACTAAGTTCCACACCTTGAGACGCTAGAACTGATTGATTTCCTCCTACATAGCTACTATCCAGTTCGGATCACGTAGTGCATCTATCACTCTGGTAGGTTCTGTTTGGCTCAAGAAATAGGTAAGGTGGCACACGTTGAGATCGAACCTCTAGTCTTTACTCCTGCAGTGGGATCTCCAATTTGATCTGTAGGATGACTTCGAATCCATTTCGTCTCATGAGGTACTGTTGTATCATCAGTTTCCAATCCCTCATTTAGTGGATACGCGATCATAGAAGTAGTGGCGTTGCAAGTGGAAGTCGGTGAGTCCTCTGTCTGTGTTGCTGGGATCGAGGTTTCTGCGTCTGAAGGTGGAACTGTTTGTTGTGGAATAGGTTCGGATTCAATAGGTGATGGACTAGCACTGGGTGCTATGAAATGAAACGGTGGTTGGCCTGTTTTGATTTGGAGAAATGTACATATGCTCAAATAATTGATCCAGGGTCATTTCTTCTTGAGCTGTTGACTGAAACATGTTAGGTTGCTGTGTCGAGATTCGTCAGTGGCATGTTGTTGGTCTTGCCCCAACTTTGCTTTGTTTGAACCTGGTTCTGAACGGCTGTGTTCAGAAACGCCTCTCGAAGACTCTTCTAATCTTATACGAGATTGAGTAGAAGCTGGTATTTTCTATACAAGTCCCGAGCTGCTGTGTACAGAATTAATTTCTAGAGCCTCATCGAAAGTGACATTCACACTTTCAATGATCGTTCTTCTTTCCCTTGGATAGACCCTGTACGCCTTAGATGTGCAGAGTAACCTACAAAAATTCCTTCAGTTGCCTTTGGATCTGCTTAGATTTGTCCTCTCGGTCGTTGGCTACAAAGCATTTGCATCAAAAAATCCTTAAGTGGGCAATGTTGAGTAATCTTGCGTTTATTAGTTCATAAGGCGTCTTTCCAAATCATAGATGAATATTCGTACGGTTTTGCGTATGGCATGCAGTGTTCATAGCTTCTACCCAGAGAAAGTGTGGTAGGGAAGACTGTATTAGCATGGTCCGGGCAGCTTCCACAAGTGTTCGGTTTCGCCTTTCTAAGACTCCATTTTGTTGTGGAGTGTGAGCAGCGGAGAATTGTTGAGAAATTCCTAGGGATTCGTAGAACTCACTGAGCTGTTGATTCTTGAATTCCGTTCCATTGTCAGACCGAACTATTTTAACACTGCATGTAGCAAGTTCGGCATTGTCCTGATGAGATTTGGAATATGTTCAACTGTCTCTGATTTATTTCATAAGAAGCGGACCCAAGTATAGCGGGAATAATCGTCGACAATAACCAGCATGTATCGCTTTCCACTGATGCTATCAGTTGGCATTGGGCCACACATATCCCTATGTAATAGCTCTAGTGGATGTTGAGTGGATGCTGTGTATTTTGTAGGATGTGATGCCTTTTTCATCTTTCATCTCTCACAAGCAGAGCACGTATGCTCCTTCTGGTACTTCAATGGTGGAAGTCCAATAGCCAATTTGTTGGTCGACAGCTTGTTGAGGGTCTTGAAGTTAAGATGAGATAGCCGTTGGTGCCATAAGTTATTTTGACTTGATGTTGCTTTGGAGATTATGCAGATGTTTGTCTTTGGTCTGACGGTTCTAATATCAATGGTGTAAAGATTTGTCTTGCGAGTTCCAGTGAGAAGTTCTTCACCATTGTTATTGAGAATTTTGCATGTTCTCATTTGAAACACAACTTGGAGTCCGATGTCACTGAACTGTCATATTGATAAGAGGTTGTGTGTCAGCCCTCAACATACGAAACTTCCTTGATTATGAGTCGATTGCATATAAGATCGCCATAACCATGAATTTTTGCTCCATTGCTATTACCAAAGCGTACCAGCCCGCCTGACCTATCAACGTAGTTGCTCAACAGTTCCTTCTTCCCAGTCATGTGTGTGGAGCAACCGGAAACTATGTACTACACATGAGGGGCCTGCAAAATAGAAACTAGAGGGTTTTAGGTACCAATTTAAATATTGTGCTTGTTAGTTCGTTTAGACTCCCTAGATTTTTCTTTGTTAGTGGATGACATAGAGTCACCAATTGTTTCTGGGGCTGGGATTTGGGTTTTCTCAGTCTTAAGCTTTGGAACCCATTTTTGCTCTAGGGAAGGTCTCTTTGTTTTACGCTTAGAGATGTGTTTTTGAGGTTTTGCAAGTTTTGCAGGTTCCTTGGTAGTTTTTTGTTTCAATTTTTTCTTTTTCTGTATATTTGTGTTTTTAGGAATTGTTTTGTAAGTTTGTTTGTAGAACTGATCATGCATGGAAAACTTTTGTTTTGATTGAAGAGACAAGTTTGGCGATACATGCCGAAATAAAGATGGTACAAAAGTTTTAGAAGGAAATAATCAATAACAAAAGGTGTATTATGATCGCGGTTCTTCTTCAGGATATCTTCCTTTCTAACCCATACTTGACCTTTCAATGGCTCTTTTGTGGGTCCTGAAAATTTCAAGGCATTAGTGCAAGAAATTTTGTTATGCGAAACTACGGTATAAGAAAGTGTTTGTAATCTTAATTTTTCTTTCAGTGAGGAGATTTCCTCTAGACGTTTCTGCCTTTCTTCATCAAAGTACTTTTCTCTCTTTCGAGAGTGGAGTGTAGATCACTGATTTTCTTTATGCATTCAGGCATATACCCTGTTGCATACGTAGTTATCGGTGCCTCACTTGCTGAATCTCCCGGGGTATCTCCTTTACTTGGAAGTGGAATATCGGACTCAAATTCTGTTATTGCTGGACAATTTCTTTCTTTATAACTATCATTTAACTCTGTATAAAGAAATGATGTTTGAGATTTACTGTGTGTTGGTGTCTCATTTTCACTGACGAAAGACATGCGATTTGCTAGGCAACCTGTCTGCATGAATTTGAGATCATATAGATAAGGTGCACTTAATATGCCTTCTTTTAACTTACATGGGTTTTCAGAACCTAGTCCCTTATAAGGATTGCAGAAATCTATGTTGACTAGTTTGTTCAAGAAGATTGTTTGTTCTGACTGATCTCGTCTGGTTAAGATGTCCTCCAATTTTTTTTATTTTGGAGTACAGTCTTTCCCGTTCTTTACAGAGTAAGTCATATTTAGTGGTAACGTCCATTGTCTGATCTCTATGAGATTTCATTTCTTTTTCTAAATCTTTGGCTTTAGCTTCGGATTTTTGCACTTGTAATTCTAGCTTAGCAACCTTTTCATTTGCTACAATTACACGATTTTTCTCACATGCATAATCATATCTAAATTTATCTAATACTACTAAATTCTTAGCTTCTAGTTCTTTGATTTTTCTTTCTCCTTGTTTGTTAGATTTATGTAAAGATAAAAATTCATTTTTCATCTTAAGTAAGGAATCATAATCTGCTTCGCTTACCTCCACCATGTCTGAGTTGTTGGAAGTTTCCCTGTCTGATTCACTTCCTTCAGCTCCAGCTCCATCTTCTTCGTCATCCAGTTTGGCCATCAGTGCCACGTTCTCTTCCTTGCTGTCTGAGGTATCTTCAAGCCAATGATCCTCTTCCGCCATTAAGACCAATCCTTCTTCCTTCTGTTCAGCCAATTGAACTTTCCGGCGATAATAGTTGACACAGTGTCCAGTCTTACCACAGTTGAAGCATTTACCGCCTTGATAAGGAGTTTCAGAGTTCCTCGTCTTTAGTCTTTCCTTTTGAGTTGGAGGAAACTCTTAGACGATTGGAGGAGGATCTAGTCTTCTTATAATATTTCTTCTGCACAAAGTTCGAGACCAGTGCGGTTGCTTAGCAAGATCTTTGAGTGTGATTTCCTTGTCTCCATGTTTCGTAAGATCCTTGAATTCACCATCGGAATTAGAGTCTCCTCCCTCCTTAACTTGTGATGACTGGATAACTTCTTTGTCTTTGGATTGTTTTCTTGACGATCGCTCAGTCATAAAGAGCGAGTGAGTCGCTTCCTATTGATTTGATTTCCTCCCTTCGTTTCTCCACGTGATTGGAATGTTGATTGAGGTAGTCTAATAATGTATGGATGCTAACTTTGGTTAGGTCGTTCATTTGTCTTATCATTATTGCGGTGGCTTCCCATTCTGGATGGAGTGATCCTAAGAATTTGATGTTGATCTCCATGACATTTTTTATGACTCCATTCATCTTTTGCTCGTTTAGAAGGACAAGGAATCGATGAAGGTTTCTTGGAGAGTTTCCCCTTTGTTAGCATGAAAGTGATCGTAAGAGATGAGAGTATTCGCCATCTTGCCATTGTGTTGACTTCTGCCCCCAGCATCATGATTCGAAGGGCATCCCACATTTCTTTTGCACTTTCAACACATTCGAGTTGCATCAAAATGTCATTGGGAATGGCTTGCATCATGTATGATTTCGCCATTTTGTCCGCCTTTAGTCGTAGTTTTTCTCCATCATTGTATTGGTCGGCTGTTCGCAAAATTCTCAGTTCTTCTCTTGCAGGAGTAGTGTCGGTAGTAGCTGGAATTACGGTCCAATACTGTTTGGGTCCACTATATACGGATTCCAGCAAGTTATCTGAGTTGTCCTTGTTTTCAATAAAATTGATGAACCTTCTTTTCTAGACTGCATATTCTCCGTGTCGGATCATAGAAGGTCTAACATCATTTCCCATGCTGAAAGAGTCCATTTCTTGTGTTTTGGATATGATCGTTAACGTGTAATGTGAGGAAAGTTAAATTTGAATCGAAAATTTGACCAAAATCAAATTTGAGAATTGACTTTGAGACGCGGGTGTAGTTCGCGAAGTTTGGATGGGAATGAGAATTCACAAACTGAAAAATGGATCTCGTTTGTGAATTGAAATAGTGACGTGTTACTTCGTGAATTGATCTGGGAGTTCGCGAACTAGTCTACAAATTTTGCGGTTCCGTGAAACTGATTTGAGTTCGTGAAGTTTTCCGGGTTTGCGAAGTGATCGTGTCGCGGGTGATTCGTGAAGTGAGCTAAGTTCGCGAAGTGGATTGAAATTCGTGAAGACAATTCGCAACTTGGTTTGAATTTGCAAAGTGAACCGAGTTCGCGAAATGGTCCGAGTTCGCGAAGTGGTCAAGAGTTCGCGAATTGAGAACTGGATTCGTGAAGTGAAATTTGAACCTGAGGCGTTGATCTTCGAAAATCTGACGGCTTGGGAACTTTGAACACACAAACTGGTACTTTGCGAAGTGTGACGATGCGCGAACTTTGGAGTTAGCAAGCAAGGAGTGCAGACTTGATTCGTGAAGTAGCCTTGTGAGATGAACAATCCGCAAAATAGATAGAATTCTTGCGTTCGTAAACCTAAAACCCAAAAACAGTGCCGTTCGCGAGCTCAAGAACAGACTGAATAACAGAGCTGTTCTTCAATTCTTTCAAAATCCAACAAATCTGAGACAAACTCGACAGAAACCGATTTGATAATTCTCAGAACTGATAGCAACACTTAACTGCCTTACCAAGTCAGAACAGTCTCCGAAAATGGCTAAAACCCACGAGTTTGAGCTTTGTGACAGAAGATGAGAAATCGCAAGAACTCACACTGCTCAATTCTTTAAAGCTTTGAAATGAAGTTTCCTCACCTACACGCTTGCTCTGATACCACTTGTAATTCCAGATTATCCAGGAACACTTCAATAGATTCAACTTTAGCTTGATGTGAATAGTAAGTTTGGAGGTTAAGCGTATTGAATACGTGAGATTATAGAATGGAAACTTAATTAAACTATTGTTAGGGTTTAGGCTTAAATACCTTGAAAGGTATTAAGCCTATTGGGCCCCTAACAAGCCCATTACGTCTTACAACCCATCTAAGAAATGTAAAACATATAAAATACATCATAAGAAATAACAAGACTTAGAATAAATATTTTGGGCACTTCTAAAATATTTATAACACTAGTACTGCTTTGAAAATAAATTATATTCAAATAAGAGACCAACATTGGGCCTTGTCAAATCATTTTTTAAGTTATCATAACGCTCAAATCTATTTCGAGTATCTTTCAAGATGGCCGATTCTACCAAAAAGATCATTATTGGAGTTTTTAAACCTACTAAATGGTGAAGCGGTGCGTTGCACGGCTTTGGACCAACGATAATCCGGACACTGAATGTACTTTAAAATACGTATTTTGTTATAAAGTGAAAATCACAGCACGTACGCATTCAAAACGTATTCTGAATAAATAATACAAAGATGTGATGTTAGATTGTTCAGGGCACGTACATGCATACTCGTATGAAATAAATTACATGCATTAACAATGCGACGTTTAGACTCTAATAGCTACAAGACATGTTGAAATATTCCTTAATTCGTGCTTAGCAACAAGATGATTGATACATATGTTCGTGTGACATTACATTAGAGAAATTTTTGATAATTGAAATTAAAGCAAATATTAAAATGTTTAAAAGAACCTTAAAATCATCGATTAATTTCCAAGTTATGAAAATAAAAATATGTCTAACTTGCAGATAATTTTGACAAAAACTTACTTCTAATTATTATATCTGTTTGAAAATATTTTTAGTCCCCTACGTAATAAATCTTAGTTCCATCACCACAACAAAGCTTCTAAAGTTTCCGGCAATTAACGCCGACTATTCTATTTTTCTGTTAAAAGGACACATCAAAAACAATTTCCACGAGTAGAAAGCAAAGTAAAAACATTGAAATTGTGCACTTAAGCATTCTAAAATGTAAAATTGAACTTTGTCTGCCCTATTTCCCCGGATCATTAGAAATTCCACTATCTTGGTAAGTTTGCGAGCTTGCTTCATTTTCTCTCACTATCCTTTTTGTTCCTCGTCGAATTGTTGTTATATTGCATTTTCCCCTATCACATTATATATGCACAATGAACATGTCTCGATAGTGGGCTCATAGTCATCCACCGTTTATCTATCATATACATTTTATTAAACGTATAATAAGTTTGCGTTATTATAACATCTTGGAAATACAGGTAACCCAACACAGACAATTTAAACAAATTTTATTAAATTAACAATCTTATGTGTCATTTAGTTATTATTTAAGTTTATTACGATATACAAGTTCGCATCATCGAAAAGTGAACGAAATCAACTTAGAAATATAAGTAACACTTACAGATAATTAAGATAGATTTTATAATATATTATACTCATAAGTGATTTAATTATTATTTATATATTTTGTTCAACATGATACATACTCTTGCATTATAATAGAGAAAGATAAACAAAAAAGAAAAAGAGAAAAGAATCAACCTAGAAATACAGTTGCACACACGGATAATTAAAGGCAATTAATAACCTGCAACCTACATTGAAAACTGGCCACATGACGCTTTTATAATAGTAATATATACGATATGCACATGGCCAAAAATCTCCATCTATGTATAGATGTCTATTTTGACGTGTGATGGCAAATTGTTATAAGGATTGGACTAGGATAATTATGCGACAAAATCGAGCTGTGGCATTCATACACGAACAACCCCATAATTGCTTTGCCGTCATAATTATTCATGCAATAAACAAATGCAAAAAACCGAGTGAGATCCTCCATCTTATTATGAACAAATGATGATTCATCACACTTAAATCATGATTCATCACAATGAATCATCAAAATTTTGTGATTAAATGTGGATGCTTTTGTAATATTAATGACTTATGAATTATGATAAGATGAGGTGTATAAAAATATATTGTATTTTTGTATGAGTTGTATAGATGATTAAATTGTATTTTAGTATATTATTTTAGTATAAATAGGTGTTTTAAGTTGCATTGTAAAGATATAAAAAGTATAGAAAATATATTATCTCCCTTTAAATTCTCTCCTTATATTATTATTAAAATAATCATAATATATATAAAATAATCTTAATATAATATAAATCATAATAAATATTTCATAACACGTTATCAGTACGACCACACTCCATCGTCAAGATCAACCTCCGCCGTAGGGATCAACTTCAACCGTCGAATCAACGTCTTTTGAAGTTCTTCAATTTGGTCGAGGTACCGCAATTTTATTTTATACCAATCGTTGGTTTAATTGTGGTATACGACTTTCCATTTTTATTAAAGATGATGAGATCCAGATTTTGATTCACTGTCATAGCTTGTGAAAATATTTTAGCGATTTTTACAAAAATAGTTCAAAAATAATTTTTACTTACATTCTTTAATAAATTTCGTTATATTATAATTTTATCTTTTAACTTATTGACTTTAAAATTTTATAAAATCATGTCGTTGCTCTATCTGATGCTTAAAGAACATTTGCTTATGTGTATTATAATTACGTGGGCACTTATTTGGATGTTGGTAATGTTTATTTGGATGTTGATAGAGTTTTTCATAAAAAAAATTTCAAAAGAAGATACTGAAGAAGAAACTATCAAGGATATTAAGGAAGATTAGTTATAAATCTCTTTTAATATTTTGTTGTGTTTTTCTTATTGTTTATATTTTATAGTAATATGACGAACTTGGCAAGCCTCGAATTTGTTGCACTCGATATCAACGGCAAGAACTATTTATCTTGGGCACTAGATGCCGAAATTCACCTGAAAGCCAAAGGTTTAGATGACACCATTATCGCAGAGAAAACCACAACAAATCAGGACGCATGCGCAACCGACGCCATTGGCACAACCATATCCACAACTCCTCAGGATTAGGGAAAAACCTTGATATTTCTTCGCCCCCACACTCATGAAAGTCTGAAAACTGAATACTTAAACGAAAAGGATCCGGCTGAGTTGTGGAAAAGTTTGAAGAACGATACGACCACCTGACAACCGTTATCCTGTCGAGAGCAAGGTACGAGTGGATAAACTTACGACTGTAAGGTTTTAAATAGGTGAATGAAATATAACTCTGCAGTTCATAGAATTACTTCTACATTGAAATGATGTGGAGAAGCAATCACTCGTGATGATAAGCTCGAAAAAACATTCACCACTTTCCATCCGTCGAATGTAGTATTACTGAAACAATATCGTGAAAGGCAATTCAAAAGGTATGCAGAACTAATATCTCTTTTATTGTTGGCTGAGCAAAACAACGAATTGTTGATGAAAAACCACTAATCCCGACCAACCAGTGCGGGTGCGCTCCCTGAAGCGAATGCGGTCAGACAAAATAATTATGATAATAATCGAGATAATGGTCGTGGGCGTGGACGTGTCGGATATCACGCCTTGGACGAGGCCGTGGCCAAGGATACTATGGCGGTGATTATCAGTACTTCCGTGGTGGTTATCATGACAATCATGGTGGTTACCAAAGTCTTCCCCAGAAGAGGAAAAACTATGATAATAAGGATGAGAAAAGGCACACTGAACAAAAGGATAATGATGAGCGATGCTATCATTGCGGTGGTTTGGGCCATTGGTCGAAAACTTGTTGCACGCCCAAACATCTCGTTGAATTATATCAAAAGGAAGGAAAGAAAATTGAAACAAATCTTGTTCAGGGTGATCTTGCTTCTACTTCTAGTGTCAATGATGAAAGTACTCATTTCGAGGCCGCAGATTTTCAATAAGCTTGATGTGATATTATCATATGTTCAATTATGCGTGTGAATTATATGCTTGTATTATATGTATCGTTGTGTTAAGTTATTTGTATGTATGCATTCATGTGCTTATTATTAAGGACATTCATACAATGGATACGAGCATGTGCAAATGAGAATTATGTCTCGCAGACTGCGCAATGACTCATACGATTCTGAGAAATAAGAAATATTTTGATCATCGTGAAATGAAAGGAGAGAGTGTCATTACTATCTCGGGCAGTACAAATATAATTGAAGGCTCCGGAAGAGCTAGCATTTTACTGCCGAAAGGGACAAGACTAATAATCGAAAATGCCTTATATTCTCCCAAGTCTCTGTTAGGATCGGTTTACGCGTTTAGAGGGGGTGTGAATAAACGCTTGACAACTTTTTCAGTAGTTAACCGGTTAGGGCTAATACCGGTACTTGATTTTTCTCTGTATGTTATGTGCGGAACTTATAGGTCGGTTATGAATTAAAATCGATAGACGATGTGATGTGTTAGTGTGTGTGTGAACAAGAAGAACCAGTTTGTTTCTGGAAGTTCGGAGTTAAATCTCCTACGTCTCCCCTTCTTCCTCGCAAGGAAGGTTCACTAGACTTCAGTTATACACTCACAGTACAACCTACCCGGCTGCCCTCAGCCTTATCTAGTGAATCCCTAGGCAGTCGTAGAAATACAATCCACCTACTTCAACAGTTTTTACAGTCCGTCGGAGAAACAGAAACTCACTTACTTAATCAAAACCGATTATCGTACAATGAGGACAACACTTTCAAATTACTTGCTTTGCTTTGAATCTTGTCTTTTTGATTTTTCGTGGCTAAGTGTCGTATCTTCTTCAGTGTCTCTTCTATGATATATATACTTGTTCTCGATGAAGAAGACCATTGTGAAATGGCTCCAACTGCTGGACTGTGCATTAAATGCACTTTACCCAAAATGGGTACTGTCCGGTCTTGGTTGCAGTTCATACTGTCCCATTTGCTTTTTCCATTTTAAGCTTGACTTGACTTCGATATGGCTCCTCATGGCAGCTTTGCATAAACACTTCATCAGAGGTTTTTCATTATCCCGCCTTGAGTAAACTTGAATCTTTGTATACGTGGCACGTTTGATAGCTGAACTCCGGTCTTGGCACTTGGTTGTCCGATATCTGAGTTCTGGTCTTTGCTCATGGCAGGTCCGGTGTATGTATTTCGGTTTGAGGCACGTTTGTGACCTTCTTACTAATGTCAAGTCTTATGTTCTTTTGACTGATATCCGGTCTTTTCCACACATGTGATCTCCTGACTGGCATCTGGTCTTTTACACACATGTGATCTGCTGACTGGCATCCGGTCTTTTCCACACATGTGATCTCCTGACTGGCATCCGGTCTTTTACACACATGTGATCTGCTGACTGGCATCCGGTATTTTAGTCTTCTTCTAACCGGTATACTTAATCAAGTTTGGACAATCACCAAAACTGTTTAATCTGAATTCCTTGATTCACGATTTCTAACAGTCTCAAATAAATTTACTAAGCTTTAAAGCTATTCGAAATAATGGATATCATGTTGAGACGGCGGAAAAGGGAGACGTCGAATATTTGCACATGACAAAAGTGTTTTCGAATGATAAAAGAATCGTGGAAATATTACCTTCTTTTGACTCTAGGTTATTGATAAACGTATTTTAATGCGTTTATCATAGTATTTATTTGGGGTATAATAGAACTTTAGCAATGAATTTATGCATTTATTCGGCATATTTACACTTATTCTTATGTTGAAGGAGCTTAGGACGAGTTTCGTGCGAAAAGGAGCGAAAACGAAGCAAAACAGCGCGAAAATGGCAACACTGCCATTGGTCACGGCCGTGACGCATAATGCGTCTGTTCATGACGAGGGACAGAGAACGGAGGTGCCGTAAGGCCATTGGTCACGGCCGTGACGGGTGATGCTCCAAACCGTGATGCAAGGCAGAGACTGGCGCTGATGATGGTCACGGCCGTGACGTGCAATGCACTTGGCCGTGACCTATGACAGAAATTGACGAGACGCGAGCGGTGTTGGTCACGGCCGTGACGGCCCATGTCCCAGGCCGTGACCGACACGGGAATCAGTATAAGAAGCCCAAATTCGACCCACAACTTACCAGAGATTAACCCTGATCACTCTAGAGACGAAAATTAGCACAAAAGAACGCAGAATCGCATCCCGGAGCGCAAGAGACGGATCATCGACGAGATCACACCCAATTTGACGAAGAACGAAGAATCTTCAACGCTCCCGTCGCAGATCATCCGTATATCAAGAACATGAATTCTTCGCCTTTATCCTTTATTTCTTTCGTTGTTTTCTCGTCTATCATGCGTAGCTAAATCCCTTTTGTGTTTGGGATTAGATGAACAATAGGATTAGTCGTACTTAAGACATGTTTATCGTGATTGGCGTATTCTGACTATTTATTGTTCTATGAAATTGCTTCTTCGCTTTAATATGTCTATGTGTTAAAGTGGATGTATGGAAAATCGTTTAGGGCGACAGCTAAACAACGATTAGGCCGTTTGTAGAAGATAGGATTCGAGTATAGGGCGAAACAAATACTCGATCCTCGCTATTAGTAATTACTGAATTTTAGATCCCCACGAGCGTTTAGGGCGACAGCAAATTCGCGAGTGGGTAGAAAAATTACTGCGACTTAGTCAAGAATCACGTAGGCACGATATTTCATTGTCTTAGGCGATCACACCTAGCGGGATTCGAACCCCGAGCACATCTTTATCATCTGAAACTTCATATCAGTTCTAAGCGTGTTCTTTGAATTTCTAGTTGATTTAGGAGCGATCTGTTAGGTTAAGTCGTCAAACAATTTGCATATTTTATTTAGGTTAAATATCGAGTCGATAGGTCATTACTAGTACTTGATTTATTCCTCGTGTTCGATACTCGTTTACTCACTTTACTACACTACAAACGATAGGTCCACTGCCTACCGCACGTCGGTGACAGCAATTTAGTATTCGTTTTAATTATTACTTGTCGCACTTTTCATTCACACACCACGTGTCGATCAAGTTTTTGGCGCCGTTGCCGGGGAGTAAATTGATATAACACTGTAGTTCGGTACTTTAGCCACTGTGATTTTGACATTTTCTTTGTTTTTACTGTTTACGTTATTTGTGCTATTTGCATTAGTTGTTTTCCTGCGTCGTTATTGATTTCGTATTCTTATTCGGCGTATTTGTTTACCTTTTCGCTAATTTTTATTTTCTCACTCATTGAAGGTACCATTCAGCGGTGAATGACCCGAAGCCATCCATCGGGTCCCATCGTTGACGCAGACCCGGATTTCGAGCGAAAGTTACGAAGGAAACTTAAGTACGATACCGAAGGAGCATCCACCAGCTCTCAGGATCCGTTAGTTTGTTATTCAGAGGATAGTTCGCAGGAATCCATCGAAAACTCACGTGTAGAGACAGCCGTAGATAGTCCCAATACAGAAGTAGACATGGCGGATCACCGAGTGCCCGTCCACAACATTCCAGAGGAGGAACCATCGCTTCAGGACCTCCTCAAGAATGCCGCGCTAGGCGGTACGGAATCGGCGATTGTCATCCCGCCGATCGAGAACAACAATTTTGAACTGAAGCATTCTTGGCTTCAGATGATTTTTCAGACGGCCCAGTTTGAGGGCAACCCCGATGACGATCCTTACTCCCATCTGAAGGCGTTTCTGACGGTGACCGACACCATCAAAATCAATGGTGTTCCGGGCGACACGATTAAGCTCATGTTATTCCCGTTCTCTTTGAAGTTCAGAGCCAAGGATTGGCTTGAGATGTTACCACCTCGCTCAATCACTACATGGGAGGAGCTGCGAGCCGCGTTTATCGGCCATTACTTCCCACTGGCGAAGGTGCTACGATTGAAGACAAAAATATCTTTATTCCACCAGAAGGAGTCTAAAATCTTTACAAGGTGTGGGAGCGTTACAAGGCGTTATTGAAGAGATGCCCACAGCACGGGATATCGAAGGCAGCCCAGATCAACAGGTTCCACGAGGGGCTCAACGACCAGACCGTCCATATGCTAGACGGAACCGCCGGAGGAGGACTCGTGAAGCTCAACGCGACCGACGCTTGGAACCTCATTGAGGACTACTCGAGGAACAGTTTCATGAGGGGCAATACCAGGATGAAGACGACAGGCGTATTTGGAGTGAGCGAGGAGACGACCACTAACGCTAAGATCGAGGCGCTCCAGCAACAAATCGCCTCGACGAACTCTCAGTTGCAGACGGTGATTGGTGCATTTCTTCCCAAGTCCGGGCAGACTCAGCCCGTGAACGCCGTGGCCACCACCACACCGACACAGCACACGCCTTACGTGCCATTATGCGGGATTTGCGCCGCAGCCCACGAGACCTCAGATTGCCAACTTGGGCAGCCGCTGGAACACGTAGATTATATGGGAAATTACCAAGGTGGCCAGCGAAGTTTCCAGCCTCGGGTACATCCAAACCTGGCGTACGGGAATCAGAACCATCAGAGCCAAGGACCACCAGGATTTCAGCCCAGACCTTCCGGATTCCAAAACGGGCCACCACGACAGTACCAGAACGCGCCCGCGGGAGGATCTGACGACATGAGGGAGATGAAGGACATGATGAAGACACTCCTCACGAATTTCAGTAGCACCACCGCAGCCCACGAGAGCCGTATGACGATGATGGAGGAGTACATGGAGGCGAATGACTTGCGTGCTCAGAACACAGACGCCTCGCTCAAAAAGCTGGAGCAGCAGATGGGCCAGATGGCGAAGCAGTTGGCGGGGCGTACTCAGGGATCGCTCCCAAGCTACACCGAGCCGAATCCTAAGGAGTACTGCAAGGCGGTGACGCTGAGGAATGGGCGAGAATTGCAAGAAGTGCCGGCCAAAAAGAAGGCCAAGGAGAATGCCAACTTTGAGAGCCACGACGAGCCCGAAGTTGAGGAGATCAGGGGCGACGATGTCGAGAAGGCCGACACTGAGAAGGAGAAGGTCGAGCCCGAGAAGGAAAAGGTGACGGAGATCCAGCGGCCACCAGTGAAGCCATACCAGCCGAAGATCCCATACCCGGCTCGACTGAAGAAGGACAAGAACGAGGCGCAGTTTGGTAAATTTATGGGTATGTGTAAAGAGTTGCATATTAACTTACCTTTCGTTGAAGCTATTACGCAGATGCCCAGCTTCGCCAAGTTCTTGAAGGACCTGCTGACAAACAGAAGGAAGCTCGAACACGTCTCTACCGTCTGCCTACGATGAGAGTGCTCGGCAATTCTCCAAAGCAAAATCCCTAAGAAGCTCAAGGATCCAGGGAGTTTTACTATTCCATGTCTTATAGGAGATTTAGTAATTGAGCGTGCATTAGCAGACCTAGGCGCTAGCATTACTCTTATGCCGTATTCTATTTTTAAGCGTTTAGGCCTAGGTGAGCCACGACCCACTAGGATGAGTCTCCAACTAGCTGATAGGTCGTTGAAATACCCTGTGTTATCGAGGATGTCTTAGTTAAAGTTGATAAGTTTGTGATTCCCGCAGATTTCATTATTTTAGATATGGAGGAAGACGAGAATGTTCCCCTGATTTTAGGTAGACCGTTCCTAGCGACGGGGGAGACCATGATAGACGTTAGGAATGGGACTTTGACCCTGACAGTAGACGGCGAGAAAGTTACTTTTAATATGGCCGAATCGATGAAAAGAGCGGCGAGCAAGATGATAAATGTTACTTTTTGGACGTATTTGACCACGATTTTCTCTTCTCCGTGCAAGGTCTGTCACAGGTCGAGGATCACGACATGCATACACTTATGGCGGTCGATGAGTGTGGGGAGGAGGTCGACGAGCCTATCATAGCTATCGACGAGAGCAGCGAAGAGGACAAGGAAAAGAGCTCGTCGAGGAGCCACCAGTCCTAGAATTGAAGCCGCTGCCCGACCACCTCGAGTACGCATTTCTGAGCAACAACGGAGGGCTGCCGGCATCATCTCGTCGAACCTCGACGACGGATAGAAGGGCCAGCTCTTAGACGTGTTGAAGGCACACAAGAAGGCGTTGGCGTGGAAGATATCCGACATAAGGGGTATCAACCCGAGCTATTGCACGCACAAGATCCTCATGGAGGACGATTTCAAGCCGGTCGCTCAACGCCAAAGGCGGCTCAACCCCAACATGAAGGACGTGGTAAAGAAGGAGGTGATCAAATTGCTAGACGCGGGGATGATCTATCCCATTTCAGACAGCGCATGGGTCAGCCCTGTCCAAGTAGTTCCAAAGAAAGGAGGCATGACGGTCGTCACCAACGACAAGAACGAACTGATCCCGATGAGGACCGTGACCGGATGGCGCGTCTGCATCGACTACAGGAAGTTGAACGATGCCACGCGAAAGGATCATTTCCCTTTACCATTTATTGATCAAATGCTAGAAAAGTTAGCGGGTCACTCATTTTACTGTTTCCTTGATGGCTTGTCAGGTTATTTACAGATTCCCATAGCACCCGAGGACCAAGAAAAGACGATGTTCACTTGCCCATTCGGAACGTTCGCGTACCGAAGGATGCCATTTGGCCTATGCAATGCCCCAGCCACCTTCCAGCGATGCATGATGGCCACATTCGACGAATTGGTAGGTGAGGTAATGGAGGTATTTATGGACGATTTTTCTGTTTTCAGGTCGTCGTTTGATGCATGTTTGTCAAATCTAAAGCTCGTACTCGCACGGTGCGAGGAAACGAACTTAGCACTTAATTGGGAAAAGTGCCACTTCATGGTTCGAGAGGGTATAGTCCTCGTTCGCAAGATCTCCTCTAAAGGAATCGAAGTTGACCGGGCCAAGTTAGAAACTATAGAGAAATTGCCCGTTCCCTCGAACGTGAAGTCGATTACTAAGGATTTCTCTAAGATCGCAAGACCCATGTCTAGGGTTGCTAGAAAAAGATGCCCCGCTCGATTTTAATGACGAGTGTCTGCATGCTTTTAAGTTGCTTAAGGAGCGATTAGTCACAGCACCTATTATGGTAGACCCTGATTGGGGGCTGCCCTTTGAACTAATGTGCGATGCTAGTGACTATGCAGTTGGGGCCGTGCTAGGGCAGCGTAAGGACAACCATTTCAGACCAATCTACTACGCGAGTAAGAGTTAGACGCAGCCCAGGCCAATTACACGACCACCGAGAAGGAGCTGTTGGCCGTCGTTTTCGTTTTCGACAAGTTCAGGTCATATCTAATCCTATCTAAAGTTATTGTTTTTACTGACCACTCTGCCCTTAAGTATTTGTTAGCAAAGCCCGATGCCAAGCCACGGCTAATTAGGTGGATCCTGCTACTGCAAGAGTTCGACATCGAGATCCGCGATAAGAAAGGTGCAGAGAACTTGGCGGCGGATCACCTCTCTCGACTAGAGGAGCCCGAGATATACCAGAAGGATGAAAGGGCGATACACGATCGGTTCCCAGACGAGCACCTCTACGCGATACATGTGGTAAGTGACGACACCCCTTGGTTTGCAGATTATGCTAACTATCTTGTTGGGAGGGTCCTACCAAAGGAGTACACCAGTCAGCAAAAGAAGAAATTCTTTTCTGAGTTGAGGTACTACTTTTGGGAAGACCCGTATCTTTTCAGGCGATGTGCAGATCAGGTAATACGGCGATGCGTGGCGGCCCCAGAATCGACGCAGATCCTTAGACATTGTCACAATGGACCGACCGGATGACACTACGCAGCAAACAGAACCGCTCAGGAGGTGTTGGAGAGTGAATTTTACTGGCCCACGATCTTCAAGGACGCCCAAAGGTACGTTGACACTTGTGATCAGTGTCAGCGCGCAGGTAATCTCTCCAAACGCGACGAAATGCCTCAGAATTTCATTTTGGTATGTGAGATATTCGATGTGTGGGGTATAGATTTTATGGGTCCATTTCCTAGCTCATACAATAATAAGTACATCCTAGTTGCCGTCGATTATGTGTCTAAGTGGGCCGAGGCGCAAGCCTTACCCACAAACGACGCTAGGGTAGTCGTTAGATTTCTGTGAGCGTTATTTTCACGCTTTGGGGTACCTATATGCATTATTAGTGATAGAGGCACTCACTTTTGTAACACCCAGTTTGCACGCACTTTATAACGTTACGGTGTTAGACATAGCCTATCCACCCCGTACCATCCCCAAGCTAGTGGTCAAGTTGAAGTAGTAAATCGCGAGTTGAAACGCATTCTGGAGAAAACTATAGAGGGGAACCGTAGGGAGTGGGCGAACAAGTTGAATAATGCACTTTGGGCATATAGGACTGCGTATAAGACTCCCATAGGCACCACACCATATAGATTAGTCTATGGAAAAGCATGCCATCTTCCCGTAGAAATAGAGCATAAGGCATATTGGGCCATCAAGTCCTTGGATCTTGATTTGGGGAACGCCGGCGGAAAGCGGCAACTCCAAATCAACGAATTAGACGAGTGACGCTTATCGGCTTACGATAACGCCCGCATGTACAAGGAACGCTCCAAAGCCTATCATGATAAAAAGATTAGGCAAAGGCGAGAGTTTCAGGAAGGGGACCAAGTCCTTCTTTTTAACTCTCGACTTAGGCTTTTTCCTGGCAAGCTTAGATCACGCTGGTCAGGACCGTTCACTATTACCCGTGTTTTCCCTTATGGTACTGTTGAGATTTCAGGTATGGAGCAGGGTACTTTTAAGGTGAACGGCCATAGATTGAAGCACTATCACGCGGGCGAGGTAGACGCGACCGAGAGGGAAGTACTATACCTAGACTTCCAGACTTGAGCGAACGAAACGACGTCCGGCTAAAGACGGTAAAGTAAGCACTTCTTGGGAGGCAACCCAGGTACTTTCATTTATGTCTTAGGCATAGCTTTAGTTAAAAAAAAGGTTGTCACGGCCAACTGCTTAAGCAGTCACGGCCGTGACAACCCCAGAGGCACTCACTGCCTCATGTCACGGCCAACTGCACTGCCGTGACACACACAGAGGCGCTCACTGCCTCGTGTCACGGCCAACTGCTTACGGGTTAAAAAAAATCGCCCGAGTCTGTCACGGCTCGTGACATAGACGTCACGGTCGTGACTAGCGGCAGAAGAAGCCGCTGCCGAGTGTCACGGCCAAGACCTATAGAGGTCACGCCCGTGATCTCGACGATTTTACGTTAAAAAGGTTTTTTTTTTCTTTCTTCTCTCTTCTCCATCTCTCTCCTCTCTCTTCTCTCCCTCTCGCCCCCCCCCCCCCCCCCACCTTCTACCACCCCAAAATCACCCTTCCACAACCTAACGCCGCCGCACCCCTCCCTAATCCGGTAATCCACAGTCTAAACATCACAATTCGTCTCTTTATATCATCAAAAACTCGAAGGTATGAATTTTCTTCTTCTTTACACTATCTCGATCTAACTTGTGGAGAATCTCGTCGAAATTGTTAATTTTTGGAAATGAATCGGTTCTTAATTGTTCATTACATGATATCTTTACTATTGGGTATGCTTAATTCGTTGAAATTAGTTGCGAATTTTCGGATTTTGATGACGAACCCTAATTTTCGAAATTGGGGCTTTTTGAATTGGGACCAATTGGTAGATACATGCTAGGAGCTATTCAATCATGCTTAATTAAGTGAATTGGTGTTGAATTGCGACATGTTTACGAAGAACCCTAATTTCGATTTTGGGGCTTTTCGAAATTAAGCCAAATTTCGTGTTCTTCATGCTATTTTATGATGATTACATGCTATTGACATGTTGAGTATGCGTAATTTGTTGATTTGGAACCTTAATCTTGGATTTGATATGCTTATCCCAACTTGGCCGCGACGTGTTCGACAAAATGCTGCTTTGAACTTTTGCATGTGATCGTGATTACTACATGTCTCCTGTCAATATTTTGGTCGAATTAAGTTGCTTGCATTTATTTGCTATTTCCCTGAGCTCACATATGTTTTCGTACAGGTACTATGTGTAAAAGTCGATCCTCAACCTCACATGACCCCGCCTCGTGTTCGCCCGTTCGTCAAAGGCGACGCGGGCCCCCACCGACAATGCTAGAAGCCATGGGTCAGTTCACGGACGAAGCTCAGATGGCCCGCTACAACAAGCTGAAGGCCATGGAGTTCATCTCCATGGACCAGATCGATCACGACACACTGACGAAGTACAGCATCGACCAGCAAGTCGGCCAATACCTATCACTCAGCGGCTGGGGGACGTTCTTCGGCATCGAAGAACCGGCATACAAGGAACTCACTTTGGAGTTCCTTGCCACGTTCTCCTACGACGAATACGGCGACAACAAGATCAGATTCCGGACATTCAATGAAGAGCAGATAGTGAGGGCCGACAACCTGTGCCATGCACTTGGAGTACCACAGCCATACCCACACCAGCCCTACGCGACGTACTTTGATCAACCGGGCGGACGTCAGGGTTGCTGGGCCGATATCGCTCGACCCGGCGAGCCGGCTTACAGCGCGAAGACGTCGAAGGCATCTGCGCTCAGGAGCCCAGGACTGCGGTACATTCAACCCCTCCTAACGACCTCGCTTACACCAAGGGGCGACTCGCACGGAGCAGTCACCCTCCGCGATCTATTTTACCTGGCCAAGCTGCATCGAGGCGAACAGGTCCACTTAGGGATGGCGGTGGCCCACGCCTTCAGCTCTCAGGCGGAAGCAAGACGCAATGGAAAGATTGCCGTAGGCGCACTCATCACCAAGGTCGTCCGGGGATTACACTACTGGCCAGCGAATGCACCCGAGATGGAGGTAGTAGGCGGGCGTCACCCAGTGAACGAGGAGATGCTGGTGAAGATGAAGATGCTCGTGAAGGCGCCCACCTGGACTCGTGCCAACAAGGTATATATCTGGCACGAGATGTATCGCGGCCAGACCGACCACGGAGCCGTCCCCGACGACCAGCTCTACCTCGACGGCCCCCACCCAGTGGAGACAGACACGACGACAGCAGGGCCCTCCTACTCATCCGGCTATCACCACGACGAATCATCCGACGTCGCCCCGTACGCTTCAACGGCGGACCTTGAAGCACTGCGCCAGGACATGATGCGCATGAACGCCGACTCGCTACAGAGGGACGACGAGCTCCGGCGATACAACGAAGAGACTCGGCGCCAACAGGAAGAGTACGAGCACCAGAACGAGGAAGCCCACCGCCGTTACGACGCAGAGCTAGAGCGTTATAAACAGGCCCTTCAAGCCATGGACACGGCGCTCAAGTATTCCCAGCAATCGATGGCTTTCCTGCGCCCGAGGCCACCATCACCACCGCCACCGCCGCCACCTTAGGGATTTCTTCTTTTTCCTTTATGACATTGCGTTTGCTTGCGTAGTCGCGTGTGTTTCATTTATGACATTGCGCTTATAACTATGTTTCTAGTTAATCTTAGGACTACTCTCTTTTCGTGTCTATTGCTCTCTAGCTAGCGTCAGGATATGCAAATGGATTACAACACGACCATCACGCGCATAATAAACAACTACTATACGACCACGTCAGGGGAGTCCCGTTCTTTTAAACTCTTTTTCCTTTCCTTTTATCATTTTTACGTTGAGGACAACGTCTGACTTAAGTGTGGGGAGGGGAATTTAGTTTTAGAACTTACGTGAAAATTTTTAAATTTTTATGACGTGTCCGTGAGTCGTTGAGTTCGTTGGAAAAGCATGAATTACTGAATCAGGCATGATTGTCTGCTCTTATCTCGAGTTGGTCTGCATTCTATGAAATTCTGTGAGCAATTAGGACATGCATGACTGATTGAATCTTATCGGCCTGAATAGATATAGCACTGTTTTGAGAGATCCGTACACATAACCCTGTTTCGTGTGAGAGTTTGAGCCTGACGAGCTTATGCTCATTTTTCTTGGTTGTGTGACGTGCCTAGTCTATACTCTCTAGAACTTGCCTGCCTGATGCGTGTTGAAACTGTTTTGGTGTGCGAGTGTGAAAATGATGAGGGCATTAGTAATCAAGTCCAGGGCCAAAATTTTCTTAACCATGACGAACCCCATTAGTTAGCCACGTTGAGCTTGAGCCTATTCGTTGCTTACCCCGTATGTTATGAAATGCCCCTGACCCGAATAAGCCTCCAGAGATTATATGAACCTGAATTGATTAGAATAGAGCAGAAGTCGAATTTGAGAGTTACTGTTTCAGTGTATCATTTGATGTTCTTCTCTGCTACTCGAGAAATGACTCGTCCCTGACTTGACTGTTTTCTGAAATGACCCGATCCCTTTCATAAGCATGCTCATAACCCTTTGGCAAGATATAGGTTTCGGTAATAACTATCCTTAGGTACACGGCATTCGCTGTGACGATGTATTATATGCGACAAAAGTCAAACCTTTATGTTTTTAGGGAATAAGGGCAGTGCACAAAAGTAGAGCGTAACTAAGGTGAAAGGCCAGAAAATGAAAGGAAACTGAGTTGAGAGGGTCGAGCAGAAAAGTCTAGGATTTCGGAGCGAGAACGTCGAGTCTTATGTTGGGACGTGTGACTTTCTGTTTGATCATGCTGTATTCTCTGATAATTTTCGATTACGTGTCCTAGCTCTAAGATTAAGTGTTCATTATTTATGCTTGCCGCTTCATGATTGTTCGACCCGTTTTTCCCCGAAAAGACCCTCAGATTTATACTTGCCCTTTGAATAGTAGAGATGCGATTAACTTGCAAGTTTATGGTTGGGGTTGGACTGGTGCACGAATTGAGCGACTCATCATATGCTACCCTATACACTTGAGTAAATTGAGTGAACCCTTGTGAGGTATAGGTCTCGATTTGCAGCGCTAAGGAAGTTTAGGTTGACAGGTGCAGGTCATTAGTGCAGCGTCCATGATTACTTGCTTGATTTCGTTTCGTGCTTTCTATGCTTAGATGATAAATTGCGAACAATCGTGCCGTTATCCAGATTAGATGCCTCCTTTGAACTCTAATTTACTTGAGGACAAGCAAATGCTTAAGTGTGGGGAGGTTTGATAAACGTATTTTAATGCGTTTATCATAGTATTTATTTGGGGTATAATAGAACTTTAGCAATGAATTTATGCATTTATTCGGCATATTTACACTTATTATTATGTTGAAGGAGCTTAGGACGAGTTTCGTGCGAAAAGGAGCGAAAACGAGGCAAAACGGCGCGAAAATGGCAACACTGCCATTGGTCACGGCCGTGACGCATAATGCGTCTGGCCGTGACGAGGGACAGAGAACGGAGGTGCCGTAAGGCCATTGGTCACGGCCGTGACGGGTGATGCTCCAAACCGTGATGCAAGGCAGAGACTGGCGCTGATGATGGTCATGGCCGTGACGTGCAATGCACTTGGCCGTGACCTATGACTGAAATTGACGAGACGCGAGCGGTGTTGGTCACGGCCGTGACGGCCCATGTCCCAGGCCGTGACCGACACGGAATCAGTATAAAAAGCTCAAATTCGACCAACTTACCAGAGATTAACCCTAATCACTCTAGAGACGAAAATTAGCACAAAAGAACGCAGAATCGCATCCCGGAGCGCAAGAGACGGATCATCGACGAGATCACGCCCAATTTGACGAAGAACGAAGAATCTTCAACGCTCCCATCGCAAATCATCCGTATATCAAGAACATGAATTCTTCGCCTTTATCCTTTATTTCTTTCGTTGTTTTCTCGCCTATCATGCGTAGCTAAATCCCTTTTGTGTTTGGGATTAGATGAACAATAGGATTAGTCGTACTTAAGACATGTTTATCGTGATTTGCGTATTCTGACTATTTATTGTTCTATGAAATTGCTTCTTCGCTTTAATATGTCTATGTGTTAAAGTGAATGTATGGAAAATCATTTAGGGCGACAGCTAAACAACGGTTAGGCCGTTCGTAGAAGATAAGATTCGAGTAGGGCGAAACAAATACTCGATCCTCGCTATTAGTAATTACTGAATTTTAGATCCCCACGAGCGTTTAGGGCGATAGCAAATTCGCGAGTGGGTTGAAAAATTACTGCGACTTAGTCAAGAATCACGTAGGCACGATATTTCATTGTCTTAGGCGATCACACCTAGCGGGATTCGAACCCCGAGCACATCTTTATCATTTGAAACTTCATACCAGTTCTAAGCATGTTCTTTGAATTTCTAGTTGATTTAGGAGCGATCTGTTAGGTTAAGTCGTCAAACAATTTGCGTATTTTATTTAGGTTAAATATCGAGTCGATAGGTCATTACTAGTACTTGATTTATTCCTCGTGTTCGATACTCGTTTACTCACTTTACTACACTACAAACGATAGGTCCACTGCCTATCGTACGTCGGTGACAGTAATTTAGTATTCGTTTAATTATTACATGTCGCACTTTCCATTCACACACCACGTGTCGATCAGTTATTTTATACATATCTGAGAACGATTGAATCATATGCTATCGTAAATCAGAAGTTTACTGATGACAGTGCATTTAATGTTTGACATGAGCGGTTGGGCCATCCCGGTTCAATTATGATGTGAAAAATAATTTAAAATTCACGTGGACATTCGATAAAGAACCAAATGATTCTTCAATCTAATGAATTATCTTGTGTTGCTTGCTCTAAAGGGAAGTTAATTGTTCGGCCATCACCAATGAAATGGGACATAAAATGGGACACTTAAATTCTAACCTATGGGACATAAAATGGGATACAGTTGTGGGATGGAGGATTCGATCCCATAAAAACTATCATCAAATCACAATGTTTACTGTGAACGAACACAAATCCATTAGCAAATTGAAATGATTAACAGTAAGAACCCAAATGAAATGAGCTCTCTCTATATTCATATATAGTTCTTACAACGTTCAAACAACATTAAATTACATTCAACGGTAATAGATACCCGTATCGGGCGGGTACCGAATACTTATCACAACTGTTAATATCTATAATATCTATGCGTGCGCAATAAATAACAGTCAGTTAGTGCGAAAAAAAATCGTTCTACAGAAAACGTAGCTCGCATTGTAATTAATTAGTACTTACGGGTTATTAGTGCACTGCTCGAATACCGCATGAATTTGTATGGTCAGTCGGCGCCCATGAACTGTACAACATACAACAACTATCCAATTAAGGGAATCTTTACATCCAATCAATGTAAAATATCCCTTCTTCTGATCCCAAACACGCATCAAAATGGTGATCGTCCCAGTAAGCGTGGCTCCCAATTAATCATTTAGAGAAAAAATTGCTTTAGTAATAAATAGTCAATTCGAAATAATGTTAGACGAAATTCGAAAAGCGAGGAAATTTATGAAACAATGGTTTATATACTTCTAAAAACTCAAATTCCTCGGTTGAAATTCTCTGTCCCATTTATCCTGTCCCATTTCCTGTCTCACTCCTTTAAAATTGATTTTTATTTTTAAAATATTGATATGGATATTAAATCGGTTATCAAGGAATAAATTGGATGTGTTTATTTATTTTTATCATATAAATCTCATGAAATAACAACATTTATGATTTGGTGGACTATGAGATTAGAATAATTAATAAATAAAAAAGAAAATTTGTGAACCGTCAAATTTAAATTTTAACGGATCTGATCATTTTGGGACATAGAGGGGGACATGTTTTTGATACAGATGATTTCGTGCGCCAATTCCTGGCCAGCAAACCGCCGTAGGAATAGATTCAATTAAATTTTTCCTGACAGTTTATGATGTTTTTCCTCACTTCTTAGTTTGACTTTTCAGATGGTGGTGCCTCGTACCCCAGAGTTTGATGATAACCATTCTCCTTCTCTAGGACGAAGGAGCGACAAGGTTCATTTATAGAAGACCACATGCTTACACATTATTTTAGTTGTTTCTACCTTTCCTCAATATGTCACGTTACTTTCCCAAGCAGGTCCTGGAAATGGCTCAATATCATCAAAGGTTAGTTCCAGTCAACCTGGCTTGAAACCAGACAAACAAAAAGGAAAATTGGAAAAACCAAAGGTGAGTTATCTGTTTGTTGCTGAACAACAATAACGACAACCACCAAATATGTCTGATCTCTTCTTTTACTGAGTTCGACAACGAAGTTAATAATTGTTGGCCGGGAAAAGAAAAAAATATTCGAAGATTGTGTAGCACACAATTTCCTTAAAATAGATTCGCTCCCTCTATTTATAGCCAAAAAGGTTATAATAGAAAATAATATATATATATATATATATATATTTTAATAAATTGATGCAATACACAGTTTGAGTAGTGATTTCAACCACTCCATCAAACCACTCAATCATCCAATAATAGCTCAACCTTCTAGAAGTCGGGTCTTCTAGAAGTTGGGCCGTTATTGTGCCAAAACTGAAGCCCAATAGCTTAATTTGAAAGCCCAATTTCTCATTCAAATTAACTAGCAATCCCCCACATGAATGAGAATTTTTTGTTTAATGTTTCTGCTAATCTAATGATACTCTGAACAGATGGTAGTATGTTTTACCTTTTGCACTTCCTCCTTGTAAGCACGCTTGGTTTACTGCAGTCCAGTAGAACGGCAGTTCTCCTTTGAAGCGGCCCCACTTCTCCCTAACATATGTGACTTCTCACGTCGCGAGTATTTTCTATCAATACTCTATGATAGTCATTAAAGCATTATAATACTAGCCTTTTCCGTCATCACTGTTTCTTGATAGGAATGAGCGGGGTTATCCCCTACAGTGATACCAAGTCCTAAGATTAGGTTGTCCCTTTGAACCTAGATCTTGGGATCTCCAGTCACATAGGTAGGGTTTTCCTTCTTAGCACTTCTATACTTTAAGGCTTTAAGCTCATCCCTTTCGTCAAACTTCCAATTGCATCTCTATTTAATTTTGGTTAGCGGATCCGCAATGTTATCCGTAGATTTCACATCATCAATCGAGATAACCCCAGTTGAAAGCACTTGCCTAATGGTATTATGTCGACGACGTATGTGTCTCGACTTACCATTACACATAGTACTCTGTGCTCGTCCAATCGCCGATTGACTATCACAGTGTATGCAAATAGGCGGCACAAGCTTTTCCCATATGGGGATATCCTCTAAGAAATGGCGTAGCCATTCAGCTTCTTCTCCACATTTATCCAAGGCAAAGAACTCAGATTCCATAGTGGATCTTGCTATAACCGTTTGTTTCGAGGATTTCCACGACACAGCAGCTCCAGCGAGTGTAAACACATTGCCGTTTGTGCTCTTAGAATCTTTCATGTCGGATATTCAGTTTGCATCTGTGTAGTCTTCTAACACAGCCGGATATCGACCATAGTGTAATCCATAGTCTTGAGAATACCGTAAGTATCTCAAAACCCGTATTATAGCGGTCCAATGATCCGCACTTGGATTGCTCGCGTATGAACTCAGTTTTCTTATAGCATAAGCAATATCTGGCATAATACAGCTCATTAGATACATCAAGCTTCCGATCGTCCGGGAGTATTCTACTTGAACAATAGCCTCACTACGATTTTTCGACAAATGAACGCTTCGATCTAATGGCGTCTAGCAACACCAGAATCACCCTTGCAGAATTTGTCGAGAATGTTGTCTACGTAATGAGATTGACTCAAAGCAATACCATCACTCGTTCTTATGATTTTAATTCCTAAAATCACTTCCGTAAGTCCCATATCTTTCATGTCAAATTTCGAATTTAACATGGTAGACTTGACCAGTTTGTCGTTACTACAAACAATGAGTATGTCGTCTACATACAGACATAAAATCACGTAGATCGCCTGTTTTCTTTGAGTAAACGCATTTATCGCTCTCATTGATTTTAAAGACGTAGTTGATCATCGCGGGATCAAACTTTTCGTGCCACTTCTTAGGGGCTTGTTTCAATACACAAAGATTTGATCAATCTACAGACTTTCTTTCCGGTTGCAGGAGCACAAAAAATCCTCGGGTTGCTCCATATAGATTTCTTCGTCTAATTCACCGTTTAAGAAAGTTGTTTTGACATCCATTTGATGTACTTCCAAATTTCGTAAGGACGCGATAGCAAGTATCATCCTTATCGAATTTATCCTCGTCACGGGAGAATATGTGTCAAAGTAATCTAAGCCTTCGCGTTGCTTGTATCCTTTGATAACAAGTTTGGCATTATACTTTTCCACAGACCCATCTGGTATCATTTTCCTTTTAAAGATCCATTTTGATCCTAAAGGTTTACATCCCTTTGAGAGATCAACTAATTCCCAAGTATGATTCTGCAAAATAGAATCAATCTCGCTCTTTATGGCTTCTTTCCATAAAGGCCCGTCCACGGAGCTCATTGCCTCGTCATAAGTCAGTGGTTCATTTTCTATCAAATATGTAACGAAGTCGTCACCAAAAGATTTCTCTATTCGGGCACGCTTGCTTCGTCTCGGTTCATTCTCATGAACCATACTAAGAATCTCAGTTTCTATATCATCTCGTTTAGATGTAGCGGATCCATCATCGGATTCACAAGGAAATATCTTTTCAAAGAAATATGTATTCCTCGATTCCATTACCGTGTTCTTGTGTATATCCGAAATTTTCGATTCCTAGACAAGAAACCGATATGCCGTACTATTGAGTGCATATCCTATGAAAATACATTCCACCATTTTAGGACCAATTTTCACCGCTTTAGGCGTAGGTACGGCTACCTTCGCCAAACACCCCCCTCATTCGCAAATGTTGGTACGAAGACGTCTTTCTTTTTCCATAATTCATATGGAGTTTTATTCATTTTCTTTCGAGGTATCCTATTTAATAGGTAATTACTCGACAAGATAGCTTCGTCCGATATATTAGGCGGTAGACCTTAACTCACTAACATCGCATTCATCATTTCTTTTAATGTGTGATCCTTTCGTTCGGCCACTCCGTTTGATTGAGGTGAATACGGGGCGATCACTTCATGGACGATACCATGTTCCACACAGAAGCTCCCAATTGGCACTTCGTATTCCCTGCCTCGATCACTTCTCAATCTTTTAATTTTCTTGTCGAGTTGCGTTTCAACTTCGGTTTTGTAGAGAACGAATTTCTCTTATGCTTCGTCTTTGCTCTTAAGCAAATAAACATAGCAATATAGGTGCAATCGTCAATAAATGTTATAAAATGTTAATTGCCACCACGTGTTTGAATGTATTTCAAATCACATGAATTGCTATGAATTAATTCAAGCGGTTCGGTACTTCTTGCTACCGAGGGGAAAGACTATCTCGTCATTTTTGCTTCAACGCAAATTTTGCATTTATGTTTCGAATTAATTTCGAATTTTGGAATATGATCCATGTTAATTAATCGACGTACCGATTCAAAATTAACGTGACCTAATCTACCGTGCCACAAATTCGAAGATTCAAGCAAGTTAACAAAAGAACGTTTTCATTCTCATTTACAATAGTCAATACATTCAGCTTGAACAAACCATCACAGGCGTAACCTTTACCAACAAACACACCCGACTTAGACAATATCACTTTGTCGGATTCAATAACAATACGAAAACCATGCTTGTTCAACAAGAATCCCAAAATTAGATTTTTTCGCATATCCGGAAAGTACAACAGATCTTTCAGCGTTAATAATTTCCCGTAAGTCATTTTGAGCAGCACGCTTCCTTTACCCTCGACTGTAGCAGCAGCTGACTTGCCCATGTAGATCTTTTCTCCTTCAACTGACTCACAGGTAGAGAAAAATCTACGGTTTGTGCACACATGACGTGTAGCACTGGTATCGATCCACCATTCTTGTGGATTCGATCCAACCATATTTACCTCCGAAACCACAACAACAAGATCTAAATCATCGACACCCTTAGTGATGTCTTTAATCATATTAGCTTCGTTGCTTTGTTTCGGCAGGCGACAATCCGCCGACTTGTGGCCCAATTTACCACAATTAAAACACTTTCCCTTAAATTTGTGCTTTTGCTTCGAGACACCTCCGGTAGCCCCGAGCTTCTTTTTGCCCTTATCAACAGTCTTGCCTTTCTTAGAACCATGCTCAAGCATGTTCACTTTGGGCATGGATGAGTTCGTAACTCTCCGTTCGGACCCTCTGTTGTCTTCTTCGGTAGGAAGTCTAACAATCAGATCCTCCAAAAACATCTATTTCCTTTTATGCTTTAGATAGTTTTTGAAGTCTTTCCAACCGGAAGGCAGCTTTTCAATAATAGCCTCCACTTGAAAAGATTCACTCAAAACCATCCCTTTCGCAAGGATGTCGTGTCAGATCAGTTGAATCTCTTGCACCTAACTGATAAAAGTCTTCGAATCGACCATCATATAATCAAGGAACCGTCCGACAACAAATTTCTTTGTGCCGGCATCCTCCGATTTATATTTCCGGTCTAGCGACTCCCATAATTCCTTAGCCGTCACCATCCCACAATATACGTTGTATAAAATGTCGCTCAGCGTGTTCAAGATGTAGTTACGACATAAGGAATCGGAGTGCTTCCATGCGTCCACAGTGTTCACCACCTCCGGAGTCGTTACGTCTTTGGACACCTTGGGCTTGTCCTCCCTCAGGTACGTCGCCATGTTGGGCATGGTGAGATAGAACAGCATGTTTTGTTGCCATCGTTTGAACAACGAAGCTGTACCCGTAAACTTCTCCAGCTTCTCCAAGTGGCTGATCGGTACGTTTGGCTTCGCCACCGTAGGTATGACAGTGGGGAAACAACAGCAGTTGAGAGAGTGACATTGTTCTCGGTAGAACCTTGGTTGTTGGGGGAGTCCACGTTGTCTGAAATCTTCGTGGGATCGTCGGATCTATTTTAAGATTGTTGGCCGGGAAAAGGAAAAAAAAGATATTCGAAGATAGTGTACCACACAATTTCCTTAAAATAGATTCGTTCCCTCACATATGTGCTAGAGGTTTTCACGAGCGTCTATTTCCCAGGATACTTCGGAAAAACTCGGCGTTCTTTTAGGACAAAAAAGACACCAACTACGAACGGAACAAGAATGATAGCAGAAACAAATTTTAGAATTAGTATTTTTTTTCTTTATTTTTCTTCTCTTTTTCTTAGGCTTAATTTCTCTATTTATAGCCAAAAAAGTTATAATAGAAAATAATATATATATATATATATATATTTAATAAATTGATGCAATACACGTTTGAGGAGTGGTTTCAACCACTCCATCAAACCACTCAATCATCTAATAATAGATCAACCTTCTAGAAGTCGGGCCTTCTAGAAGTTGGGGCGTTATTGGGCCAAAAGTGAAGCCCGATAGCTTAAATTGAAAGCCCAATTTCTCATTCAAATTATCTAACAATAATGTTCTGTGCCTTTTGAAATGAAAAATTTCACTTTTCCTTGCATACATGACTAAGACAGAAATGTTGTTTTGTTAACTGTTATAGCAGGGAATATAGTCCATCCAAAGGTTCAGCAGTAGCAAGCAACGCTGCAATCCTGGATAAACGCTTGCAAAGAGTGGAACATCTCCCTCTGGTAAATTCTGTCTGCGGTGATGTTTACTGCGACATAAATCCTATGAAAGAACTCATGGCTTTTGCCTTTGTTATCTTTGCAAACAGTCTCAACCTCGCGCAACTTGGACGGAGACGAGCTTGCAAGTGGTAGCAGCAACAACAAAACAACATGGGGATATCGAGTAGACGAAATTTTGACCAGTGCGTGTTGAATGAATTGCCCCCATAACTTCAAGCACAAGTGCGTGCATCTCTTCAGTCGGCCAATACAGTGAAAAAGGTTTCTACCATTGCTCATTTATTTTTCGTCATCTCAAAATCCAAATCCATAGATGTAAGTACGTACCTGTAATACCCAGGTCCCACGAGTAAGCTGCCAAATAAAACTGCATGCATGTTATGTGCTTATGTGATTGCACATGCTGTGTTTATTTAGTTATGTACTTATGTGATATCTAACTTAGTAGAAAAATTAAATTTGGGACTTAGAAGAAATTTGAAATAAAATAGAGAAATTCTTGAAAGAATGATTTTCAAAAAGTGGACTTTCAAGAAAATAGGAAATTGTGAAGTATGTAATTTTCGAAAAGGACTAGTTTTAGGGGAATTTGAAAACTAGTGATTTTCGAAAGTAGATAGATTGCAAAAATAGAATTCCGAAGTAAGGGATTGCAAAAATAGAATTCCGAAGTAAGGGATTTTCGATAGATGATGAATTGCGAAAATTATGATTTTCGATACGGAAAAGTTTTCACAACTTAAGAAGTTTTCGTAAGTCTAGTATCGAAAACTTAATATGAGGGGAAAACCCATATAATAATATTATAATGAATGTTACTTGAGGCTAAGATTAGACATGCCCAGATTCAACCGGAACCGGCGGTTGAAACCGTCAACCGCCGGTTACCGAACCGCCAGTTACGGTTACTAACTAACCGTAACCGGCAACCTTGATGTGCCGGTTACTGGGCGTTGGTCCATTCGGCCAACCGCAAACAAGTCGCCAAAGAAAAAAAAAAAAAAAAAAGATAAAAGCCGTTGCAACCGCCGATTAACCGGACCAACCGACGGTTGACAGGGCCAACCGGCGGTTGCAACGGCTATATGCGGCCCACCACCCACAAGCCCATTAATTTTATAAAAACCATAATAATACCCATCCCCCTTCTACTCTATATCTCTCTCTCTCTCTCTCTCACTAGCTCTCTCAATCTCCCTCTATCTCTCTCTACTCTACCCTCTCTGTCTCAATTTCTCTCACACCGCCACCACACACCGCCCCCGCCGCCCACCTGCCGCCGGCCGCCCACCAGCACCCACGGCCCACGCGCCACCGCCACGCGTCATCGCCCACCCACCGGTCGTCGCCCGCCAGCACCCCACCACACTCACCCCCACCGCTCGCCGCCGCCACCTCCACCCACCACCACCGCCACCAGCCCGCCCACCAGCCCCACTGCGCCAGCCAGCCCATCTTCACCACCCCAACACCACCATGCGCGACCACCTCACCACCGCGCACCAGCACCCGGACCAGCCTCCACGCGCCGCCACGCACCGCCGCTGCCACCTCGCCCCGCCATCGCCAGGCGCTGCCGCCCGCCACCGCGACTACCTCAACACCCGCTGCCGCCGTCCCCGCCACCGCCGATTGCCACGCGCCGCTGCCCGCCGCCCCCATCGCTATCTTTTTGGCATTTTGCAGTTTTTATCTAACCGTATTTTTTTGTGTGGTATTTTTAGATGGATTGTGGTGGTACTCGGGGTTCTTCTTGTGGATCGAGTTCGAGGGGCAACAAAGGGAAGCAGGTTGTTGGTAGTTCATCGCATTCTACCAACAAATACATGTAGATGTACCAAACGACCAGAACGAGGTGTTCGATCTCGCCGGCGTGCTCGGCAACGACTTCAACGTGGACGCGTTCGGCGATCAATCCGGGTACAACAGTCGCCTTGAGATACCTCGCAAGCCGCACCCGTGCAGACGGAGGCAGAGGAAGCCCAGACGCAGACCAGCTGACGGCTATAGTCGGGCATCTTCGCGGTACACTTCAAGAAGGTACCTAGTAGTACCAATTTAAAGTTGTTTGCAACTATTGTGGTAAGGAATATAATTTTAGAAAGGGGCGGATATCGGTCAATGACTTCCCATCTCCGTTCGAAACACCCGACTAAGTTAGGTATAGAACAACACCAAAGTGAAATGTTCAACGGAACGGATTCGTCCGCGTCAGACCGCGGGAGCGAAAGTGCAACAACTTTTACAACGAAGACGTTGCGCGTCGGGAGCTTGCGAAGTTCGTAGCGGCGAAGCATCTACCATTTCGATTTGCTGATGATCCTATTTATGAACATTGGATCAAACCTGCATACAACACACATGCGAAGAAGGTTTCGCGGAGCACGCTGACGCGGGACACGAGGAAGACAGTGGTCGCTCTTAAGCACGACTTAGTAGCTTTATTAGGTAGTTTAGGAACTAACGTGTCGATTTGCTCCGATATATGGAGCGATCATTGGCAACGTTCGTCGTACATGGGTGTGACATGCCACTGGATAGATGATTCGTGGACGATACAAAAGCGCTTGATCGCATATAGGGAGTTCGATGAAGCGCAAACGGCGCAAAACATTGCGATCAAGCTAGGGACAATCTTATCGGCGTATAGGATAGTCAACAAAGTCTTTTCAGTATCGTTCAGCAATGCGAGCGCAAACAACACGAGCATAGAACGCTTGAAGGAGTATTGTCAACCGTCAGTCGGAGGACGGTTTTCCCACGTGCATTGTTTTTGTCACATACTTAACCTTAGTGTGCAAGACGTGCTAGTTAGTGTAAAGGAACAAGTGCATCCTATACGGTACGCCATCAGTAACCTGATGCGGCACACTTCTTTATGGAAGAAGTGGAAGCGTTTCTGAGCTAAAGAGGATGTTCCAACTAAAAAGTTTAGTCTAGACGTACCCACCAGGTGGAATTCCACCTACAAGTTTTGTGTGGCTCGATGGAATATCGACAGCAACTCTGCGACTTCTTTGCCGAAAACAGATTGCTATCGTACGATTTACTTCCAGAGTTGTGGGACCCATGCAACAGCTTATGTGAGATACTTCACGTATTTCACGACGCCACCGAGGCGAGGTCAGGTTCGTGTTACCCGACATCAATACTAGCGTTAGATCATTGCGTTAAAGGTGCAATCATACTCGACGGGCTTCAGTTTGATCCAGTAGTCGGCGAGGCCGTTGGGAACATGACTACCGAGTGGCTCAAATATTTTTTTGAGTTACCGGATATCTTCATTATTGCGAAGATATTGGATCCGAGATGGCGTTTAGAGGGTATGTGATCGCTTGCGTGTGTATTTAAATAAAAGATCGTGCGAGTACGTCAAGTAATAATTAAAACGAATATATTATAACTAGAATCACGCGCGATAGGCAGTGTACCTATCGTTTGTAATATAGCTATAGTGAATATCCGAGTATCGAACACAAGGAATAAATTGAGTACTAGTATTAACCTATCGAATCGATATTTAGCCCAAATAAAAGAGTAGGATTTGTTTATACTACGAACTAACTTAACAGAGCAACTTAAAGGATCGGAAGACTAAGGAACACAACTAGAAGTAATAAGAGTAACTTAAGATGATAAATATGTGTTCGGGATTCGAATTCCGCTAGGTGCTGTCGGCTAAAGCTACGGAATATCGTTCCTACGTGAAAATCGACTAAATCGCAGTAATTTCCTACCCACTCGCGGATTTGCTGTCGCCCTAAACGTTCGTGGGAATCTAAGTTTAGCGATTACTAGATGGCGAGGATCGAGTATTTGCTGTCGCCCTATACTCGAATCCTAACGTCTACGAACGGCCTGATCGTTATTTAGCTGTCGCCCTAAACGATATACCACACATTCCTATCAACACATAGACATATTGATACGAAGAAACAATATCATAGAACGATAAATAGTCGAATACACGTGTTCACGATTATCCTACGCCTTAACTACGACATAACCCAACGTTCATCTATTCCCAAACACACAAGAGGATTAACTACTCATATTGAACGTCACAACAACGAGATTTAAGGGAAACGAGGATAGAGAACTCATAAAAACTTCCCTAAGAAGTGAATATGGCGTTTCTGAGGTGGAGCTCTCGTTCCTCGATCGTATGAGCGTAGCTTCATTGTTGGATCGTCCCTTGAGCTTCTCCGAATCACAGGACTGCTTCTAGTGTTCTTCCTTCTCTTCTTTACTCTAAGTTTTCGTCCCCATGAAGTTGTGTTTGAGTTCTGAGAAGAACTCCCCTTTTTTGCATTGAATTTGGGCCAAAACCCTAAAATTAGGCACGTTCACGGCCACTTAACGGGCCTTCACGGCCGTGACGGCGGCTTAAACCCTATTTCTTGACTTTCTGCCATGAGTCACGGCCACTTACAATAGGATTCACGGCCGTGATGGCGGCTAAAACCCTAAATATTGACTTCTATGGCACAGGTCACGGCCTCTTGCACTGACATTCACGGCCGTGAATCAGTGGATTTTTCCTTCGTTGAACTCTCTGCCTTGATTCACGGCTTGTTGCATAAGGCTTCACGGCCATGACACTTGAGGTCTTTTCTTTATTTAAGTCTCTGCTGTCGTTCACGGCTTCGTGCATCAGGGTTCACGGCCATGACACTGGAGGCTTACTTCTTCTTACTCTCACTGCCCACGTTCACGGCCTCCTGCAAGGGATTCACGGCCGTGAAGTGTGCTTGACAGCTTCATACTTGATTCGTTTCGCACCGTTTTCGCCTCGTTTTCGCTCCCTTTCGCTCAATAACCATTCTAAGGTCCTACAATATTTAAATGGGTGTAAATAGAGCCAAGAAATGCACGGAATTACCAAAAATATCCTATTATAGCCCAAATAAATATAACAATAAACATATTAAAATACGTTTATCAAACCTCCCCATACTTAAGCTTTTGCTTGTCCTCAAGCAAATTAGGAGCAAGAAAATGTAACAAACATAGTGTCATGGCCATTCACAATTCACCAACGCAGATGGAAAACACAAAATGGTATCAAGCAAGCAATTACAGACACTGCAACAATAATCATCACTAATCGACACGAATTTCCTTAGCACTACTAATTGAGACCACACCTCGCAAGGATTCACTCAAATCACTCAGTGTATAGGCTAATATATCGGTGAATCACTCAATTCATGCAATAATCTAGTCTAAACCATATGCTTGCAAGTCAATCGCACGTCTACTACTTAAAGCAGTAAGCATGAATCAGAAGGTCTTTTTCTATGGTTAAACGGGATCAGATAGTAATGAGTGGGTAGTGGAATAACATATGAGTAGCAGTCGTGTCGGTCTCCATGTCATTGTCTAAAGCACGCCAAGAATTAGCCTTTTTAGTTACGCCGTCTTCATATTCCTCTTATTTCTGCTGCGTTCCACTAAGCCTTTCTTCTCCCAAGTCTCAAAATGATAGATGATGTGGAATTCACGAGACTGGAAGATTATCGAAGGAAAGGTTCTTTCTTTCTTTTCGCAACAGTTCATCCTCTTCTTGCTTCAGTTTCCCAGCAGCCACACCATTTCTCTCTCTCTTTTTTTTCTTTTCTTTTTTTTTCGCTCTTTTTTTTTCGAATACCTTTCGCATTGCGGTGCGCTGCCCTTACGCCAACTCCTTGTGAGTTAAAACTTGTTGAAGAGGGGGTTCTTGACTGCTTTCGGCGTTGTCTTGAGGCGTCATCCGACTATGCTTTTCGACTTTGACATTCGACTTTCACTTCTGCTTAACTCGGGTTCAAATGATCTCTGTAGGCTGATTTAGGTTAGTGGCTTATGATATACGAATTGTAAGAAATAAATAGGCTTAGGCTCAAAGTGGCTAACTACGGTGATCAGTCGCGGTAGGGAACTTTGGCCGTGGACTTATTTCCTAATGCCTTCGTCATATTCATACAAAACATACTAAAAGCAATTTCAATGCGTATCAAACAAGCAAGTTCTAGAGAGACGTAAATTATGCACTACTCACACAACCAAGAAAAATGAGCAAAAGCTCGTCAGCTCAAGCTCTCACAACGGAACATGGGTTATGTGTGTGAATCTCTCAAAGTAGCACTATATCTATTCATGCTGAAAAGATTAAATCACTGATGCATGTCTTTATCGCTCACTAGACTCCCTAACATGCAATCCAAATTCGAGATGAACGCAAACAATCATGCCAAACTTTTATAGATTTAAACGCCAAAGCACGTCATAAAAAAAATCACGTAACTTTTCAACAAAATTCCTTAACAAAATTTCCCCTCCCCACACTGAAGATGCACGTTGTCCTCAACGTGTAAAATCAAGAAAAAGAAGGTAAAAGACGTTGAAAAGAACGTGACTTCCCTGAAACAAAATTGGTGTGGTCCTGCCTCAAGCATTTGATGTAGTTGAATATGGTTGTTGCTTCTAAGTTTGACATATTTTGTGTCGTAGTTCGAAGTCGTGTCACGTTTCCTGAAAACACTCAAAAGAAAATTAAACGCACATAGAAAATATTAAAAGATAACAAAGTAAGTCTTAGTCATCACAAGTGACTTAAGTACTAGACCATCACAAAAGAGTACTAATAGAAAAACATAACAAAATAAACGACACTAAGGTGGTGGTGGGGGCGATGGTGGCCGCGGGCGAAGGAACGCCAGTGACTCCTGTGATCGCCTGACCGCGTCTTCCATGGCTTTAAGGGCCTGCTCATAGCGCTGTTGCTCCTCGCGGTAGCGTCGATGGGCTTCTTCATTTCAACGCTCATACTCGTCCTGGCGGCGCCGTGTCTCCTCGTCACTCCGTATGGCCTCCTCATGGTAACGTAGCATGTCCTCGCGTAGTGTGTGGAGGTCTGCGGCTGACGCGTAAGGAGCGACCCCTGATGACTCCCCCTCGTGGTAGCCGGAGGAATGGGAAGGTCCGGTAGTGTTTGTATCAACTGGAAATGGTCCCGGATCTTAGACATCCAGTGGCTCAGGGAATGCGTCGCCCAGGTCCGTCTGTCCACGGTAGACTGCATGCCAGATGTAGACCTTGTTTGAGCGGGACCAGGTGGGAGCTTTTATCAGCATTTTCATCTTCAGAAGCATGTCCTCGTTCAACGGATTTCGCCCACCTACGATCTCCATCCCTGGTGGAGTTGTTGGCCACATGTTGAGCCCCTTGACAACCTTCGTAACAAATGGCCCAACTGCAATCTTCCCCCGACTACGAACATCTGCCTGGGCGCTAAAGGCGTGGGCCATGGCCATTCCTAAATGCACCTGGTTGCCGCGATGCATCTGTGATAAGTAAAACAAATCACGAAGGCCAATCGCGCTATGCGAGTCGCCCCGTGGTGTGAGCGATGTCGACAGGAGGCGCTGGATGTAGCGCATCCCCGGGCTCCTTAGCGAGGAAGCCTTCGACGTTTTCACACTGAAGTTGGGTTCGTCGGGTCGCGCGAGTTCAGCCCAACATGCCTGTCGCTCCGTCAGGTTCTGCAAGTAATCCTTGTAGTTCGCCTTTTCATGCGGCTCGCCGGGTGCTGAATATGGAACTGTAAGGCCAAGTGCTGTGCAGATGTCGTCTTCGTCAACTGTTCTTTCCACATTGAACGCCCTAAATTTCACCCTCCTCTGCGCGTATTCATCAAAGGAAAATGTGGAGAGGAACTCTAGAGTTAGTTCCTTGTAAGTTGGCTCGTCAATATGGGAGAAGTCGAGGTAGCCGCTGCGCGAGAGGTAGTTGGCAACTTGCTGGTCGAAATGATGTTTCGCCAGTGTGTTTTGGTCGATTTGATCTGTGGGTATAAACTGTATGTCTTTGAGCTTGTCGTAGCGCCGCTTGTGTGTTTCATCCTCAAATTGCTGCATAGAATCTAATAATGAAGGTGGGGGTGCGCGTCGCCTTTGACGTACAGGCGAGCGCGAAGCGGGATTACGTAAAGCGGCTGAACGGCTTCGACCCATAGTAGCTAAAAACAACATGTGAGTTGGCAAAAATAGGATAATTAACACAGCTCGACTCGACCAACGTAGCAACAAATGACATTTCTTAAGAAAGAACAAATGAACATTTCAAAGCGGCATTTCGTCGAACATGTGATGTGCAAATGAAGATATGCATTCCAAGTTCGAAATTGACCAACCATGCATATCTACACGATTCGTAAGATGAATCGAGGCTAACAAACGAACTAGGAAGCAAGTTACTCGCGAAAATTTTACAGAAATCCACAAAAAGTCGAACTTAGGTTTAGTCATGCCAACGTCAAAATTGATGCACGAATTTAACAAATTGAGCAAGCCCATGGTGTTCATATCATGTAAAACAATGAAAAAGTAACACCAAATTCGACCTAATCTTGCAAATCCTCAAATCGAATTTCAATTAGGTGTGAGATCTTACATCACGAGCTTTAATCAAGATGGGATGATAGTGATGTGCGTGTATTGGGGGTCGCCGAAGTGCTTTCGGGCGTCGGTGGGTGCGGTGGTCGGCATCTAGTGGTGGTCGGAGGCGTTGGAATGAGTCACAGCGTCTAGTGGTGGTCTTCTGTTGAGTTCAAGTGAACTCACGTCTGTTTTATCCATGTTGAATTTTACTTTTTTTTTTTTACATGCTCCCACCGTGAATGTGGATGCAACAAACCATGAATGTTGGCAGATAGTTCATCCCTCACATATCACAGCCGTGAAATGAGGTTCAAGAAGTCGTGAATGCTGACAGTGGCTTAGCAAGTCGCTGTAGCGGCCGTGAATATTCAGTAATAAGCCGTGACAGTTTAAATAATTTTTTTTTTTAAACTAACTATCTCTTTTATTTTTTTATTTAACTTTTTTTTTCTATTTATTTTTTATTTATTATTTCGATTTTCTTTTAAATATATATATATATTTTTTTTTTTACAAATAATTATTTCTTTTTAGTACATATATATATTTTCATTGTTTTATTAATATATATTATTTTTTTGTTCTTAATTTTGTATTAATTTGTTTTTTTTTTGATTTTTTTTTTTTTGATTTATTTTAAATTTCCCGCTCGCGTTCACGGCCGTGAGGTATACGCCTCTGGCCGTGACCTGAGGCAGTGAGGGAAGTGCATTGTGATCCTAACATTCACGGCAGTGAGTGCATAAGCACATAGCCGTGAATGGAGGCAGTGACCGTTCTTGTGCGTAGTCGCGGCCGTGACTCGGTAGTTATTGACCGTGACTGCGAATTTTTTTTTTTTCCTCGCACAAGTCACGGCCGTGAGGTATGCCCTTATGGTCGTGAATATAGGCAGTGGCGATGCTTATTGTTGACAAGCATTCAGGGCCGTGAGTTGTTAAACAGATGGCCGTGAAGCTTGGCAGTGACCTTTGTTTTGTAGTTCACGGCCGTGAGTGGTAGGCCTACAGGCCGTGAACGCTTGCAGTGTGCGTTATCATGCTAAGTCGCGGTTGTGAATACTAGAGTCATTGGCCGTGACTTCAATTCTTTTTTTTTATATATTTTCTTCTTTTATTTTTTTATTTTTTTTATTATTGTTATTATTATTTTTATTTTATTTTATTTTATTATTATTATTTTTTTAATATATATATTATGATTATTATAATATATATTTTAACTATGATTGGTACGCAATCGACGAATTTTTCGAGAACGATTGGCGCGAGGAAAAATCTAATATTCGACAAAGGAAATATCACTTTCTCGCGCGGCGTCAGATCTCCAAGTCAAAATTCGTCTGTATCATTTATTTGATTTGCTGGTTTTGATAATGATGTTTTTGTGCCCTTCATGCCTATAAATAGACATTGGTAGAATAACTCAATAACATCATCTATCATAATTCACACGTCTTCAGCAGTTTTATTTTCGATATTTCTGAGTTAGCTAGCCGCTATGAATTGGGGACAGCAGCAAGCCCGTGAGAATGAGAGTGAAGAATATGCAAGGATTCGTCATAATTTAGATATGTTGTCACTCTACCTTGCTCTTCTTTTGGGTTTGTTTGGAGTTTTACTTGCTTTCGTGTGTTGGGTTATCACAAGGTGCACTTGTGTGTAACCGCCCTTATGAAGCAAAATAAACTATTGTTCTGTCTGTTATTCGCAGTTTTAATTTGCTTTTGTGTTGGTCTTTCACACGTTGTAATGGTATTGTAACCATCATTTATGAAGTAAAATTATCGTATCTATCTCATCTTTCGATTCTGCGTTGTACCCATCTTCAATGTTTGTAATAAACTTATTATTAATTAAATATTACTGTTATTATTATTATTGTTGTTATTATTGTTTTATTTAATTTAATATATATATATATAGTTTTAGATTAGTTTTTTTTTTATTATTATTTTTTATATACCTAAAACATAAAATAGAATACCTGGGTTGCCTCCCAAGAAGCGCTTCTTTAACGTCCTGAGCTGGACGTAGTCGAGTGAGTCTTCAAGGTGGTTTGGAAAAACGGTTGGAGGGGACTGTCATCGGTTGTTTTGGACCGCCCTCGGGAAAATCGCAACTGAAATGGTTTGGCTGCCGCTCAAACTCTAAAAGCGGTGGTCCGTCGATCAAACGCATCTCTTTGTTCACCTCTTTGCTTCCCTCGATTATCCTCGTGTCTTTCTTCTCGATAACCTGCAATAAACTTGAAAAAGACATAGAAGAATTTTGATCAATAAAATCAGGATAGGAATAATTATTTTCATGCTTGCTGATATCATCATTCTTAGTTTCCGCCATGCAAAATGTTACTTTCTCTCCATCTATAGTAAACGTCAAGTTGCCGTTTTTAACATCTATCATGGTTTCTCCAGTGGCTAAAAATGGTCTCCCTAAGATCAATGGTACATTTTCATCTTCCTTCATATCAAGAATAACAAAATCCACTGGAATAATAAACTTATTAACCTTGACTAACACATCCTCTATAATACCCCTAGGATACGTAATAGATCTATCCGCTAGTTGTATACTCATCCTAATGGGTTTGGGTTCACCTAAACCAAGCTTCTTAAACATAGAATAAGGCATCAAATTAATACTAGCACCTAAATCAACAAATGCCTTATGAATATATAAATTTCCTATAAGACAAGGTATAGTGAAACTCCCTGGATCCTTTAGCTTCTTCGGGATATTCATTTGCACGACGGCAGAGCACTCCCCTCGAAGACAATTAGCAGCAACATCTTCGAGCTTGCGTTTGTTCGTGAGTAGGTCCTTGAGGTATTTCACACATCGAGATATCTGTGCAAGGACTTCGACGAGCGGTAAGTTAATATGTAGTTGCTTGAAAAGAGAAAGAAATTTACCGAACTCGTCGTCAACAATATACTTCTTTGGTTGAAACGCCTTGACAGATGGTGTAGTCACGACCTCCATCTCCTTGTCGACTTTGTCTTCCTCGACACGATTGACCGGCTTCACTTCCTTCTTGGTGCGTTGTTCCTCTAAGTACGTACCAAATGGTTCGTCAGTCATCGCCCTTGTGAACCTAGCCGGATATGGAATCTTCGGTGTGTAAGAATTGACTGGTGGTCTTGGAGCAATCCCCTCCTCCTTTTCTTTTCCATGCGCGTTCTCCTTTTTTTCGGGTTCGACCACCTCCTTTTCAGGTTCGACCTCCCTCAACCGAGCTGGATATGGAATCTTTGGCTGGTACGGCTTCACGAATGGTCGCGCATTTCCTTTGTCAGCATTGACCTTCTCGACATCGTTGCCTTTGCTTTTCTCCGCTTTTAGCTCGTCGTGGCTCTCGAAATCTGTTATCTCCTTCGAATTCTGCTTGGCGGGTACTTCTTGCAATTCTCTCTCGCTTATCAGGGTTACCGCATTGCAATACTCCTTAGGGTTTGGCTCGGTGTAGCTCGGGAGTGATCCTTGAGTTCGCTCTGCCAGTTGCTTTGCTAACTGGCCCACTTGCTGCTCCAATTTCTTGATAGAGGCGTCGGTGTTCTGGGCACGTACTTCTATGTACTCCTCTATCTTATCCATTCGACTCTCGTGGGCTTGAGTGGTGTTGCTGAAGTTTGTGAGGAGCGTCTTCATCATATCCTTCATCTCCCGCATATCATCGGATCCCGACCCTGCAGACGCGTTCTGATACGGACGTGATGTTCCTCCTTGGAAACCAGATGGTCTAGGTTGAAATCCTGGTGGCCCCTGCCCATGGTGGTTTTGGTTCCCATATGATAGATTTGATGTGCTCGAGGTTGAAAATTCCGCTGGCCTTGGTAATTCCCCATATAGTCCACGTGTTCCAGTGATTGTCCGACTTGGCACTCCGAGGTCTCATGAGCTGCACCACAAATCTCGCATTGTGGTGTATACGTCTTCTGAGGCGATGGGCTTGTCATCACGGCATGTACTGGCTGTGTTTGCCCGGCCTTTGGAAGTAGTGTGTTGATCACCGTCTGGAGCTGAGAATTGGTAGTTGCAAGATGTTGTTGCAACGCCTCAATCTTGGCATGTGTAGCAGTCTCCTCGCTCACCCCAAACACTCCTGGAGTCTTAATCCTCGTGTTGCCTCTCATGAAGCTGTTCCTAGAGTAGTCTTCGATTAAATACCAGGCGTCTGTGGCATTGAGCTTCACGAGCCCTCCTCCCGCGGCTCCGTCTAACATATGAACTGTTTGATCATTGAGGCCCTCGTGGAATCGGTTGATCATAGCGGCCTTCGACATCCCGTGTTGTGGGCATTTCTTCAATAAGGATTTGTATCGCTCCCACACCTCATAGAGATTCTCTGAATCCTTCTGGTGGAAGAGAGAGATCTCCGTCTTCAACCTTAGGACCTTTGACAGTGGGAAGTAATGGCCGATGAATGATGCTCGTAGTTCTTCCCACGTAGTGATTGATCTGGGCGGTAACATCTCCAACCAATCCTTCGCCCTGTACTTGAGTGAGAATGGAAACAACATTAGTTTAATCGCATCACTCGGGACCCCATTAATCTTAATGGTGTCTGTTACTGTAAGAAAAGCCTTCAGGTGGGAGTACGGATCATCATCAGGATTCCCCTCAAACTGAGCCGTCTGAAATATCATCTGAAGCCAAGCATGCTTCAGCTCAAAATCGTTGTTCGCGATCGGAGGAATAACAATCGCCGATTCTGTACCGCCGAGGGAGGCGTTCTTAAGTAGATCTTGTAAAGATTGTTCCTCTTCTTGGTCTTGGTGGGTCGGTACTCTTCGGTCTGCCATCTCGACTTCTATCTCTCGATTGTCTTTGGACGTCTCTGTTCGAGAATTGTCTGCTGACTCCTGAGAGTTATCCTCTGAATAACTGACCAACGCTTCCTGATAATTACTAGCCATGCCTTCTGTATTGTATCTGAGCTGCCTTCGCAATTTCCGCTCGAAATCTGGATCTCCTTCGACAATTGGACATGATGGGTGGCTTCGGGTCATCCACCGTCAAACGGTACCTTCAATGAATAAAAACGAAATTTAGCGAAGAACTAGACAAATACACTGAAAAGGTAACGAGACTAAAAAAGATGTAGGAAATAAATGACGCAATTAAAACAAGTACGCAATTAATGAAAAACTGAAAAATGCAAAATAAAATGGCTAAATTACCGAACTAGGGTGTTCCTAATATCAATCTACTTCCCGGCAACGGCGCCAAAAACTTGATCGCTTGCGTGTGTGTTTAAATTAAAGATCGTGCGAGTACGTCAAGTAATAATTAAAACGAATATATTATAACTAGAATCACGCGCGATAGGCAGTGTACCTATCGTTTGTAATATAGCTATAGTGAATATCCGAGTATCGAACACAAGGAATAAATTGAGTACTAGTATTAACCTATCGAATCGATATTTAGCCCAAATAAAAGAGTAGGATTTGTTTATACTACGAACTAACTTAACAGAGCAACTTAAAGGATCGGAAGACTAAGGAACACAACTAGAAGTAATAAGAGTGACTTAAGATGATAAATATGTGTTCGGGATTCGAATCCCGCTAGGTGCTGTCGGCTAAAGCTACGGAATATCGTTCCTACGTGAAAATCGACTAAATCGCAGTAACTTCCTACCCACTCGCGGATTTGCTGTCGCCCTAAGCGTTCGTGGGAATCTAAGTTTAGCGATTACTAGATGGCGAGGATCGAGTATTTGCTGTCGCCCTATACTCGAATCCTAACGTCTACGAACGGCCTGATCGTTATTTAGCTGTCGCCCTAAACGATATACCACACATTCCTATCAACACATAGACATATTGATACGAAGAAACAATATCATAGAACGATAAATAGTCGAATACACGTGTTCACGATTATCCTACGCCTTAACTACGACATAACCCAACGTTCATCTATTCCCGAACACACAAGAGGATTAACTACTCATATTGAACGTCACAACAACGAGATTTAAGGGAAACGAGGATAGAGAACTCATAAAAACTTCCCTAAGAAGTGAATATGGCGTTTCTGAGGTGGAGCTCTCGTTCCTCGATCGTATGAGCGTAGCTTCGTTGTTGGATCGTCCCTTGAGCTTCTCCGAATCACGGGACTGCTTCTAGTGTTCTTCCTTCTCTTCTTTACTCTAAGGTTTTGTCCCCATGAAGTTGTGTTTGAGTTCTGAGAAGAACTCCCCTTTTTTGCATTGAATTTGGGCCAAAACCCTAAAATTAGGCACGTTCACGGCCACTTAACGGGCCTTCACGGCCGTGACGGCGGCTTAAACCCTATTCTTGACTTTCTGCCATGAGTCACGGCCACTTACAATAGGCTTCACGGCCGTGATGGCGGCTAAAACCCTAAATATTGACTTCTATGGCACAGGTCACGGACTCTTGCACTGACATTCACGGCCGTGAATCAGTGGATTTTTCCTTCGTTGAACTCTCTGCCTTGATTCACGGCTTGTTGCATAAGGCTTCACGGCCATGACACTTGAGGTCTTTTCTTTATTTAAGTCTCTGCTGTCGTTCACGGCTTCGTGCATCAGGGTTCACGGCCATGACACTGGAGGCTTACTTCTTACTCTTACTGCCCACGTTCACGGCCTCCTGCAAGGGATTCACGGCCGTGAAGTGTGCTTGACAGCTTCATACTTGATTCGTTTCGCACCGTTTTCGCCTCGTTTTCGTTCCCTTTCGCTCAATAACCATTCTAAGGTCCTACAATATTTAAATGGGTGTAAATAGAGCCAAGAAATGCACGGAATTACCAAAAATATCCTATTATAGCCCAAATAAATATAACAATAAACATACTAAAATACGTTTATCAGTATGGGTAGACTACTAGAGTGCTACAAGATGTCGTCGGGCAGGGCACTCGATAGCATTTATTGAGCGTACTCGATCGAGAGCATGGGTCTTTAAAGGAGCTCTTTAAAGAGTATAAGCCCGATTTTGGCCATGACACGTATCGATCGGGATCGGGGCGCGGTCAATCTAGTTCTACTAGTAGTCGATCTTCACGATTAGCCGACTACTACGACATTCTCAACGTAAACAAGCATCCAAGATCCTCCCAAAACCCCTACATAGAACTCGATAACTTTATGTCGACAACTTTCGAGTTCGAGGACGAAGATGAGTTCAAAGTCCTTAGATGGTGGTCGAGAGTGTCGCCGACGTCTCCAACGTTGGCGAGGATCGCTCGGGAGATCTTCCGTCCCGATTTCGACCGTCGCGGTGGAGCATGCTTTTAGCATGGGCGGTTTGACTTTGAGCTAGAAGCGTTGAACTTGGGTGTCGACAACCTCGAGTACCAATGTCTTCTCGATGATTGGACTCGAGCCGAGTATCGCACCCAAGATTACCGTGCCAATGTCTCGCCCGACGACCTTTTCGATGACACCACTGGCACGGAGATGAGTGGCGGCGGCAATGGCGGCGGTGACGGCGAGGATTATTAGAGGCATTCGGCGAGGCGTGGACTTCACATCAACAAACACGCCCGAAAAAAGATAGGTAGCTGACTCTTATAATTCTTTTTGTACAAATAATTGTTAGGTTTACGGCTAACTAATGAATTGTTATTTTCAGGTACTTCAACTCAAGATTTGTACAAGCCGATTACGACGACGATGCCCGAAAAAGATAAGTATCCATCTTCATCTCAAATTTTAAATTATTGTAAGGTGTATAAATTATAACTAACAAATAAATTCTTATTTTTAGGTACTTCAAAATTTCCACAAGCCGATTATGACGACGAAGCCCGAAAAAGATAAGTTAAATATTAGCTCTTTAATTCATTTTTATTCTTTTTTAATTAAACATCTATTGTAAGTTGTAACTCATGTTTACGCATTGTTTTTCATAGGGAAGATGATTTCGATTTCGAAGAACAGGGGCAAGTGCAATGCAATCAAGTTAGCAATGTGTGATCTCGGGATGCTTTGACGGATCATAGTTGATTCGTCAAAGCTCCAGAGATCATGCGCTGCTTTCTCGCATGTAGTGCACTTGCTGTAAAGTGGCAAGTGCAATCAAGGTAGCAACGTGTGATTGCAGGATGCGTTGACGGATCATACTCGATAGTTAATTCGTCAGCGTTCTTGAAATCATTCGCTGCTTCCCCACATGCACTTGCTGAAGTCCGATACTTCAAGATTGCGAAGATCGAACCGGAGCTGGACGGAGACTGAAAACTTCTCACCATATTTTTTTTTTTCGAAGAATAGTGGCTTTGCTCGTGATGGGCTTCAACAAGTTCATGCACCTAAGCAAAAACGGCGCCTGGACTTGTTGGAGCCTTTTTCGGACGAAGCCTCAATATAAGGTACTTCAAATTTGCCGAGATCGGGGACCGTACGGAGACTAATTTAATTATATTTATGTATTGTATTGTATTGTAATTAGTTAATTAAAATTTTGTACTACAACTTCTTTGTAAAATGTTGTAGATTTTTGTAAGTGTCTTACAAATTATATAGTAGATTTCGATACATAATTTGATCAAAGAATATACTAAACCAAACTTGATTCAAACATTAATTAAAAAAATTAAAAAAATAAAATAAAAAATCGGCGGTTGTAACCGCCGGTTAGTCTAACCGTCAACCGGGGGCGGCTAACCGGCAACCGCCCCCGCCGGTTAGACCCACCAACCGCTGGTTACGGTTAACCGGCGGTTGGGCCTGTCTATTATTACACGCAAAGATAGGCTATGATAAGACTGAAAAATAATTCATATCATAACAAAAACTTTCGAAAGCTAAGTGTTGAGGAGGAGGAGGAGGAGAGCTCGAACAGTAGTCAAACTTCAAAGAGTATAAATTCTTACCTTGATTTTTGTTCTAAGTTTATGATCTAGCATATTTTAAGTATTAGCATGCACAAAAATTTCATATGCTCATGTTTATATAGATTTTGATTTTTTGAAATTATTAGCATGTTTGAAGTTCTTACAAAAATTCATCATGTTCTTGAAAACTATGAGTTTGATCGAAGGTTTTAAGGTTTTGAATGTTATAAGTGTTTTATGAAGTCAGATTTCGGATGATTGAGTTCGTTTTTGATAATTTTCGGGTAGAAATAAGTTTTCGGGTTGAATAACTAATTTTCGGGTATGATAGAAAAGTTTTCTGCATTTGATTTTCGGGCATGAAAAGAGAATTTTGGTGGTCAAGACAGATTTTCGGAATGTTTGATTTTCGCAATTTGAAAGTTTTTGGGTGGACTTAAGCTTTCAAGCATGTTATAAAGTTTTTTCGCAATAGTATATTTTCGAGTGTTGACCAAATTTTTCGGGTCATAATAAAGTTTTTTGTGTTATATGAAGTTTTCGCAATTCAAGGTTTTCGCAATTCAAAGTTTTCGTGAATGAGAGACCAATTCGGGCCAAAAATAACTTTCGTGGGCCGAACTGTATGAGAGAGAGTGCTTTCGCTGGCCTAAATTGCAATTCAATTGATTTTTTCGCAATGTCAGTTTTCGAAACATATTCGAAGGAATTTTCGAAACCAACTTCAATGGCTCAAAATTTCGAAACTTAGACTTTCGAAAATTATTTCGAAGCTTTGAGATTTTCTAGGCTTTCGAAAATAACTTTTGAAATACCTAATTTTCAAAATAGGTCGATTTTCGAAATCAGTTCAAAATTTCGAAACCAGATTCTCGAAATCAATTTTCGCAGCAAATTTTCGAAACAGCTCAATTTTCGAACCAAGTTGATTTTCGATTGCCAATTCTTCGAACTTAAACAATTTTTGGTATTAACTGATTTTCGAAATTCTCGAAACGTTATCATCGAGTTCAAATTTCAAAACTTGCGTATTTCAAATAAATATTTTCGATACAACATTTTTCAGCATTTAGATATTTTGAAAATTCATATAGTCATTTAATTTAGCTAGTACACTAATATTATAACTTTTCGTGCTTAAGGATCGAGAATTAGGAACTTACACTGAACTATTAGCTCATTAATCTCGGACGACAGGTAAGTGGGAATTTCAACTACAACACATAGTCATTTATGTGCGATTGACTTACGTGACTATGTGCCTTAGTAATTTCACTGTTGCGTAAATTTATGTGACATGCGTCTGCATGGTAAGTGTTTACAGTATTATTCATGTGGCCTAATCATGTGCATGCACGAATCATTTGGGGGTTTACGAGTTATAAGCATGCACTTTATTATCGCCTGAAAGCCCATGATATTTGCCAATGTGGGCATTTGATGCCGCAGTTGAGTCAGGGCTACTTCTATGGCACCATGGCGGTGTGGTATGCCGTCGGTTATATTTATTGAGGCAGGAGGAGCGACCTAGCTATGCTAGCGTAGGCTAACTGGCTTAGGCAACTGTGCTGTTAGCGGTGAGGAGCGACCTGGAAGGAGCGACATGGGAACGAGCGATCTTGGGGGAAACCTTAGTGTAGGCTAACCAGTGTGGTCTACCGCATGGTAGAGGGGACGACCTGGGAATGTGACGACCCTCACTTTCTAATAGCCAGTTAGCGATTTCTTCCGTCGGGTTTAGCAGCGAAAGCCACGGAGAACCCATTTTACAAAAATATTTGTTTATACAAAAAGTTAACACAATCGGGCCGCGGGCCCAAACCATCCTATCACTCGCCCACAGGCCGTTATCCATATACAGCCCCGCCCTCAAAAGCCCATGAAAGCTCCGATAACTAGCCTATCGTCGATTACCTACAACACGTAAACGCTGAGCTATTGCCCAGTAGGTAAAATAGTGCACATGCACGTGTGACTCAATCACGTTCACTCACCCCCAATTCTCACCAATGCAATGCCACTCATCGTCACTCATCACAACCGGGATACACTCACAACCTTACAACGGGCCCTGGGCTCCATGATATGCATCATCATGCGAAATCACTATCACGATCACGAACACAACCACAACACGATCACAACACTACGGCAGTGGCCTACACTGAGTAGCCTCCCTGAGCCGTATCAGGTCACACTCTCAGTCGCCTCTTCTGCCTAATGTGGTGCCTACGCTGGTAGCCTACACTAGGTCCCATAAGGGTACCCAGGTCGCACCCTCCAGGTCGCACCCTCCCGCATGCGACAGCGTAGCCTACACCAGATAGCCTACTTGGGGATATCCCAAGTCGCTCCTTTCTAGGTTGCTCGCAGTCTGTCGCATAATGTCCAACGGGCCAATGGCTCACCGTCACAAGCGCTGGTGCACAAGCAGATGCCCACACTCACATGCCTCATCTACAGGTCGATGGCCGATATCGGCCATATACTCAATAGGTACAATACTGTACCGCCGTTCCACCACGGCACACTCCGTGAAATGAGATGTAATGTACATGCATGCATATAACGTGATAATACAAGGTAACGTGATTCCACATGAAAACGTACGTAAACACGTAAAACGCATAATTCATCGAAGAACACAAAAATATCAGATATGTGTTTACGCGTTATAGATGAATGTTTCACCTACCTGTCCTCCCGGTGTAGCTAGTCAAGTAATCTGGTAATTCTCCTACGTTTCGAACCTCTGAGTATTGAAAATATTTCCATATCAGTGTATTTACTAAATCACATAAAATAGTGAAAACCCTAGAGATATCCCCTAAAAATCTTGAAAACCCTAAAAATATTGAAACTCTTAAACATCGAAAACAGTTAGACAATGAAAACCCTAATATCCCGAAAACTTTTACCTAATGCCGAAAACTTTCTAAAGTTGAAACTAATTAATCAACCAATAATATTCAAGACTCAATGAACACTTTTGTAACATGAGGGTGCCGAAAACTCACTACAAAGCTGTACCGATAACTTTTGTGGAGAACCAAAACTTAGTAATGAATACCGAAATCTTCTAAGTAATAGTATTAGTTGCCGAAAACTTAGAAGTAATATTGCCGAAATTTTTTGTCCAAATGTGACAGCGAAATTTGTACTAATCATTTAAAATATCACGAAAACTTCCTTGAACATACCGAGAACTTTCTAATCTTGAAACTAATTAATCACCAATATCATTCGCGTGTCTCAAATGTACAAGTCCACCGAAAATTCCCAATCATCGAAACTCTCCCAATACTGAAGGTGTTCTACTATCGAAAACTATCCAATTAGTCATCAAGGTATTCTTAAAAATAACTACTTCGAAAATCTGGAATTTTAACCCACGTAGAAGTCACCAAAAACATCACCTATATTATATATTTCTCCCGAAACAAAGCTTATAATAATTCCTTACATGCATCTCTTGTTCCATCCGTGAAGAAATACTTAGAGGAGAATCAATCCTAGCTTCGCTCGATGTATATATGTTGAGATATAAGTTTGATTCCTTACATCGAAAATTCTCATTTTTAAGCAACTAAAATAATCACCTACCTTTAAAAAAAAATTAATCACCTACTTTTTCAACCCTAAAAGCTATTTATTCTGTGGCCACGTAATATTGTAGTCAAGCACAATCTTTCCTTCTTGAATAAGAAATATGATATTAGTCATACTTATTAAACGTCAATTGGTTGCCACGTGTGATATCTCACAATTCAATGACTTATCAATTAATCATACTCATCAATTGGTAGTCGATACTCTTTAGCTAAGGATATATATATATTCCAATCCGGTATTCGGTTTTCAAAACCCGGACAAAACGGAAAACCTCGGATACGGATAGTAATTTGTCTAAAATCAGGATATCCGATATCCGGTTTTATATTTTAAAAAATAAAATCAAAATAAAAAATAGTCCAAAAAGAAAATGAAGGTCCAAAAAGAAAAAAATTCAACAATAGAATATTTAAATATATATTATTTTATAATTGCAAAAAACTTTGTTCGAGAATTGAGAAAAGTAAAACATAAAAACATCGAGATGCAAGTAAAAAATTAATGTGAATTTGTGGTATTGAGTTTATTATTTATTATGTAATTTTGAATCATACATTTACATATTGTGTGAATTACTATGTGTAGAAATTCTTATATAAAAAATATACTTTTTTATTGTGATAAGAAATAAAAAATATGATTTTGAAAAGAAAATAATAAAAAATATAAGAAAATAAATTTAAAAATTGGACGTGGATATCCGGTAAAAATATCCTAATAAACCGTATATCCGATTTTCGGATATCCGATTAAAACCGGAACGGATACGGATACCATTTTTCGATATCCGAAAATTCGGACCGAAAAACAGGATATCCGGTTTTGCTCACCCCAATATATATATATATATATATATATATATGTAGTTGTATCTGTAGCTATAGCGTAGTATTTAGTTTTTGATATCGTATAACTTGTTCTTATATTTCCGATGGCTTCCAAATTCTATTTTTCGATCGTAAGTTCATATTTCGGTTTTCTCTAAAATTGAATATCAAGAATTTTATTATTGATAACGCCGCTAATTACACTATATTAACTATAGGAATCCCGTTTTAAATTTTACGGGTATTAAGGGAAGGGGCGACCTATGGAAACCTAGCGTGAGCCATCCAGCGTAGGTCACTATCACAATTATTCATATTGGATCTGAGCTCATTATGGTGCATAGTAAGTTAGCCGATGACCCTGAACGATATGAGATCGAGTTTGATTTATGAGGGTTAAGATGCATTGACGTGGATGCCTTTGCGGGCCTGCACGACTTGCATATTTTTCACTTGCTGGGCTATATAGTCCATCCCATGTTTATGTGTTGTAGATGCGCCCGAGCACGGTACGTGATCGCATAAATGGCGAGGCTGTTATCCTCTTTGATTCTATTCCAAGGTGAGGCAACGGGACGCCTAAAGTATTTAAACTAGTTTATGGTCCTAATCAGAGATGGGTCCATTGGCCTGCCCTCAAAAAGAGTGACAATCTTTTGGGACTTCCGGGGATTTTTGAGGGCAGCGTGTACATGTATGCGACCTTTGTGGCGGGCGTTAGTTTTTGTTTTGCTGCATTCATGTACAGGGGGTAGACACCTCCCATGTATTTAGGACCTGAATAAGATTTTGTCATGTACATATTTTTTTTTTGGTAAAGAGTATTTTCCATTTACCACTAAATAAACTAGTAGTTACAACTACACACCACTAATACACGCACAATCTAGCTAAGGTTAATGATATGAAGTATACGTGATCTATTGGCCTGTTTCACATGGATAAATCATTGAAACCATATCTTCATTTCCTGTTTGATCTTGGGGATAATCTGATCCACACTCCTCGATCCCAAGCCATGCAATCGCCTGTTACGTTCACACCACAAATGGTGAAGAGTAGCAGCATAACAGGCCACACTTATACGGGCTGAGGCACTTCTCTTGCTTCCCATTTGTTCCATCTAGCTACACAAGTCCACAAAGTTCTGTATCGATCCACCAATCTGTAACCATGCATTAATCCCCTTAATTACAGTTTGGCTAAAGGTGGCAGACCAAGACGAGGTGCTCCACAGTTTCAGCATACACACTACACAACTTACAGCAAGTATCAGAAATGCTCATCCCCCAGCTAATCAGTCGTTCCACAGTTATAATTCTTTTTGCAAAATTAACCACAGCAGCAGGGGGTGTTTAGGGATGTTTAGTCTGTTCCAGACTGCCTTACAATAGTGGAACCTAGGAGAGGAGCCTTTGAGCCAATCATATCCAATTTGGGCAGTGTAGATCCCATCTTTAGCAGGTACCCAATCCCTGCCCTTATATCCCAATATGAACTTCTCTTTCACTCTGTTAATCTTCCTCCAATGCCAGCTAGAGTCAGCTGCGGGTATGAAATCCCAGAAATTTGTTCCTTAAGGTAGATGACATTTATCCATTTGATCCACAAAGAGTCTACCTCCAAAGTGATGTCCCATATCTGCTTGCCTGCAAGGGCCAGGTTCCACGTTTCACAATCTCTCAAATTCAGCCCTTTCGTCTTTGGACAGCAGACACTGTGCCAGTTTAGCAGTGGAATACAATTGCCAATAGCTTTTTTACCCCATAGGAATTCTTTGCAAATTCTGTCCACTTCTTTGGCAACCGCCTTGGGCAAGAGGAATATGGATCCCCAAAACTCATGTGTAGCCAATAGAACCGCATTGATCAAACACAACCTTCCCGCATAAGAGAGATTGCGAGTAGACCAACACTGAATTCGCCCTATAATTTTCTCCACTAGGGACTGGCATGAGTCTCTTCTCCATTTTACCGGGGATAGAGGGACTCCTAGGTACCTCGTAGGATAATTTCCCAGTTTAAAGCCCGAGGTCTTGAGTATCTGCTCAGATACCATGTGAGATGATCCTGCAATGTACATGCTGGACTTCTGTTGAATCGCCTCCAGCCCAGATCTTGGTGGAAATGGTCCAATGCTTCCATCACTACTGTGACAGTCCCGTTAGTGCCCTTACAAAAAATCATCAGGTCGTCGGCGAAGCATAAATTCACCAATTTAAGGTGCTTACACATGGGATGGAATCTGAATCGAGGGCCTTGAGTTGAAAGTTGCAACTTCCTAGTCAGATAGTCCATTGAAAGCACAAAGATGAGTGGTGAAACCGGGTCACCCTGCCGCAGCCCTTTTGCACCCTTAATGTTACCAGATTGAGACCCATCAATGGAGATTTGTAAAACATTCCATGATCCAATTTACAAACTTCATGGGGAATTTGAGCAGACACAGCCAAGCTTTCAAGAAATCCCAGTTTACCGTGTCATATGCTTTCCTGTCATGTACATATTGGTTTCCTTTATATGAAAGGAAAAATCTTATACGCATTTTTGCATGCTTTCTAGTTTATATTACTGATAGTCGCTTAAGTTGACATAAGAAAGGGGAAGTAGATGGCGGGGCACCACAGTACCATCCTTATGTATATATATCTCTGCGTACTTACATTCTATATCTGCCTGTTTTTCAGATTATATATAAGGATATCAATGCAACATAGATTCTAGAAAGGAACTGAGTTTGTGATTCAACATCGAGCAAACTCAACCATTATTAGCTGCACTAAAAATCACCATTCACACACTATTCAAGTAGAAAAAAATTTAATCGAGAAGATCCAACGCAACAAACCTCTCATCAGTCACCAGAAATGCTTATCTTTCACTCTTTTTTGCTATACTTTTTTTCAGTTTAACTATATATATTTTCCTCTGTCATAATCATTCTTCAGCTTCTCGTAGTCAGTCTCCTTATTCCTCATATTTATGTTAAGATTATTCATACCTATCACAAAACATCACATCAAACACTCATGCAAATTAGCAGATTCTGCGAATGAACATAAATGAACTGACAAATTGAAATGTTTTATAATAACACAGAAATAACACAATCAAGTGAGCTCCCCCTATATCTACAAAATTTAACAAGCAAAATTTATTTCACCTTCATAAGCCTGCTTGACCTACAGCTGACATTTCTCATCTTCAACTTCTTTCTCGCGCAGCCTATGCTCCAACTCCGTACGATTCGAACGTTTCTATATCTGCCTGAACTTTCTCTGAACATCCAACTCTCTTATGTAATTTCACCTCCCTGTTGTATTGAGTCAATTACTTCTCTTATGTAATTTCACCTCCCCGTTGTATTGGAATCATCTTTCAAAAGTTAATATTTTAAAACTAATTTGAAATGTGATCATTTATTAATTTGTTACGTCATCTGGTAAATTACACATTCATATTTACTTGAAGAAAGTAAAAAACATATTTACAGGGGTAATTTATGTTTACATAGAATCTATGATTATATAATATAAAATTTCTTATCTTTTCACACATGGAAAAATTATGGAACATATCTTTCTTATCGACGAGAATGTGTTTGGATATCACCAATGAGTACGAGAACGTTCCTACTCTAATGAGACTTTATATTATGAACCGTGATATTTTTAAACTGCACAATATTGTAATCACTTAGGGCATCTCCAATGGAACGCCATAGCTAGCGTTCCACGTTACGTTTGGAGGTGGTTGAGCTATAATCTGCCGCCAAACGTGACGCTAAAACTAGCTGGAGCTACAGTGCCTCATTATACTTAGCGGGGCACTGTTCCCCCCACAACCCTTTTATTTTTTTATTTTATCTTTTTTGTTGTTTGCTGATGAGATTTGGGGAAGGAAGACATATGAAGAAGACGTGACGATAGGAGAGATAAAGACTATTCTATGTTTTAATTTATTTTCCTTTATAGTTTTTTCTCCTTTTCAATTTCTTTTATTTTTTTAAAACTTACGTGTTTATTCTTCAATTATTTTTTTCCTAAAAGATAGCTAATCATTAACAAAAATGCACGGGCTAAATAGCCCAAAAGGTCTCTCTAGTAACATAATCCCGGAAGAGAACAAAGGCTCAGACGGAGCATGAAACAACCAAACAAAAAAGAAAACGGAGAGAAAACAAGATACACGGTCTTAAATACGAAGAACTAAAGAACCTATCACAAAAAAACTATAAGCTAAATCTACGATATTCATCACTTTCTTCGGTGTTTGACTACGGGGATCTCATTTTTATCGGACTGGGGTCCACATAGGGAGAAAATGCTCCAACGAGGGAGAAAAACTCCTGGCGGAATGGGTAGTGAGAGACGGGATCCCAACTCAAGAGACCCATGGGAGGACTGTGAATGGTGGCGAAAGGCAGTGAGGTGGAAACAGCACCGACGGCGTAGGTGGACGTGGTGGCGGTGCGCGGCAGCGGCACCAGCACCGGCGGCGGAGGTGGAGGTGGCGCCGCGGCGGCATGTCAGAACCCGACATTATTACGTTAGAAGATCATTTGGGCTCGTAAAAAGTTGGGCTTGGGCCATTCGCTTAATGGATTACATATATTTAGTTATGGCCCATTTGCTAGTTTATTTGGCCCATTTACTAGTTTGTGTTTATATTCTGTAATGGAGATATCGACAGTAAACAAAAAGAAATATATTCTAACTCTTTCCTTAGTTCTTCTTCTCGACTATGATCTCCCTTCTTGTCCTTCTTCGATCTTCACTTTCAATCTCCTATATCTCTCTCAGCTCTCTCTATCTCACTTCATTCTCCTTTGATCATCAATCGATCTTTACTTTTCTCGAAATAAAAGGCGCTTACCAACTGTTTGATAAAATACGAGTAAGAAGCCTTAAACATAAGTTGAAAGTCAAATTGGCATAGATCGCGATTCAAACAAAGAGAGTGAGTTCGGCCGGGATCTTACAAGTGGTATCAGAGCTTTCGATCCTTGGCTTTGGAATTCAATGATGGTAATTATAACTTGGTACGAGGCACCTCACCTCTACGATGGAACAAAACCTATATCTTGGATGGAGAAATGAAATCAATACTTCGCGTTGACGACCATTAGTGATGTTGAGCGAACAAAGGTTGTCTACCTCTATGTCGAAGGCAAGGCTCGGGAATGGTACGTCGAGTTTTGCGAAGGTAGGGATACTCCGATTTGGAATGACTTCACTGAACCTTTGCTTAAATGATTTGATCTTATGAAGTTTGGTGTTGATGATGACTAGGTGTTTGCTGATGATGACCCTTCAGTGTTTGTTGATGTGGACTCGTCGACTGTCGCTGAGGTAGATGTTAATGGGTCAGCGATTAATGATGAGTACGCCTCGGTGTTGGCTGACAGGAATTTACCGTTGTTAGTTTGAGTGGATCGTTTTAGTTGATGGCAGCACTGAGAAGCTAGTCGTAGGTGATGACGACTTATCGGTGTTGGTTGAAGTTGAACAGGTTGTTTATAAGCATGAATTCACGTCGAGCGATGGTGACTCATCGATGTTGATTGTGCAAGATTCGCTCATGTTGGTTGGTGAATTCATATTAGGCGATGAGGAGTCAGTATTAGCAGACATTCTTGAGGAGCATAAAAGAGTTTCAGCATATCGAAATTTGATGTTTTTGATCGGGGACGTTGGTGTATTGTTGAGGCAATGAGGTTCTTATCTATCGCAAAGGCTTCCATCGACTTTGAGAGGGATTCGTTAGTGTCTGTTGACGTTTTTAATGACTTGGATAATGTTGGCAATGCTGAACTATGTTCTTATATACGAGTTCTCGAAGATAGTGCTAAACGGAGGGAAAGTAGTTATGGGAGTTTACTAGATAATGGTGCTGCAAATATGATTTGCCCTCCTTGTAGATCCTTTAACTGCTTATCGATTGTTGGATACCACTCTCCTCGATGCTACGTTTCATTACTAAAACGGAGGATGTTCGCATGGGTAATTCTAGGATGTTTGCGTTCCAAGTTGAGGTCAACCAGCTCTCAAGTCTTCCCATCAATACTTTCAGCAACAAGGAGATCTCTTTGCGGGTGTTGACTATAAATTCTTTTGACTCTTTGGACGAGTTCAGTGTTAATCTTGGAATCGTATATGCTGCCGTAATTCTCCAAACCAGGGCAACGAAGAAAGGCGCAACACCCATATAAGTTCAAGAACAGTTTTATGACAATCAACCGCACGTCGGCGAGGATCAAAGCCATTTGATCGAGGAAAGTGTGCCTTTGCTGTAATAATGAGAAAGCGACGAGTTCGTGACGACCATTTTTCGAGAAGAGTAGATTCCACATGCTCAAGGAACCCAATGAAGAATGAGGCTCTTGTTGCTGAGATCTTGATTAGATATGAAGAATGAGTCAATCTTATTGATGTCTCTTTTTCGCTCCCAAAACGTGCTAAGCGCTCAGGTCTTAAGATAAAGAAGGTTCGAGATAAAAGGATGTGTTTTTTTTGTGGTAAAGAAAGATTTTAATTACCACAAGAACCCATGTGTCCATACATTATCCCCATACCACGGCTAAACTAAGGAATCAACAGCTCATGAATATAATTCTCAGCTCGGCGAGATAGTTTCTTGAACCTCATCCCTCGTATCTGAAGCTTGAATTTGTTCTTATAGTCTTGAGCAGAGTCGTCGTGTCCATTCCATCCGCATTATGTCGGCGAGCATTCCGTTCCTTCCACAACCCATAAGCAAATGCCGCAAGCCCAGCAACCTGAATTTTTGCTACAGGATTTTTCCTCTTCCCCAATTGAATCAACTTTCTCACCCATCTATCATAGTTATCCGGCACCTCAATCTGCAGCCACTTACTAGCCCCAAGATTGACCATCTTACTATATGAACACAAACAGAGTACGTGTGCAATATTTTCATCACTATCGAAGCACAACAAACACCGAGTATCTGGAACTGTTATTCCCCATTCCAGCAACCTATCCCGAGTAAGTAGCCGCTGGTGAATAATGAGCCATAGCATAAACGCATGCTTAGGCCGATTCCATCGATTCCATATAGCCACTGCCGGCCCAAACTTGCCTCTTTCCCCTTTTAGCTAGTTGTAGCCGGATGTAACAGTATAATCCCATCTGCATTAGGTGTCCACACCCCCAAGTTGTACCCCTCGCGAAACTTTTCCCTGACTTTAGTTAGATGCTTCCATTGCCAACTACAATCGCCTATACAGTTATACTCCAAGAAATCATGCCCTTTAAGGTAGATACTATGAATCCACTTAATCCACAAGTTATCCTTTTTGCATGTAATATCCCAAATCTGCCTACCCATAGTTGCATAGTTCCAAGTCCCGCAATCGTTAATATTTAGACCCCATGTTGTTTTTTCAGACATACTATGTCCCAGGCTACCAACGCTTTTATTTTCCCTCCTACTCTTCTGCCCCATAGGAATTCTCGGCATATTTGGTCTACCCTCAGTACTACACCTCTCGGCAGCAAGAATATAGATCCCTAGTAGCTGTGTAGCGACAGCAAAACCGAGTTTATTAGGCAACATCTTCCCGCATACGATAAATTCCTTGAAGTCCAACAAGAAATTCTGCGCACAATTCTTTCAACCAATGCTTCACACTCAGATCTGCTCCACTTGGTGGGTGATATAGGTACTCCAAGATACTTCATGGGGAAATGACCCTCAGCAAATCCAGTTAAACTCATTAGCTGCATTTTGGTAGTGAAAGTTGTGCCTGCAATGTAGATACTTGACTTCGCAGGATTGGCAATTAAGCCTGATGTCTTGGTAAAATGCTCCAAACTAGCAGTTATCAATGCCACTGATTTCAGTTGAGCCTCGCACGTAATTAGAAGGTCATCCGCAAAGCACTAGCTAACCAAGTTATTCTGCTTACACAGGGGTGAAATATGAACTCCTTTTGCTTTGAGGCCAACAAAAGCTTCCTTGTGAGATAGTCCATAACCAACACAAATAGCAATGGTGAGATAGGATCTCCTTGTCTCAAGCCTCTAGCCCCTTGAATATTCCCCTCAAGACAGCCATTGATAGCTAACTTATAGGTTACTGTTGTAATACATTCCTGTACCCAGGTTATAAATCTGACTGGGAATTTCAGTTTCTGTAATAGGCAGATCAAGAATTTCCGTTCGACTGTGTCGTAAGCTTTCCTAAGGTCAATCTTCATCATACATCTTGGGGAGGCATTCCCTCTTTTGTATAGTCTTAACAGCTCTTGACTAATCATGATGTTGTGGCCTATAGATCTGTCAGGAACAAACGCCCCCTGATTATCATGCACAAGGTTGGGCAGCACCCTCCTTAGCCTGGTACACATCAACTTAGAAATACACTTATAAACTGTATTACAACATGCAATGGTTCTGTAATCCATGTTGTTCTAGGATGGTCAGTCTTCGGCACAAATGTTATGGTGGTCTGATTCAGGGCTCTGATGAGTCTACCTCCTGTGAAGAACTCTTGCACTGCATCAATCTGATCCTCCCCAACAGTGAGCCAGGCAGCCTTGAAGAATTCACTGTTAAAACCATCCGTGCCAGGTGCTATGTTGCTGTGTATAGAAAATATTGCTTGTTTGACTTCCTCCTTGGAAAAAGGTGCAATGAGGCTGACCTGTTCAGCCACAGATAGAGTTCTCCCTTGTGCAATTACACAGCCATCAATGTCCTCCAACTGTCCATTATCAGAGCCCAGTAGCTTGTTGTAGTAATCAGTGAAATGGGAGACAACGGCTCGGGGTTCCACTAGTGTGATTCCCTCAGCAGTTCCCACAGATGTGATCCTATTCCTATACACTTTTTGCTTAATCAGTGCATGGAAATATCGAGTATTCTGGTCTCCATCCCGTAACCAAGCAGCTTTTGCTTTTTGGGCCAGGAATTTTGTACATGCTTGACTGAGGAACCTGAAATCCTTAGCTACTGCCCTCTCCTTCTCAGTCAGAGTTCCATTCAGGGGGTCATGGGTAAGCATGGCCTGTGCTGTCTCTAATTCCTGTCGCCTCCTTTCTGTGGTTTGAACTATATCAGCAAAGTAGGTTTTATTGAGCTCTCTCAGTGGTTTCCTGATTTGGGTCAATTGGTGTATAATGTCTTCTTTTCGAACTCTGTGTTCCGGCTCTGCTCCAATTTTGTGCCACGACAGCCAAGAATTGGGGGGATTCCACCCACATGTTAAAGAACTTAAAATCTCGACAGGATACCTGCTTCGTTCCTAGACTTTTGAGCATTATGGGGGAATGATCCGAGACCCCTCATTCAAAAAATGTGCTTCAGTATCCATAAACTGTTGCCTCGACTGAGAGTTCCCAAATGCCCAATCAATTTTACTATAAATTCTTGTTTCAGCTTTTGGCTTGTTAGACCAAGTGTAGCGATTACCCTTTCTTCTGATCTCCTCTAGTTCACAGTCTCTAAAACAATGTCTAAAAGCTTCGTATTCTGTGGCTTGTACTGGACAACCACCCACTCAATCCTCCACAGAGAGCACATTGTTAAAATCGCCCCATACAATCCACGGGTCATTAAGTTGCTCGATTTCCCTGAGTTCAGTCCACAGGGCTTCTCGCATAGTTACTGTATTATGCCCATACACACAGGTCATGTGACCCCTAAACCCCTGTTTCTCAATCTGTGTATGGATCAGCTGATCAGTTTGCTTTAACACATTCACTTTCCATTCATTTGTCCATAGTAATAGTATCCTTCCAAGAGGGTGATTATTTAGATTATGTACATAACTCCATCCATTGAACCAGCGCTCCAAAATACCAGTCAGACTTTCCTTTTTTATTTTTGTTTCCACAAGGCATACTAGACTAGACTGAAGTTTGCTACACCTCAGTCTGATCTCAGCCTGTTTATTAGGGGTATTCATACCCCCTTGCATTCCATATTACTGCCTTATCCATAAGGGTGGGGTAGCCCCCGCTGCCTAGTATCACTACACTGCTCTTGTTCTGCTATTAGAGAAGTCTGTCTGTCAGGATCCTCTCCCTCCAGTGTGAGACTTCTCGTGGACTGCTCTATGGTTTGTTGTGTCCTCTGTACTCCAGTAGAACCACTTAGCTGCAGCTTCCTGCGTCCCTGAGTTTTCCATCCATCTTCTACTTCCTTACTTATTTGATCTGTTCCTTTTTTGTTCCTGTACTGGTGTTTTCTCAGCAATTTGTTGCCATTCCTTCTTAAACACCTTCCTGCAAACTTCAGTGGCATGGCCAAATTTCCCACATGTTATACACTTGATGGGCTTCCATTCGTAAGTTACTTCTTGTTCCACTAACTGCCCATATTCATTGAGAAATGCAACTTTATCCTTCAGGTCTTTCTTCAAATCGACCTCGACCAGCACCCGGGCATATTGGACTCGATCTTTATTCATAGTGACCTGATCAGCCATAATGGGTGTGCCCACCAAGCTGGCGATCTTACTAAGTCCTTTCACCCCCCAATTCAATTCTGGGTGTGGGAATTGAACCCATATAGGAACTTTATCAACATCCCCTTTCTTGAACTATGTATTAGCTGTCCACGGAGCTATAATGACTGGTTTCTTGTCAAATTGCAGCAGCTCTGTTTGGAGGATCATATCCCTCGTCTCCTTATTTTCAAACTTGGTCAGAAACAATCCTGCCCGGACTTGCATCACTTTCTGTAGTCCATATTTCTTCCATACTCTGTTCAGAAAACCACTCATAACAGCAAAAGGAGGGTTTGATCCCAGAACATAGCATATGAGCGCAGATTTCCAATACTGGACTTCCTCAGAAATGTCATCCAGCACAATATGCCTCATTTCAGTCCCCCAGTCTGCTCAGGTTCAATATATCCAAGTTTTGTTCCAGCATTGCGTAGTTTGGAAATATCAAACTGCGCCCAAACCGATTGTGTTTTCTCGTTGTTCTGTTCAACCTGTGATTCATTCAATAGTCCCCTTTTGTTCCAAGTCTTTTACAGCTTTAACGAGTATCTCCAAAAAAGGACGTGTTTTGCATCTTCTGAGCTGGATCAGTTGCTGAACCTTGAAGAACTCAAGAGCAAAGATGTCGGACGGATGCTGAACCGAACTAGCCACGAGGAGAAACAATCGTTGGCCGAGCTAATGCAAAATCTCCAGGCTGAGGTGATCCGAGTAGAGGCCGACCTGAAGCATTCTATCTCGGAACACTTATGAGCTCAAGGGGAACTCAAGAACGCCATCGAAATATTTTCTGAGCATGAGGCTCGATCGAACTCTATCCACCGCAACCACAAGCTCAAAGGCCTGATACAGACATCCTATTGCAAAGCAGCGAAAGTTGATAAGAAGGCGGGCGAGGAAGCAGAAGCAGAAGCGTCGCAAAGCGGCACGAAGGCACCAGTGCTTGAGGGAGGAAGCAAAATCGGTGAGTTCACTTTTTTCCTTTCGGCCGTGGAAAAAGGTCCATCGCCGATAGGCGATGCCCGTGGTTTCTTTGTCCTACAATGTCGGACTTTTATCTATCATCCTCGAGAACGAGGATGTCTTCAATGGGAGGGTAATGTCAGGACCCGACATTATTACGTTAGAAGATCATTTGGGCTCGTAAAAGGTTGGGCTTGGCCCATACGCTTAATAGATTACATATATTTAGTTATGGCCCATATGCCAGTTTGTTTGGCCCATTTACTAGTTTGTGTTTATATTCTGTAATGGAGGTACGAACAGTAAGCAAAAAGAATTATATTCTAACTCTCTCCTTAATTCTTCTTCTCGCCTATGATCTCCATTCTCTGTCCTTCTTCGATCCTTACCTTCAATCTCTTCTATCACTCTTAGCTCTCTATATCTCAATCTATTCTCCTTCGATCGTCCTTCGATCTTTACTTTTCTCGAATATGAAAGCGCGCTCACCAACCGTTTTAAAATACGAGTAAGAAACCGAGTGAGTTCGGTCGGGACCTTAAGATGTGGAGGTGGAGGTGGCACGGTGAAGGCGGCGGTCCACAAGTACTTTTTTTTATATAAAATATATAGAACATAGAAAAAAAGAAGAAAATAGAGGCTCCTCACCTCCTTCATTAATGGACATGAAGCATCAATGGAGGAGGAGGAGGAGGAAAGATGTGGCGGCTGTTAGGGTTTTGTAGATTTTGGAGAGCTTGGGAGGGGAGAGAAAGAAGAGAGAGGTCATTCTTCAATTAATTACATAACTTCCATTTGTTTCTTTCACATTTTCTAAAAATAAAAAATAGGAATACTTTATTGTTTTTAATGTTTTTTATTATTTAATTTAACTAATATTATATTTATCTTAACTTGGTTTTTTAATAATATTGAAAATATTATTTAAGAGGGAAATATATAAGAAATGGTTGGATGACTAAGTAATGTTTTAACTGTATATATAGAAAAATTTAACTATGTCAAATCTATATTGCCTAAAATAGTGTTGTAGTTTAACTTTAATTTTTTAAATTTATTTTAATCATATTTACTTGACAATATTTATATTATAAAAAGATAAATATAACATTCTTTTACTTATTGATATTTTACTTTCTAAATTTAAGAAAATTATAAATAAAACAATATACTAATTATTAAATATTTAAAATTGTAATATATGATTTTTTAAAAATTATAAAGTAAAGTTTACTAATTTAATTATGATATAATAACTATAATTATAATTTTATTTGTAGACAATAGAATTAATGAACAGGACTAATAGCGAGTAATTCATGACCCCATAAATGATATAAATTCATACACCTAAATTACAACCCGCCGTGAGCTACTTGTAAGCTCTAGCAATACTTCGAAAATTAAGTATTACTAGCACGTGGTTATTTTTTGTCCACTATAAACACAATTTTCAAGTTAATATTTTTATTCGCCAGGTTTTTGTCACACACATCAATTTTTTTATTGTATAATATAAAATTATTACAAATAAATCTTAACTTTTTATAAAAACAATAATAAAAAACATATTCTACAGTCTCACAACCGTGCAGTCTTACAATCTACGTTAGGGGTGGGCGTTCGGGTTCGGGTATTCGGGTTTTACCCGAACCCGATCGGGTTCGGGTAGTTCGGGTCGGGTATTTCGGGTTATTTTTCGGGTATCGGATAACCCGATACCCGATAGTTGTTAATCGGGTCGGGTATCGGGTAGTAATTTATTACCCGATCGGGTTATTCGGGTACCCGATGTATTTTTTTAAAAAAAAATTATTAGTTTTGTACATACATTAAAAACATATAGAATACATATATCAATATATAACTTGAGTGATGTTAAAGTTTTAAATAATATTTCGACTAGTTTCTTATTTTAAGTGTATAATTAACAACTGATAATTTATATCAATGCATAGATCATCATAAAAATTTAAAATATATTCTCAAAATTTTTATTAATGTATAATTAACAACTAATAATTTATATCAATGTATATATTATATTTATTGAAAACAAAATATCCAAATATTGTAAGTGATATTAATATATAACATGAATATTTTAATATTATTGAATTATAATATTTTTAGTCATAGTCTAATTAAAAATCGGGTACCCGACTACCCGACATCGGGTACCCGAACCCGATATATACCCGACAAGCGGGTACCCGCCGTAAATCGGGTCGGGTTCGGGTATTGAAAATCTTAGCCCGAACCCGAACTACCCGAACCCGAACTACCCGATACCCGACTACCCGACCCGATGCCCACCCCTAATCTACGTAGTGCACTTTGCTACCTGTGCATTGTACAGTTTAACACGATAAAGTGATATTGATGTCAAAACTATACAGTTATGTATATCTACTAATGAAGAAGATAAAAAGGTCTTATCAAGTTTAGAACCATAGCTTTTGGGGGCAAATGAACCGATGTTTACGATGACCTCTTTCTCTTCACTATCGTCGGTAAATTTCTGAAAATCAGCTTCAAAATCACCAATCGCATCAAAATCGTCGATTTTTTAGCAAATCTGCGCCTTCTTCAGACCCTTACTCACGTTCGCATTTGTTCATATTTTCTCGATTCTCATCGCATTTGAATAGGCCGAAGTTATGCATTGGCTGCATTTTGGCACATGAGACTGTTTAGCTACCCCATTAGACCTTTTAAATGCCAATGGAGTATGCTCAGAAATCCACATGCATTGTTTTTAGTGCCAACTTTTTACTGCAGCCTAAAGTAGATGAATAACCGCAAGAAAGAAAATGGGAATAAAGTTGAAAAATGGAAAATAAAAGGAATATTAAAGGAATGAACAGCATCATCCAATATTGCAAGGATTTGTTGTAAAATATTGTACATGAATACAACAAACGAACACAATGAGAAAGATGTTGGCGTGGCAGCGGACCCGGTCGAGTAATATTGCGTCTAGTATTTGAGCAATTAAAGATAAAAGTGGACACCGAGATTTAACGTGGAAAACCCCCAAACAAATCGGGGTAAAAACCACGGGCAAGGAAGAAGAATCCACTATAGGAGAAATATAGGAGTTACAACATCTCGTACTACAAAGGAGAAAACACTCAATATCTCTCTTTATAGTCGGAGAAAATATCCGACAAACTCTCTATTATTTTCCCTCTATTTTCTCTCCTCTCACTGATCCCTTTGGATTTATTCTGTGGGATGCATTTTTGAGCTGATCGTTCGAAGCCTATTTATAGGCAACCTCCCAAGATATGAACTGAAGAAAAGTAATGAAGCACACCATTTTTGTATGCGGCGCCGTTCTTCTTTCTCCACTTCAAAGGCAGTCATCATTGACCATTCAAAGGCCCTGTGGCCTTTTAATTATTATGTCGACAATCTCCCACTTGAAGATTTGATTGAGGATCAATCGGATCTTCACACCATTCTTTCTCACTTGCCTTTCATGTTGCTTACGTCTCCGCTAGGCCACTTGAGGAACGACACCAAACGAACTTATCAGAGTCAACGTACTCTCTGACAGTAAAGTCTGCTCCCCCGTAACATAATGCAACATATGAGGTTCCTCTATATAATAGGATCCTCTTCACCGTGCTCCAATGCTCTTTGCCCGGATTCGCCATGTACCGACTTACTACTCCCACTGCATGTGCAATGTCGGGTCGTGTACAAATCATCGCGAACATAAGACTTCCCACCGCTGATGCATACGGTACTCGAGACATTTCCATCCTCCCTTCTTCACTGCTAGGACTCATACTTGAGGATAATTTGAAATTAACAAGAAGCGGGGTAGAAATTGGCTTACAATCTTGCATATGGAAGCGTCGCAAGACCTTCCTCAGATAATTCTTCTGCGAAAGCCAAATCTTCTTGTTATTTCTGTCTCGGTAAATTTGCATCCCTAGAATCTTGTTTGCTGGTCCCAAGTCCTTCATTTCAAATTCCCTAGCCAACTGTGCCTTGAGTTCTTCAACACGATCTTTGTTGGGGCCTGCTACCAACATGTCGTCAACATACAGCAGTAATACGATAAAATCGCTTTCACCAAACCTCTTGAAATATGCACAAGGGTCTGCATTTAATCTGTTGTATCCAAGGCTCATGATGAAGGAATCAAATCTCTTATACCAACACCTCGGCGCCTGTTTGAGACCGTATAGAGATTTGTTCAACCTGCAAACCAAGTTCCGTTTTTCTTTGTCTTCAAAACCTTCCGGTTGGAGCATATAAATCTCTTCTTCAAGATTTCCATGAAGAAAAGCCGTCTTCACATCTAGTTGCTCTAGATGTAGATCGAATGTAGCACACATTGCCAGGAGTATCCGAACAGTCGTCAATCGAACCACATGTGAGAATATCTCGCTGAAGTCGATGCCTTCTTTCTGAGCGTAGCCTTAAACCACCAGTCGTGCACGAAAGCGCTCTGGTGCTGCTTCAGAAGAATCTTGTTCGACAGACTTCCCTTTCACCTGAATGGTCGTAGTCTCTGAACTTCCCTTTGTAGTGCTATCATTTCCTCTGATTATTTTAACTTCCAAAAAGATAACCTCCCTGCTGATGACAACCTTGTGGGCAGTGGGATCCCACAGGCGATACCCCTTCACACCATCAGCATACCCCAAGAACAAACACTTCCTGGACTTCGGATCCAGCTTCGTAGTTTCTTGGGCGTTGTACATCACGTACACAAGACTTCCAAATACATGGAGTTTGGAATAATCCGCTGGCTTTCCGATCCACATCTCCATCGGCGTCTTCTGATCAATTGCCGTTGAAAACGATCGATTGATCACGTAGCAGGCGGTGTTGACTGCTTCTGTCCAGTATGATTTATCCGGACCTGCAGCTCCCAACATGGCTCTTGTTCTCTCCAACAGAGTCCTGTTCATCCGCTCCGCCACTCCATTTTGTTGTGGAGTATACGCCGTAGTGAAGTGCCTTTTGATGCCTTCTCTTTTGCAAAAGCTATCAAAATTTCGGCCAGTATATTCTCCTCCATTATTAGTCCTCAATTTTTTTTTTCCCGTCTGTCAGCGTGGCTGGTTTTCCATCGATAGCCTCCAGACAACCGTCCTTCCTCAAGATCGCCTTTTTCTTTAATTTCCACAGTGAGAAGTTTCTCCCGTTGAATTTTCGATATCAAACTTTGCCGCCATAATTTCTGCTCAGTCGTGAGTGATACCTCCGACGGGGTTGCAGCAGATAATTATTGAACTCGTACCGGCTTTTTCGTCACCGTAACAAGGGCAGTATAATATCTATTATTTTCTGATGTGGAAGATCCACGTTAGTGGCAACCACAGAGCATACGATAACTAGATATATAAAACTCAAGTTCGGCTCTGATACCAATTGTTGGCGTGGCAGCGGACCCGGTCGAGTAATATTGCGGCTAGTATTTGAGCAATTAAAGATAAAAGTGGACACCGAGATTTAACGTGAAAACCCCCAAACAAATTGGGGTAAAAACCACGGGCAAGGAAGAAGAATCCACTATAGGAGATATATAGGAGTTACAACCTCTCGTACTACAAAGGAGAAAACACTCAATATCTCTCTTTATAGTCGGAGAAAATATCCGACAAACTCTCTATTATTTTCCCTCTATTTTCTCTCCTCTCACTGATCCCTTATGATTTATTCTGTGGGATGCATTTTTGAGCTGATCGTTCGAAGCCTATTTATAGGCAACCTCCCAAGATATGAACTGAAGAAAAGTAATGAAGCACACCATTTTTGTATGCGGCGCCGTTCTTCTTTCTCCACTTCAAAGGCAGTCATCATTGACCATTCAAAGGCAGTCAACAAAAGAGACTACTTCGTTTCCAAAACTGATGTTCTTTGAGCAGCTCTTGCTATCATCTTTGTGCACTTCTTTCTTGTCTCCAAGACTGTATCATATTTAACTAATCAAGTCAAATAAACAAAATCCGCAAATCTTTAAACACGGGCGATTAATCAACAAAATTTGGTGCTTAGTTTTCAAATTTAAGTTGGGAATTCTTCAAGCTCTAGCAGATGGTCCTTTGCCAAACTCACTCTGATGTATTACAAAAGCATCATTACATAAAGAGATAAATAAAGCATAACATGAGAAGAATGAACTTGCATTCACCAGGCCGCATCGAGCGACATGCTCTTAACGATTGGAACTTTCCCACGTATGCGAGAAGTGCAACCATAGGTAATAATATTATAATCCATATATCAAAACACTTCCAAGAGAAAGAATGTCAAAACCAACTGTAACAACAAAAAGAAAATCACTCCTCCCTTGTGAACGTCAAACACAAGAAATAACAAGAAAATAAAGACATCGAAGGCTCCCTTGAACTCCGTAATTGTAACATGACATTACACAATACTTAAAACTAATATATATTCCTCACAGATGCAGCTGAAGGTTGCCTTGCATACTTAAACGATGGAGATTGAATCCCATTCAGCGCCCTCTTTACTTGGTTGAGGAATTGAACTCCTAGAAACAAATATTGTATATGAGTATCTACTTAAAGGCAACGATTCTTACAAATATATAAGCTGGAGATACTCACATGTTATTTGGGCCCTTCATTGTATCATTCCGCTTGGCTCTTCATTCTTTCCCACTTGTCGGATGATTGTTCCTGCCATTGATAATGTTCACTTCAGATAAGCCATTGTCCAACATATGAGTCTCCTTTGAGGCTTTGTCCAGGTAATGATCGGGATAAACTTAGACTTGTCTGAAACAACGCCTTGTCGTCGTGGCTATTGTAGTCCTCTATTTGAGGCCGTGGCGGAGATGTTGACGCAAGGTCTCGAAGGCCCACGATTTCTGTTCCCTACGATGACGTGACTTGTTTCTCATTGCCTTAGATTTATAAGAAAATAACATCGTAAACAAGAAATTGATTACGAACTCAAAGACGTCGTTGTTACACGCCATCAATCTCATCATCCCTCGAGTCTTTTGTCTCCGCAGGTTGTTCCTAGATAAAGTATCAACCAAACATGCCCTGGCATAGCGCTGAAGTCCTCATTATCCCCTTAGTTGGTCTGTTCTCGTACACGCGATACACTACGCTTAAGCCTCCATCAGAAATGAACGACAGAGTTTTATATTCCCTGTTTCAATGCCGCAGAGACCATTCAGGAAAATCTCCACCATCGTCGAGCGCCATCTGCATTCACGACCTTCCTCGCACTCTCAATAGCATTCATCAAATGGCGCTGCTTGGCATTAGCATCGTCGATAAGAGAAGCCAGCTTCATACACACGATGCCCTGAACCCGACGAACCAAGGCCTAATGCGGTGTATTCTCATTCTTCGGACACAAATCCTTCATCAATCTACGGGATTTCGTGTGGTTTCCGCGCCTAAGAAAAGTCAGAGCCCTCTCGTACTCCTGCTTAAGCAGAGCCACGAGTGTAGAGTATACATTAAATTGTGCTCGATATTATTAGTTGTCCTTGTAATTAGGGGCGTTTTGTATAGTAGTCCTTAGACTAGGACTAGTTTGATATTTATACCAAGTTTGTTTGGTATAAATACATGTAAATCAATTAAGCTGAATAGAGAAAGTTTTGAAGATTGATCCGAAAGGCTTGCAATTCAATTTCTAGAGAGAGAAACGACATTAACTTTCCCACTCTAATCGATTTCTCTCTCTCGTTCTTCAAATGAGTTTTTCGATCGAATCTTATTGATTATCATTATCATCGAATTACTTTGAATTCTTGCCTAGGATCTTAGAGTTGTTAATCGTAGGACCTAACAATTGGTATCAAAGCAGATTCGTTCTGTTTTGGATCAAAAATTGTTAGATTTGGTTTGAAAATTTAATTTTGTTCACTGTTCATCGAAGAACAGTTTGCGCGCGAAATCTGTTTTCGGTCCAATAGCATAATTCTGTGCCTAATTGACTTGAATTTTATGTTCATGTGCTCGCTTAAGTGTCAAATGTTGCTTGCGATCAAATCCGTAGCTGTTTGAACTTCGTGTTTGGATTAAATCGATTTTGTGGGTTACTGTTGCGAAGAACATGAAGAACACGTTCTGATTTTGATCAAATTCGACATATTGTGCTTCGTAACGTGTTTAATTGCGTGTTCGTGCGTAGTTAGTAATCGATTGCGAGCAATTACCTGAAAGTTCAGTGACTAATTCCTTGTTTTTGCCTGAATCTGTGATAATCGTATTATGTGATTTTCTCGATCGTTCTAATTTTTCTCGCTAGGTTTTGCGGTCGGATTAATTTCTCGATCAAAAAACTTGGCGCGATAATTTTTCTCGGTCATTATAAGAAGTCGGTGCTAAAATCGTCAATACTAGAAACGATTTTAGTTAGAAATATTTCTCGAGCATTATTTAGCGAAAATCGTTTTCGAGGGAGACCAATTTTGACTTTGCACGGGTAAAAACTCTCTCTCGAGAAACATTTTCGGCTAGACATTTAAAGTTTGACCAAGCTAAAAATCATTTACACGCGAGAAACTTTTCCAGTCAACCGATTTATTTTGACTTGTCGAGAAACTTACTAACGTACTGTTTCTTTACGATCGAAATAAATTCACGATCCGGAAATTTTTCTCGACTGAACGATTTTGGGCAATTTATTTTGCTTGAAAAATATTTCACCGACATACTATCTCGCACGTAAACATTACACACTATATTATGTTTCGACGAAATTATTTTTGATCAAACTTTAAAGATTGAATCGAAAATAATTCTCGATCTATTTTTCGAATAAACGCTACTAACGAATTTTGTCACTTGTGAAACACATTACATCATCTTCAGACATTCAAAACACTTAACGAAGATCCTTCAACAACTCAACTACAAAACAAAATGGATGCATACTCGCTCGGGAATGACAACCATCCACCGATTTTGCAACGAGGCGAATATACCGTGTGGATGGGCCGCTTCCTCAATTTCATTGCTCTAAAAGATCAAGCCGAGAATTTACTGAAGTCACTAGAAGAGGGACCCGCACTGTTTTGGGTACATGTCCCCAGTGACGAAACGGCAACTCCTCAAATTCCTGCATCTAGGCGACTGAAGGAGCCTAGGGAGTACACAATCGAGGAGATGGCTCGAGCTAAGGCTGATCTAGTAGCCATGAACACCATCATGCAGGGCATCCCCAACGACATATACCGACAGATTGATAGCCTTTCATCGGCTAAAAAGAATGTGGGATGAACTGCATATGATGATGCAGAGGACGGAAGTTGGCATAAAGGCCAAAAAGGCGAACATTCTCACCGCTTACGACTCCTTCAAAGCGAAGACTGAGGAGAGTCTATACGAGATCTACCAAAGATACCTCACTCTTCTCAACGAGATGAGGAAGATAGAGATCACGAAGACCAACATGGAGACAAACATCAGATTTCTATCTTCTCTGCCCGCGGAATGGAAGAAAATATCCACTCAGATTCGACAAAATAAAGATTTAGAGGAGTTGGATGTCCATGCCGTGTTTGACAATCTCGCACAGCATGAGGATGATATAAGCGAGATTCTCAAGGAGCAGAAAGGCAAACAGAACGAAGACACTGTTGCCTTAGTCTCGGAGAAGAGGAGCTCAAGATCAAGAAAGGAAAAGACCGTTAGGCCTCCTTCACCTTCAGAGTCGGAAGAAGAGTCGGACTCCGACGTTGAGCCAAATCTGAAAGCACTAGGAAAGCAGTTAGCTCTCATATGACAAATGATGAGCAAGAAGTACTTCAAGAAGAAGTCTTCAAACTCAGTCAACCGACTTCGGACTACAAGCTCTAAAAACAAAGAACGTGCACCAGAGAGCTCCGATGTCAAGAATCCTAAGGAGGCTAACAAATGCTTCAACTGTGGCAAGCCAGGTCACTTGTCCAGAGAGTGCACTCTTCCGAAGAAGAGAGATGCCACCTACTACTCCAGGAAGCTCCAATTGACGAAACAGAAGGAACCCGGAGTAGCTCTCATGGCCTAACAGGACCAATGGATCGACGACACGTCGAGTTCTGAAGAAGAGAATTTAGCTCTCATGGGCCGTCTCGACAGTGAATCAGACGCCAGAACATCCAATCGTACGGACGACGATAACGCATCCACTTCGTCACAAGAGGTAGTCTCTTCTTCCACATTATTGACCACGTTAGATTCATATAAAAAACAATATGCTAACATGAAACGTGAGCGAAAAGTATTAAGGAAGTAGAGGATAAACTTGCGAGATCACAAGAGAAGATAAATAGTCTCGAATTAGAACTTAGGAGCTCTAGTGCAAAAATAGTTGAACTTACTAAGAGCCTACATTCTAGAGAGACTAGTCAACCTTAACTAGGACAACAGAGCGAAAAGATTAAGGAATTAGAAGATAGGCTAGCAAGTAACTACAATTGCTTGTTTAGAAATCTCAACGAGAAAGCCATTTTAAATTGTAGGATAACCTAAGCTACCTCTAAGATTACTAACTTAGAAGCATAATTAGAAACATCAAATGCTAAGATTAGTGAGCTTAGTAAGGATTTAGACGCCTGTCAAGCCGCTAAACTAACGGTGGAAAATAATTATGCTCTCCTAGGTGAGGAACGCAAAAAACTATATGCTAAAACTAGATGATATAGTTACGCGTAGGGGACAATCCGAACAGACGATATTTTTGAATAAGCCCAAGGATATAGAGTTCTATAATCCAATAGAAGGCATAGGTTTCACTAACCCCCGGGTTGTACAGAAAAAGGAAATATACGATATTAAGAACATGAGTTTAGGAGTAACATCTCTTAGAGAATTCACAGAATCGACGTACCAAAATAGTTATGATTCCTCTATGAGAAAAACCTCACATGGGCCTGAGATCCCCTTTGCTACAAAGAGCTAAATGAAAGAGACAAAAATAGGAAAGACTCTCTAACACCTGTCTGCAATTTAGTTCAAGTTCTACCTCCTAAATATCAAACACACCACGAGGAAGTTAAAGCCGTTAATTATAAAAATTCTCTCTACAAACCCCCTATCATAAAGCAGATAGAAGAGTCACGGGCAAAGCTAAATAGAGAACGAGAGAATTTCGAAGCTGAAAAGAAAAAATTCTTTAAGGAGATGGAAAATCTCAAGGCTTCCTCGTCCTCCCAAACTACCTATCAGGCTATTATTAAAAGCGTGAAAATTGAAAATCGCCTTTGAAAGATAAAAACTGTAAAAATAATTCTGTTGACTAATTGTCCTTTACCTACGTCTACAGGGAGCGTAGCGTCAGCACTAAAAACAAAGGCGAGAGTGTCTAGCACTAAGATAAAGAAGGAGCCACTAGATTTAAATGTTTTTGAGCATGTTACTCCTTCTCTTACAATAAAAGACACTCGTAAAAATAAAAGAGCTATTATTAAGATAATTGCATCACTTGTTCACTTCAGCCGATCACCTTTAGAAGCAACAACTTCGAAATAGGCTCTGCGTCAAAAATTATTCATTCTGAAACAAATGCCACTAGGAAGACTCGTAGGAAACAAGATCCAGCCATAAAGAAAGCTTATGGCGCTGTACATGCTTGTACTCACCTAAGGTATCCCGTAGAGATTAAATCCCCCAAGCACCTTAGGAGATTACAGCAAGAAAAGATCTTTTCAACCAAACGTAGAAAAGCATTTGTACGTGCTGAAATTAACCTTCCCTGCAAGGTTCAACCCAAATGGATTCCTAAATCTCCGCCTAGGACGACAAAAGCCGAAAAGGCCAAGTCACCTAAAGAGGTCAAACCCAAACCCACTTCTCCGAAAGTGGCTCGGGTTATGAAAACTCCCTCAAGTAATAATTTAGGAACTATATCACAATAAAAAATTTCTGCTAATCTGAGAGGACCCATGTTTAAATGGGTACCTAAAGCTCTCTAATTTATTTTTGCAGATCCATCATGTGTGGTACCTTGACTCGGGTTGCTCCACACACATGACGGGAAATCAAGAACTGCTGAGCAACTACAAAGACCAGCCAAACGGCAAGGTCGGATTTGGGAACAACGATTCAGCCCCGATTCTAGGACTTGGGGATATCATTCTGAAGAATCTGATTATAAAAGATGTCTCATACGTCGAAGGCCTCCGCCATAACTTGTTCACCATAGGCTAGTTCTGTGACAAAGGGTTCCAGGTGGTCTTTCATGCTGACCGGTGCAGAATTTTGGACAGTCAGGACACAGAACTCCTCTATCGACTTCGGAAATCAAACCTTTACACGATCAACCTGACGTCCGTGCAGCCCTCGAAAGCTGTATGCCTCATATCTCAGATTGATTTACGGAGGAACAACTTATGGCATCAACAACTGTCTCATCTGAATATGGAAGCTCTCCAACGTCTTTCTACGAAAAAGTTGGTTCATGGTCTACCAACTATACTACTACAAAGGGAGCATCAGTGTTCGACATGCCAATTAGGAAAAATGAAGCAAGCATCCCATCACGTCAAGCAACATGCGTCTACATCTCGACCATTGGAACTAATCCACATGGATCTCTGTGGGCCGATGCAGACTCAGAGCATAAATGGAAGAAAGCACATGCTAGTGATCGTCGATGACTACTCTCGCTACACTTGGACAAAGTTCATCCGAACCAAAGATGAGACCGGTGACTTGATCATTAATTTTGTGAACACCACCCAGAACTTGCTGCAGCAGACTATCCAAGTCATTCGAACAGACAATGACACTGAGTTCAAGAACAGACGTCTCAGTGAATATTATCAGAAACTTGGGATAAGTCAACAATTCTCAGCCGCAAAAACACCTCAACAAAATGGGGATGTTGAAAGGAAAAACCGAACCATAGTGGAAGCAGCTCGGACAATGCTCATACATTCCGGACTTCCACATTTTCTGTGGGCCGAAGTAGTTAATACGGCTTGTTTTACTCAAAACAGGACGGTGGTTCACAAAAGGTTCAACAAGACTCCGTACGAGATTGTAAATATAGAGTACCCAATATTTCATTCTTTAAAGTCTTCGGGTGCAAGTGTGTGGCGAACGACCGAGAGCAACGTGCCAAGTTCGACCCTAAACCATTCGAAGCAACTTTCGTCAGGTATTCTTCAACCTTGAAAGCGTACCGAGTATATATCAAGTCCAACCACACAATCAAAGAAAGCTACAACGTCACTTTCCACGAAGTGGCGGACATGGTTTCTGGTCAAGTCAGTCCAGGACCCGTGCTTAACCCGATGGCTCCTGCACACCTCAGTTCAGGACCCGTATCCAACCAGATAACTTCTGAATATAACATTCAGAACCTGTTTTCGCTGGTGTGTTGGACAAAAACCAACAGAAGATGGCAACAACTTTGAAATCAACGTCAGAAGACTCGCATTAGACGATCTGGACTCTCTCTTCGAGCCCGTATATCGGTCACACAATGCTACACCTATAGTGGATTCTCCACCTAACGAGACCAATGTACCTAGTACTTCTCACGTCCCTACCTCACCCGATTCAGATTTGCCACAGAATAACGAAGAACCTACAATGATTAATGAGGAAGAATCATCAGAGACGATCGTTCCAAGTGCAGAAGTGGAACTTCCTCAAATAATTGAACAATCGGAGATATTTGGAAAAATCTAGAACCACAATTGGCTGACGTATCTTCCTCAGCCCTGCCGCATGAGCACAAGTGGACTAGTTCCCATCCGGTTGATCAGATAATTGGCGATCTTTCGAGCGGAGTAAGGACACGTGGTCAGCTCAATCTTTTCAGGTGCTTTTTAAGCCAAAATGAGCTTACTAAAGAAGCAGACGCACTACGAGACCCGGATTGGATAATTGCGATGCAAGAAGGAATTCATAAATTCGAACGTCTTCAAGTGTGGACCTTAGTACCCCATCCACATGGGAAAACAATAATCGGAACCAAATGGTTATTCAAGAATAAGTAGAATGAAGATGGTGAATGATCCGAAACAAAGCAAGGCTAGTTGCGAAGGGCTACAATCAACAGGAATGCATCGACTACGACGAGACATATGCTCATGTTGCCCGAATCGAAGTTATCCGCCTTCTCCTGACTTATGCGGCTCACAAAGACTTCAAAGTCTATCAGATGAATGTTAAGACCGCCTTTCTCAACGGCGTGTTAAAAGAAGAAGTCTACGTCGCTCAGCCAGAAGGCTTCGTTGATCAAGAAAATCTCACGTCTATCGATTGGACAAAGCTCTCTATGGACTAAAACACGCCCCACGTGCTTGGTACGATGTCTTGAGTAAATTCCTCGTGAAATCTGGATTCATACGAGGAACGATAGACACAACCCTCTTCATCAAATGGCAAGACAAAGATCTGATGGTCGTTCAAGTATACGTTGACGATATCATCTTCGGATCAACAAATCCGCGGCTTTGCATGAAGTTTGGAGATCTAATAAAAATAAGTTCGAGATGAGTCACATGGGAGAGATGCAGTTCTTCTTAGGACTACAAGTCAGGCAACTCGAAGATGGGATTTTCATCAGTCAGACAAAATACATCAAGGATATTCTGAAGAAATTCCATCAAGATCAGAGCAAGCCTCTTAGAACTCCTATAGTCACCAAGCTGCAAGTTGGATGCCGATCGCGCTGGAAAGCTGGTCGACGTCACACTATATCGCAATATCATTGGATCTCTTCTGTACCTCACTTCGAGCCGGCCAGACATCATGTTTGCTACTTGCTTATGTGCCCGTTTTCAAGCCGATCCCAAAGAATCTCATATGCTCGCGGTCAAAAGGATTCTGTGTTACCTTAAGGGCACTTCTACCCTCGGACTATGGTATCCAAAGGGTACGAACTTCAATCTTATAGGCTATACTGACGCTGATTATGTAGGTTGACTAATGGACAGGAAAAGCACGTCCGGTGGTGCTCAATTTCTAGGCGAAAAGCTGGTCTGCTGGTCATCCAAAAAGAAGAACTGTGTGTCAACTTCGACGGCCAAAGCGGAATAGGTGGCTGCCGCCTGTTGTTGCTCCCAGATGCTGTGGATGCGGACTCGGCTTCGCGACTATGAGTACAATTTAAATAATATTCCCATATATAGTGATAGTCAAAGTGCCATCGCTATTACTTGCAATCCTGTTCATCACTCACGCACAAAACACATAGACATTAGATATCACTTTATCAAAGATCGTGTAGAAAAAGGCACCATAGATATGTATTTCGTGAACACGGAGTTCCAACTAGCTGACATTTTCACCAAGGCATTGGATGAAAAACGATTTCAATTCCTTGTCGGAAAATTAGGCATGTTGAATCTTCCGTAATACGTGCTTTTCCAGATCTTATGTGCTACAAAATGTTCTGTGCTGTGTTTTCTTTGTCTATATGCTTTATCTTGCGCGAATTTAATAAATAAATAAAAATTTTAATACATATAAAAATACTATACATATACCTATAATATAGGGGGATGAAGAAATTCTTTAGGATGTTTTGATCTAAAGTCAGTTAGAATTTTACCCCGACATGCGATCGATTTAATTGCTTATTTTGTCAGTCTAAGTCGCATTTTCGTGTCTAAAGGTCATTAGGTTGCTCCACTAGACACAAAGTCACTATACATACGAGAGTCTCAAGCCTTGTTCATTTTTCTTTCCTTCGATCTATTTCTCGAGTGAGTCACACATCAATTGCTTGTCTTAACTAGTGACACTTGGCTTCATACTCACCTTGACTCAGATCGTTAGGAAAATGATAAGGGCTCTTAGGTTATTCCTCAATCGGCCTTATAAAAAAATTTTTCCTCTTACTCATTAGCCCTTAGTCATCCAACTTTAGCCTTCTCCGACGTCCTTTTATTCCGTTGAATCTCATTCTCAGCCTTTAACCGTATTCTATACTCTTCGGATGGTTATTCAAACGAAAAAAGGAGGGGGAGAAAATAAGGAGGATGATAACAAAAGAAGGCATTGCTCAACGCGCAAAAATCAGACCAAAGGAACCTGCCTTCCGACTATCTCTTAGAAGGTGGCATGGATCTTGATGTGAACTTCTCCAGCGATAATCTCGTAGGCTCGTCAGAACGACTGGGAAGAGGAGCACCACGAAGTGAACTTCTCCAACGATAATCCGGTCTTATATCGGGAAACGAGAAGAGGAGCACAGCCTCGGGTACGGATTCCATAACCGTGAACTTTTCCAAATAGATAATCTCTGAAACCTCTCTAGGGATTAAGAGGAGAGGAGCACGGTATCAGCCCAAGAATCAACAAGAAGAACTTCGCCTACGATAATCTCCTATAGCCTCGTGGAGAAGAGCTTCAGCTTGAGCATGGCATCAAAAGGGATAATTCTTAAAAGAAAAATATGGAGAAAAAAAAAAGAAGACGCCGAAAAACAAAAGGAGACGGACGTAGAAATGGAAGATGACGAAGAAATAAGCTCACTTTCCTCTAAATTCCTTCCCTTCTAAGTCCTAGCCAAACTAAAACCCTTACATCCCTTTGATTCCAATCGACGGTCTCTCGCTTAGGTGAATAAAAATGCCTCGATCACAGGTAAATTCATTTAAAATTCCAAGTTAAAAATAATTGAGTGCTAGAGCGAACCTAGTGAGAGTTGTCGAAATGGACCAGTCTATGAACTTAGGACTTTAGTTTGATGACATGACTTGCATTTTCTTCTTTCAAATGTCTCGTAAAATTTTAGGTGTGACGATTGATCAAAGCAAGATAATCTGACCCCATACTATAAAAAAAAATCTTGAAAGGAAAAATATCACACATTTTGACATGAAATGTTATATTTCATATGCGTTGAATTGACTAAATGCGAAATTATTTTATTATCGCACATTTTGACATGAAATGTTATATTTCATATGCGTTGAATTGATTAAATGCAAAATTATTTTATTATCGCACATTCTAAATGTAATTTTCAATTGCATTGGTACTGAATTGTTTAAATGCGATAAAGTTTTTCCCATTGCTCTTACCCTCACTCAATACCTCTAGTAGATGTTTCGGGGACCATGTATATGTGCTTACTAGGCAAAATTGTGTGTTATATGCTCACAGATTGAATTGATTTCATATGCTTGCATTTTTAGTCAATTTTTGCGCATTATTTGAGGGGGAGCAAATATAAAAAGAGTGCACTAGCTCCAAATATTCTTGACGTTTTTCTCTAAGCGTTTCAGATTCCTCCAACCAAAATTAAGGAGTCAGACGTCGACACTACAAGGAACGGAGCTAGTCACAGACCAAATTAACTCCATTATTTCTAACGTTTTTCTTTCTAAAGTGGTACAGATTTTTTAATCTCTGCCAGGGAAGCTAGACGTTACTACACAGAAAATACAGGGAGTTAATTGCATTTATTTTGAATGCTCAGGGGAATCTTTACAATGTGATTTTATTTGAAATAGGGATCAATCTGAAAATTTTTAGAAGCACTTACAATCGAGAAATTGGATATAAGAATTAATTCGCTATCATAAGTTTCTCGATCGTAAGATAGTGTTGGGAACAATTGTTGATTTACCGCGATAATTTGCGATCGAGAAAATTGAACTGAAGAGCAATTTTCGAATCGAAAATTTCTCGAGCGCAAATAGTAATGGGCCTGTCCCATTTAATCGCAAGACGTCAAATCGGAAACCCAACATTGAATTACAGCGAGTAATAAAAGTTCATCTTTGTGTCAGTCGAAAAACTTTTTCTCACGCAACCCTAAATCGCAAAAAATTCTCTGGCGAAAAACTTTCACAGACGGTTCAAATCACTCACAAATCCTTTCATTTTCAACTCAAAATTGTCTGTTTAAGGTAGAAATGAGGTTGATAGTTGCGTGTGGTTTAACGTCGTTAGCATCTGTTTCTTTGAAGTTTTTCGCATGTTTAAGTTTAGATTTCCGTCTGTTCTCCGAAACTGAGAAATCGTATACTGTTTTATAGTGATTTAGGCTTGATTATGAGTGTTATCTGAGATTAATGCCTGCACTTAATATAGTTTCGATGTTCTTGATGAATCTGGTAGTATAAATCTTCGGAAAATCCGTATCTTCGACTGAGATTTGTGTTTCGATAAAACTGGGTTTGAATGTTTAAAGGTATCGAAGAACTTTGTCGATCGAAAACAATCTTAATTGAATTCCGATTCAATTGAGATACTGTTTGTGTCAAATTAGTTCTCGATCGATAAAAATCTGATTTAGTCGTTAAGATAGATGATTTTGACCGAAAAATTACTTACCATCGAGAAATCTAATTAGGATTTTCTGTGAGCGAAAAACTTAAGCACTTAATAGACAATTTAGATGCAAACATTATCGAGCGCAAAACTTACTATCGCAAATAGAATTTTCGTGTTAATTGGATTTTGGTCGTAAAAATTTCGCAGGGAAAAAATTAATTTTTCAACGCTTAATTTTTCGATCGTAAAATTCGCCGCCTAGGACTTACTTGAATGAAAATTTTCGACGGTTGACTTAGTCTTTCGTTGACTAATTTCTCGATAGAAATATATCGCAGCGAAAAAAATTTTTTACTTACAATCGAAAATCACATACCGCTCGACAAATTTCAAATCGAAAATTTTATTCAATCGAGGAAATTTCTCGATAGTAAATTTAAATGAGAAATAATGTCTCGATCGTAAATTTACACGGAATTTTTCTCGATCATAAAATTGATCGACTACAGTCTCGATTTCAACTTCAACACTTAGATAATTTTTCTAAGTCTTTTACTCTGTAGCGAACATTAGCGAATAAAATTTTCTCGATCGAAAAAATAAACTGAGTCATTGCAATTGAAATCATTGCATAGGAAATCAATTTGAAAATCAATTTTATCGAGCGAAAAATTTCTCGGCATGAACAGTGACATTACTCGCGATTAAACACTTAGAAAATTTTCAAACTATTTTCACGCGTTGGGTGTTTAACTCAAAATTACCATCATGCCATTACATTTTTTAAAAATCGAAATTCCTATATGCATATCATACGATTTCAATCCAAAATTCATCAAACATGTCATGACTTGATACAATATTATAGTTTGATGAAATTAAATTCATTCTCGACTAATATCAAAAATTATGAACTAATGATTTGTTATATTTTTTCAGATGGATCGCTATCCAACATATAATCACATATACGAGAAGTCCTTATACCTCAATGTCCACGACACGAACTTCCAATTGGACCTGGCCACCTTCCGGTGTCCAGACGACATTATCGTGTCTATCCTTCAAGGCCATCCACTATGGCATGGACTTACTGTGACGGCATCAGTGCCGATGGTCTACCACCAGCAGTTTTGGGGGATGATCAAGAGCATCATCTTGGACGGCGGATACCATTTCACGACGGTTGTAGGGACAAGGCACATCTGCATGGGCAAGAACGAGTTCAGAGCTCTACTTGACCTCCCTCACAGCCCAAACTACGACCCCCTCCCATCAGATGAAGAACTGGTGGCTGATTTCCTCCAAATGGGGTACCGTCCGCCGCTCACCAAGCTAGCTCAGGTTCAGAGCAACGGTATCCCTCACCCATGGAAGACACTGTTCGGGATCGTGAACAAGTGTCTATCTCCGAAGCACGCCGGCTTCGACAAGGGCAACGGTCACGTCCTCCAGATATTTCACGGAGCCGTGTTCTAGCGGAATTACAATTTCGCCCAGCTGATCTGGAACGACCTTGTAGAATAGATCAGACAAAAGTAGAACAAGCGGTCCAAGATCGTGCCGTACGTGAGATGGTTCTCCGTCATCATCCGCCAACACATGGAGATGTACGCGCAGAACATTCCTCGCCTGCCTCCGGGAGGAAACTATCAGCCGTCCCGGCTCAAATTCTTCCACAACCCAAGGCTGGTGGACCTTGCACAGCCTTCGATGCCAATTCCGTTCCACCTACTCAGGCTCGCCGACCCCGCGGGAGCTGAGTATCAGAGATTCTGTCGGGAACACAATCTAACTGAGGAAATGATTAGAGGGCCCCCGGCAGATGTACATATGAGCCCTCCCCAACCGCAACATCACCAAAGCCCTGACGACGCGATGATAGATGTTGTCGCTCAGGAGCTTCAACAGGAGTCTCCATTGGTCGAAGAACCAATGCCCGACGTAGATGATACATTGATAGACGTCGTGGCTACTGAGATGGCGCTCGAGGCTCTTGCACATGAATATCAAGTAGAAGTGCCCGTTAATGTTGGCGTGCTCGAAGAAACCTTTGAGGAGGTTCTTCCACCAGTAGCACAGCCCGGAGTAGAAATGGGGCAAAGCTCTCTTCCACTGGTGACGGATCAGGCACTGGAGGACGTCCATCGTGACCTCACTCCTCACACGGCCACCCCGTCTGACACGGAGTCGGACGAAGAAATAAGCCTGATAAGGAAGACTCCCAGGAGACTTAGCATTCAGCTGGAGTCCCTCTTCCCGGCTGTCACCAACACCAGATACTACGCTGACCAAATCTACAAGTGTTGCTGGCACTTCTTCGCTCAATCTTGAGCCGCAACCAAATCTCGTGCTGTCTGGATCGCAGGCGCAACCCGAGCCTACCACGACGCTCATAGAGCCGAATCTTAGATTCTGCTCAAGGATTGGGTGGAAGTCTCATACAGTCACAACCTCAAGTGACTGTGAGCCAACCTGAAGAGTCGGTGTCTACTCAAGGGTTGATAGCAGGCGACATCAGTCGTCCTGGTCCATCTAAGGAGGCGTCCGCACCCTTTGTGACGAACGAGCAGTTCCAGGCCGCTCTCTCTGCCGTTGTACAGTCTATGGAAGACAAAATCACGGAGAGAGTACTCCAAGCAATTGAGACATCTCGAAGCGATACCGGGAAAGCACCTGTCTCTGAAGGCACCTCGTCACAACCCAACCTCACACCTCCACAACCCACACCCACTGACCCTCTACAACACTCTTCCATCCTTATCAACCCATACACTATTCCAATCACGGAGCTCCATGACATCCTTCTGGCCCGCCTCATCGGTCTTACCATACGATCGCCCCAGCAAGAGTCCCTCTATCGGCGACTGGAAGACCATCTTGAGCCACCTACCCAACCATGCCGAGGCCAAAGCTCCCACTCCCGGCGCAGACATGACGATCCTAACGATCAGGACCGTCATGAGGGGGAGAAGAGGCCAACGACATCAACAATAAGTGGCCAAGGACAAGGCTCAAGTGCTACGCAGACAAGCGCTGGAGCTGGTGAAACCCAAAACCCACCAAACCCAAACACAAACCACCCAAACCCAAACTACCCACACCACGCACCGTACCGCCCACATCGACCCACCAACCTTTCACCTCGAGACGCCTCCGCCCACACCAGCGATCTACTCAAGCCCCTTGCTTCCGGAAGAAGAAGCAAGTGTTGCGATGCTTGTGGCTCTAGCAGCTACCCAGCCACTCCCTCCGTCGCTCCAGACCAACCGGGACCCTCTGGACATGGCATCAATCCACACGAGGTCCTGGACAAGTATATTTCCGAAGGACAGTGGATGACCCATTCCATGCCCTAGGAGCATCAAAGACGACGGCTTCACGACGTTCGGCGCTTTCAACAACAAGCATCTGTAGACCTCGTGATCATAGAAGACGACGAGCTTCAGGAAGGTGAAGACTACGAGCGAGATATCCCAAGGCTACCAGAGTTAATCGCTCAACTGGCGATTCCCTCTACAAGGCTAACGCCTGGGACCGTTCGGATCGACACGCCATGGGAGAACATCCAAATAGAAATCCCCTTCCTAGAAGAAGTTCGTGAGAACATTTGGAGGTCTCCGGACAGAGTTAAGAAGCCGAATGAGTTCGAGCTTAGAGGGATCTCTCATTGGGATCAGCAGAAGAGGATGACATATCTTTGTATGCTGACCAAACTAGGACCTGATATAAGGCTAGGAATGACTAAGACACAAGCCAAGAGCCATTATAAGAGTCTCAGCCAACTACTCAGCGTCTTCTGTGACAAATGAGGACTTCCAACACCTCACTACACTATTGAGCGCGTAGATAGAACTCGAGAAGATCTAAGCGAGAGCGACCTACCGTACATCCCTGCCGAAGAAGTTTACAACTTATATCAGCTGTATGGAAAAGTACAAAGGTCCTCAAGGCTTCATCAAGAAAGAAGGTCTCGACTGGAGCTGAGGATAACGCTGAGGAACTACGTATGCGTTGGGCTTGCGCAGATCGTATTACGCCGGACGAGGACAAACAGTGCGGAGACGCAATCAAGCACAAATGGGGATATTGTAGAGTATACATTTAATTGTGCTTGATATTATTAGTTGTCCTTGTAATTAGGGGCGTTTTGTATAGTAGTCCTTAGATTAGGACTATTTGATATTTATACCAAGTTTGTTTGGTATAAATACATGTAAATCAATTGAGCTGAATAGAGAAAGTTTTGAAGATTGATCCGAAAGGCTTGCAATTCAATTTCAAGGGAGAGAAACAACACTAACTTTCTCACTCTAATCTATTTCTCTCTCTCGTTCTTCAAATGAGTTTTTCGATCGAATCTTATTGATTATCATTATCATCGAATTACTTTGAATTCGTGCCTAGGATCTTAGAGTTGTTAATCGTAGGACCTAACAACGAGGATGACCAAAAGCTTTAGTATATACATGGGACATATAATCAAATCAAAATAAATCGAAACCAAGCATACTCACATCAGTTAACCAACATTCACAACAAAAAGACACCCAGAAAATTCACTAAAATACTTACGGGGATGCTAATGATCAAGACTTTGTTATCCTGCAAAGGAAAAAAATATATAACATAATCAATGCATTCTATCGATAGAAATTAGTATTTTAAGCAAAGCAGAAATGAAATCTCGAATAAAATAGACTTAACAACAATCCAAAGTAAAAAACACAAACAACACAAAAGTAAAAAGAAACACCTGCACGCAATACACACACTAAATCAGAATTTGTGCATCATAGAGAGAGAGATAGAGGTAAAGAATCTCGCTGAACAAACACATTGTTGGGGTTGACGAAATCACGAACAATAATAACGGCGAATAACCAACGACGAAAGCGAAATAACATGGCGACTTTTAACGTGGAAAACCCAAAACGGGAAAAACCACGGGATCGCTCTCCCGATCCAAGGAAACAGTCCACTATAACCAAGTTCGACGGGTACAACAGACAACACCTCTCGAGAACGTCTCGAGGTGACAACAACCCAAACACACCAAAATACTACGCAGACAAGGCGAGCGTACAAAACATCGAGTTTCAAACTTGGAACACCAACACTCCTCGAGCTACAAGCTCGGAAAATACGAAGAGATAGAAAATGGGTTACCACCCAAAGTGAGGAATCGAACAATCCGACCCGGTAGATGTGTAGAGCACGTTGAGGTGACTCTCCGTCTGAAGTTTCGGCCAAATCCGAGCACCGGATCGACGGGATCGAAGCTTTTCTTCTCCATTTTCTTTTTCTCTCCTCTCCTCTCTTTTTCTTCTCCTCGCGTCTGTGTCGTGTGTGCGAGTTCTATCTATTTTTTTACATAATAACTATACATACAAATGGTCCACCCAATATATGGGCCGGACACAATAAACTCCCCCTCCGGCTCATACGGTGGGCTCAAGCAAGTTCGCTTTCCGCCGACAGGTCTTGAGCTTCTGCTTCGGCAAAATCTTCGTCAACATATCTGATCCGTTCTTGCTCGTGTGTACCTTTGCCAAATATAACTGCTTCGACTCGAGCACATTTCGAACTCTATGGTATCTGACGTCGATATGCTTGGATCTCGAATGGAATGACGAATTCTTGGAGAGGTGAGTAGCACTCTATCACTGTAGACGACATACTTGTCCTGCCGTAGCACAAGTTCTTCAAGAAACTTCTTCGTCCACAAAGCTTCTTTGCAACCCTCCGTGATTGCAATGCGGATTCTGTGGTGGATAGCGCAACGCACTTCTGCAACTTAGATTGCCACGACACAGCTCCCCCTGCAAAAGTCATCAAAAACCTGATCTGGAGTCAATATCACCTGCCATGTCTGAATCACTATAACCAACTAGCATAGGCTCTCCGTTGCCAAAACACAAACATGTCTTCGAAGTGCCTCTGAGATATCTCAATATCCATTTTACGACTTCCCATTGCTCTTTTTCCGGATTAGAGAGAAAACGGCTAACGACATCAACGGTATGAGCAATATCGGGTCGAGTACAAACCATGGCATACATCAAACTACCGATCGCAGACTGATAAGGAAATCTGCTCATGCTGGCCTTCTCTTTCTAACTCTTCTGGCATTTCTCAGATGACAATTTGAAATGACCTGCAAGTGGAGAACAAACTGCCTTGGCTTTACTCATGTGAAATCTCTCCAGAATTATTCTCAATGTAGTCTTCTTGAGATAATCATACTATTTTTTTCTATCACGAGAAATCTTCATGCCGAGAATTTTCTTCGCCTCTCCCAAGTCCTTCATCGCAAAAGACTTGCTTAACTCTCTCTTCAAGGCCGCAATCTTGCTAGTTATAATCAACATGTCGTCAACGTACAATAGAAGAATAATAAAATCGTCATCGGAGTACCTCTTGACAAATACACAATGATTCGAAGAGGTTCTGGTGTACTCGTGACTGGTCATAAAAGAGTCGAACTTCTTGTACCATTGACGTGGAGCTTGTTTCAATCCGTACAAACTCTTGTTCAACTTGCACACAAGCTGCTCTTTTCCCTTGACTTTGAATCCCTCGGGCTGCTCCATGTAAATATCTTCTTCAAGGTCACCATGAAGAACTGCAGTTTTTACGTCAAGTTGCTCAATCCCAAGTTCAAGCGCGCCGCCAAACCAAGAGCAACTCGGATCGAGGACATCTTCACTACCGGTGAGAATATATCTTCAAACTCAATGCCTTTCTTCTGACCGAAACCTTTCACGACCAACCGAGCTTTGTACCGTGGCTGAGAATTATTTTCTTCAATCTTCAGTCGATAAACCCGTTGATTCTTGAGAGCCATCTTGCCTCGAGGTAGCTCTACCAAATCATAAGTGTGCTTGTCATAGAGGGATCGCATCTCTTCCACCATAGCTTTCATCCACTCGTTCTTGTCGTCAACAGAAACTGCGTCTTGGTAATCCTCAGGTTCTCCAGCATCTGTTAGCATCGCGTACTCATCTGAAGGACACCTCATGGATGAACAATGCTCCCTAGCAGATCTTCTCAACTGAGGTTCAACCGAAGGTTCTTCGACAGCTTCATCAATAGGTTCAGCTGGCTCAACATCAACATCGCCTATAGGATTTTCATCGTTGCCGACACCGCTAGATTCACGAACATCTCCCCCTTGATCAGGATATGCTACACGTACAGGAGGTGGATCTAAATCAGTGAGATCATCGCTGGACTTCTTAGTCGACTTCTCTGACTGAATGTCTCGTATGCACTGATCTTCAATAAACACAGCATCTCGACTTCTGATAAGCTTCTTCTGTACGGGGTCGTAAAATTTGTACCCGAACTCATCAATGCCATTACAGATGAATATACACGGTCTGGTCTTCACATCAAGCTTCGATCGCTCGTTTTTCGGGATGTGAACAAAGGTTTTGCACCCAAACACGCGCAGGTGATCATACGAGACTTCCTTTCCCGACCAAATCTTATTTGGTACCTTAAATCTCAAAGGAACACAAGGTGTGAGATTTAAAACATGGACAACTATATTTAACGCCTCGCCCTAGAAAGAATTCGGCAACTGTGACTGCGATAGCAAACATCTCACCTCTCTCGATCAGTGTTTTATTCATCCTCTCAGCTAAGCCATTTAACTGAGGTGTCTTCGGAGTTGTCTTTTGATGTACAATACCGTATCTCTTGCTTACTCATCAAAAGGACCACAATATTCCCCTCCGTTGTCCGTCCGAATACACTTGAACTTTTTGTTTGTCTGCCTCTCCACCAAAGCTTGAAACTGCTTGAAAACATCTAGCACCTGGTACTTGGACTTCAACGTATAAGCCCAGATCTTCCTCGAATGGTCATCTACAAAGTAACAAAATACACAGCACCACGAGTGTTTTTGTTTTCATAGGACCACAAACATCGGAGTGAATTAGATCGAGTGTACCTGATTTCGGCGAGTGAGTGATGTTCTTGAATGCGACTCGGGTCTGTTGTCCAGCCAAGCAATGATCACATCTTCGTAACGAAGGATTTTCACACCAGATAGAAGATTCTTCTTGGCTAGTATCATCAGTCCCTTTTCGCTCATGTGGCTGAGTCTATTATGCCAAAGCTCCGTCGCGCCACGATCGTCGATTGCATTCACGGTAGAATCTGCAGTCTTTGCTTGCGTCACATAAAGCTGAGGTGACGTCTTCTCTCCCTTTGCCACGATCAAGGAGCCTTTAGTAAGCTTCCATTTTCCATCTCCAAAGTGGCTGTGGAAACCTTCATCGTCGAGCTTCCATGTGGACATCAAACTCATGCGAAGCTCTGGAATATGCTTCACGGCCTTTAAAATCAATGCATTTTCGTTCTCCATCTGCAAGCGCACGTCGCCGATACCGATGGCTCTAGCAACGCTATCGTCTCCCATAATAACTCGTCCAAAATCACCAGAGGTATATGAGGCAAAGCAATCCCGTCGCGGTGTAGCATGTATCGTAGCACCGCTATCGATTACCCAACTAGTCTGATGACTAGTTAGATTAAGAGCATCGTCATCGCGCACAAAAGAAATCTGCATTGACTGCGGTTACCTTGTCAGCCTTATCAGCATCCGTCGTCTGACGAGCTTGACTCTTCGCATTCTTGTTCTCTCTCAGGAACTTTCGACGAACTATTTTAATGTGCCCCTTCTTGCCACAATAATGCACTCGATGCTAGCATACTTCCCAAACTTGCTCTTACTTCTGTTGCGATCACCTGGGCCTCGACTCTTGCTCCTCTCTGTTCTCCGTGACTAGGACATCGGCATGCGCAGAAGAACCCTGCGACTTTCTTCGTATCTCTTGATTGAGCACACTGCTCTTCACCAATTCCATCGAACATAAGCCATTTGGAGCCGAATTAGACAGTGACATTCTAAATGTCTCCCATGAGTCTGGCAATGTACCAAGAAGCCCCAAACCCTGCACTTCATCGTCGAACTTTATTCCCATTCCAGCTAGCTGATTAATAATTCCTTGGAATATATTCAAGTGATCTGACATGTTGCTCCCTTCTTGATACTTTGAACACATCATCTGCTTGATCAAGAAAAGTTTGTTGTTCCCAGTCTTTCGAGCGTATAACTGCTCAAGCTTGCTCCATAAGGTCCTCGTATGTTTCTTGTCGCTTTGTGGTTGAGAACATTATCGTCGATCCACTGTCGAATAAAGCCGCAAACCTGACAATGGATCAATTCTCATTGCTTGTCGCTTTTATCTTGCGGCTTCTCCAACACGAACACCGGCGAATAATGATCTTTTACATATAAAAGAAAGCTAAAGATCGAGATTTACCAATTAAGCTTTGGAGAGAAACGACTTGGAGCTCAAGCAAGGGTTTGGTGCTAATTTCTCTCTAAAAATTCTGTTTCTTGTATTTCGATCACTACAACACACTCCTTACTTCCTAAGGAGTTCACTTATATATACCACCTCGTGGTATATTTACACAAGTAGTCCTACAAAATGACTAATTATAATTTAGCCCAAGACTACTAATTTGCATAGGAACAACTATATTAATTGAATACAAGTAAATAGTTCCAATAATCTCCCCATTTGTATTCAATTTCCAATATAGCGTGGGTGTCTTCGTCTTGCAAATGGAAAGATTCCTCGAGTCCTCGAAATCTCCTCTTCAGAATATCTTCAAGCTCACCCGGTCTTCTAGGCATCGGCTATTACTTCGAATCGTCCTTTGAAGTTCTTCTCCTAAATGTCGTAAGATGACGAAGTATTCTTGCCGGATTTAGAAAGTCCGCGTTCCATTTCTCCCGTTGAAAGCACACGAAACTCGAAACTCCCCCTATTGGGTCAACCTTGTGTTGAGATCGGGGAATCCGATGTGAGGTTTGGAGAGGTGAACACGTTTGGCAACTTCAGTCCTTGATGATGCTTGAGTCACGGATCTCGGTCCTTGCTTCTTCTTCCGGAAGCAAGGGGCATGAGAAAGTCGAGGAGGGGGCTCGGGGTTTTAGCCATCTTCTCCGTTTCGCCAGAATCGTCTTCTCCGAATGGAAGTTGTCTGGTTCGACCTCGAAGAAGCGTCCTAGTTCCAGAAGAAGGTAGGCCGTCTCTTTCTTTGATTTTTTTGTTGTACCGAGCTTCCTTTGAATGCGGCGTTGTAAGAGATCCCGGTTTCAGAGTGGTAAGCACGGCGGAATTTGGTGGGTGGACCGACCGATTGTGTATGCATAGCCCCTTCTCCTCCTCATGGCGAATCGTGTCAACGATGTCCGAATGTTAATTTCGAGGTAGGTAAGGACAATACCAAAAGGTCGGTGAGGGTAATAACCGGATGGAGCCACAAAGGTAATCCTTCAAAATGAGTACCGGGGCCACATAGGCGTCCCGTTGACATCAACTAGGATCAAAGCTCGTAGAAGATTGCCGAAACTGTTGTTGCTTTGATGTTACAACGGTCGGACTTCCTTCCGATCCTCGAAGCACGTCTTTTAAAAGAAACATGTCTACGGAAGTTCTAACGTAATCAGAAAGATTATGTGTATTAAAAAGTGTATGTGTCCTAAAAACTTGAAAATTTTGGGGAGTGAGGACACACTAGACGCGAGTGAATCAATAAAAGCGTGGTACGGGGAGGAATACCACTTAGTTCAATATCTCCCGTTTCCGAGTGAAGCGGAGATAGCATATGTGGTTCCCGTGATCTATGAAACACCTATCTTTTAAGAGATAGACGAGTGGGTATGGCTCAGTTGTGCATGCGTCGTTGGACCTAATGCGACGACTTCTACCTGGGAGCTAATTAAAATTAGCACATGTACCTATGGGGTTGGTCCGAAAATTATGTGAGATAAGGGAGTGATGTATCTTCAAAGACTTCCTAGGCATCATCGAAATAATCCTGCTTGGTCTCAAATGCTCGAACGCGTTCAGGGGTTAGGATCAAGTCGGATTAGACTGAACCATAGGAACATGAAATCCGTGCTTCCGGGGTACGTGAGAAGTGTTGCTTTAGTTGACTTAGCAAGCCGGAGCCGGTCGATGAAAATACGGAGCATTTGATCTTCACTTAGATCGTCACCGTCATCTTTGAAAAATTTTGTCCGTTTGAAAGCTCGAGATTCTTCGTGGTACGTCCATCTTTGGATGTGGGAGAATAAATCCGAGAAGCATATCGAAAAATAGAAGGCTAGGTTTTTTTTTGTTTTTATATTTTTTCTTCTTTTTTTAGTTTTATCCTTTTTTTATCTCCCTTTTTTTTATATCCCCTTTTTTTATCCCTCTCTTCTCTTTTTTTTTATCTCCTCTTTTTTTTTTATAGATATATACATATATGTATGTATACTTTTCATATAGTAATATTATAATTATATCTCCGAGAAAGTGCGATGAAAAAAAACTTGGCACGAAACTTCATGGTGAAAATTTTCTCGAGAAAGTGAAGAAAAAATCGGCAAACTTTTTCGGAATGTTTTATTTTAATTTAAGTATAAAAGATAAAGAAAATCAAAGTATTTATTTATGCTTTCCATCTCCGAAAATGCTTCGAAAATAAATTTCTCCCCCTAGAAATATGCGTAATTAGCTTGACGAATATTACGAATCTCATTCCCTTAAATCGCTCGTTGTAAGTTTTTCTCCCCCTCAAATAAAGCTCATTTAAACGGTACTAATCGAAAAATGGTATTTATTGTGTCCGTTCGTAATATGCATTTGAAAATTTTAAAACTCGTTTAAAGCGCTGAAATGCATATCGAAAATGTATCATTTGAAAAGTTTTCAAAGAAATAGGTATATATTTTTTTCGACGAAACTCATATGCATATGTAAGTTTGAAATATACCTCGTTGAAACTTAGTTGTAGTAGCTCACGCCTCATCCCTTTATCATGTACGTGGAGCCACTACGCCGAATTCCATACATGAGGGAAATCTGCAAAACTATCGGAACTTTGGTACCCATTGTCGTATGGGTCCTCCCTTATTAGCAGAAAACGAGTTAGTCGTAAATCGTGTAAAATTAGATTGTGAGCCTAAGTTGGTCGAAGATGTAGTCTTAGGAGTCCATATTTGACTAGGACTTTGTGACTTGATATCCGACTTAGGAATCCATTTTTGCTTGATTTTACACGGATAAGTAATTCTAGCATGTGAATATGTGCTCCTAGAAGGTGTACTTGTAAAGGTCTTCTCGGCACATAGTGGTAATAAATGGTTTTCGGAACGAATATTGACTGGATTCTTTATGTAAGAATACGAGCAAATAGAGCGATAAGCATGTAAAATAGTACTGTCGTAATTCCTACGTGTAGAATGCACATTTTTCACATGAGAAAAAGAATTTCGAAAATTATTTTCAAGTCTAGGCTTTTTAAGTGAAAAATTAGTAGAATCATTTGAAGCACACGATGAAGTTTGTGCGCTAGAACTTGAAATATTTTCGTGAAAATTTTTTCTTTTTGAGAGCGGGACTTGTAGACTTTTGATCTTTATTATTCGGTCTTGGAGCTTTTCTGTTCTCTCGCTTCCGCGGGACTTGTTCCTTGAGTATAGAAAGTGCGGGACTTTTACTTTGAATTTCAGCTTTGGTCAAATTGATGTAGAATTAGTAAAAGTCGTTTCGATGGTAGAAACGAGATCATCCGTTTGCGTTCCTTGATCATGTTTTGAAGACGAGGAAGCTTTGAGACTAGATATCTCCGATAGAAGTGTATTCTTTTCTGCTTCAAAATTCTTTCGTTCCGTTTCTAATATAGAATTTAAATCCTCGATGTTCTTAAGAATAGAAGGTATATCAACAGAAGAAGAATTTTTCAGAATGACGAGATTTTACTTCCTCGGTCTTAGAAGTCGCAAGAAGATTTTCTAGAGTTCTAATCTTAGAATAGAGCTTCCCACGTTCTTCACCTAAGAAAGCATAGTTATTTTGAGCAGTGCTCTTCTCGGCTTGACAGGCATCTAGAGTCTTTCTCAATTCATTAATCTTAGAATTAGATTTATCTATTTCGGCTTCTAGACTAGTGACCTTCTTGCTCTCAACGTCTAGTCTACACTTAAGGAGATATTTCTCGTCTAAATTCCTAAGTAGACACTTATGGTTGTTGTCTAGCCTGTCCTCGAGTTCCTTCACTATCGAACTATGTTTCTCTAGTTGAATATGCTTAGTCTCACTAACATTCGAGCTCTTAGTTAGTTCATCTACTCTCGCACTAAAGCTCCTAAGCTTAGATTCGAGACTAGCTATTTCCTCCTTAGACTTAATTAATTCGTCCTCTAACTCTCTTGTACTTTTCCGCTCATTTTTCATGTTAGCATACCTAGTTTGTAAGGATTCTGAAATGTTAAACAATGTAGAGTTAGGAATCACTGCCTCCTTAGATGATGTGTTAGTTTCATCTTCGTGTGCCAAAGCCAAGTGCATCTTTTGTTCGGAATTTGTAGTCTCTTGCATCTTTGAGCGTAACTTGGTCTTTGTGGACTTTTTCTTTAACTCCTTCTCAATTAATCATAGTTGACGTCCAAGCTCTTCAGCGCTTCATCAGTATCGGAGCTAGAGTCATTAGATCGAGTAACAGAGAATGTGTCCCTTTTATTTTTTTATTTAAATTTTATTATTTAAATTTTAGAATTTTGTTGGATGTTTGGATCTTAAACGTGTTTTGTGATTTGGATTTTTTTATTAAAATATTTGGCTTTTAAAATTTCAGTTTCGAAAAGATTTTGGTTTTTAAAGTTGATTTAAAAATTAATAGTATATACCAAAAGTTTTTTCTATAATGTGCCAATTTGAAGGTTACTGTTTATGATCGAAAAAATTTTATTATTTTTTTTTAATGTCAATATAAGGCACTGTTTTCGATCGTTGAGTTTTTTCACTGGATACTGTTTTTAGAAAATAGTTTTGAATTTCAAATAGTTCGTGTAGTTTTACGATCGTAAAAGTTTTGCGATTTGATAAAACGTCGCCGTTTTGAGATGTTACTATCTAAACCTTCAAAATCAAATTTTTCGATCGTAAAAGGTTTTGGGGGCGAAAAAAATTTTTGCGACGACGACCTATAAAAACAACTAAGCAATAATTTGCGAATGTAAAATCACGTAAATGAGTTAGAAATCAATGAAATTGAAAGTTCTGGGGTTAAATTGAAAAATTAGGACTAGATCAGAACTTTTCAGGATATTTTGTTGTTATTAGATTTCGTTTGATTTTGCGATGATTGGAGGATTTTTCGATCAGACTTTCTCGATCAACTAAATAGTACTATTTTGGTGAATAGTACTATTTCGACCTTGACTTTTCCAAACGTGGAATATTCGATCGAGAATAGTACAAGTTTCACGATCGAGAATTGTTTCAATGAATACTACAATTTTGATGAATAGTACTGTTTCTATGAATAGTACTATTTCTATCTTGACTTTTTCGACCGATAGTTGTTCTATTGTTGTCCTTTTGGAATGCTTTGCGATAAAAGGAGTACTTTCTCGACCGAGAACTATTTCTATGAATAGAACAATTTTCAATTTCAACAGCTAAATGATATTTGACTCTTTATTTTCGGTAGCTAATTGTTTTCGATCGCTAATTTATTTTGATCAAGTACTATTTCGCTCATGTGCTTTCCAAACAATAGTACATCGCAAAACTATCTGAAACTTACGAACACAAAGTTCTACTCAAAGCAAGCTAATTATGCAGATTAAGCATGGTAATCACACAGAAACGATCGAAACCAGTACAGAATTAAACCAGAAAACAGCAAAACATGTCAGATTTTCCCAGAATTTTATGAATTTTCGAAGAACACGAAGAACACATTTTATCACGAATCATACGAAAACAACAAATTAATCTGTAAAACTCTGGGTAATCGATCGAAATCATGCGATTGACAAGAACAAACACTCAATTTAGTACAATCAAACAAAAATCCGTTCGATTTTTGAAAAATCAGATTAAGAACTTGAAGATCAATTTTCAATCAAATCTTCAAAATTCGCTGAAATTTGTGGTTCGATCGAACGAAAACAAGATCAGATCAATTAAAAACATACAATCGAACCTCAATAACACCAAAACAAGACGAATTAAGAAAAAATAGATTGAAAATCAGCGATGAACAGTGCCAATTTCGCGATGAACAGTGATTTTTCGCGATGAACAGTAACTAGCGAAAAAATTTCCAGATTTTCAAAATTCGATCCTAATTTCGATTCATCCTAACACGCTCAGCTCTGATACCAATTGTTAGGTCCTGCGATTAACAACTTTATGATCCTAGGCATGAATTCTAAGTAATTCGATGATAATGATCGACATTAAGATTCGACCGAAAAACTCAAACGAAGAACAAGAGGGAGAATTCGAGTAGAGTGAGAAAGTTACTATTGTTTCTCTCTCTAGATTGCAAGCCTTTTGGATCAATTTCCAAAACTTTCTCTATTGATTGCGATTGATTACAAAGTATTTATACCAAACACACTTGGTATAAATATCTATATAGTCCTAATCAACGGACTAATACAAATAAAGTCCCTAATTACAAGGACAACTAATGAAATCAAAGCACAATTAGAATTGATGTTCTACAAATAATAACGGCGAATAACCAACGACGAAAGCGAATTAACACGGCGACTTTAACGTGGAAAACCCAAAACGAGAAAAACCACGGGATCGCTCTCCCGATCCAAGGAAACAGTCCACTATAACCAAGTTCGACGGGTACAACAGACAACACCTCTCGAGAACTTCTCGAGGTAACAACAATCCAAACGCACCAATATACTATGCCGACAAGGCGAGCGTAGAAAACATTGAGTTACAAACTCGGAACACCAACAATCCTCGAGCTACAAGCTCGAAAAATACAAAGAGATAGAAAACGGGTTACCACCCAACGTAAGGAATCGAACAATCGGATCCGATAGATGTGTAGAGCACGTCGAGGTGACTCTCCGTCTGAAGTTTCGGCCAAATCCAAGCACCGGATCGACGGGATAGAAGCTTTTTTTCTCCCTTTTCTTTTTCTCTCCTCTTTTTTTCTTCTCCCGCGTCTGTGTCGTGTGTGTGAGTTCTATCTATTTTGTCTTTTACATAATAACTATACATACAAATGGGCCACCCAATATATGGGTCCTACCCATACACACAAGCCCAGTATCATACACAGAAGGCATGGGATCTGAAATTTGGATAATGTCAAAAAAATCTCCGCATGGTCGAGAACGTGTCGATTCGTCCCCATTAATTTGAAAGGGATGAAAACAAAGACCGAGATTCTTCATAAACTTCCAGTGGTATTATTTATTTTTTATTTTTATATAATAAATCAAAATATATATATTTAGTTTTTATTTATTATTTTTCTTTTTTATTAAATAAAAAGAACGAAATTCGCAGCTATTCTTAAATATACGTATATATAATATGAATACGAACACCTCGATCAATAAATATAAACTATATATTATATCATCTATAGCCGGAAAAATAATGATAATTTACGAAACATCCAGACGACAAATCTTATATTACAAAGACTGCTCTTACAAACCAATAGTGTTCATCGCAAAGATAACATTCCTATTTTTTCCCACTCACTGTATAAAGAAGAATAAAGGAGCAACTATCTCATTCAAGATTGTACTAGACATTAATGTTCCAACCTATCAGATAGAATTGCATTTTAAATTACTTTCCAACAAAAACTACTATACATTGCACATGTGACCTGACTCTCGAGCCTGTCATTATCACCATCACCCAAAATTTCTTTATTAGCGAGCTACACGAAACGAATCTTCACCAATACTTGAACAACTAACTAGTCGTAGATATTAAAACTCAATCTTCTCTTCATCACTTACCCACACAAAAAACGAACTCAGAAAAGCTGAAACTCACATCTGAAGCACTGGGGAGTAACTCTCTGAAGAAGATATCCTTCTTAATGTAGAGAAAGTTGATATTATATCCATGAGACGCGACAACTCAGCCTGAAAGCGATAATCTACAAAAGCTTTAATATATACATGGGACACATAATCAAATCAAAATAATCGAAACCAAGCATGCTCACATCAGTTAAGCAACAACATTCACAACAAAAAGACTCCCAGAAAATTCACTAAAATAAGTACAGGGATGCTAATGATTAAGACTTTCTTATCATGCAAAGGAAAAAATATATACCATAATCAACGCATGCTATCGATAGAAATTAGTAATTAGTATTATAAGCAAAACAGAAATAAAATCCCGAATACATTAACAACACAAGTAAAAGAAACACCCGCACGCAACACGCATACTAAATCAGAATCTGCGCATCACATAGAGAGATAGAGGTAAAGAATCTCACTGAACGAACACAACAAACCCACTATCATAGACGAAAAAGCAGCACATACACACAGTGAACAATCAAACGAAAGGCATATGCGCATGTAGAAGAACAATCAAATAGATTTATTCACCTTAAAGGGAATTTATCGCAGAGACATTCGCACATAAAAATTGCATTGGGGTAAATAAATTGTTGGAGACTGCAATCTGTTTCTTAAACTCTAGAACATGCACCTGAATTGAAACAGAATGAATGAAACTGAAAAATAGAAAACAAACATGATAAAGACGACATATTTAACAATTTTCTAACATAGCAATAAGATGAATTTAGATTACTAAACACATCCAAATGAATCGCACCGAAAATATAAATTTCTTAAAAAGGAGTCAATTACTATGATAAACTACCTCAGTCTTTGAGGATCAGCTTTGCCTTCAGAAGAGGCTATACGTGCAAGCTCTGCAGCCATAACTGCAACATAATAACATAGAAAATATAACTAACTTGTCCAAATGTTTAATAATGAATGTAACCAAACATTTTTCTTTTTTCTAAAAATGTGAAAATAACTAACAGAAGTCACAAACGTTTGAGATGAAATAGATAAAAGAACTTCTCGAAAGGCTTGAACATGTTCTTTTAAGGAAGATTTAAGCAGAACCATTGCAAACTCCAGGGTAGATTATACCGGTCATTATTGGTCGAACATTAGCATTCACAGCCTCTTCCATGTATGAATTTGCACGCACCGAATAGCTTGTGTCGTCACACACATCTAAATATGTCGTCTGCTAAATGAGAAGTAAAGAACATAAAAATTAAAACTGCATTAAGATTCCCATTCACAACCAATTCTCACCAAATTACATCACAACCAGTACTTAATCATTATCTTAGCATTACCTTGTCTCACCTTGTTCCTAATTGTTGCTTCAAGAACAGTGCACTTCTCTACCTGCTGAAACGGCCTAGCCGTATGAACCACAATATCCACATCTATTCACAGAATAAGGAAATAATCAAGATACTTGTATGTATCCGAACATATAGCAAAAGTCAACAAACCTTTCAATGCGTGTCGAACTGAGTTGTTGTTCCTCGAGCTTCAGCTTGAGGCATGTAGCCATTTGCGATTGCAGTTGCAGCTCCTAGGTTGGGGTCGTCGAACGCCTTTTCTGTAAGAAATATTGGAGGAAGAATTAATTTTATCTTTTCTTTTTCAGCAAATTTGAGAAGTTTGATATATGCATACAACGATTCCAACATAAGGTAATGCGAAAACTGCAGAATGTCTTGGGTTTGATTGCAAAGTAGGGCTTTCCATTTCTCCACAACCTCGTACGCCTTCTCAGAAGGAGGAATCAAATCCCGGCGACTTTGAGTTGCACAGAAACGAAGTCTCGAGCGTTACAGAATTGGGAGAAGATTCACTCCGAGTGCTGGCTTCGGTGTCGGCCTGGTTATTTTAACCGAAGGGAGCGATTCCAATTTTTATTAAACAAATAGGAACGGATCGAAAGTTACCGAAATACCCCAACATAAGTAGCATTTATTCGAGTAACTAAAAAATTCGAATTAATTCGAATAATTATTTTTTAATTCGAATTTATTCGAATTAATCAATTCGAGTAAAAAAACTCGAATAGAAAAATAATTCGAATTTTAATTCGAATTTTTTTTACTCGAATAAGTGTTATTTTTCTATTCGAATTCACTCGAACAGTTCGAATAAAATATTCGAATAAATCATTTTTTACTCGAAAACGTCGATTTCAAGCTCAAAAACACGAAAATTCACCCAGATTTGGGGTTAATACATGTAAAAATCACGAACTCATCCATTAAAATCTCATTCCGACATGAAATTTCAGTCGAGCGGATCAAAATAATAATCAAACTCTTCGATTTTTTTTAAAAACACCCAATTCCTTTTTTTTAATTAGAAAACCTAAAATCTTTTTTTTTTAATTTCATACAAAAGTAATCCTATTTAACAAAAAAAATCCCACAACCCTACATCATGAACCCAGTATAAGCATCAGCAGTAAAATACCCACCTAAAAAGAAACTAATAATATGAATTTAGGCCAACTATAATTAGATAATACAATAGACTTCAGAGTGACAAATAAAAAGGCAATTTTCCTGTGAAATCTAAATTAGTAAAAGGTTCGCACGTTGCTTTTCCCAGCTTACAAATGCTCCTGCCTTTTCAGCACCTGAGCCAACGCCATTAAAGAACCATGTTTCAATCTCACCTCATTTAAATCCACATCTCACAAACCCTGATAGTACATCTCGAGTTAATCAGATCACATAAAACAACAGAACTAATGATTATTTAGTAATTCAAACAAACCATGAATATTCATAAAATGTCGAGGGTTTACGATGATATTATCGTAAAACTCTTGAATAGTTTTTGCTTCTGCTTCTGATAAGGAGCTTGTTGAGGTTCCATCCTCCACATGAGATACCTTAAAGCTCTGAAAATTGATTGATTTCTGCTAAAACAAACAAAGCCTGAAAATAATGAATACAAATCTGTATTATAGACGAAGAAGCTCACGTTAGAATCATCTTGAGAAAATTCTGAATCTTCATTTCTACTAATCAAAGCCCTCCCATTCTTAGAACGGTTGCGAAAACTAACCAGCTTATTCCCAAAAACCAGCTTGAAGCGATCATTGTACAGATATTGGAGTTTCCCTGGTATGGAAGGATACATAAGGGACCAACCGTCTGCTCCTGTTCTAAATTTGTCAGTGATGGTCAGTGAGCAATAATTCTATATGATTTGAAACATGGTAGTATCTTGAAGCTCTTAGTCTTTATTTCATCTGTTAAAGCATGTTCTATGATATACATAGTAGAGCTTAAACAGTCCCAGACACCTTCCAATTAAGAATCTTACCTTCTCACAGATAAATTAGCAAGGCATCCGTCAAAGTCTAAAGCTGCAATCTTGTTTGAACCTCGAAGATCATCAGCCTACGAATATAGATTCAGGAAAATGATCGTTGCTCTGCATTCACGCACTCAATATGAACAGAGAACAGCCACCATAAAATAAAAACAAAAAAAAGCGAAAAAACAAATCGTGCAAAACAAAGCGAGAACTGAGTACAAACCATTCCTCAATGGTTTCGCCCCATTTGTGTTTGAATGTCTTTTTGAAGTTGCCATATTGACCCTTTTCGAAAAGATATTAAAGCATAGAGAAAATTATATCAAAGAAATCGAAATCTTGTTGGAGGTTGAAACCTATTTAGACGATTTATGAGAGGGGAGTGTTTGATATTCGTTGCTTTTCGTGTCTGATTATGAATGAATAAACCCTTTTGGAGAAATTTGAATAGACACCAATTCATTGATGATCACGGTGAGAAGAAAAGGCCAAGAGTCTGGAATTAAACAGACATTATTTTGCAAGACTGTTTGGCTGCCATATTAACTTTACATCCAATCCATGTAAAATATCCCTTCTTCTGATCCCAACCACGCGCCAAAACAGTGATCGTCCCAGTAATTGTGGCTGCCTGTTAACCATTTAGAGAAAAAAAAAAGCTGCGATAGTAATGATAGTCAATTCGAAATAAAACGAGACGAAATTCGAATAGCGAGGCAATTTATGAAACGAGGGTTGGATATACTTTTCAAATCTCCAATTCCTGGCCAGCACCGTCGTAGGAACCGAGTCCATGAATTTGTTCTTCAAGAGCATATTACCACATTTGATATCCCACATGCATACGTAGCAGTCTTCACCTGAAAAATGAAGTCGTTTTCATATTGACGTGTCAATTCATTGTAAATGAGATTGCGCGCTTTTGGGATTTTCTTTTTTTTTCTAACCTGAGATGATGATTCTCTCTGATGGATCAACGCCGAGTTCTATGCGAGTGTGGGTGTCACGTGCCCTTCGTAAGATTGGATTGGCCCATGTTAGATAATTTATATTATATTAATTTTATAAATTAGGTGAATGAGATTTTTGGAGTGGTTTTGGGATTAAATTTTTGGAGTGGTTTTTGGATTAAATTTTTGGAGTGGTTTTTGGATTGAATTTTGGAGTGGTTTGATGGAATGGTTTAAACCATTCCTCAAACTTTTAGTCCTTCAATTAAAAAAAAAATATTTTAATTTTTGGCTATAAATAGGGTCATTAGGCTTGAAAAAAAACAACACAAGAAAGAAAAAAAAATAAATACTAATTCATCCAAAAATGTTTCTGTTATATTTCTTGTCCCGTTCGTAGTCGGTGTCGTTTTTTGTGCTAAACGAACACCGAGTTTTCGAAGTATCCTGAGAAATAGACGCTCGTTAAAAAAACCTCTAGCACATACGTGAGGGAGCGAATCTATTTTAAGGAAATTGTGTGTTACACAATCTTCGAATATATATTTTCTTTTTTCTTTCCCGGCCAACAATCTTAAAATAGATCGACGATCCCGCAAAGATGTCAGACTACGTGGACTTCCTCAACAATCAAGAATCTGCGAGAAACGATAAAAACATTGACGTTCTCCCTACTACTTTTATCCCCACTGCCATACATGTGGTTTCGAAGCCAAACGTACCGGTCAACCACCTGGAGAAGCCGGAGAAATTTACGGGGACAGCCTCGACGTTCAAAAGATGGCAACAGAAGATGCTCTTCTACCTCACCACGCTGAATCTGGCAACATACCTGAAAGAGGTTGAGCCTAAGGTGAACGACGGCGAGACGAACGCTGAGGTCGTGATCGCTGTTGATGCATGGAAACACTCTGATTTCCTGTGTCGTAATTATATTCTGAAGGCCCTAACCGATACTCTGTACAACGTGTATGGTGCGGTCGCTACGGCTAAGGAATTGTGGAAATCGTTAGACCGGAAATATAAAACCGAGGATGCCGGCACAAAGAAATTTGTTGTCGGATGGTTCCTTGATTATAAGATGGTCGATTCCAAGACTGTGATCAGTCAGGTGCAGGAGATCCAGTTGATCTTGCACGAGATCCATGCAGAACGGATGGTTCTGAGTGAATCTTCCAAGTTGCGGCTATTATTGAAAAGCTGCCGCCGGGCTGGAAAGACTTCAAAAACTATCTCAAGCATAAGCGCAAGGAGATGTCTTTGGAGGATCTGATTGTTAGACTTCGAATCGAAGAAGACAACAAAAGGTCGGAAAAGAGAGTATCGAGCTCATCTGAACCGAAAGTAAACGTGGTGGAGCATAGCTCTAAAAAGGGCAAAGGCGCGGTTAAACCCAAACCGAAACTTGGGGCGACCGGAGGCGTCGCTAAGCCAAACTATAAGTTCAAGGGAAAGTGCTTCAATTGTGGCAAACTAGGCCACAAGTCGTCGGACTGTCGACTTCCAAAGAAGCACCACGAGGCCAATATGGTGAAAGACATCACCAAAGAAGTTGAGGACTTGAGCCTCGTCGCGGTCGTTTCGGAGGTAAACATGATTGGGTCGAATCCACAAGAATGGTGGATTGATACCGGTGCTACACGCATGTGTGCACGAACCGTAGATTCTTCTCTACCTGTGAGCCAGTTGAAGGAGAAAAGATCTACATGGGCAACTCGGCTGCTGCTACCGTCGAGGGAAAAGGAAGCGTGCTGCTCAAAATGACTTCCGGGAAGATATTGACGCTGAAAGATGTGTTTTACGTTCCGGAGATACGAAAAAATCTGATTTCGGGGTTCTTGTTGAACAACCATGGTTTTCGTATTGTTATTGAATCCGACAAAGTGATATTGTCTAAGTCGGGTGTGTTTGTTGGTAAAGGTTATGCCTGTGATGGTTTGTTCAAGCTGAATGTAATGACTATTGTAAATGAGAATGAAAAATGTTCTTCCGTTTACTTGCTTGAATCTTCCAATTTGTGGCACGGTAGATTAGGTCACGTTAATTTTGAATCGATACGTCGATTAATTAACATAGACCATATTCCAACATTCGAAATTAATTCGAAATATAAATGCAAAATTTGCATTGAAGCAAAAATGACGAGATCGTCTTTCCCTTCGGTAGCAAGAAGTACCGAACCACTTGAACTGATTCATAGCGATTTATGTGATTTGAAATACGTTCAAACACGTGGTGGCAATAAATATTTTATAACATTTATTGACAATTGCACCAAATATTGCTATGTTTATTTGCTTAAGAGCAAAGACGAAGCATTAGAAAAATTCGTTCTCTACAAAACCGAAGTTGAAACGCAACTCGGCAAGAAAATTAAAAGATTGAGAAGTGATCGAGGGAGAGAATACGAAGCGCCAATTGGGAGCTTCTGTGTGGAACATGGTATCGTCCATGAATTGACCGCCCCGTATTCACCTCAATCAAACGGAGTGGCCGAACGAAAGAATCGCACATTAAAAGAGATGATGAATGCGATGTTACTGAGTTCAGGTTTACCGCCTAATATGTGGGGCGAAGCTATCTTAACGAGTAATTACCTATTAAATAGGATACCTCGAAAGAAAATGAATAAAACTCCATATGAGTTATGGAAAGGAAAGACGCCTTCATACCAACATTTGCGAATGTGGGGGTGTTTGGCGAAGGAAGTCGTACCTGCGCCTAAAGCGGTGAAAATTGGTCCTAAAACGGTGGACTGTATTTTCATAGGATATGCACACATACGGCATATCGGTTTCTTGTATATGATTCGAAAATTTCGGATATACACAAGAACACGGTCATGAAATCGAGGAATGCGTATTTCTTTGAAAATATATTTCCTTGTAAATTCGATTATGGATCCGGTACATCTAAAAGAGATGATATAGAAACCGAGACTCCTAGTACGGTTCATGAGATTGAACCGAGACGAAGCAAGCGTGCCCGAATAGAGAAATCTTTTGGTGATGATTTCGTTACATATTTAATTGAAAAGGAACCACTGACTTATGACGAAGCAGTGAGCTCCTTGGACGGGCCTTTATGGAAAGAAGCTATAAAAAGCGAGATAGATTCTATTTTGCATAATCATACCTGGGAGTTGGTTGATCTACCAAAGGGATGTAAACCTTTAGGATCGAAATGGATCTTTAAAAGGAAAATGAGACCAGACGGGTCTGTAGAAAAGTATAAAGCCAGACTTATTATCAAAGGATACAAGCAACGCGAAGGCTTAGATTACTTTGACACATATTCTCCCGTGACGAGAATAAATTCGATAAGGATGATACCTGCTATCGCGTCCTTAAGAAATTTGGAAGTACATCAAATGGATGTCAAAACAGCTTTCTTAAATGGTGAATTAGACGAGGAAATATGTATGGAGCAACCCGAGGTTTTCGTGCTCCGGGAACTGAAAAGAAAGTCTGTAGATTGATTAAATCTTTGTATGGTTTGAAACAAGCCCCTAAGAAGTGGCACGAAAAGTTCGATCACGCGATGATCAACTACGGCTTTAAAATCAATGAGAGCGATAAATGCGTTTACTCAAAGGAAATGGGCGATGACTACGTCATTTTATGTCTTTATGTAGACGACATACTCATTGTTGGTAGCAACGACAAAATGGTCAAGTCTACCAAGGATATGTTAAATTCGAAATTTGACATGAAAGATATGGGACTTGCGGATGTGATTTTAGGAATTAAAATCAAACGAACGAGTAACGGTCTTGTTTTGAGCCAAGCTCATTACGTAGACAAAATTCTCGACAAATTTCTCAAGGGTGATTCTGGTGTTGCTAGAACGCCATTAGATCGAAGCGTTCATTTGTCGAAAAATCGCGGAGAGGCTATTTCTCAAGTAGAATACTCCCGGATTATTGGAAGCTTGATGTATCTAATGAGCTGTACTAGGCCAGATATTGCTTATGCTATAAGCAAACTGAGTTCGTACACGAGCAATCCGAGTCCGGATCATTGGACCGCTATAATACGGGTTTTGAGATACTTACGGTATACTCGAGACTATGGATTATACTATGGTCGATATCCCGCTGTGTTAGAAGGCTACACAGATGCGAACTGGATATCTGATATGAATGACTCTAAGAGCACAAGCGGCTATGTGTTTACACTCGCTGGAGCTGCTGTGTCTTGGAAATCCTCGAAACAAGCGGTTATAGCAAGATCCACTATGGAATCCGAGTTCTTTGCCTTGGATAAATGTGGAGAAGAAGCCGAATGGTTACGCAATTTCTTGGAGGATATTCCTAAATGGGAAAAATCTGTGCCGCCTATATGCATACACTGCGATAGCCAATCGGCTATTGGACGAGCACAGAGTACTATGTATAATGGTAAGTCGAGACACATACGTCGTCGACATAATACCGTTAGGCAACTGCTCTCAACTGGAGTTATCTCGATTGATTATGTGAAATCGACGGATAACATTGCGGATCCGCTAACCAAAGGGTTAAATAGAGATGCAGTTGGAAGGTTGACGAAATGAATGGGCTTAAAGCCTTAAAGTATAGAAGTACTAAGAAGGAAAACCCCACCTATGTGACTGGAGATCCCAAGATCTAAGTTCAAAGGGACAACCTAATCTTAGGCTTTGGTATCACTGTGGGGGATAACCCCGCTCATTCCTGTCAAGAAACAGTGATGACGGAAAAGGCTAGCATTATGATGCTTTAATGACTATCATAGAGTATTCATGAAAATACTCGCGACGTGAGAAGTCACCTATGTTAGGGAGAAGTGGGGCCGCTTCAAAGGAGAACTGAAAGGCTTAGTTCTTTAGAAACCATCGCAGAATCAGGACGTGTCCATGGCCATAATGGACAAAACCATGAGAACGGAACAAGAGAAAGATGGTCTCTGTGTATTGTACGTGGGTTCGTTTACATGAAAAGCGGGACAGTTCAAAGACATCGTGTTCTACTGGACTGCAGTAAACCAAGCGTGCATACAAGGAGGAAGTTCAAATGGTAAACATACTATCCTCTATGCAGAGTATCATTAGATAGCAGAAACATTAACCAACCAATTCTCATTCATGTGGGGATTGTTAGATAATTTATATTATATTAATTTTATAAATTAGGTGAATGAGATTTTTGGAGTGGTTTTTGGATTAAATTTTTGGAGTGGTTTTTGGATTAAATTTTCGGAGTGGTTTTTGGATTGAATTTTGGAGTGGTTTGATGGAATGGTTTAAACCATTCCTCAAACTTTTAGTCCTTGAATTTAAAAAAAAATTATTTTAATTTTTGGCTATAAATAGGGTCGTTAGGCTTGAAAAAAAAACACAAGAAAGAAAAAAATAAATACTAATTCATCCAAAAATGTTTCTGTTATATTTCTTGTGTCGTTTTTTGTGCTAAACGAACACCGAGTTTTCGAAGTATCCTGAAAAATAGACGCTCGTTAAAAAAACCTCTAGCACATACGTGAGGGAGCGAATCTATTTTAAGGAAATTGTGTGTTACACAATCTTCGAATATATATTTTCTTTTTTTTTCCGGGCCAACAGCCCCTTTTGGATAAGTCTTCGATCGTAGAGCTTGATCTAGAGAGTTAGATGCATTTACAAGTCGTGGAGGCCATTATAACCAATGAAACAGAAAAAAACTAAAATATTTAGTGTATCAAATAAATAGAAAGATATATATAGATTCATGTTGATATCCATGAACAGTATAGCAGGTTGCCGCAAATAATGCATCTATCGTAATTTCTATGCTTCACAAGCGACTTGAGAGCTGCAAAACACTAACCTGTCCATCCATGGAACTCACCAAGAAGTACTGGTCTGATGCTTCGGGGATTTCAAACTACGTTACGAAGAAAACTGTTAACCTAAAAACTCACCAACACTACTATCTAGTGGAAAGCAGCCAAGTACATAAGTAGAGGTCCAACTCACCTACATATAGGCGATTTAACTGAAATCTTTTTACGAATACGCTCCCGTCCTCTGCATCGTACGGACCAATTATTTGCTTTAGGTAACATTGGGAAGAAAAAACATAAGCTTGTAAATGATAGTTATGAGTGCAATATAAAGAGCAATTGCGCTAATAATGGTCTCATAAGAGTTCTACTCCAAATATGCACCTGCTTACAAAGACAGTGCCGCAAACTGATACTGTGATATTCTGATGGTTTAATAGTTTGCCAATCGTTGTTATTTATGAGACAAAATTAATAAAGTATTCACACATGTTCCGTCGCAGGTACCATGCGGACATCAAGAATAAAAACACCACCATTTCTCATTCCACAGGGAACGTTGTTGCCCTGAAACCTGAAAAAGGAAATTCTAATACTGATAGAACAGAAATAGGAGATTAACAATAGAAAATAAGCAAGGGATTAGAAGAATGGAATCAAATTAATGGGAAAATTACATCAGAGCACGTAGCCAAGAAAATTGATGCTTATTATTATATGACATATTGCCGCACTGTTATTATATGACCTGATCTTATTCAACAAATATTTCTTGAATTTCTAAAATAAGTGGAAGAAATAGTTATTTACCGATTGGTCAAACTCTAGACGCAATACATCACTTCGAGATTGAAGCAGGTTCGAAGACGCTCCTCCATCTTCCAGATCGATGAAAGCAGCTCCACCGCTGAATCCTACACCAAAGAAAAAGACTTGGAAGTATTATCAAGATCCATAAAAAAGAAAAAAGAACAACTGAAATTCAAATATCCATTCTACAAAGGATAGTAACCTTCAAACACTAGCAATCATAATCCAGGTGGTCCAAGAATGACGAAACAAAATTGCTCAACTCTTGGAAAGAAGAAAAAACCATACGGGGAAAGGATGGAAAAGAGTATGTTAATTGCTTTAAAGAAAGGTGTACCAAAAGAACTGACCAATTACAATACGTCTTCCTTCAGGGTCACAATCGGCAGACAAGATTCTCTCATTAAATGTCGTAACCTCCCAAAGTTCCGGCGCATCTATAAAATGGGTTGCGCCAAAATCTAATGGTATACTAAGGTCCAGAATATTGACTGATGCACAAGTAAGAGGAGATCCCAGCGTCGTTATCCTATCATGCGCGTTAAGGCAATCCAAGAACCACAATGTATTTCCAAAGCACCACTAGAAAGACTTAATTAGTGAAGGCAATTGCCGACCAGAATCATTACAAAATCTTTTTCTCATGGAGTTGAACTACATGTACCAACTTTCAAAGACAAACGTCTATTCAAGTGCGCGTCGAGACCGAACACGAAATGATTTGACGCCGAACCATCCATTTGTTGACCTGGCTTCTTTAAGACCTTTATACAGGATCGTACAAATGCCGTAGCATCAGGAGAAGTCCCAAGCTGTTTTAAAAGTTGATTGCTCCTACGTATTTGATCAACATTGTGAGGCAAAATACGGTCTGCTTTAAGGTGCAGGTTGGATTCATTCCATATTTGCCCTTTCCTATCTGATAAAGCCTGACGAGTTACAACATAATTAAGAGACGAAAAAGAAGCACAATACTCAAGAAAAGCACCATAATTGGTGGTGAAAGAGTGATCCCACTAAAAATGAATTAACACCTCACCAATACAAGATCAAAGTCAGAAGATGCCTATAAACTTACTGTGCCATGCCGACATCACCCCCACCCAACAATACATCTCTTTCTACGATGCCATGTGGCAGATTTACATTAGCAACTGCATGCGCCAATGAAACGTTTGCCGTCCAGTTTGTCCTTCTATACCTCCAAATCTGCAATAAAAATGCACTGTGGGTAAGTTAATCAATAAATTGCTTTAAGGTGGCTTCCACCAGCGAAATAAAAGCAAGATGCATCATACGATTTTCAACGCTCAATAGACTGAATGATGCCACGTGATTAAGATTACTCTATTAAAATGCCTGGAATTAGAGTTGAAACGGAATAACAAAATTGCAACTGTTTTAGTGGGAAAAGGAAGTAAGACGTGAATATTATTTTTGCGATGAGATGATCACTTAAATTTTGCTCAAGTGTATTGGTAGGTGAGTTTGATTTGACCATTCAACGAAATAGGCTAATGAAAATGAAAATTCTAAGTGGGAGACAAGAAAATGCTGCTACGCTTTGTGGGCGCCTGACATGATGTAAAGAAGAATGAGACAAGCCTTATTTGTTTAATTGAGTGCGCCTATATTATTCTATTGGATACGTGTGTTTACACAGGGAGATCGAGGCAAAACTCATCTATAAATAGAGGTGCTCAGCAAAGGGAATAACACACCACAACACTGATCTCTTCTTCCTCTAATTATTTTCTATAGCCTTCTCCTTATATTGTTGTAGCTGCTTTTGTATCACGTCAGTGTACGTGCTTGTAATATCTCCACATAATAAAGAAGTTCTACCCTTCGGCCCGTGGACGTAGGTCATTCTGACCGAACCACGTAAATCTCGTGTCAAAGTCTAAATTTATTTTTCGTCTCTTTTATTTATTATCGTCATTTTTCGGGCAAATAATTATCGGAGATTTCCCATATCCTAACAAATTGGTATCAGAGCCAAACCCCGATTTATTTTTTTAGCCACCATGACGATAACAAAAATGTCAATTGAAAAGTTCGACAGAAATGTCAACTTTGCAATCTGGAGTCTCAAGATGGAGGTCATACTCATTCAAGACGGTTGTGAGGTGGCGCTTGAAGGCGTAAAGAAGAAACCAACCGAAGTGAAGGACGATCAATTTAATGAATTGGACAAAAAAGCCAGATCGGCTATTATATTAAATCTCTCTTACGAGGTTTTACAGGAAGTTGCCACGGAGACGACAGCCATGGGCATGTGGGATGCGCGAAAAGCTATCTACACGAAGAAGACTAAGGAGAACCGGCTATATTTAAAGCAGAAGCTATACAGTATGAAAATGACGCAAGGTACTTCTATTCTTTCGCATCTCGATAAATTCGACTCTATCATTATTGATTTGGCGAACTTAAAAGTTAAAGTGACGGACGAATATCAGGCCATAATATTGTTGTGTTCTCTTCCCTCGTCTTTAAAACATTTTCGTGACACGATTATATACGGGAAAGACACAATATCATATTCTAGTGTCAAATCCGCATTACAATCGAAAGAACAGATAGACAGGGATATTACGGGAGAAACAAGTGGTAGCCAGACAGAAGGCCTGTTTGCACGGGGAAGACAGAGCATAGAGACGCTGGATATAGTAGATCTAAAGAAAGGTCGAAATCCAGGTACAGAAATAAAGTCTGTAATTTTTGCAAGAAAAAGGGTCACATTAAAGCTGATTGTTTTAAATTAAAAAATAAGGAGAAAAATAATCAGCAATATAATAAACCCGCCGAAGCTAGTTTAGCTGCTGATGAGAGCGATGGAAGAATTTTTGTAGCAACTGTAAATATGTTAGGTCTGATAATGAGTGGATCTTAGATTCGGGTTGTTCTTACCACATAAGTCGGAGTAGAGATTGTTTTTCCACCTATGAAAAATTCGTTGGTGGATATGTCTTAATGAGAAATGATGCTCCTGTAAAGTTATTAGTAGAGGAACAGTTATGATCAAGATGTTCGACGGAATCATCCGAACGCTCACAGAAGTCAGACACGTTCCAGATATGAAGAGAAATCTTATCTCTTTAGGCACATTTGAATCTCAAGGGTGCAGGTTCTCAGGTGAAGGTGGAGTTTTGAAAATTGTCACGGGTGTCCTTGTCGTGATGAAAGCTTGCAGGTCTGGAAATTTATATGTTTTGCAGGGAACTATAGTTACTGGTTCCGCTGCAGTTTCGACATCCCCGGAGGTTGATACCACGAGATTATGGCATATGCGACTTGGACACAGGGGAGAAAAGGCTTGACGATTCTAAGCAAGCGGGGCCTACTTTGTGGTCAAAGTACTGGTAAGATGGACTTTTGCGAACATTGTATTTTTGGGAAGCAGAAACGAGTCAACTTCAATTCGCCAGCTGTCCACAGGACGCAAGGTACTTTGGACTATATTCATTCTGATGTATGGGGTCCTTCTTGTGTTCCATCCAAAGATGGTGCAAGATACTTGTTGACTTTCATTGATGATTTTTCAAGGAAAGTCTGGGTCTATTTTCTTAAGCAGAAAAGTGTTGTTTTCCTAACATTTAAACAATGGAAAGCTTTGATTGAAAAGCAGACAGGAAAACAGATCAAGAGGTTGCGGACAGATAATGGATTAGAATTTTGTGGAAGCGAGTTCAACGAATTTTGCAAGAATGAAGGTATTGCTCGACATCACACTGTTCGAATGTCACCTCAACAAAATGGTGTTGCCGAGCGCATGAACCGTACGTTTTTAGAGAGAGATCGATGTATGATCTCTAACGCTGGGTCGACAAATGATCTTTGGGCTGAAGCTATCGCCGCAGCATGTTATATTGTCAACCGCTCACCGTATTCACCGATCAACTTCAAGACTCCTGAGGAAGTATGGTCAGGTACTCCTGCTGATTACTCCAACTTAAGAATATTTGGGTGCCCAGCTTATATGCACGTAAACGAGGGGAAAGTTAGATCCTAGAGCTAAGACATGTATTTTTCTCGGTTACGCTTCAGGGGGAAAGGATATAGACTATATAATCCTGATCCCAAGTCACCCAAATTTATAATTAGTAGAGATGTTACATTTGACGAGTCCTCTATGTTACATCCTTCAAAAGAGTCTATTAATTCCTCTAATCAAGAAAAGAAGGATAGTGTTCACAGCGAGGTGGAGCTCGAGATCAACAAAGATCCTTCAGATGACCCTGCTACGAGTTCAACAGATCAAGGGGAAGAGCCAGAACCTGATTCAGATCCTGTTGAAGATGAAAGCACCGAGCAGATACAGACTAGGCACGTCACATAACCAATAAAAATGACCATAAGCTCGTCAAGCTCAAACTCTCACAACGTAACAGGGTTGTGTGTACGAATCTCTCAAAGCAGCTCTATATCTGTTCTAGCATACACGATTCAATCACTCTTGCATATCCTAATTGCTCACAAAATTTCATGTCATGCAAGCCAACTCGAGATAAGCGCAAATAATCATGCATGAGTTCAATAATTCATGCCTTTCTAACAAAATTGATAGCTCACGGACACGTCATAATTTTTTTATGCAAGTTCGCAACCTAAATTCCCCTCCCCACACTTAAGCCCGACGTTGTCCTCAACGTAAAAAGGATAAAAGTAGATAAGGTTAAAAAGAACAGGACTCCCCTGACAAATAGGTGACGTGGTCGTGGCTGGATGCGTGAAGGACATGGATCGTGACTCGTGATATTCTAACATAACTAAAAAGAAAATGAAACGTAAAAAGGAACTAGACATAGATAATAATAGTAGATCTACTCGTATGCATCCTAGTCATGGGAAAATAAAAGAAAGTACTAGATAGATAAAACCTTGTTTGCCTCCCAAGAAGCGCTTCCATTACCGTCTTTAGCCGGACGTGCTTTCGTTTGCTTAGGGTGGCTGGAAGTCGAGGCACAGCACCTCTTTTCTGCTTAAGTCTCCCTTGCCTACACCCATACCTTGGAGTTGTCGCTTTTCGCCGGGCAGCGGTTTCAGCTCTAGTGGCGGTTGCTCCTCGACTGGGCTCTTGTCCTTAACTTCTTTGTTGTTTTTGCCGATGGTTATCGTGGGCTCGTCGACTTCTTCCTTGCTCGAAACCTGTGATAAAGCTTGCATAGAAGACGAGAAACCGTGCTTAAAAGCATCCAACAAAAAACACTTATTATCATGCTCGCTACTCTTTTGCATCGAGTCAGTCATATTAAACTTAACTTTCTCGCCTTCTACCATCAAAGTTAACGTCTCATTCCTAACATCTATCATGGCCTCGCCTGTAGCTAAGAATGTCTACCTAGAATTAATGGAACATTTTCATCCTCGTCCATCTCTAATATCACAAAATCAGCAGGGATAACGAACTTATCGACCTCTAGAACATCCTTGATAACACCTAGAGGGTATTTTAACGATCTATCAGCTAATTGAATACTCATCCTAGTTGGTCGTGGTTCACCTAATCCTAAGCGCTTAAACATGGAGTACGGCATCAAATTTATACTAGCGCCTAGATCAGCTAAAGCATGCTCAACTACTAAGTCACCTATACGACAAGGAATAGTAAAACTCCCTGGGTCATTGAGCTTTTTCGCTATCTTACTTTGGAGTATCGCCGAGCACTCTCCTCGTAGGAATACCGTGGAGACATGTTCGAGCTTCCATCGATTCGTCAGCAAGTTCTTCAGGAACTTCGCGAAACTGGGCATCTGCGTAATAGTTTCAACAAATGGTAAGTTAATATGTAGTTCTTTGCACATACCCATAAATCTGCTAAATAGTGCCTCGTCTTTGTCCTTCTTCAAACGTGCTGGGTAGGGAATCTTCGACTGGTACAGCTTCACGAATGGTCGCGCATTTCCTTTGTCATCCTTGACCTTCTCGACTCCGTCGCCCTTGCTTTCCTCCACTCCTGTCTCGTCGTGGCCTTCGAAATCGACTTTCTCCCTCGAATTCAGCTTGGCAGGAACTTCATGCAATCCTCTCCCGCTCCTCAAGGTTACCACATTCTAGTACTCCTTGGGGTTTGTCTCGGTGTAGCTCGAGAGTGATCCTTGATTTTGCCCCGCCAGTTGTTTTGCTAATTGGCCCACTTGCTGTAGCTTCTTAATCGAGGCATCTGTGTTCTGGGCACGTACATCGTTTGCTTCCATGTACTCCTCCATCTTCATCAGTCGACTCTCGTGAGCTGCGGTGGTGCTACTGAAGTTCGTGAGGAGCGCCTTCATCATGTCCTTCATCTCCCTCATATCATTAGATCCTCTTGCGGATGCGTTCCGATATTAGAGTGGTGCCCCATTTTTGAAACTGGATGGCATAGGCTGAAATCCCGGCGGTCCTTGCCCCTGGTGGTTCTGATTTCCATACGCCGAGTTGGGAGGTGCTCGAGGTTGGAAGCTTCGCTGGTCACCTTGGTAATTCCCCACGTAATCTACGTGCTCCAGCAGCTGCCCAAATTGGCATTCTGTGGTCTCGTGGGCTGCGCCACAAATCCCACATAGCGGTATGTACGGCGTATGATGCGTCGGTGCGGTGGTCGTGACGGCGTTCACGGGCTGTGTCTGCCTTGATTTTGGAAATAACACGCTGATCACAGTCTGCAACTGAGAGTTCGTCGCAGCAATTTGTTGCTGGAGCGCCTCAAATTTCGCATTAGTGGCTGTCTCCTCGCTAACTCCAAACACGCCTGGTTTCTTCATCCTCGTATTGCCCCTCATGAAGTTGTTCCTCGAGTAGTCCTCAATCAGATTCCAAGCGTCGGTTGCACTGAGCTTCACGAGTCCTCCTTCTGCGGCTCCGTCTAGCATATAACAGTCTGATCATTGAGCCCCTCGTGGAATCGATTGATCTGGGCTGCCTTCGACATTCCGTGCTGGGGGCACTTCTTCTGTAGCGCCTTGTATCGCTCCCATACCTCGTAGAGGTTTTTTGAATCCTTCTGGTGGAAAAGGAAGATCTTCGTCTTCAACATTAGAACCTTTGACAGTGGGAAGTAGTGGCCAATGAATTTGGCTTGCAGCTCCTCCCATGTGGTTATCGATCAGGGTGGTAACATCTCAAGCCAATCCTTCGCCCTGAACTTCAGTGAGAATGGGAACAACATCAAGTTGATTGCATCGCCCGGGACCCCATTGATCTTAATGGTGTCGGTCACCGTCACGAAGGCCTTCAGATGCGAGTATGGGTCATCATCTGGATTTCCCTCAAACTGGGCCGTCTGGAAAATCATCTGAAGCCAAGAGTGCTTCAGTTCGAAGTTATTGTTCTCGATCGGCGGAATAAGGATCGCAGACTCCATACCGCCTAGTGCGGCGTTCTTGAGCAGATCTTGTAGTGACTGCTCCTCATCTGAAACGTTATGGACAGGTACCCTGTTGTCCGCCATATCTACTTCTGTATCTGAGTCGTACCTTCAATAAGCAAAACAAAAACTAGCAAAGAAACGGATAAACACGTCGAAGAAACAGTGAAAGTACTAATATTATAGAAAATGCAAATAACGAAAAAATAAGAAAAACGTCAAATAAGGTGGCTAAAGTACCGAACTATGGTGTTCCTAATATCAATCTATTCCCCGGAAACGGCACCAAAATCTTGATCGACACGTTGTGTGCTAATATATTTGGCAATTGCGACAAGTCATAAAATAAAATGAATACCTAATTACTATCACCAACGTGCGATAGGCAGTAAACCTATCGTTTGTAGTGCAGTAAAGTGAGCAAACGAGTATCGAACACGAGGAATAAACTGAGTACTAATAGTGACCTATCGACTCGATATCTAGCCTAAATAAAATAAGCAGGTTGTTGTACGAACTATCCTAACTGATTACCCCTAAATCAACGAGGGATTCAAAGAACACGCCTAAACTGATAAGAGAGCTGTCATATATTAAAGATGCGCTCAGGATTCGAATCCCGCTAGGTATTATCGCCTAAGACAATGAAATATCGTTCCTACGTGGTTAAGACTAGATCGCAGTAATTTCCTACCAGCTCGCGAATTTGCTGTGGCCTATACGCTCGCGAGGATCTAAGAATTACGAATTACTAACGACGAGGATCGAGTATTTGCTTTCGCCCTATACTCGAATTCTATCATCTACGAAAGGCCTAATCGTTATTTAGCTGTCGCCCTAAACAATGTTACACACATGCATTTTAACACATATACATATTAAAGCTGTTAGGTCCTCAGATTAACAACTCTACGATCATAGGCTAGAATTCATAGTAATTCGATCGTTTAGATAATCAATTGAATTCGATCGAAAAACTCAAGTTAAGAACACGAGAGAGAATTCAATTAGAGTGAGAAAGTTACTGTTGTTTCTCTTTCTAGAAATCGAATTGCAAGCCCTTCGGATAAATTCTCTAAACTTTCTCTATTAAACTCAATTGATTTATATGTATTTATACCAAACAAACTTGGTATAAATATCAAACTAGTCCTAATCTAAGGACTACTATACAAAACACCCCTAATTACAAGGACAACTAATGAAATCAAGCACAATTACAAATGGTACAATCTCCCCTTTTATGCTTGATTGCGTCTCCGCGCCGTTTGTCCTCGTCGGACGTAATACGATCAGCGCAAGCCCAGCGCATGCTCGTAGTTCCTCAGCGTGATCCTCAGCTCCAGTCGCTCCTCGATATCTTCAAGCAATTCCATTAGGAGCGGCTGCTCTCTCACGAACCTGTGGATCCTCAGCATAGTGTCTCTATTTATATCTTCCAACCTCTGCTCGATATTCCTCCTGATGACCTTGAGCGTCCCATCACAAAACTTGTTGATTTCAGTCTTCAACATCAATCTATTCTTCTTTGCTATTGGATTGTTGTAGGTGATGCCTAGGACTGAGCTGATGTGCACGTGATTGTTGGGAAGCCCTTCGATCTCAGGACCTTTGTTGAGCGGAGCGGTCATGTTGACCTTCTTCATATTGCTCTCAAGCGCCATTTGAAGGTCATGAGCGGCGAAGTACTTGACTTGTCGCATCATGAATCGGTAGAGAACTTCGAGGCCTTCTTTCTTGATGAAGCCCTGAGGACCTTTGTACTTCTCCACGTATAGCTGATAAAGATGGTACACTTCATCGGCGGGGAGGTACGGCAGGTCGCTCTCGCTTAGTTCCTCTCGGGTCGTGTCTATGCGCTCAATTATGTAGTGAGGTGTTGGAAGTCCTTCTTTGTCACAGTAGACGCTGAGTAGTTGGCTTATTGGAGAGAGATTCTTATAATGGCTCTTGGCTTGTGCCAGTCATCCCCAGCCTAACATCAGGTCCTAGTTTGGTCAGCATCTAGAGGTAGGTCATCCTCTTCTGCTGATCTCAATGAGAGATCCCTCTAAGCTCGAACTCGTTCGGCTTCCTCTATCCGAAGACCTCCAAATATTCTCACGAACTTCTTCTAGGAAGGGAATTTCAATTCGGATGTTCTCCCATGGCGTGTCGATCCGAACGGTCACTGGCGTTAGCCTTGGAGAGGGAACCGCCTGTTGAGCGATTAACTCTGGTAGCCTTGGGATATCTCGCTCGTAGTCTTCACCTTCCTGGAGCTCTTCGTCTTCTATGATTACGAGGTCTATAGACGCTTGTTGTAGAAAGCGCCGAAGTGAAGCCATCGTCTTTGATGCTCCTCGGGCATGGAATGGGTCATCCACTGTCCTTCGAAGATATACTTGTCTAGGACCTCGTGTGGATGGACGCCATGTCCAGAGGGTCCTGGTTGGTCTGGAGCGACAGAGGGAGTGGCTTGGGTAGCTGCTAGAGCTACAAGCATCGCAGCACTTGCTTCTTCTTCCGGAAGCAAGGGGCTTGAGTAGATCGGTGGTGTGGGCGGAGGCGTCCTGAGGTGAAAAATTGGTGGTTCGATGTGGACGGTGCGGTGCGTGGTGTAGGTAGTTTGGGTGGTTTGTGTTTGGTGGGTGGTTTGTGTTTGGGTTTGGTAGGTTTGTGTTTGGGTTTCACCAGCTCCAGCGCTTGTCTGCGTAGCGCCCGAGCCATGTCCTTGGCTACTTGTTGATGTCCTTGCCCTCTTGTCCCCCTTATGAGGGTCCTGATCGTCAGGATCGTCATGTCTGCGCCGTGAGTGGGAGCTTTAGCCTCGACAGGTGTCAGTCGGTGGCTCAGGATGGTCCAACAATCGCCTATAGAGAGATTCTTCTTACGGCAATCGGATGGAAAGGCCTATCAGACGGGCAAGGAGAATGTCGTGGAGCTCGGTGATGGGGATTGTGTATGGATTGATGAGGATGGAGGAAGTGGCTAGAGGGTCGATGGGTGTCGTTGTGGAGGTGTGGGGTTGATTTGTGACGAAGGGCCTTCAGAGCCAGGTGCTTTCCCGGTATCACTTCGGGATGCCTCGAGTGCTTGGAGTACTCTCTCCGTGAACTTGTCTTCCATAGACTGTACAGCGGCAGAGAGAGCGGCCTGGAACTGCTCGTCCGTCACGAAGGGTGCGGACGCCTCCTGAGATGGACCAGGACGACTGATGTCGCCTGTTATCAACCCTTGAGTAGACACCGACTCTGTGGGTTGGCTCACAATCACTTGAGGATGTGACTGTATGAGACTTCCACCCAATCCTCGAGTCGAATCTTGAGGATTCGTCTATATGGGTGTTAAGGCAGGCTCAGGTTGCGCCTGCGAACCAGACACCACGTGGGTTGGTTGCGGCTCAAGATTGAGTGAAGTGCCAGCAACACTTGTCGTTGTGGTCAACGTAGTATCTGGTGCGTTGGTGACAGCTGGGAAGAGGGACTCCAGTTGAATGCTAAGTCTCCTGGGAGTCCTCCTTATCAGACTTATTTCCTCGTCAGACTCCGTGTCAGAAGAGGTGGCCGTGTGAGGAGTGAGGTCTCGATGGACGTCCTCCAGTGCCTGACCCGTCACTTGTGGAAGTGAAGTTTGCCCCATTTCGACTTCGGGCTGTGCACTTGGTAGAAGAACTTCCTCAATGGTTTCTTCGAGCACGCCAACATGAACGGGCACTTCCACTTGGTATTCATGTTCAGGAGCCTCGAGTGCCATCTCGGTAGCCACGACGTCTATCAAGGTCTCATCTACGTCGGGCATCGGCTCTTCGATCAAGGGAGACTCCTGTTGAAGCTCCTAAGCGACAACATCTATCATCGCGTCGTCAGGGCTTGGTTGGTGTTCCGGTTGGGGAGGGCTCACATGGTAAACTGCTGGCGGCCCTCTGATCATTTGCTCCGTTAAATGGTGTTCCCGGCAGAATCTTTGATACTCAGCTCCCGCGGGGTCGGCAAGCCTGAGTAGTTGGAGCGGAATAGGCATCGACGGTTGGTCCAAGTCCATGAGCCGTGGGTTATGGAAGAACTTTAGCCTTGGGGCTGATAGTTTCCTCCGGGAGGCAGCTGTGGGATGTTCTCCGCATGTAACTCCATGACCTCCCTGATGATCACGTTGAACCATCGAGCATAGGGCACGTTCTTTGACCTTCGGTTTTCCTTCAGCCGGATCTGTTCAGCTAGATCATTCCCGATTAGCTGTGCGAAGTCGTAGTTTCTGGCGAAGGCGAGACCGTGAAAGATCCACAGTATATTGCCATTGCCCTTGTCGAAGCCGGCATGCTTTGGTGATAGACACTTGTTCACGATCCCGAAAAGTGTCTTCCACGGGTGAGGGATACCGCTACTCCGAACCTGAGCTAATTTGGTGAGCTGCGGTGATATCCCATTTGCATGAAGTCATGGACCATTTCTGCGTCCGACGGGAGCGGGTCGTAGTTGTCGCTGTGTGGCAAGTCCAGTATCATCCCGAACTAGCTCTTGCTCATATGGATATGCCGCGTCCCGATTCTTGTTGTGAAGGAGAATGTCCCATTCGCTACAACTCCTTGTATACATCCCCAGAATTGCTGGAGATAGACCATTGGCACTGAGGCGGTGACAGTCAATGCATGCCAGATGTGGTGGCCTCGCAGGATAGATACGATGATCTCGTCGGGACATCGAAATGTGTTAGTTCGTGCTGGAAGTTCGTATCCTGGACCTTCAAATATAGATTGTGATCGTAGATATGGTTGTATCTTGGGTAGCGATCCATCTGAAAATAAGAAATATAAAAGTTTATTTAATCAATTCTAATTTTTGGTCGAAAAATGAATAAATTTCATCAAACTATAGTAACATTGGATATAATAGCATGTTCGATGAATTTCGAAAAATCGTATCAAATGCATAGTGTATGCTCAATTTTTAAAAAATCGTAATGGCATGAATGTAATTTAGAATGAAGTATAAATCGCGTGAAAAATAGATCGAAATTTCGCTAAGTATTAAATCAGTAAGTCACTGTTCATGCCGAGAAAATTTTCGGTAGAGAGAATTGAATTGCAATTTGATTTCCTATACATTGATGAATTCCGTCTAAGTTTTGCGCTTGAAGAATTTTATCCGCTATTGTTAGCTACAGTGCAAAAGACTTAGAAAAATTTCCTAAGTGTTGAAGTTGAAAGCGTGACTGTAGTCGATCAGTTTTACAATCGAGAAAAATTCCATGTAAATTTACGATCGAGAAATTACGTCTCAGGTAAATTTACTATCGAGAAATTTTCTTCGATTGAATAAAATTCTCGATTTGAAATTTGTCGAGCGGTATGTGATTTTCGATTGAAAGTAGATTTATTTCGCTGCGATATAATTTTATCGAGAAATTAGTCAACGAAAGACTAAGTCAAACGTCGAGAAATTTTCCGATCAATTAGGTCCTAAGCGGCGAATTTTACGATCGAAAAATTAAGTGTTGAAAAATTAATTTTTCGCTGCTAAATTTTTGCGACCACATTGAAATTAAATCGAAAATTCTATTTTGCGATAATAAGCTTTACGCTCGATAAAATTTGCATCTAAATTGTCTAATCAGTGCGTAAGCTTTTCGCTCAAAAAAATCCTAATTAGATTTCTCAATGTAAGTAATTTTTTTCGGTCAAAATCTTCTATCTTAGCGACTAAATCAGAATTTTACCGATCGAGAAACTAATTCGACACAAACAGTATCTCAATTAAATCGGTATTCAATTAAGACTGTTTGCGATCGACAAAGTTCTTCGATGGCTTGAAACATTCAAATACCCAGTTTCATCAAAACTCAAATTACAGTCGAAGATGCAGATTTTCCGAAGATTCGTTCTACCAGATTCATAGAGAATATCGAAACTATCTTAAGTGCAGGAATTAAACTCAGATAAAGTTCAAAATCAAGCCGCAAACACTATAAAATAGTTCTGGTTTTTCTCAGTTTTTGAAGAACAGTCGAAAAATCTTAATTAAACGTGCGAAAAACTACAGAATTTGAATGCTAATGACTGGGAATCATACGCAAATGTCAAAAGAATCTCACTTCTACCTTAAACAGACAGTTTGGTGTTGAAAATAGAAAGATTTTTGAGAATTTTAAGCTGTCTGTGAAAGTTTTTCGCGAGAGATAATTTTTTTTTTTGCGATTAGGGTTGCGTGAGAAGAAGTTTTTCGACTGACAAAAGTTAAACTTTTATTAACTAGCATTAAGTCAATGTTGGTTGCGATTGGATGTTTTGCGATTAAATGGATCAGGCCCATTACTATTTGCGCTCGAGATTTGAAAATTTCCTCTCAATTTAAATTTTTCGATCGCAAATTATCGCGGCCAATCAAAATTTTTTCCAACACTGTTTACGATCGAGAAACTTATGATCGTGAATTAAGTCTTCTATCTAGTTTCTCGATGGTAAGTACTTCTAAAATTTTCAGATTGACCCTTATTTCAAAATAAAACCCTTTGAAGGCTCCCCTTAGTAATTAAAATAAATGCAATTAACTCCCTGTATTTTCTGTGTAGTAACGTCTAGCTCCCCTGATAGAAATTTAAAAATCTGTACCAATGGAGTTAATAATGGATCGCTGACTCCATACCGTCTAGAGATAAGCGTTAGTAATAATGGAGTTAATCAACACTTATTTTTGGCAATTTTATCTTTGAAAGATTTGGTCTTGTGTCTAGCTCCTCTCTTTGTAGTGTCGACGTCTCACTCCTTAATTTTGAAAGATCTGAAATGCTCAATAATGAGGCATACAGCTGTCGAGGGCCGCACAGACGTCAGGCTGACCGTGTAAAGATTAGATCTCCGAAGTCCTTGAAGGAGTTCTGTGTCCTGACTATCCAAAATTCTGCACCGGTCAGCATGGAAGACCACCTGGAAGCCTTTGTCACAGAATTGGCCTATGATGAACAAGTTATGACGGAGGCCTTCGACGTATGAGACATCTTTGATGGTCAGATTCTTCAGAATGATATCCCCAAGCCCTAGAATCGGGGCTGAATCGTTGTTCCCAAATCTGACTTTGCCGTTTGGTCGGTCTTTGTAGTTGCTCAGCAGCTCTTGATTGTCAGTCATGTGTGTGGAGCAACCAGAGTCGAGGTACCACACATGATGGATCTGCAAAAACAATTTAGAGAGCTTTAGGTACCCACTTAAGCATGGGTCCTCTCGGATTAGCAGATTTAGTTTTGGGTTCAGATATGACTCCTAAATCTATTTGTGGAAGAGTCTTAATAACCCATTTCACTTTTGAAAACGTGGGTTTGGGTTTTGCCTCTATAGGAGACTTGGCCCTTTTGGCTTTTGTCGTCCTAGGCGGAGATTTAGGAACCCATTTGGGTTGAACCTTATAGGGAAGGTTAATTTCAGCACGTTGTGGAAGAGTCTTTATGGCTGGTTGTTACCTACGAGTCTTCTTTGTGGCATTTGTTTCAGAATGATTAATTTTTGACGTAGAGCCTATTTCGAAGTTGGTGCTTCTAAAGGTGATCGGCTGAAGTGAATAAGTAGAAGCAACTATCTTAAAAGTGGAAATAGCTCTTTTATTTCTACGAGTGTCTTTTATATTGTAACAGGAGGAGTAGCATGCTCAGAAACATTTAAATCTAATGGCTCCTTCTTTATCTTAGTGCTAGGCACTCTAGCCTTTGTTTTTAGTGCTGACGCTACGCTCCCTCTAGACGTAGGTAAAATAAAATTAGTCATAGCACTTTTAACAGAACTATTTTTACAATTTTTATCTTCCAAAGGCGATTTTTCATTTTTCACGCTTTTTGTAATAGCGTGAGAGGTAGTTTGGGAGGACGAGGAAGCCTTGAGATTTTCCATCTCCTTAAAGAATTTTTTCTTTTCAGCTTCGAATTCTCTCGTTCTTTTTCTAACTTTGCCTGTGACTCCTCTATCTGTTTTATGATAGGGGTTTTGTAGAGAAAATTTTTATAATTAACGGTTTTAACTTCCTCGTGGTGTGTTTGAGAGTCACGAGGTAGAATTTGAACTAAATTGCAGACAGGTGTTAGAGTTTCTTTCCTATTTTTGTCCCTTTCATTTAGTTCTTTGTAGTCAAAGGGGATTTCTGGACCATGTGGACCTTGTCGAATAGATGAATCGAAAGTATTTTCATAAGACGATTCAGTAAAATTTCTAAGAGAGGTTATTCCTAAGCCCATGTGTTTAACATCGTATATTTCTTTCTTCTGTAACACACACGGGTTAGTGAAACATATGCCTTCTATAGGATTATAGAACTCTATATCCTTGGGCTTGTTAAAAAATATCGTCTGTTCGGACTGTCCCCTACGCGTAACTATATCGTCTAATTTCTTTACTTTGGCATATAGTTTCTTGCTTTCCTCACCTAGGAGAGCATAATTATTTTCCACGGTTAGTTTCGCGGCTTGACGGGCATCGAAATCCTAACTAAGCTTCCTCGTAGTTATCCTACAATTTAAAATGGCTTTCTCGTTGAGATTTATAACCAAGCAATCGTAGTTATTTGCTAGCCTATCTTTTAATTCCTTAATCTTTTCGCTCTGTTGTCCTAGTTGAGGTTGACTAGTCTCTCTAAAATGGAGGCTCTTAGTAGGTTCATCCATTTTTGCACTAGAGCTCCTAAGTTTTTGTTCGAGACTATCTATCTTCTCCTGAGCTCTCACAAGTTCATTCTCTACTTTCTTTATACTTTTCTGCTCACGTTTCATGTTAGCATATTGCTTTTGATATGATTCTAACATGGTCAATAATGTGGAAGGAGTGACTACCTCATTTGAAGACGTGGATGCGTTGTCGTCGTCCGTACGAGTGGATGTTTCGGCGTCCAATTCGTTGTCGAGACGGGCCATGAGGGCTAAGTTCCCTTCTTCGGAGCTCGACGTGTCCTCGAGCCATTGGTCCTGTTCGGCCATGAAAGCTACTCCAGCTTCTTTCTGTTTTGTCAATTGAAGCTTCGTGGAGTAGTAGTTTGCATCTCTTTTCTTCGGGAGAGTGCACTCTCTAGCGAAGTGACCTGCTTTGCCACAGTTAAAGCATTTGTTAGTCTCCTTGGGATTCTTGACCTCGGAACTCTCCGGAGCACGTTCTTTGTTCTTGGAGCTCGTAGTCCGAAGTCTATTGGCTGAGGTTGAAGACTTCTTCTTGAAGTACTTCTTGCGCATCATTTGTCCAATGAGAGCTAACTGTTTTCCAAGGCCTTTCATGTTCGGCTCGATGTCGGAGTCCGATTCATCTTCCGACTCTGATGATAAAGGTGGCCTAACGATTTTTTCCTTTCTTGATCTTGTGCTCCTCTTCTTCGAGACTAAGGCTACCGTGTCATCGGTTTGTTTGCCTTTCTGCTCTTTGGTAATCTCGCGGATATCATCCTCATGCTGAGCGAGATTATCGAACACGGCATGGACATCCAACTTCTCTAGATCTTTATTTTGTCGTATTTGAGTGGATATTTTCTTCCATTCCGTGGACAGAGAAGATAGAAATCTTATGTTTGTCTCCATGTTTGTCTTCGATTTCTATCTTTCTCATCTCGTTGAGAAGAGTGAGGTATCGTTGGTAGATTTCGTATAGACTCTCCTCCGGCTTTGCTTTGAATGAGTTGTAAGCAGTGAGAAGGTTCGCCTTCTTGGCCTTTATGCCAACTTCCATCCTTTGCATCATCCTATGCAGCTCATCCCACATCCCATTGGCCGATGTAAGGCAGTCGATTGTCTGTATATATCGTTAGGGATGCCCTGCGTGAGGTATTCATGGCTACTAGATCAGCCTTAGCTCGAGCTCTTTCCTCTAGAGAGTACTCTCTAGGCCCCTTTAGTCGCCTAGAAGCTGGAATTGCTGGAGTAGTTGTTTCGTCCCGGGGTACATGAACCCAGAACTGTGCCGGTCCCTCTTCAAGGGACTTCAGTAGATTTTCAGCTTGATACTTTAGAGCGATGAAATTCAGGAAGCAGCTTCTCCACACTGTGTATTCGCCTCTTTGCAAGATCGGCGGACGGTTGTCATTTCCGAGTGAGTATGCATCCATGTTTGTATTATAGTAGTCGAGTTGTTGAAGGATCTTCGTTGATTGTTTTGAGGGTTGAAGACGATGTAAAGTGCTTCACAGGTGACGAAATTTGTTAGTAGCGTTTGATTCGAAGACTAGATCGACAATTATTTTCAATTCAATCTTTAAAGTATGATCGAAATTAACTTCGTCGATATAGAATGTATTTACAGTTTTCGTGCGAGAAATTTTGTCAGCGGAAAATTTTACGAGCGAAATAAATTGCCCAAAATCGTTCAGTCGAGAAAATTTCCTGATCGTGAATTTATTTCGATCGTAAAGAAACAGTACGTTAGTACGTTTCTCGACAAGTCAAAATAAATCCGTTGACTAGAAAAGTTTCTCGCGTATAAATGATTTTCGCCTGGTCAAACGTTAAAAGAGGAAATGATTTTCGAGTGAAAGTTATTACGCATGCAAGGTCAAAATTGGTCTCACTCGAAAAAGTTTTTCGCTGAATAACGCTCGAGAAATTTTTTAACTAAAAATGTTTCTGCTGATGACGATTCTAGCGCTGATCGTATTCTGACCGAGAAAAATTCTCGCGCTAAGTTTATCGATCGAGAAACTAATCCGATATCAAACCCTAGCGAGAAAAAATTGAACAATCGAGAAAAAATTCACAGAATACGATTAACTCAAATTCGAGCAAAAACAAAAAATCAGATAGTGAAGTTTGAGGTAATTGCTCGCAATCAAGTACTAATCACACACGAACAAGCAATTAAACTTGTTACGAAGCAAAATATATCGAATTTGATCAAAATCAGAACGTGTTCTTCATGTTCTTCGTCAACAGTAAAATTTCAGAATCAAATTAATCAAAATTCGACGTTCAAACTGCTATTGATTTAGTCGCAATGATCATTTATCACTTAATCTAGCACTGAAACATCAGATTCAAGTCAATTAAGCACAGAATTAAGCTATTAGATCGAAAAACTTTTCGCGCCAAATCTGTTCTTCGATGGAACAGTGTTCGACATAAAATTTCGATCCAATTCTAACAATTTACGATTAAAAACAGAACGAATCTGCTCTGATACCAATTGTTAGGTCCTCAGATTAACAACTCTACGATCCTAGGCTAGAATTCATAGTAATTCGATCGTTTAGATAATCAATTGAATTCGATCGAAAAACTCAAGTTAAGAACACGAGAGAGAATTCAATTAGAGTGAGAAAGTTACTGTTGTTTCTCTCTCTAGAAATCGAATTGCAAGCCCTTCGGATCAATTCTCTAAACTTTCTCTATTAAGCTCAACTGATTTACATGTATTTATACCAAATAAACTTGGTATAAATATCAAACTAGTCCTAATCTAAGGACTACTATACAAAACGCCCCTAATTACAAGGACAACTAATGAAATCAAGCACAATTATAAATGGTATTCTACAAAATCGAAGAAGCAATTTCATAGAACGATAAATAGTCTAAACACGAGTTACGATAAACATATGTCTTAAATACGAAATAACCTAGCGTTCATCTAATCTCAATTCGGCGTGATTGCGTCGTTCTTCGTTCAATTCGGCATGATTGCGTCGTTGATCCGTCTCTCACGCTCCGGGACGTGTTTCCTTGTTCTTTTCTGCTATTTTTCGTCTCTTGAGGGTTTACGGTTGATATCTGGTAAGTATTCCCTCTTTCTGAGTTGAAATTGGGCCTTTATAGCGAAATTTGACGCGGTCACGGCATGGGACAAGACACGTCACGGCCGTGAAACTCTCGAGGCACAAAATGAGCTCACTGCCGTGCGTCACGGCCTGGTGCAAGGAGTGTCACGACCGTGACACTTTCAACAACTTTGCGACAGATTCGTATTTCTCTCAGAAGGAGGGGTAAACGATATCCGATTGACCCGAAATTTTAACCATAGATAGAAGATTTTCCAGTCTTGACTCTGACCAAAGGGATTCTCAATCCAAGGTCTAGATTGAGAGATATGAAGTTTTTAGTCCGTTGCTACTTTTCAGGCGGGCTTCACGGCCGTGATTGTGCTCTGCATCGCTTGGCATCCTGTTCTGCCTCTTGTCACGGCCTGGTGCAATGTGTGTCACGGCCGTGACGAAGACCAGTGTCCTTTGGCTTTGGTTCTGTCGATTGTCACGGCCTTTTGCAAGGAGTGTCACGGCCGTGACACATGACCGATTTCTTTATATTGCACCAATACTGCATTTTTCGCAACTATTGACTTTCAAAATCCGAGAATACTTAATCCGCGAAAATTTCTCTGTTTTTTACCTCACTGTCGCTTCATTTTTCTCAACCACGTACCCTTTAAAATACGAGAAATTTCATATACGAGAAATTTGATTCCGAGAAATTTTCTAACACGCGAAATTTGCTTACTCAGAAACCTTCATCTGTGAAATTTGCTCACTCTTCATAATCCGAGAAATTCCATATCCGAGAAAGCTTATTCCGCGAATTTTTCTAAGCCGCGAATTTTTTCAAGAAACTTTCTCAAATCACATTACAACACGCGACACCTTTTTCAAATCCGAGAAACTTTATATGCGAGAAATTTCATTTGAAGAATTTATTTAAACCGCGAAATTTTTATAACTTGCAAAATTTTCTTGCGAAGCTTTAAAATTCTCAACTTGCGAAAATTTTTATAACTTGCGAAATTTTTTTTTGCAAAGCTATAAATTTCTCAACTTGCGAAAATCTTTATAACTTGCGAAATTTTCTTGCGAAGCTTTAAAATTCACAACTGAGAATCATTTTCACATGCGAAACTTCAAAATCCGAGAAATTTTTCAACTGAGAATGTTTCCTCCGAGAATTTCTCTTTAAAACTCACAAACACCGAAATTTCTCAACACATAATTTCTCGGATAATCCTTCATACAATCACGTCTCTATCTGCGAATTTTTCTTTTCTGACGTGTTAAATTTTTTCTCGTGGTAAAATTTTCTCGGGGTAAATTTTTCTCAAACTTATTTAAGATTTGATCCTTACACTTTAGTCATATCACCCTATACCACTTTTGACATAAATTTTTTTTTTCTTTTTCGCCTCAATCTCGTTTTTTAAATTTCTAGAACTTCTCCTAATTTCAAGATATATTTTCCCTTCATACATTATCGACCATCACACACGCTCACTTAGTTCTAAGAAATTCTTTAAACGATTTTTTTCTCAAAACTTATATTTCTCATCTCGTTCGTCCGTTACTAACTTTCTTATCTATACAAGATCAAAACCACGGACGATTCGACTGCACCAACCATGTCTACCACGAATGACATCTCAACAGTGGGCTCCGACACCAGGCCACCGATGCTGCGACAAGGCGACTACAGCATATGGACAAACCGATTCCTCACGTTCATCAGGAACAAAGGCGCACCACTCTCTCAATACCTTCTGGACTCCATCTTCAATGGCCCAGCACAATTCTGGACGATCATCCCTGCACAGCCAAACGCCAACCCTCCCATGGATGAACGCCGCACTCCAAGAGGTCCCATCAATGAGGATGAAGAGGCTCGCGTACAGGCCAACGAGACTGCCAAAGGATACCTCTTCCAGGCTATGGACAACGAAGTCTACGCTCACATCGAGTGCTGCACAACTGCTAAGGAAATATGGGATGAGCTCGTGGAAATCATGGCAGGCAGAACTGAAAGTGCTCAGGGGAGGAAATCAGCATGTCTCTCGCAGTATGAACACTTCCAAGCCTATGAAGGAGAGGAGTTGCGTGACACATACCTCCGATACTTGAAGGTCATCAATGAACTCAAGAAAGCCAAGATCACGAGGGACAAGTTTGACATCAACAACCGCTTCCTTGCGAAATTTTCAGTCTGCGAAAATTTCTCACGAACATGTTTATGTGCTATCACTTGCGAAAATTTTCTCTATCTGCGAAACTTTTCCTTGATATGCGAATTTTCCATTACACAATCTGCGAAAAATTTCTCACGATATGTCTATGTGCTATCACTTGCGACAATTTCCTAATGCATGCAAAATTTTCTCTATCTGCGAAATTTCCTTGATATGCGAAAAATAACATTACGTGCGAAAATTTCTACATGTTACACTTAGCGAATTTTCCATTACATACGAAATTCTACCCAAAAATGCGAAAATTTTCTCAACATGTCTATGTGTTATACTTAGCGAATTTTCTCATCTCATATGAACGGCTTCAATTCCGAAATTTTCTAAGTACTAGTTTAAAAACATTGTCGATGCTTTCGTTTACAATTTAAGGCTACTTTCATGTTCATGTTCTCACGATTTAATCCGTACTAATCATATTACAATTACTGTCAAGCACAGATATGACAAACAAAGATCAAGGCACAATTGAAGCACTTGAGGCGGCTGCAATCCAAAGGGACATCGCTCGCATCGAGCTCAACATGCGTACCTATGTCCCACCAATCGAGCAGATCTTCCCAACAAGTCAATGGGCGGCCTTGATTCCCAACAATTACATGGTGGACTTAGACAGCTTTCGATGCGATGCCCCAATCATTATAGAAATCCTCAAAGGGCACCCGCTTCGACACGCCCTCACTCATGGCGAGCCAGAAGCACAAGTGTATCTTCAACAATTCTGGCACACGTTGCAGATAGCTGGACCACTCCACCTTGCAAAAAACTTATCCGCCATAATTGATCAAGAAACGGTGGTCCTCACTCGAAAGATACTCCAAGAGGTGCTTCAACTCCCTGTCTACTCCCCATACGACCCGCTACCAACCCATGAACAACTCATCGAGGACATAGACCGGCTGGGCTATCAACCAGAAACCAAGAAGAAGAAGGGCCCACTTGTCCTCAGTGAAGTCACCACCCGCAATCTACCTCAACCGTGGCAAACGTTGTACCTGCCGGTAAACAAATGCATGTCAGGGAAGCATGCCGGTCAGGACCGCGGGAACTTTCAAATCCTCACTATCCTCACCGGCATCGCCCACAACCGCAAGTACAACTACGCCGACATCATATGGATGGATCTCATCTCCATGATCCAACGTCGCGACCGGGAATCGCCAAGGGAGTCACAAACCGCTTCGTCCCCTACATGCGGTGGCTCCCAGCTCTCATCAGACATTTCCGCTTGCACTCCACCAACATTCGCCTCCGCCCGGCAACGGAACACTTCCAAATCCCCACTGTCGAGAAGTTCGCCAAGAAAAACACTCCGGCGAAAGATCGACACGCAATGATAATCCCAGACGACGTCCTCGCCTACGCCGACCCGACCAACCTGCACGTCCAAGAATACCGTGCCTCTACAGCCTCTTTCCATGAAAGCCCTCACCCACTATCCACTGTCCCTACGGAGCAGACCAACCCTCCTGCTCCTAACCCCGGGACTAGCCAAAACCCCACCACCACCTCCAAAAAGTCATCGAGTCATGCCGCATCCTCTTCCACCCGCGCTCCGAAAAAACGGTCGCGAGAGGATGACGTAAGCCGCCCCACGGAGCGTCGATCGAAACAAAAACACGATCGACCTCCTCAGCCACATATAAGCCGAGCCGAACCAATAGGTACAGGAGGTGATGTGTTCACCTCCCGAGTAGAAGACGTGGCATCTGGCTCAACCACGCAAACGACCCCACCAATCCACTTATCTTCCTCTCTACAGGAAGATATTTCATTCCACGAGGAGCCACGTATGCCATCGACATCCCACTTGGAGATAGTCGATGTTGAATCAAGCAGTCCCTCGCCTCAGACTGCATCCTCTTCATGCACATCGAGTGTAGTGCCCTCACTCCCCATAATTTCTTACGTTTCTAGGACACATACACCTTTTACCGCACTACAGAGTCTTCGTGATTCTGTCAGAACGCTCGGTGATGTCTCTGTGACTGAGAGCGGAAGACCTAGCACGGCCAACATCACAACAACCGTGAGCCTAGGCCATCATTCGATTGAGTCTGTCTCATCGATGATGCCAACGGGAAGTCTGAGTGACCCCGTCTTTTCCTGTCCTGTGCAAACGGGCGGCCGATCGGCTATCTTCTCTGATTCGGTGACAGTTGGATTTCTTCGTGATTCCAACTTGTTAAACTTACCCCAGTTCGTGACAGAGACCGCGTTAGAGACTTGTCTTCAAGAGTTTGCAAAGACTCTTGAGACGTCTATCCTCGATAAAGTCTACGCGCGTCTCGATGCGTCCACCATCGACAAAGGCAAAGGTGTGGCCCCGGAGACGCCACCACCAACTCAAAATGTGGACGCTGAAGCTGCTCTCTCCTCCATCTCCGCCAAGGAACTCTTCTACATCCTACGAGCAAGATTCGAGTCAATGACGGAACTCGACGAGGAGGAACAGCAAATGAAGAGGATAATGACTCAACCGATGACTTGCCGCACTCAAGGCGAGTCGAGCGGGATCAGGCGCGACGATCAAGACGATGATCAAGATCGCCACGAGGGGGAGAACAGGCCGCAAGCCTCACAAACTCAAGGACCCATACAACCGACGCCGCCCTCCTCCTCTTCACCTGAAACAACGCCCGTAGAAACCTCACACCACACTAGCCAAAAAGCCCACCCTATCAACCCCGAGTCACCAGCCAAATCACCCTCACCTCCACCTACTACCGTCTCCGAAACTCTAATCGTCACATTGGCATTAGAGACCACCTCCACACTGTCTCCACCCACCATCTCGGAACCTCTAACTGTTACATCGACGTTAGAGGCCACCACCATATCTACACCACCCGCCACCCAAATCATCCTCGCCAAAACCATCACCTCAACCGAACCACCAGAATCTCCACCACAACCATCCCCACAATCCAAAAACTCCTCCGACGCTACACCCTCGCCACCACATAGCCATACCCCTCTCAACATTGATTCCAACCTGGCTTCCGAGGACGTCTACTGCGCACAGAACGAGATCGAAGCCTACATTTTCAACGATGAATGGCTATACACGCCCGCCGATGCAGTAGCAGCTAGGAACTTGGTGGAAAATGCTCGAGGTCTGCTAATGGAAGCCTCGCTTACGCTGATCAACACCGCAGACGACGAGAACGGAGAGGAATACGACGCTGAACCGGCCGAGCTTGAGAACATCCTACAATTCCAAGCGCAGCAAACTGAGGCCCCTGCTGCTCAAACGGATGTGCCCACGGTGGATATACCGGAAGCACCGTGTGAAAACAAAAAGATAACCGCGCCGTTTCAAGAAGAGATCAGGAAGAGGATCTGGCGGCGCAAGGAGCAGATCATCACAACCTTCAACGAATATGAGCTGATGAACATTCAAAACTGGAGCGAGGAAAAGAAGAAGCTCTATCGATGGAGCCTTCTTTGCCACAAGTGCACAAAGAGGACGATGTCCGATGAAGAAAACCTCGCTCTGGAAATGAGTCGGGCCCCATCTGCAAAGTCACTGACCTTCGCCAAGAATCGAAAGGACGTGTTCACTATCCAGTGTTCACGGTGATGAGGCAGGACGAGAGCTGCTGTGAAGTAAGCGAGGCGGACTTCAAATATCTGCGCTTAGGTGATCTGTACAACATGCTGGAATCTATGAAGCAGTTCAGACTGAAGTTCGGGACATCTCGTACGGGCTGAACCGGTCACCATGGGTTATGTGGCTCTCAAGCGCCACATGCTCCGACAAGTCAGATTCTACGCCACCCACGACCTGCAGATGGCGGTAGAGCACAACCTGAAGAAGGTGAACCTGACTCGCCCATCTTTCAAGAACGCGAACGACTACCGAGAGGGCGATGTGATCGACGGAGATGATCCAGCGGTCGCCTACTCGAACTACAAGGGAAAGATGAGGCTACTACGCTACTCCGAAGTGGCAAAATTCTCGGATGGAACACTCACCATCATTCAAGACAAACTCATGAGAATTTGCCGCATACTTTCGGAAGAAGACCCACACTGCCGCTCCAAGTTCGCGAAGTTTATTGACGCCATAGCTGATCGAATCGTGCTTCGAAGGAATCTCCGTGCCTTCGAGTTCAAGTTAGGACTTCGCGAAACACACACTCGCTGATCCACCACCACAACGCCCAAGATCCAAGACTCCCAACAATTGACACAGAGGGGGAGATTGTTAGGATATTTATAGATTGTGTCAATAGTTTAAGTCTTGTGATTAAAATTGTAATTATCCCTTGGTTTTGGCTTTGGACTAGAATGTAATTATTTAATTTTTGGTGTTTGGGCCTTTAATATACCTAGGGTTATGTGGTATATAAGGTATTACCAACACCATTTGAAAGGTAATCAAAGATCAAAAGGCTTATCCTATTTTTCACACAATACACACACTTGAAGGTGAGAACCTCTCCCTTATTCATTCCATCAAAGCCTCTTTGATTCCTTGTTTGGTGCAATCGGGACCAACAACACGGTATGTGAACGCTTAGATAGTGAGGCTGGACCTTCTGGAACTTCCGGTGACTTTTGAGGGTGGTGTGTACATGGATGCGACCTGTGCGGCGGGTGTCATGTTTAAATACGTGTGTTTTTGTAAAATATGTTTGTATCGTATGTAAAATCTGAACAATGTTTGTATTGTAGTATAGTCGTGTATGGTGTGCTTTGTAAAATTGAAAAATTCTATCGGCGTTTCATATGTAATATATTTTATAGTTTTTTTTAGTCACGTAAATTTAGTGTAAGAAAATAGTAGTAGATGGCGGGGCGTCACAGTTGAGCCTCTTGGACTAGAGGCTTCTGTTCAAGCTCATGGACCACTGCATCGATCATCGCAGGGCTTGGGTGTTGTTGTTGGGGAGGGCTTACATTGAAGTCTGTCGGGGGCCCTCGAATCATATGTTCCGTTAGACGATTCTCCCGATGGTAGAGTTTATGGGGTTGGCGAGATGTAGCAGCTCGAACAGAATGGCCATCGATGGTTGATCTAAATCCGTGAGCTTTGGGTGATGAAAGAATTTGAGGCGTGGTGGCTGGTAGTTTCTTCCAGGCGGCAGGCGAGGGATGTTCTCGTGTATCTCCATGAGTTGTCTGATGATAACCGAGAACCATCTCGCATACGGCATGTTCTTGGAGCGCTTGTTCTCTTTTTGTCTGATCTCCTATGCTAGATCGTTCGTGGTGGCCGTTGCCCTTGTCAAAACCCGCGTGCTTCAGTGATAGATACTTGTTTATAATGCCCAAGAGTGTCTTCCATGGATGAGGAATCCCGTTGCTCTGCATTTGTGCGAGCTTGATGAGCGGCAGACGGTATCCCATTTGGAGGCAATCTTGCACCAACTCAGCATCTGTTGGTAAGGGGTCATAGTTGTGACTGAAGGGAGGTCGAGGATGAGCCCAAAGTCATTTTTGTTCATACTGATATGCCTCGTCCCGATCACCGTAGTGAAGCTATAAGCTTCTTTAACTACGACACTTTTGATGCGTCCCCAAAATTGTAGTAGGTAGACCATTGGCACTGATGCCGTTACTGCGAAGGCATGCCAGAGGGGATGGCCTTGTAGAATGGACACCGAAAGGTGGTCAGATCGAGTTAAAAATTGGTGTCCTGGACCTTAAGATACAAGGTCTTGTCGTAGATGTGGTTGTATGCAGGGTAGTGATCCATCTGAAAAACAATTTGAAAAACAAAAACATTAGTTCAAGAATTAATATTGAGTCAAAAATTTATTTTATCAAACCACAATAATCCATTATGTCATAGCGTGTCTGATAAACTTATAATTGAGATCATGACTGCACATGTGGTCATACGAAGTGAATTTTTAAGAGATAATAACATTTCGACATATGTGTATAAGATATATGTAATTTTGGTCGAAAAATTTCTAAGTGTTGAGCACTACTATTCACCCCATGAAGTTTCTCGCACGTAAAATTGAGTTTACAATTTTAATTTCTTAAGTGCAGATTTCTAATTCAAATCTCCGTTTTATTTTGCGATCGAGAAAGTTTACTCGTTATAGTAGGCAACAGTGAAAAAAACTTAGAAAATTTTCCTAAGTGTTGAACGTTATATGTGTAGTATTGTAGCCGAGAAATTTTTCGATCGTGAAAAATTTCCGTGTAAATTTACGATGGAGAAAATTGATTTCTGTGTAAATTTACGATCGAGAAAGTTTCCGCGCGTGAATAAACACCTAATAAGCGTCGATTCTACCTTAGAAAGACGAAAATCTGTTGAAAATTAAAAAGTTTTGAGGATTTTGAGACTCGTCTTTACTGTTTGAGTTTTTCGCTCGTGAAATTTCAGTCGACACTGTTATGAGGGTTTTGCGTGAGATATAATTTTTCGACTGCAAGCATTAGTTTCGTTTAAGTGGGCTGATTGGACGTTATCGACACTATCAATTTCTAAGCCCATTACTGTTTACGATCGAGAACCTTATGATCGAAAATAACATTTTCTATCTAGTTTCTCGATGGTAAGTGTTCTTATATTTTCAGATTGACCACTAATTGATTTAAACTCACATATTTTCGATCGAGAACAATCGAGAAAATTGACAGCGAGAAACTAGGTGACTCGCCGAGAAAATTTTCGATCTATCAAAATCATCGCTACGTACTATTACGATCGAGAAATTAAATTTTATCGCCACTGAAATTTTCGACCGAGAACAAAATTGAAATCGAAATTACTGTTTTCGATGGTAATCTTTTGTTCACTCAGTAATATTTTGCTCGCATAAAATCAAACCAGATTTCTCGATTGTAAGTATTTGCGATCTACGTTATTTCTCTTATTGACTAAGTCAAAGAATTTAGCGATCGAATAACTTTTACGATGCAAACAACAATCAAATTGAAAGTCGATTGAAACTGTCTATGATCGAGAAAGTTCTTCGACACCTTTAAACGTTTGAAAACCGAGTTTTAGTCAGACTTTCAATTGAGCTATAAGAACGCAGATAATTGATACCCTTATCACGATCGAAAACCCTTAAACTATCCTAGGATGCAGATTTTAACCATGATAAACACAGAAACATGTTTTAATCTCATCGAAATAGCATGTGTGTCTAAACTTCGTTTTCATCTACATTTTATAATCTTTTGCTTAATTCTGTGCGTAGATTTTCGATTGTTCCAATTGTGAAAAATACAGATCGCCCAAACCAGTTTTCTGCCGCGAGTCACGGTCAGCTACATCCAAGGTCACGGCCGTGACCTTTTACCATCCTGATTTTCTGACTTCGTTTTCAGCTCTGCTTCAGCTGCCGAGCTTTCTCCTTCCTTGAGCTGAGAATATCAAACTGCGTTGATTTTCTTCCTTCAAATTTAACACCCCCCCCCCCCGCAAGATGGAAGGTATAGGTTCCTTACTGACATCTTGGCTAGTAAGAACTGAGGCTGCGGGCCTGTAAGAGGTTTGGTAAACAGGTCTGCGAGTTGGTACTCTGACCTTACTGGTAACAGTTTGACATCACCTACTTCCACATGATGTCGAATGAAGTGCACATCTATCTCTATATGCTTGGATTTTTCGTGAAACTTGGGGTTCGAAGCCAGCATTAAAGCTAACAAGTTATCACAGTATATCACTGGCTTTTGAGACGTGCCAATCCCCAGTTCTTCAAGCAAATGTTTAAGCCATAGCTAAAACGGCACCAAGAGCCCTGTATTCAGCCTCCGTTGAAGATCTCGAAACCGTGGGCTGCTTCTTAGCTTTCCAGGTGATCATAGATGCTCCTAAAAATGTGCAGAAACCTGTAACCGACTTCCTTGTATCTCGGCAAGCTCCCCAATCTGCATCTGAGAAAGCCCTCAAGCCTAAATCCAATTCTGTGTCGGAAAAGATGCCTTGCCCAGGTGATCCTTTCAAATACCTTAACAGGTGATGTGCTGCCTTCAAGTGACTAGTCCTAGGAGCTGCGATGTATTGGCTGAGTTTATGAACTGCAAGGGTGATGTCAGGTCTCGTGAAGGTTAAATACAACAGTCTTCCCACCAGCCTTCTATACTGAAAAAGTTCTGCAAGCTGTTCTCCCTCATCAGCAGTCAACTTATCACTTGGATTCATTGGAGTTGTCAGGGGCTTTGAGTTCAGATATCCAGCCTCTTGTAGGAGCTGTAATGTATACTGCCTCTGAGAGATATATATGCCCTTTTCACTCCTTGCTACTTCAACTCCTAAGAAGTACTTCAACTCACCAAGGTCCTTCACTTTAAAACAGTTGCACAAAAAATCTTTGGCTTCTTGTATCAGCTCTGTGGAAGGGCCAGCCATGATTATATCATCTACATACACAAGGAGTAGTACGAGCTGATCACCCTGACCTTTAATGAACAATGTATGGTCGCATTGTGTTTGTCTGAAACCGAAGGCTTTAACTGAATCAGTGAATTTGATATTCCACTGCCGAGAAGATTGTTTCAGACCATATAAGGACTTGTGTAGTCTACACACTGGATTGTCAAGTCCTAGCTTGTCTGCACTGTAAGCAAGACCCTGCGGTAACTCCATGTAAACCTCTTCCAACAAATCACCATTCAAAAAGGCATTGTTGACGTCCATTTGGATCAAGTTCCAGTTCAGCTTTGCAGCTAGAGAAATAACCAGTTTAATCGTGTTAGGTTTGGCAACTGGCGCAAATGTGTCTATATAGTCAATTCCTGCCTTTTGATCATAGCCTTTGGCAACTAGTCTTGCCTTGTACTTCTCAATGTTACCCTCTGAGTTCAACTTTAGCTTATATACCCATCTATTTCGAATGGCCTTCTTACCCTGTGGCAGAGACACAATTGACCAAGTGCCATTTTCTTCTAGAGCCTTTAATTCTTCATCCATAGCTGTAATCCATTTCTCAGATTTAACTGCTTGTGTGTATGTCCTTGGCTCTTCTGCTAGGGAAATGCTGCTAACATAAGACTGGTCTATGGAGAAAGTCTCTGGTAAGACAAGTGGTCTGATATAGGATAAAGGATTCTCATTCCCGGTTGGGTATTGCAGTAATAGTCCCTTAAGTAACTTGGCCTCTTCTGCTCCCTTCTTACTCGGCTGTATGGCTCTTGTGGTTGAGGACAGCTTTGGGGCAAGGAATGACTCTGCTCTGTCTGATGGACTCCTTGGGGCAGAGAGCTTTCCAGCTCTGTCTGATGAATTCCCTAGTTTCGTCCCTCTGCATCCTGAGCAAGATCAGATAACTCTGTTGGCGCCTCTGGTAGCGGCTGGGAACAAGATGGCAGTGAGCATGCTGGCTGTGATGTGTCTGCTACCTCTGACTCTTCCATGTATGGTTTGGGTAATACATGAGATGGGAAGGGATCCCTCATTTCTGAGGTATGGCCTGCCTTGAATGGGAAGACATCTTCCTGAAATTTAACATCCCGAGAAATAAACACCTCCCTAGTTCTGAGGTCCATTACTTTGTAACCTTTGACTCCACTCGGGTAGCCAAGGAAGACGCACTCACGAGCCCTGGCATCAAACTTTTTTCTGCCTGCAGGAAGAGTGGAACAAAAACACAAACAACCAAAAATACGCAACACACTATAATCTACAGGTTTTTGAAATAACAGCTCAAAAGGACTCTTGTCATTTAGCTTAACTGAAGGGGTCCTATTGATCAGAAAAATTGCAGATAAGGCACATTCAGACCAGAATTCAATTGGGACACCAGATTGGAAATACAATGAACGAGCCACATTCAATAAATGTTGGTGTTTTCTCTCCACCACAGCATTTTGCTGTGGTGTCTGTACACATGACTTATGGTGCATAATACCCTTTTCTTTAAACAGTTCCTGCATATTGAACTCCTTAGCATTGTCTGTCCTCATGGTTTTAACCCTCCTACCGAATTGCGTTTCTATCAAGGCAAAAAAGAAGTGCATGACTTGTTTAACTTCTGATTTATGTTTAAGCATGAAAAATCCATGTGAATCTCGAGTAGTCATCAACTATAGTAAGGAAGTATTGATAGCCTAGGTATGAGGGAACATGGAATGGGCCCCAAGTATCACAATGTATAAGATCAAAAGGAGAGCAGACTTGCTTATCATCATTAGGGAACTTATTGCTTTTCTGCTTCAAGAGGGGGCAGATTTTACAATATGAGTCAAACAAACTGTCATGCTTCAAGGTATCTTTGAGTACATCTAAAACCCTATTGATAGGATGACCTGGCCTTTTATGCCATAGATCTCCTGTCATTTTATTCAAGAACTGGCACTGTGAAAGGTCAATGGAGGCAGTAAAGCGCAAATCTGCTCGCATGATATAAAGCCCAGCTACTTGATCACCCTTGCCAATCACTTGCATAGAGGGGCCCTGTATCTGAAACCTATTAGCTTCAAAAAGGAACTTACATGCACTACTGTTAGCCAAAGCACTTACTGATATGAGGTTAAAGTTAAACTGTGGTACAAAAAGCACATTAGTCAATGTAATGAACTGGTTTAGCCTAAAACTACCAGTTTTGTCTACTCTGATTATTCTACTGTCAGGTAATATTACTCTAGACTCTACTATCTCATGCAGGTCTCTAAGCATTCTTTTATTACCACAAACATGCATAGTAGCTCCAGAGTCCACAAGCCAATAATTAGAGTCAATTAGTTCAGGGAAATTAAAAGATAAGCATGAACCTGTACTCCCTTTTTCAGTTAGTTGTGTTGAATCTGCACTGTTGTGTGGATTGTTGGACACTTGCTGGCTGAGCAGAGCCTTTAGCCCTTGCAGCTGGAAGGGAGTTAGCTGTAGTTGTACCACAGCATCTCCACCATTAGTTGAGCTCTGACTGCCCTGCCCAAAAGGGTGCTCTACTTTTGCCACAGCATCACAGGTTGAGACCTGCTTTATCCGCCCATTCTTGAACCTGTTCTGCTGCCTATATCCTGGTGGAAAACCATGCAGCTGATAACATGTGTCCATGGTGTGCCCCCTCTTATTACAATGGGTGCATAATGGTTTTGCCAAGTCTTTCCTGGGATTGAATCCTCCCTTCTTAGTTGGAGGCTGACAGTCTGCTTTAGCCGTAAGCATGGCCATGTTATTCACTTGATCTTCCATCACACCTGTAGCACCTGGCACCATTGACCTTTGCCTTTCTTCTTGAATGAGCAGGGAAAAGACTTTATTGATGGCAGGTAGTGGATCCATCAGCAGAATCTGCCCTCGAACCTGTGAATAAGACTCATTCAACCCCATTAGAAAGGTAAGAACATACTCTTCTTTCATGTGGCTCTTGAAGACATTGATGCCCCCACAAGTACACTGATATGGTGGCCGAAAGCTGGCAAGCTCATCCCAGAGGGTTTTAAGCCTCGTGAAGTAAGTTGCCACACTACTTGACCCCTGAGTCAGATTAATGAGGTCCTTCTTCAGCTGAAAGATCCTTGGTCCGTTGGTCTGTCCATACCTTTCTTGAAGATCAGTCCAGACATCCTTCGCTGTTGAGTTATATAAGATACTCGCAGATATCTCCTTTGACACAGCGTTTAGGATCCAAGATATGATTATATTGTTGTTTCTCTTCCAAGAATTGACCTTATCCGTGTCTGTTGCAGCTGGCGGAACCAACTCACCATTGATGAAAGGGTCATTCGGATTACCAAAATTAATAGTTGTCACCATTTAGCTTTTCGTGTACAAGAAGCTGCCCCGAATTGTCATTGTTGCCAAGAAAGAAAGGGTCATCCGGATTACCAGAATTAATAGCAGCAGACGACATCTGATTTTGATTCTGTGTAGGAATTTGATCTTCATTGGTTGAATTCATCTCAGACGACATTGCTGGTGAACAATCTTGAAGTTGATGAACGCAAGGTACTTCAAATTAAAACCAAAAACTGCGCAGTTCCGAGAAATTTCTCTGATACCATATGAAATTTGGAACAAAACAATCAATATAACGTGGTTCGGATTTTCACAATCCTACTCCACGGGAGAAATCGGGCGATCTTTTATTATCGACGAGGAAGATACAAGATGGAGATTACACACACATCACTGTGCTACTTCGCGCCTAAAGATAAACCCTCACTGAGAGAAGATGAAATCAAACTGATTAAGAACATTCTTTTTGGATAATTAACAACTCTGTGAAAATGCGCTCTTTATATGCAAAGAGTCGATCCTCTATTTGGCGCGTGACATGCCGTTGGAATGCGTTCACGGCCTCGATTAGACACCTTCACGGCCGCGAAGGTGTCGAGCTCCTTTCTTTCAGCCACTGTCGATATTCACAGGCACGCGCAGTGACCTTCACGGGCGTGACGCCCAACAGATCGCCCAAGCCTTGTTTCTGCCGTGAGTCACGGGCACTCGCAGTGACCTTCACGGCCGTGACTCCCTACAGATCGCCCAAGCCTTGTTTCTACCGTGAGTCACGGGCACTCGCAGTGACCTTCACGGCCGTGACTCCCTACAGATCGCCCAAACCACTTTTCTGCCACGAGTCACGGTCAGCTACATCCAAGGGCACGGCCGTGACCTTTTACCATCCTGATTTTCTGACTTCGTTTTCAGCTCTGCTTCAGCTGCCGAGCTTTCTCCTTCCTTGAGCTGAGAAATATCAAAACTGCGTTGATTTTCTTCCTTCAAATTTAACAAAAGGTGCAAGAGTGTTGGTATGTGTTTTGTATTAAGCAAGTAGTAATTTCTAATTGTAAGCACGGATTAAGTTGATAAAGCCTCACTGTGGCATGAGAGGTTATTACACACAAGCGAGTATTTGCAAGAACTGTCCAAACATGGCATATGAGAGAGGCATTGATAGGATCAAAGAAATCATGTGGAACATGTGTACTGGAAAAATCATATGGGTTAGGTTCTTGCAATTTTAATGCAAAAGGTGCATTAGATTATGTACATTCATATCGCTGAGGTCCCTCAAGGCTGATTCACACTTGGGTGGGTGATGCTTCCTCAGTATAACCAATGATCACTCAAGGAAGGTATGGAGAGTCATTCTGGAAACTAAGAATGAAGCTCTTGAAACGTGTAAGCAGTAAAAGGTTTTAGTTGTGAAATATACCAACAAAATGATCAAAGTAACAAAAAATATACAACAATCTTGAATTTTGTTTAAGGACTTTAAGAAACAAACAAGGGATTCAAAGACATAAAGTCGTGGCAGGAACATCACAACATAACTGAACTCGCTGCAAGGTTTATTCGAACATTGAATGCGTGAGGTTTCTGTTGTGTTCAAAGCTACTACCTAAGGTGGTTTGGGCAGAGGATGCAACAACAATTGCTAAGTGTCCCTCGGCATTGTGGAATTCAAAACCTTAAATCACATGTGGCCAGGAACTAACATGGATTACATATATTAATAATTTAAGGCTCTAAAGTACATGTTTTTGGATTACCTTGAAGGTTAGAGGAATACAAGTTATGGTGCTTTACAAGGGGATGAGGAAAAGCATATTAAGTCGTAGTATTCCTTTAATAAAAGTATTAATTCTATACTCGAACAGATTCTAGAACATATGAATGTGTCTGAAGGTGCTGAAAGTTAAAGCTTAAGAAATCGAAATTGAGGTGCCTAAAAAAGAACATGATATGTTGAAGTGGATGTTAATCGAACATTAGAGAATTCTGAACTGATGGAGGATATGAACATATTGGGGTTTGAGTGAAGATAAAAATGTGCGTAAGAGGGGGCGAATTAGGCTTATAAAAATTTATGCTTCTTCATTTCACAAGTCCTAAGATGTAGTTACTTAGAAATACCTACTAATGCTTATGATAAGTATGCCTAACATATCCTAATTACGTCAGATGTGTGTCGGGTCTGCTACTGCAAAAAGGAAATAATTGTAAAGTAAATGCGAGACGGGAATTTTATAGAGGTTATATCCCCAAGTGGTGTGTAGAATACTATATTAATTGTGCATTGATTTAATTACCTGTTCTTGTAATTAGGGGCTTTATTTATAGTAGTCATTAGATTAGGACTAGTTTGATATTTATACCAAGTTTGTTTGGTATAAATACTTGTACAAAACATTGTGCTTAATACAGAAAATTAGAGAATTGATCCGAAAGGCTTGCAATTCAATTTCTAGGGAGAGAAACATTAGCAACTGTCTCACTCTACTTGATTTCTCTCTCGTGTTCTTACTTAGAGTTCTTCGATCGAATTACTTCTCGAGATCATTCTAATCGAATTACTTAGAATTCATGCCTAGCATTGATTGAGTTGATAACAGAGGACCTAACAATTGGTAGCAGTGCAGATTCGTTCTGTTTTGAAACGAAAATTGTTAGAATTTGATCGAAATTTTACTCTGTCACTGTTCCAACGAAGAACAGTTTTGGCGCGAAGTTGAATTTCGATCAAACAGTCTTAATTCTGTGCTTATTCGATCTGATTTTGATGTTTATGTGCTCGCATAAGTAGTACTAATCAATCAGGATTAGATCGGTAGCAATCAGAATCATGATTTGAGTCGAATTTCTTATTCTGTGAGATTACTGTTCGTGCGAAAACAGTATGAACGTGTTTTGATTTTCGTCAAATTGAACATTATTTGCTTCAAAACATGTTTAATCTTCTGTTCGTGAATACTCAGTAGCTGATTCCGAGCATATATCTGTAGTTTCATCGATTAATTTCCAGTATTTGCTTGAATCTGTGTTAAAATCGTATTCTGCGTTTAAACTGTGAATTTTAATTTTTCTCGCTAAGTCTTCGATCGAAATTAATTTCTCGATCGAAAACCTCTGTGCGAGAAATTTTGCTCAATTAGAATACGGATTAGTTACTGAAGTCGCTGTTGTCAAGGACGTGTTTAGAAAAAATTACGAGCGATAAAATTTTGACGAGAATTGACTATTTTGCAAAACGTTTTCTCTCGAAAACTTAGTCATTCACACATATTTGACTCTCGCCCGTAAACTTTTTCGGTCAACCATTTAGATTTGACTCAGCGAGAAACTCCTTAGGGTACTGTACCTCAACGACCAAAATCAATTAACAGAAATTTTGCGCTCGAAAATTCTGGTCAATCTTTCGAGTCTCTACATTGTGGATTCTGGTCAAAAATATTTTCGACGCTTAAAATTTTCGATCGCAAAACTTCACTCAATAATTTTACGATTGATCTCACTGTTTACACAATTTCTCAGCGTAAAATTACGTTCAAGTCGAACTATTTTCCGCTCGAAAATTTTGTAACCGTACCTGACGCGCGAAAACAGTACCATCTTTTCAAATAGAAGAAATTATTTTCGATCAAACTTTTAAGATTGAATCGAAACTAATTCTCGATCATTTTTAATCAAACGCTACTAACAAATTTGCTACTTGTGAAGCTTACTACATCAAAGTTCATTCATCAAAACTAATGAAGATACATCAACTCCACAAAAATTAAAAATAAAATTCTAGAAAAAGGATGGATTCATACTCACTAGGAAACGACAACCGTCCGCCAATCTTGCAACGCGGCGAATATACAGTATGGAGAAGCCGCTTCCTAAATTTTATAGCCTTGAAAGATCAAGCTGAAAATCTGAGTCACTCGAAGAGGGACCCGCACCGTTCTGGGTTAACGTAACCGGTGATGACACGATTACTCCTCAAATTCCCGCTACTGGGCGACTAAAGGAACCTAGGGAATACACCATCGAGGAAAGGGCCCGTGCAAAGGCAGATCGAATGGCTATGAACACACTTATGTAGGGCATTCCCAACGACATCTATAGATAGATAGACAGCCTCCCAACGGCTAAGGGGATGTGGGATGAACTGCATAGGATGATGCAAAGGACTGAAGTAGGCATCAAGGCCAAAAAGGCAAATATTCTCACTGCTTATGACTCCTTCAAAGCAAAGCCGGAGGAGAGTCTCTACGATGCATACCAAAGATACCTCACTCTTCTCAATGAGATGAGGAAGATAGAAATCTCGAAGACAAACATGGAAACAAATATCAGATTTTTATCCTCTCTGCCCTCGGACTGGAAAAAGATATCCACTCAACTTAGACAAAACAAAGATCTGGAGGAGTTGGATATCCATGCAGTATTTGATAATCTCGCCCAACACGAGGAAGATGTTTGCGAGACTCAGAGAGAGCAGAAGGGCAAGCAGGTTGACAACACCGTTGCTCTAGTCTCAGAGAAGCGTGGAACAAAGCCTCGCAAAGAGAAGACTGTGAAGCCTCCCTCATAATCCGAGTCAGAAGAAGATTCAGAATCAGATGCCGAGCCAGAAAGCACTGGGAAGCAGTTGGCTTTACTCGGAAAGATGATGAGCAAGAAATACTTCAAGAAAAAATCCTCATCCTCGGCCAACCGACTTCGGACCTCAAGCTCTAAGAACAAGAAACATGCACCAGAGAGCTCCGAAGTCAAGAACACTAAAGAGCCCAACAAGTCCTTCAACTGTGGCAAGTCTAGTCATTTTGTCCGAGAATGCATGCTTCCCAAGAAAAGAGATGCTACTCACTACTCCAAGAAGCTTCAACTCACGAATCAAAAGGAAGCACGAGTAGCCTTCATGGCAGAGCAGGACCAATGGCTCGAGGACACGTCTAGTTCTTGAGAAGAGAATCTTGCCCTCATGGCCCGCCTGGATAACACACCAGACGCCGAAACTTCCAACAGGATGGACGAAGACGACGCATCCACCTCGTCACAAGAGGTAGACTCTGCTTCTACATTGTTGGCCATGTTAGAATCATATCAAAAACAATATGCTAACATGAAACGTGAGCAGAAAAGTATTAAAGAAGTAGATAACAAACTTTCTAGGTCTCGGGAGAAGATAAACTGTCTCGAGGCAGAACTTAGAAGCTCTAATGCTAAAATAGAAGAACTTACTAAGAGTTACATTTTAGAGAGACTTGTCAACCTCAACTAGGACAGCATAACGAAAATAGGCTAGCAAATAACTACAATTTCTTGGTTAGGAATCTCAATGAGACAGCCACCCTTAATTATAGGATAACCGAAGCTACCACTAAGATCACCAACTTAGAAGCTCAATTAGAAATATCTAGTACTAAGGTTAGTGAGCTTAGTAAAGATCTAGATGCCTGTCAAGCTGCCAAACTGACGGTAGAAAATAATTATGCTCTCCTAGGCGAGGAACGCAAGAAGTTATATGCGAAAATTAAGAAATTAGATGATCTTCTTACGCGTAGGGGACAATCTGAACAGACGATATTTTTAAACAAGTCCAAGGATATAGAGTTCTATAATCCTATAGAAAGCATAGGTTTCACTAACCCACGAGTTCTACGGAAAAAGGAAGTATATGATATTATGAACATGGGCTTAGGAGTAACCTCTCTTAGGAATTTTACTAAAACGACAGAACAGAGTACTTTAGACTCATCCATGAGAAGAGCATCACATAAGCCTGAAATCCCCTTTGACTACACAAACTGGATGAAAGAGACAGAAATATGAAACCTTCTTTAACACCTGTCTGTGATTTAGTTCAAGTTCTACCTAATGAATCTCAAGCACACTACGAGGAAGTCAAAGACGTTCATTATAAAAATTCTCTCTACATACCTCCTATAATAAAACGGATAGAGGAATCTCAAGCTAAATTAGACAAAGAAAGAGAAAATTTCGAAGCTGAAAAGGATAAGTTTTTAAACGAGATGGAAAATCTCATGCTATTATGAAAAGCGTATTGAAAAATCACCTTCGAAAGATAAAAAGTGCATTAATGATTCTGTTAAAAGTGCTAAGACAAAAGTTACTTTACCTACGTCTACAGGGAGCGTAGTGCAAGCACTAGAATCGAAGGCGAGAGTGTCTAGTCTTAAGAAGGAGCTAGTAGATTTGAGTATACTTAAGAATGACACTCGTAGAAATAAAAGAGCCATTTCCTCGCTTCAAATAATTGCCTCTCCATGTACTCTACAGCCTACCATTCTTAGAAGCACTAATTTCGAAATAGGCTCTACATCTAAAGCTAAAATTAATCATTCTGAAACAAATGCCACTAGGAAGACTCGTAGGAAACAAGATTCAGCCATAAAGAAAGCTTATGGCGCCGTACATGCTTGTACTCACCTAAGGTATCCTGTAGAGATTAAATCCCCCAAGCACCTTAGGAGATTATCACAAGAAAAAATCTTCTCCCCGATCAAACCTACCAAAGCATTCGTACGTGCTGAAATTAGCCTTCCCTGCAAGGTTCAACCCAAATGGGTTCCTAAATCTCCGCCTAGGACGACAAAAGCCAAAAAGGCCAAGTCATCTAAAGAGGCTACACCCAAACCCACTTCTCAGCAAGTGAAATGGGTTATCAAAACTCCCTCAAGTAATTAATTTAGGAACTATATCTGAACCTGAAACTATATCTGCTAATCTGAGAGGACCCATGCTTAAATGGGTACCTAAAGCTCTCTAACTTGTTTTTGCAGATCCATCATCTGTGGTATCTCGACTCTGGTTGCTCCACACACATGACTGGAAAACAAGAGCTGCTGAGCAACTACAAAGACCAATCAAATGGCAAAGTCAGATTCGGAAAAATGACTCAGCTCCCATTCTTGGATGTGGGGACATTATTTTGGACAATCTGACAACAAAAGATGTCTCTTATGTTGAAGGCCTCCGCCATAACTTGTTCAGCATAGCCAATTCTGTGATAAGGGATTTCAAGTGGTCTTTCACGCTAACCGGTGCAGAATTTTAGACAGTCAGGACACAGAACTCCTCTAAGAACTTCGGAAATCCAACCTTTACACGATCAACCTGACGTCCGTGCGCCCCTCGACAGCTGTATGCCTCATCTCTTAGATTGATTTACAGAGGAACAGCTTATGGCATCAACGACTGTCTCATCTGAATATGAAAGCTCTCCAATGTCTTTCAACGAAAAAGTTGGCTCACGGTCTTCCAGCTATACTACTACAAACGGAGCATCAATGTTCGGGCGTCTCATCATGTTGAGATAATTGCGTCTACTTCTCGACCATTGGAACTAATCCACATGAACCTCCGTGGGCAAATGCAAACACAGAGTATCAATGGACGCAAGTACGCGCTAGTGATCGTCAATGATTTCTCTCGCTACACTTGGACAACGTTCCTAACCAAAGATGAGACAGGGCACTTGATTATCAACTTTGTGAACACTACTCAAAATCTGCTGCAACAGACAATTCAAGTTATTCGAACAGACAACGGCACTGAGTTCAAGAATAAACATCTCAGTGAGTTTTATCAGAAGCTTGGAATTAGTCAACAATTCTCAGCCGCAAAAAACGCCTCAACAAAATGGGGTCGTTGAAAGGAATAACAGAACCCTAGTGGAACCCGCTCGTACAATGCTGATCTATTCCGGCCTCCCACATTTTATTTGGGCTGAAGCAGTTAATACCGCCTGTTTTACCCAAAACAGGACGGTGGTTCACAAATGTAACGTCCCGTCCCATACCGGGTGTCACTGTAGCATCGGTCGCTACAGGGACCAGTGAGGTTGGGCCCACCACACTTCGACTAATAGTCTGGCCCCACTGTACCAACATTTAACCTTTCAGCGTGCTTAGTGCACTCGCTCACACGCACCCTGAGAAACTTCCCAGGGGGTCACCCATCCCTAGATTGCTCCAAGTCAAGCACGCTTAACTTCAGAGTTTCTATAGATGGACTCCCGAAAAGGTAGGTCGACCTTGGTGATATGGGTAGTACTATCAATTCTATTATACGATTATTAGTCTGACACGCCCATACATTGTTAGTCTCAGGATCCCCTCTCATTCTGGTATTGGATCGGTTCGTTCATGTGCCCCTTCGCCTAGAAGCCTGCCAGGAGCCGCTCATTGTCTGTGTACCGGCGATCACTCCCCACCTTCTTCAGCCCCGGGCGTCACATGCCCACTAGCTTCCGCCTGGTTCGTCCCCGAACCAGCACCGTACTACGAGAGGTTGTGCTCTGATACCACCTGTAACGTCCCGTCCGTACCGGGTGTCACGGTAGCATCGGTCCCTACAGGGACCAGTGGGGTTGGGCCCACCACACTCCGACTGATAGTCTGGCCCACTCTACCAACATTTAACCTTTCAGCGTGCTTCGTGCACTCGCTCACACGCACCCTGAGAATCTAGAGATGGGGGTCACCCATCCCTGGATTGCTCCAAGTCAAGCACGCTTAACTTCGGAGTTTCTATATATGGACTCCCGAAAAGGTAGGTCGACCTTGGTGATATGAGTAGTACTATCAATTCTTTTATATGATTATTAGCCTGACACGCCTATACATTGTCAGTCTCAGGATCCATTCTCATTCTGGTGTTGGATCGGTTCGTTTATGTGCCCCTTCGCCTAGAAGCCTGCTAGGAGCCGCTCATTGTCCGTGTACCCTGGCACCGGCGATCACTCCCCGCCCTCTTCGGCCCCGGGCGTCACAACAAACAGTTCAACAAGACTCCGTACGAGATTGTGAATAACAGAGTGCCCAACATCTCATTCCTAAGTCTTCGGATGCAAGTGCTTTGTGGCGAACGACAGAGAGCACCGTGCTAACTTCGACCCTAAAGCATTCGAGGTAATTTTCGTCGGGTATTCTACAACATCAAAAGCGTACCGAGTATACATCAAGTCCAACCGAACAATTAATGAAAGCTATAATGTTACTTTCCACGAAGTGGCAGAAATGGCTTCTGAACAAAATAGTTCAGGACCCGTGCTAAACCCGTTGGCTTCTGACAACCTCTCAGAACCCCTATTCACCGGTGTGTTGGCACAAAATCAACAGGAGATGGCAATAACACAGCAATCAACGCCAGACGAAGCTCTAAGACTTGTGTTAGAAGACTTGGATTCCCTCTTTGAGCCTCTACATCAGCCAGTCACCGTCAATCCTACACCCGACGTGGCTGATGTACCATTTCTTCAACAGTCCCTACCTCACCCGATTCAGATTTGCCGCAGAACAATGAAGACTCTACCGTGGGTGTTGAGGAAGAATCATCAGTGTCGTTTCCACCCAGTACAGATTTTGAACTTCCTCACACGAATGAACAATCGGAAATCATTGGAATCTAGACCCACAAATGGCTGATGCTTCATCTTCAGCTTTGCCGCATGAGCGCAGGTGGACTAGAGCTCACCCGGTTGGTCAGATAATTGGCGATCCTTCGAGTGGAGTAAGGGCACGACATCAACACAGTCTTTTCAGCTGCTTCTTAAGCCAAAACGAGCCTACTAAGGTAGCAGACACACTTCAAGACCCGGATTGGATAATTGCAATGCAAGAGGAAATCAACCAATTCGAACGTCTTCAAGTATGGAAATTAGTACCCCGCCCGCATGGGAAAATTATCATCGGAACAAAATGGGTATTCAAGAACAAATGAAAATGGCGAAGTGATTAGGAACAAGGCACGATTAGTTGCAAAGGGATACAACCAACAGGAAGGTATTGACTACGACGAAAAATATGCTCCTGTTGCCCGGATTGAAGCCATTAGTCTCTTATTGGCTTATGCGGCTCACAAGGACTTCAAGGTCTATCAAATGGACGTTAAAACCGCCTTCCTCAATGGCGTACTTAAAAAAGAAGTCTATGTCGCTCAGCCAGACGACTTCGTTGATCAAGAACATCCCGATCACGTCTATCGATTGGATAAAGCTCTTTACGGACTAAAACAAGCCACACGTGCTTGGTATGATGTCTTGAGTAACTTCTTCGTAATGTCTGGGTTTATTCGAGCAACAGTCGATATGACCCTCTTCATCAAATGGCAAGACAAAGATCTCATGGTCGTCCAAGTTTACGTCGACGACATCATTTTCGGTTCAACAAATTCACGATTGTGCAATTTGGAGATCTCATGAAGAGTAAATTCGAGATGAGTAGGAAAGATGCAATTCTTCCTAGGACTTCAAGTCAGACAGCTCGATGACGTGATATTTATCAATCAAACAAAATACATTAAGGATATCCTGAAAAAGTTCCATCAAGATTAGAGCAAGCCTCTCAGCACTCCCATGTCAACAAGCTGCAAGTTGGATGCCCATCCCACAGGAAAATCGGTCGACATCACACTCTATCGCAGTATAATTGGATCTCTTCTCTACCTCACTTCTAGTCGGCCGGATATCGCGTTTTCCATCTGTCTCTGTGCCGCTTCCAAGCCGATCCCAAAGAATCTCACATGCTTGGGTGAAGCGTATTCTTCGCTACCTTAAGGGCACAACTACCTTAGGACTATGGTATCCTAAAGGTACGAATTTCAAACTTATCGGCTATACTGACGCTTATTATACAGGTTGCCGAATGGACAAAAACGCACCTCCGGTGGCGCTCAGTTTCTTGGCGAAAGGCTAGTCTGCTGGTCATCCAAAAAGCAAAACTGCGTCTCAACCTCAACGGCTGAAGCTGAACACGTCGCAGCCGCCGGCTGTTGTTCTCAGATGCTATGGATGCGGACTCAGCTTCGCGACTATGGGCACATTTTAAATACTATACCCATATTAGTAATAGCCAAAGTGTCATTGGGATTACGTGCAATTCGGTTCACCATTCACGCACGAAACACAGACATTAGATATCACTTTATCAAGGATCCCGTGGAAAAAGGCACCATAGACATGTACTTTGTGAACACGGAAGATCAACTAGCCGACATTTTTACCAAGGCATTGGATGAAAAACGATTCCAATTCCTTGTCGGAAAATTAGGCATGTTGAATGTTTCGCTATATGTGCATTACCTGATCTTTTGTTCTATTAGATGCTCTATTCTATGTGTTTTCTATGCTTACATGTTTTATCCTGCGTGAATATAATAAATAATAAAAAAAATAAAATAATAAAATACTATACATATACCTGTAATATAGGGGAATGACGAAATCTTTAGGATGCTCGATCTACGTCACAATTTGATTTCCCTGGCATGCGACTGAATGCTTACTTAATTTTGTCGGTCTAAGTCGCATTCTTGTCCAAAGCTCAGATAGTTTGCTCCACTAGACACAAAGCCACTTTACATAAGTGACGATTCTGGCCTGTTATTTTTCCTATCTATTGATTTATTCTTGAGCGAGTCACACATCAATTGCTTGTCTTAACTAGTGATTCTGGGCTTCATACTCTTCTTTCGTTAGATCCTTAGGAAAATGATTAGAGCACTTAGGAAATTCCTCACTTGGCCTTCAATATAGAAAATCTCAATCCTTTCGTACAGCCTTTAGTTATCCATTTTGAACCTTCTCCAATATCCTTTTCTTCACTTGAAAATCCTTTGAGCCTTCAACCGACACCTAAGTCTTCGATGGGATATTCAATCGAGAAAAGGAGGCGGAGAAAAGGAGACGACAAAGAAAAAAGATGACAAAAGAAGGTGGAAAACGCACACGAGGAATGCCCAACGCACAAAAAGCAGTCCAAAAGAACCTATCCCTCGACTATCACAATCGTTAGAAGGGGATATGGATCTTGCTGCGAACTTCTCCCCACCATGACGGTTGCCGGTCTCACCAGGCGATGCAAGAGGCGGAGGAGGAGTTGAATGGACCCCCGGCATCACTACAGCACGAGGGAAAACTTTATCTCACTGAGGAGCAGTGGGACGCGCAACGGAAGTAGCGAGAGGCGGAGAACCATTCACGCGGTCGTGGCACAAACAGGGGAGGCGGCCGACGCGGGCGCGGTCGTGGGCGAGCTGGCGAGTTGTCGAGTGGGCCGGCTACTTCGAACAAGCGCGCAGGCGACGAGTGCCGAAATTGTGGGAAGCTGGGCCACTGGGCCCGGGAGTGCTGGTCGAAGCCCAAGAAGGCGTAGGCCCATGCAAGCCACGAAGAGGAAGAGGCCTCACTTCGTCTCGCAAAGTGCTCCTCCATTCTCTCCCCACCGACGCCGCAATCGACGGCGACTTCGTCGACGTCGTCCATGGCCCAGATCGAGATCCGCGAAGAGAAGGTGTTCGCGTAGCTCGGGGAAGAAGAAGAGGAACCGGAGGCGGAGACGTGGGTCCTGGACTCAGGGGCAACCAATCACATGTCCGGGTCTAGGACGGCCTTCTCGAAGCTCGACGTGGCGGTACGAGGCACCGTGCGTTTCGGCAACGACTCGGTGTCACGCATTGAAGGATGGGGCACCGTCATCTTTGTATGCAAGAACGGGGAGCTCCGTTCATTCGCCGGTGTCTACTTCATTCCACGGTTGACGACGAACATCGGGAGTCTTGGTCAGCTCAACGAGGTCCACTACAAGATCGAGGTCGAATATGGCATGATGCGGATTCGGGACCTCGGCGGCATGATGCGAATATGACAAGGGTGACGCACGAGGCGAACCGTCTTACCTTCTACGGATCAAGATAGCATCGCCGATGTGCTTAACGGTGCGCGGGCGCGGCGACGAGGTGGCATTGCGCTGGCATGATCGCTTCGGCCATGTCAACATGGCGGCGCTCCGGAAGCTAGCTCGAGAGGAGCTAGTGCGTGGGCTGCCGGAGATCGGACAGGTGGACCAGCCGTGCGATGCATGTCTGGATGGGAAGCAGAAGCGCATCCGATTTTCGGCGAAAGCGGAGTATCGTGCGAAACAGCGACTTAAGCTTGTGCATGGCGATCTGTGCGGGCCAATCACACTAGCAACCCCAAGCGGCAACAGGTACTTCTTGTTGCTCGTCGATGACCTTAGCCGTTTTATGTGGGTAGCCACCATCCCTTCAAAGGATCGTGCCGCGGCTGCCATCAAGGAACTCCAAGCACGGGCCAAGGGGGGAGTCCGGGCTGAAGCTGGGGGCACTTTGGATCAATCGTGGTGGAGAATTCACGTCGATCGAGTTTGCGGAGTACTGTGCGGGAGAAGGGATACATCGCCAACATACTGCACCATACAGTCCGCAGCAGAACGGCGTGGTCGAGCAACGGAATGGGACGGTGGTGGCAACAGCGAGGAGTATGCTTAAAGGCGAAAGGGCTGCCGTGGTGGTTCTGGGGCGAGGCCGTGACCACCGCGATATACATCCTCAACTGATGCCCAACGAAGAGCGTGGACGGCATGACGCCGTCCGAAGCGTGGGATGGGAAGAAGCCGGCAGTGCATCACCTGAGAACGTTCGGCTGCATCGTCTACGTACGGAACACGACGCCGCATCTGAAGAATCTCGAGGATCGTGGCTGTAAGATGATCTTCATCGGCTACGAGCGCGGCTCCAAAGCGTACCGCGCTTACGACCCTATCACGAAGCGTGTCCACGTGATGCGTGACGTGGTGTTCGACGAGGGAGCACAGTGGGACTGGGACTTTGTAGAGGTCGATGGCAAGCCGAACGGCAACGACGACGTGTTCACGGTAGAGTACTCGATCGCGAACCAACGACCTTCGGTGGCTGATGGCACTGAGGAGGCACCTAGAACCACAACTGAGGAGGATGAGCTGACACTGCCGGCATCGCCTCATGTTGGTGGGGAGGTGTACCTGCGGGATCCAGCGGGGCACAGGAGGTGGAGTTCGCCTCACCACCGAGCGAGGCCGGCGAGCACCTAGATGCCGACCACAACGACGATGCTCCCCTTCGATTTCGGAGAATCGACAACATTATTGGGCCGGCTTCGCGCCACGGGCACTGGTGGCGGAGGAGCTCTACGCCATGAGCTCCGACGAACCTGCGTCGTTCGCCGAGGCAGAACGCAGCCCTAGCTGGAGAAAGGCGGATGGAGGAGATGGACTCGATTGAGGACAATCGGACGTGGTCTCTCGCCGACCTCCCGTCGGGCCGTCGAGCGATCGGCTTGAAGTGGGTCTTCAAGGTGAACAGGGACGAGCACGGGGCGGTGTCCAAGCATAAGGCACGCCTCGTGGTGAAGGGTTACGCACAACGGCACGGCATCGACTACGACGAAGTGTTCGCACCGGTGGTGTGGCTGGACTCGGTGGGCCTAATCATCGCCCTTGCGGCGCACGAAGGATGGGAGGTGCACCACATGGATGTCAAGTCGGCGTTCTTGAACGAAGACCTGGAGGAGGAGGTCTACGTCGAGCAGCCGCCGAGGTTTGTCATCACCGGCAAGGAGCACAAGGTGCTCAAGCTCCACGGGCTGTATCAAGCACCACACGCATGGAACGCGAAGCTGGACAGCACGCTGTTGTCGTTCTGCTTAAGGAAGAGCCCGTCAGAACACCCCATCTACATCAGGCAGAACGACGGCAAGCAGCTAGTGATCGGGGTCTATGTCGATGACCTCGTGATCACCGGCTCGAACGGCGGCGACAAGTCATTCAAGGAGGAGATTGCGGCCGCATTCAAGATGAGTGACCTCGGCCTGCTTCACTACTACCTCGGCATCGAAGTGAAGCAGGGCGCGAGGAGGATCTCCTTGAGCCAGGGCGCTTACGCAGGCAAGATCCTGGAAAAGAGCGGCATGGCAGGGTGTAACACATGTCACGTGCCCATGGAACCGCGCCTGAAGTTGAGCAAGCTCAGCACAGAGCCGCCGGTCGCCGCAACGGCATACAGGAGCGTCGTCGGGAGCTTGAGGTACTTGGTCAACACTCGCCCTGATCTAGCGTTTGCGGTTGGCTATGTGAGTCGGTTCCTGGAGGATCCACGCGAGGATCACCTCACAGCTGTGAAGCGCATCCTGCGCTATGTGGCTGGGACCCAAGATTGGGGACTCTGGTTCGGTAGGAGGGAAAAGGAGGAGCCTTATCTGACAGGATTTAGTGATAGTGATTACGCCGGGGATGTTGATACAAGTAAAAGCACAACTAGCGTGATTTTCTTTCTCAGTGGCAGCCCGATCACCTGGCAATCCATGAAGCAAAAGGTGGTGGCTCAGTCCAGCTGTGAGGCAGAGTATATTGCAACTGCTAATGCTGCTTGTCAAGCATTATGGCTCGCTCGTGTGTTGTCCGAGGTGCACGGAACAGCAGCAGGGGTGCCAATGCTGAGGGTGGACAATAAGTCCGCCATTGCTTTGATCAAGAATCCGGTACTCCACGGACAGAGTAAACACATTCGAGTGAAATACCACTTCGTCCGGGAGGCCGCAGAAGAAGGCTTGATTGATGTAAAGTTCATCAGAAGTGAGGATCAGCTGGGCGACATTCTGACGAAGCCGCTTGGAAGGACCAATTTTCATGAGCTACGGGGCAAGATACGCATAATCGACATCAACGGTGGACACAAAGCTTAGGAGGAGATTGTAGGAATAATCCTTGTGATCACTTTCCTTAATTAGCTTAGGCATAGTTTAGGAGAATATACTTAACTTAGTAGGTGATTGTGTTTTCCTTATTAGTTTAGGCTAAATTAGTGGCCTGATTGTGGGCATTTATTAGTTTCCATGTAAACGTCTATTTAAGCAGTGCAAAGACTACAGAAAACGCGGCAGATTTTAGCAGCACCAAAACGAGATCGTGTTCACTTGTGTTCGCGTGAGTTTTTCCAACAACCTACGCTATCGAGCGAGTGGATAGAACCCGAGAGGAACTAAGCGAGAGCGACATACCGTACATCCCTACTGATGAGGTATACAATCTCTATCAGCTGTACGTGGAGAAGTACAACGGCCCTCTTGGCTTCATCAAGAAAGAAGGACTCGAGGGTCTCTACCGGTTCATGATGCGCCAAGTCAAGTACTTCGGCGCACACGACCTTCAGATGGCTCTGGAGAGAAACATGAAGAAGGTTAACATGACCGCTCCACTCAACAAAGGACCTGAGATTGAAGGGCTTCCCAACAAACATGTGCACATAAGTTCAGTCCTAGGCATAACCTACCACAATCCAATTGCCAAGAAGAATAGGTTGATGCTGAAGACTGAAATCAACAAGTTTTGTGATGGGACGCTCAAGGTCATCAGGGGGATATAGAGCAGAGATTGGAAGAAATCAATAGAGATACGATGCTGAGAATCCATCAGTTCGTGAGAGAACAGCCGCTCCTAATGGAACTATTAGAAGATATCGAGGAGCGTCTGGAGCTGATGAACACGCTCAGGAACTTTGAGCATGCGCTGGGCTTGCGCACTATTACGCCCGATGAGAACAGACTGCGCGAAAAAGAAATCAAGCACAAAGGGGGAGATTGTAGAATACGATTTTAATTGTGCATTGATTTAATTACCTGTTCTTGTAATTAGGGGCTTTATTTATAGTAGTCCTTAGATTAGGACTAGTTTGATATTTATACCAAGTTTGTTTGCTATAAATACTTGTATAAAACATTGCGCTTAATACAGAAAATTAGAGAATCGATCCGAAGGGCTTGCAATTCAATTTCTAGAGAGAGAAACATTAGTAACTTTCTCACTCTACTTGATTTCTCTCTCGTGTTCTTACTTAGAGTTCTTCGATCGAATTACTTCTCGAGATCATTCTAATCGAATTACTTAGAATTCATGCCTAGGATTGATTGAGTTGATAACAGAGGACTTAACATGGTGTTCACTCCTCTCCTTGAGGATTGCTCCTCAAGAGTTTAACCAATCACTATAATGCACGTAGCTGGATATAAAATTGATTGATTAGCCCAATACACAACCGTAACAAGTCGAACACTAGATACACTAGCTTACCACACGCCGAGTTTCGTTTCTGGAAATCTACAATTCCTGTCAGAACACAGCTCGGTACCGAATGGCCCCCGAAACTCGTCATTTCCTTCACGCGTGCGTAAACATCGACCTTGCCTCCTTGGTATTGCTCAGGTCCGAAGACAACACACCCGAAGACACAATATATGGTGGGAGGTTGGAATATCGCAGTGCAGTCAGTACTTCGCAAGTGATTACTCAGGTAGGCAGAAAGCTATCGCAAATGAACGCTCAGGAATCTCTCAATAATGTTTTGGCTCAAAACTCTCATAGTCGTATGTTCGCAAATTCTCGAAAATAAGAAGTGTTGCTCATATATAAACTTTTTCATTCAACACTTTACATGGAAAATCAGATCATAATCACCAAGTAAAGCGTATCATCCATGTAATTTTTGTGAATCAACATGCCATTTAAATCATACTTATCATAAATCGTCACACCTGTCATAAGCTTCAAATAGCATGATTGTAGTCCGCATAAGGCTCAGATTCGTATTCAAGGCAAAATCAATTATTTCGATGTGATAATTTCCATAACAACATTTACTACATGTGATAGCTATCTGTTTATAGAGTAAATCAATCCAGATTCGTTTTTCATGTTTAGCACATTAAATAGCATCAGATCAATATATTTACCATGTTTAGCACAAATCAGATCAGAGCATACATATCCCGAACTAATAAGTCATGGCTTAACTTTCCATATATTGGGGATCACATCCATTTAGCACATACCATATATTAGCATCTCATCAACAAAGTCAATCAATCAAATCTTTTCTTATTATAATATCCTAATAAGTATAAAGAAAGCTATCAATTTGATTTCGCACAACTAAATGGATGCATTCAAAAAATCGTAGATGTAACTTTCATTCAGGAATAAACGATTCTCAACAGATATATTACTTTCCATATTTAGACATCATATATTCCTTACATAACTCGGTAGGATATCTCACATGTTATTTCCATAAACAGCAGAAAACGATATATCCTATCATATGAGACATTAACATGCGAGCACATAGTTTAATCAATAAATCACAGAATCAAATATTTGACACTTTAACCATTTCATAGCTCATAATCAATGCATGTCCGAATATTTTCATATACTAAGATATCATATAGATCATTTATCGAATTGCTTAATTTTATAGACCTAACATCATTACAATTACATAGTTCATCAAAACTCTCTAATGCTCGTGGACTAAAAGGTCAACATTCTCTCAATTTTTTATGATAACATGTAATTGATGCAGCACGAAATTATGTAAGCATATTCGATCACGCAATTCCTAGCGCATATGCCTAAGTAGACATGCCCGAAATAAACCGTAACAGGCGGTTGAACCGTCCAACCGCCGATTACGGAACCGTCGGTTACGGAACCGTAACCGGCAACAACCGTAACCGGCAACCGCAAACGGCCGGTTACGGGGCGGTTGGTCGATTTGACCAACCGCAAACCGCCAGTCGATAACCGGCGGTTAGGCGGTTAACCGGCGGTTAGCAAATTTTAAAAAAAAAATTAAAATTCAAATTTTGAAATTGCCGCCGTTAGTTTTTTAAAAAAAATTAAAAAATAAATAAATAGCCGTTGTAACCGGCGGTTCATCCGGCTAACCGGCGGTTAACCGGACAAACCGCCGGTTACAACGGGAAAACAATATTGCTTTTTAAATAATCTCAGTCTCTCTCTGTCTCACTCTCACTCTCAGTCTCTCTCGCGCTCTCTCTCTGTCTCTCGCTCTCTCTCAGTCCCAGTCTCTCTCTCTCTCGCTCTCTGAGTCTCTCTCGCTCTCTCTCTCGGTCTCGCTCTCTCTATCGCTGCCTCTCTTCACGCCACCACCTCTTGCCGCCGCCGACCACCTCCCGCCGCCGCCGACCACCTCCGCTCCTCCAGCCCCCACCACGCCACCCCCACCGCCCGCCACCTCGCCCGCCACCACCTCCCATCCGGGACCCGCCGCCCACCACCTCCCACCACCGCCGATTACACCGACCACCTCCCGCCGCCGCCGACCACCTCCGCTCCGCCAGCCCCCACCACGCCACCCCCACCGCCCGCCACCACCTCCCATCCGGGATCTGCTGCCCACCACCTCCCGCCACCGCCGACTACACCGACCACCTCCCGCCGCCGCCGACCAACTCTGCTCCGCCAGCCCCCACCACGCCAGCCCACCGCCCGCCACCTCGCCCGCCACCATCGACTACACCGCCGCAGCCGCAGCCACGCGCTAGCCCCCGCCCGCGCCAGGCGCCGCACGCCGCAGTCGCCGCTGCAGCCGCCCACTGTCCTCCGCCAGCCGCCGCAGCCACCGCCCACGCCGACAGCCGCCGGCCGTCGCTCCACCGCACCGCCAAGTTTCGCCTCGGCCGGGCCCCCGACCCTTGGTATCTTTTTTTGCCGTTTTAGTTTTTTATCTAACCATATTTTTCGTACCCGTGTGTAGATTATTTATAGATGGATCGTGGTGGTGGCCGACGTGGTTCTCGTGCATCGAGGGCCAGCAAAGGGAAGCAAGTCGTTGGTAGTTCATCGCAAGATGACTACCAACAATACAATCCGAACGAGTTCTTGGATATCGCCGACGTGCTCGGCGGTGACTTGAACGAGGACCCGGCCGGTTTCGAACCGTCGCCGGGAGCAAGCTCGCATGCCGCGCAACATACGGAGGTGGAGGATGCGGATCCGGAGATCGAAGCGCCTACGCAACAGGCCGCCGCCCGGCGGCTACAGTCGGATATCTTCGCGGTACACTTCAAGAAGGTACCTACTAGTATAGTCAACCAATTTAGAGCCATTTGTAACTACTGTCCCAAGGAATATAATTTTAGAAAGGGAGGCGGATATGGGTCAATGAATTCCCATCTCCATTCTAAACACCCGAGTAAGTTAGGTATAGCACAAAACCAACAGCAAATGTTCGGAGGTACGGATTCGTCCACGTCGGGACCCGCCGACGGGAGCGGAAGCGCAACGTCGTTGTTTCATTACAACGAGGACGTTGCGCGACGGGAGCTTGCCAAGTTCGTAGCCGCGAAGCATCTACCGTTTCGATTTGCCGATGACCCGATCTACGATCATTGGATCAAAACCGCATACAACCCTCAGGCGAAGAAGATTTCGAGGAGCACCTTGACGCGGGATACTAAGAAGACAGAAATTGCGCTTAAGCGCGACTTAGTAGTGATATTAGGTAGTTTAGGAACTAACGTGTCGATTTGCTCCAATATATGGAGCGATCATTGGCGACGTTCATCTTACATGGGCGTGACATGCCATTGGATCGATGATTCGTGGACGATACAAAAGCGCTTGATCGCATATAGGGAGTTCGATGAAGCGCACACGGCGCAAAACATTGCGATCAAACTTAGGACGATCTTATCAGAGTATAGGATAGTCAACAAAGTCTTTTCAGTATCGTTTGACAATGCGAGCGCAAACAACGCGAGCATTGAATGGTTGATCGAGTATTGTCAGCCGTCAGTCGGAGGACGATTTTTCCACGTGCGTTGTTTTTGCCACATACTTAACCTCTGTGTGCAAGACGCGCTAGCTAGTTTAAAGGAGCAGGTGCAGCCTATACGCTACGCAATCTCCTACCTGATGCGACACCCGTCTTTGTGGAAGAAGTGAAAGCGTTTCTGCGCTAGAGAGGATGTACCAGCCAAGAAGTTTAGTTTAGACGTACCCACCAGGTGGAACTCCACCTACAAGTTGCTGTACAGTTCTATGGAGTATCGGCAGCATCTGTGCGACTTTTTTGCCGAAAACAGAGTGTTGTCGTACATTTTAGTTCCGGAGATGTGGCACCCGTGCAACAGTTTATGTGAGATACTTCAAGTATTTCACGATGCCACCGAGGCGATGTCGGGTTCATATTACCCGACTTCCATACTTGCGTTAGATCATTGCGTTAAAGTCGCAATCATACTCGACGGACTTCGGTTTGATTCAGTAGTCGGCGAGGCCATTGGGAGCATGACTACCAAGTGGCTCAAATATTTTTTTGAGTTACCGGATATCTTCATTATAGCGAAGATATTGGATCCGAGATGGCGTTTAGATGGTACGGGTAGACTACTAGAATGCTACTATACGAAGGTATCGTCGGGTAGGGTAGTCGATAGCATTTATTGGCAGAGCGTACTCGATCGAGCGCATGGCTCTTTAAAGGATCTCTTTAAAGAGTATAAGCCCGATTTTGGCCACGACTCGTCTCGATCGGGATCGGGGCGCGGTCAATCTAGTTCTAAGTAGTCGATCTTCACGATTAACTGACTACTACGACATCCTCAACGCAAACAAGCGTCCAAGGTCCTCCCAAAACCCCTACATAGAAATCGATAACTTTATGTCGACGACTTTCGAGTTCGAGGACGAAGATGAGTTCAACGTCCTTAGATGGTGGTCGAGGTGTCGCCAACGTATCCAACATTGGCGAGGACCGCTCGGGAGATCCTTGCCGTTCCGGTCTCGACCGTCGCGGTGGAGCATGCTTTTAGCATGGGCGGTTTGACCTTGAGCGAGAAGCGTTCGAACTTGAGTGTCGACAACCTCGAGTACCAATGTCTTCTCGACGATTGGACTCGAGCCGAGTATCGCACCCAAGATGAGCGTGCCAGCGACTCACCCGACGACCTTTTCGAGGACACCACCGGCACGGAGACAAGCGGCGGCAACGGCGGCGACGGCGAGGATTATTAGAGGCATTCAGCGAGGCCGGGACTCCACATCAACAAACAAGTCCGAAAAAAGATAAGTATCCAACTCTTATATTTTTTTGCATACAAATATTTTTTATGTTTATATTGCTAACTAATGAATTGTTATTTTCAGGTACTAATTTATTTGAACAAGCCTATTATATTACGACGAGTCACGACGAAGCCCGAAAAAAGATAAGTAAATATTTGTATAATTACTTCTTATTCTTTTTTTAAAATTAAACTTATAATGTAAATCATGTTTATGCGTTTTTTTATAGGGGGAACAAGATTACGAAGAAGAGGGGTTTCGGTAAGTGCAAGTAAGTTAGCAACGTGTGGTCTCCGGATGCTTTGACGGATCATAATTGATAGTGGATTCGTCAGAGCTCCTGAGATCATACGCTGCTTTCTCGCCTACACTTGCGGAAGCCCGACCGAAAAGTCGAAGAATCGTGGCTTCGCCCGTAATTAATTTACATTTATGTATTCTATTGTAATTGATTAATTAAAATTTGTAATACAATACAAGTTCTTTGTAAAATGTAAAATGTAATTGTTTTGTAATTGTCTTGCAAATTATATAATACTAGTTTTCGATACATAATGCGATTTGACCAAATAATATATCAAAGTTTACGCAAACACTAAGAATTAAAATATCTTAAAAAAAAACGGCGGTTGTAACCGCCGGTTAACCGTAACCGGCGGTTAGTCAACCGGCGGTTAGTCTAACCGTCAACCGGGGGCGGCTAACCGGCAACCGCCCCCGGCCGGTTAGACGGCGGTTAGTCCGACGGACTAACCGCCAACCGCCGGTTACGGTTAACCGGCGGTTGGGAAAGTCTATGCCTAAGTGTTCCATAATCGCAAACCAGAGCATATGATATTTCATAATCACAGATAGTACATATTTGTTCCCCTGCCTAAGTGCAGTTATCTATATGACATGCAGAGATATGTCTTAAATGAATTTGCTCCCCCTGTCTAAGTGCGGATATCTCATGTCATACTCAATGATTAATCATGGATGCAAAATTATGAAGCTACCCGTAAGTGTGCTCCATCTGCCTAAGTGCGCATTTTCCAAACATTATTCAAGCAGCAGATAAAATTCGCAGCAGGCACTTATCACTTATCACGAAATCTCAAAAACATTAATAACTGCGGATAAGTATCATAGCGTCATTGTACCAGAGTAAAATATCACTCATCGCAGTATAAAAGCATCAGAGATATATCATACGATCAGAGTATAATATCAAGCATCGCATAAGAGCATCATAGATATATCATAAAGTGCAAATATTATATAATAAGGGTTCCACCAACTTCCCTAAACACAGTCTACCTTCCAAAATGCTACTCCCACATACTTAGACGACTAAATGCCTAAACTTACCTTACTCCCCCTTAATCATCAAAAAAGGGAGGAATATCTAAGAAAACCTAAGGTAACTTGGATCAGAATAGAACAGAAGGCAACCTACTGGCTTGAGGAACCTTCGGAATCAGCGGATTTAGGAAGGCATTTCTTCATAACTTGGCAAGCTTGGACAAATTTAGCGACAGCTCCGATATTACTCCTTGATCTTCCTGAAGTGCTTTTGATTGTCAGCCTTAATATCAGAGATATCAAGGCGTATCGCTAAAATTCTCTCGTTGTCGACGCTTAGTTCATCCGCATAAACGTCGTCGTCACTCAGTTCCATAACCTTCGCCTTTACTTTCGCGGCAGACCGTTTCTGGGCACTTTCCACTGACTTCTTCTCTTTGGCTTTGAACCAACCGTTTTTCGAGTATGACCTTGTCTTCCCATGCTGACGGTAGGACTATACCTTCGCACTCAAATGAATGCGTTTCAACTCGCGGTTAACTATTTCGACTTGACCACTAGCTTGGGGGTGGTACGGGGTGGATAGGCTATGTCTAATACTGTAACGTTCTAAAGTGCGTGCAAACTGGGTGTTACAAAAGTGAGTGCCTCTATCGCTAATAATGCATCTAGGTGCCCCAAAACGTGAAAACAATGCTCGCAAAAATCTAACGACTACCCTAGCGTCGTTTGTGGGTAAGGCTTGCGCCTCGGCCCATTTAGACACATAATCGACGGCAACTAGGATGTACTTATTATTATATAAGCTAGGAAACGGACCCATAAAATCTATACCTCATACATCGAATATCTCACATACCAAAATGAAATTCTGAAGCATTTCGTCGCGTTTAGAGAGATTACCTGCGCGCTGACACTGATCACAAGTGTCAACGTACCTTTCGGCGTCCTTGAAGATCGTGGGCCAGTAGAATCTGCTCTCCAACACCTTCTGAGCGGTTCGGTTTGCTGCATAGTGCCCTCCGGTCGGTCCGTTGTGGCAATGCCTAAGGATTTGCATCGTTTCTGGAGCAGCAACGCATCGCCGTATCACCTGGTCTGCACATCGCCTGAAAAGATATGGGTCTTCCCAAAAGTAGTACCTCAAATCAGAAAAGAATTTCTTCTTTTGCTGACTGGTGTACTCCTTTGGTAGGACCCTCGCAACAAGATAGTTAGCGTAATCTGCAAACCAGGGCGTGTCGTCACTTACCACCTGTATCGAGAAAAGGTGCTCGTCTGGGAACCGGTCGTGTATTGCCCTTTCGTCCTTATTATAGATCTCGGACTCCTCTAGTCGAGAGAGGTGATCCGCCGCCAAGTTCTCTGCACCTTTCTTATCGCGGATCTCAATGTCGAACTCTTGCAGGAGTAAGATCCACCTGATCAGCCGGGGCTTGGCATCCGGCTTTGCTAACAAATACTTAAGAGCAGAATGGTCAGTAAAAACAATAACTTTGGAAAGGATCAGATATGACCTGAACTTGTCGAAAGCAAACACGACGGCCAACAACTCTTTTTCGGTGGTCGTGTAATTGGCCTGGGCTGCGTCTAGCGTCTTACTCGCGTAGTAGATCGGCCTGGAATGGTTGTCCCTACGATGTCCTAGCACGGCCCCAACTGCATAGTCACTAGCATCGCACATTAGTTCAAAGGGCAGCCCCCAATCAGGGGCTACCATAATAGGTGCTGCGACCAATCGCTCCTTAAGCAAATTAAAAGCATGCAGATACTCGTCACTAAATTCAAACGGGACATCTTTTTCTAGCAACCTAGACATGGGTTTTGCGATTTTAGAAAATCTTTAATAAACCTACGATAAAACCACGCATGTCCTAGAAAGCTTCTAATCGACTTCACGTTCGAGGGAACAGGCAATTTTTCTATAGTCTCTAATTTAGCCCGGTCCACTTCGATCCCTTTAGAGGAGATCTTGTGACCGAGAACTATACCCTCTCGAACCATGAAGTTGCACTTTTCCCCATTAAGTGCCAAGTTCGTCTCCTCGCATCGTGCGAGTACGAGCTTCAGATTCGATAAGCATGCATCAAACGAGGAACCGAACACAGAAAAGTCGTCCATAAATACCTCCATTACCTCACCTACCAGTTCATCGAATATGGCCATCATGCATCGCTGGAAAGTGGTTGGGGCATTGCAGAGGCCGAACGGAATCCTTCGATACGCGAACGCCCCGAACGGGCAAGTGAACGTGGTCTTTTCCTGGTCCTTGGGTGCTATGGGGATCTGTAGATAACCTGACAAACCATCAAGGAAACAGTAAAATGAGTGACCGGCTAACTTTTCTAACATCTGTTCAATAAATGGTAAAGGAAAGTGATCCTTTCTCGTCGCATCATTCAACTTCCTGTAGTCAATGCAGACGCGCCACCCAGTCACCGTCCTCGTCGGAATCAGCTCGTTCTTGTCGTCGGTGGCGACCATCATGCCTCCCTTCTTTGGGACCACTTGGATCGGGCTGACCCACGCACTGTCTGAAATGGGATAGATCATCCACGCGTCAAGCAATTTGATCACCTCCTTCTTTACCACGTCCTTCATGTTTGGGTTGAGCCGCCTTTGGCGTTGAGCGACCGGCTTGAAATCGTCCTCCATGAGGATCTTGTGCGTGCAATAGCTCGGGTTGATACCCCTTATGTCGGATATCTTCCATGCCAAAGCCTTCTTGTGCGCCTACAACACGTCTAAGAGCTGGCTCTTCTGTCCGTCGTCGAGGCGACGAGATGATGACTGGCAGCCCTCCATTGCTGCCAAGAAACACGTACTTGAGATGTTCGGGCAGCGGCTTCAATTCTATGACCGGTGGTTCCTCGACCGAGCTCTTTTCCTTGTCCTCTTCGCTGCTCTCATCGATGGCTATGATAGGCTCATCGACCTCCTCCCCACACTCATCGTTCGCCATAATCGTATGCATATCCTGTTCGCCGACCTGTGACAGACCTTGCACGGAAAGAAGGAAGTCGTGCTCAAATACGTCTAAAAAATAGCATTTATCATCTTGCTCGCTACTCTTTTTCATCGAGTCGGACATATTAAAAGTGACCTTTTCCCCATCTACCGTCAAAGTTAATGTCACATTCCTAACGTCTATCATGGTCTCCCCCGTGGCTAAGAGTGGTCTACCTAAAATCAAGGGAACATTTTCGTCTTCCTCCATGTCTAAAATAACAAAATCAGCAGGGATCACAAATTTATCGACCTTGACTAGGACATCCTCGATAACACTTCGAGGGTACTTTAACGACCTATCAGCTAATTGGAGGCTCATCCTAGTGGGTCGTGGCTCACCTAATCCTAAACGCTTAAACATAGAATATGACATAAGATTAATGCTAGCGCCTAGGTCTGCTAACGCAAGCTCAATCACTAAATCTCCTATAAGACAGGGAATAGTAAAACTCCCTGGGTCTTTAAGCTTCTTCAGGATCTTGCTCTGGAGTATCATCGAGCACTCTCCTCGTAGGCATACGGTGGAGATGTGTTCGAGCTTCCTTCTGTTCGTCAGCAGGTCCTTCAAGAACTTGGCAAAGCTGGGCACCTGCGTAATAGCTTCAACAAAAGGCAAGTTAATATGTAACTCTTTACACATACCCATAAATTTACCACACTGTGCTTCGTCCTTGTCCTACTTTAGCCGAGCCGGGTAAGGGATCTTCGGCTGGTATGGTTTCACCGGTGATCGCTCGATCTCCTTCGCCTTTTCCTTCTCGGGCTCGACCTTCTCGACATCGTCGCCTCTGATCTCCTCCACTTCGGGCTCATCGTGGCTCTCGAAGTTGGCGTTCTCCTTGGCCTTCTTCTTGGCGGGCACTTCTTGCAGTTCTCGCCCATTCCTCAACGTCACCGCCTTGCAGTACTCCTTTGGATTCGGCTCAATGTAGCTTGGGAGTGTTCCCTGAGTACGCCCCGCCAGTTGTTTCGCCATCTGGCCCAGCTGTTGCTCCAGCTTCTTGAGTGAGGCATCCGTGTTCTGGGCACGCACGTCGTTCGCCTCCATGTACTCCTCCATCTTTGACATTCGGCTTTCGTGGGCTGCGGTGGCGCTGCTGAAATTCGTGAGGAGCGTCTTCATCATGTCCTTCATATCCCTCATGCCGTCGGATCCTCCTGCGGGCGCGTTCTGGTACTGTCGTGGTGGCCCGTTTTGGAAACCGGATGGTCTGGGCTGAAATCCTGGCGGTCCTTGTCCCTGGTGGTTCTGATTTCCGTATGCCAGGATTGGATGTGCCCGAGGCTGGAAGCTTCGCTGGGCACCTTGGTAATTGCCCATATAGTCTATGTGCTCCAGCGACTGCTCAAGTTGGCATTCTGAGGTCTCTTGGGCTGCGCCACAGATTCCGCACAAAGGCACGTATGGCGTATGCTGCGTCGGTGCGGTGGTCGTAACGGCATTCACGGGCTGTGTCTGCCTGGATTTCGGGAGTAGAGCGCCAATAACTGTCTGAAACTGGGAGTTTGTCGCAGCGATCTGTTGCTGAAGCGCCTCGAATTTGGCATTTGTGGCCGTCTCATCGCTCACTCCAAATACTCTTGTTGTCTTCATCCTCGTATTGCCCCTCATGAAACTATTCCTCGAGTAATCCTCAATCAGGTTCCAAGCGTCGGTCGCGTTGAGCTTCACGAGTCCTCCTCCTACAGCTCCGTCTAGCATATGGACAGTCTGGTCGTTGAGCCCCTCGTGGAACCGGTTGATCTGGGCTGCCTTCGACATCCCGTGCTGTGGGCATCTCTTCAATAGCGCATTGTATCTCTCCCAAAGCTCGTAGAGGTTCTCTGAATCCTTCTGATGAAACAGGGAGATCTCCGTTTTTAGTCTGAGCACCTTCGACAGTGGGAAGTAGTGGTTGATGATGGCAGCTCGCATCTCCTCCCAGGTAGTGATCGACCTGGGTGGCACCATATCTAACCAATCATTCGCCCTGAACTTGAGCGAGAACGGGAATAGCATCAGCTTGATCGCATCGCCCGAGACCCCATTGATTTATGGTGTCGGTCACCGTCAGAAATGCCTTCAAATGGGAGTAACGGTCGTCGTCGGGGTTACCCTCAAACTGGGCCGTCTGGAATATCATCTGAAGCCAAGAGTGCTTCAGCTCAAAGTTGTTGTTCTCGATCGGCGGGATGACAATCGCCGACTCCGTACCGCCTAGCGCGGCATTCTTAAGGAGGTCCTGAAGTGATGGATCCTCCTCGTGGACGGGCACTCTATGGTCCACCATGTCTACTTCTATGTAGGGACTATCTACGGCTGCCTCTAGACGTGAGTGTTGGGTCGATTCTTGCGAACTACCCTCTGAATAGCTAACTAAATGGTCCTGAGAGCTAGTGGAAGCTCCTTCAATATCGTAGTTAAGCTTCCTTCGCAACTTTCTCTCAAAATCAGGGTTTGTGTCAACGATTGGACCCGATGGATGGCTTCGGGTCATTCACCGCTGAGTCGTACCTTCAATGAGGGAAACAAAAATTATCAACGAAATAACTAAATATGTCGAAAAGAATACGAAACTAATAGTGACGTAGGAAAATAAATAACGCAAATAACACAAATAACGCAATAAGTGAAAAGCAAAAGAAAGCGTCAAACAAAAGTGTCTAAAGTATCGAACTACGGTGTTCCTAATATCAATTTATTCCCTGGTAACGGCGCCAAAAACTTGATCGACACGTGGTGTGTGAATGAAACGTGCGACAAGTAATAATTAAAACGAATACCTAATTACTATCACCGACGTGCGATAGGCAGTGGACCTATCGGTTGTAGTGCAGTAAAGTGAGTAAACGCGTATCGAACACAAGGAATAAATCAAGTACTAGTAGTGGCCTATCGACTCGATATTTAGCCTAAATAAAATACGCAGATTGTTTTATGAGTTAACCTAACAATTACCCCTAAATCAACCAGAGATTCAAAGAACACGCTTAAAACTGGTACGAAGCCTTCAAATAATAGAGATGTGCTCGGGATTCGCCGCTAGTTACTATCGGCTAATACAATGAATTAGCGCTCCTACGTGATTCTGACTAGATCGCAGTAATTTTCTACCCGCTCGCGAGTTTGCTGTTGCCCTAAACGCTCGCGGGGATCTAAAATTCAGTAATTACTAATTGCGAGGATCGAGTATTTGCTTTCGCCCTATACTCGAATCCTATCTTCTACCAACGGTCTAAATGTTGTTTAGCTGTCGCCCTAAACGTTTTCCCACACGATCACTTTAACACATGGACATATTAAAGCAACGAAACAGATTCATAGAACGATAAATAGTCAAAACACAAAGTCACGATAATTATATGTCTTAACTACGAGAGATCCTAGCGCTCATCTAATCCCAAACACAAAAGGGATCTAGCTACGCATAATAGACGGGAAAACAACGAAAGAGATAAGAAACAAAGGCGAAGAACTCATAATCTTAATATACGGATGATCTGCGATAGTGGTGCGGGAGTATCTGCGTCTGCGTTCAATTTGGCGTGATTGCATCGTTGCTCCGTCCCTTGCGCTCCAGAATGCAATTCTGCGTTCTTTTGGCTCTTTTTTCGTCCCTGGGGGTTTAGGTTTGATCTCTGCTAAAAAGTCCTTTTTCTGGGTCGAATTTGGGCTTTTTATACTAATTTACGTAATGGTCACGGCCTGGGACATGGGCCGTCACGACCGTGACCATCATCCTCTCGCGTCTCGTCACTCGCTGCCTCATGTCACAGCCAAGTGCATAGGGCGTCACGGCCGTGACCATCTTCAGTCGACCTCTCTGCCAAGTGTCACGGGCAAGTGCAGAAATCGTCACGGCCGTGACCCTCTTCAGTCGACCTCTCTGCAAAGTGTCACGGCCAGCTGCTTTAGGTGTCACGGCCGTGACCCCTATCAGTCCAACTCTCTGTCCTTCGTCACGGCCGCGTGCACTAGTTGTCACGGCCGTGACCTTCACCAGTTTTCATTGTTACGGCGCCGTTTTGCCCCGTTTTTGCTCCTTTTCGCCCGAAACTCGTCCTAAGCTCCTTCAATATAAAAATAAGTGTAAATATCGAATAAATGTATAAATTGATTGCTAAAGCTCTATTATACCCCAAATAAATACCACGGTAAACGCATTGAAATGCGTTTATCACCGCTCATAGTCATAGGAGACGTAACCCTAAAGGAACCGACGTACTAAGTGAAGATGAAAACCCAACAAGAACAAAGAAGAAGAAAAACAGAGATAAAGGGGGTTAGGGCATAGCCCAGCGCAAACGACCACACAGGCCGAACTCGAGCAACGAAATCAAACACATCGAAAAGCAGAGAGTGGAAAGAGGAGTTACCGGCTTGGAAATAGAGAAGAGACGGCGGAATCTTGCGAATAAAGCGCCGGAGTGTTAAGGAAATAGCCGCAGTCGCGCCAGATGAAGTTGCAGAGAGGAAAGAGCGGGAGATGCGCGAAAGATAACGGTAAAATAACGTTAACTGTAAAATAACCCGCGAGTAATAGGGCGCAAAAGAAATTGTGGCCAACAAAGTGGAGGCCCCCGAGAACGAGCCTGAGGAACAAGGGTAGATGCGCGAAGGGAGACTCCCGAGTAGGGGCGGAAAGCTCGAGAGGGAAGGTCCCATGGCAAGAGGAAAGGCCAGAAAAATAACTGTCCAGTCGAGCGATTGGCAAGAAAACCTGATCGAGACGGTCACATTGGAAAGACCTGATCGTGGTCGAACCGGGGGAATAGCGAGCTGCCCGAGCAAGTCGGCTCGAGAACGGGTGAAAGGAAGAAAGCAGACCGCCATAGGAAAGCCCAATACTAGTCGAAATTGCCAAAAGGAGAGCATGAGCCCGAGCAGGGCAGTTCCGCAGTAATGCGAAGGAGTCAAGAGAAAAACTGAAGGAAGAAAGATGATTCAAGAACGTGGGATGATGGAGAAACCACGTTCCGTCCACGAAGTTCGCGAGAAAGGCAGGCTAGGGTGAGGAACAGGTCAAGGCGAAAACGAAGTGAGGTTAGTATAAACAAGGGCGGTTGAAATCATTTCCTAAGTACGTTTTCGAAATAACGAAACAACTTACGAGCCTAAACACCTATTTCCACCCGTTTTCTGACTTAAGCATCGGAGGGGCTACGCCGGCACCAACCCGTCCCCCTTCTGGCGTATTTTCCACTTTTTGAGTGTTAGGCTTGATGACAACGACCGAGGAGCCGAAGAACTAGTGCCGGAGGGATAGCGAGAAGCAAAGCAGCCGCGCCAAAAGTCGTTACCAAGAATCGTTTTACGCGGTCCACATCAAAATAGAATGGTAGCAAAGATATATTTGGGGCCTGTGTTTGACCCATTGATCCTTCTTGTCTTCAAGAAACTTTGCCACAATACACGGATTCATTCAGCTTCGAAGTCATGCATACATAGTGTGATTCTTAGGCAATCTTCTAGGTTTTTCTTATGTTAGAATTAAAGATACAGAACTCAGTAGCTTATCACAGTAGTAGAAAGGTAACTAAGCCTATCTATTACACAGTAGCATATTTATCTTCAGAAATCGAAAGTAGCAGCAGCAGCAACCGATGGTAATATCCCGCCATGTGCATTCATATTCCTAAGCTCGTGCCTCTTCAACCCATCGTCGCAGCCACCGTTTTGTATTCCCAGCCTCGCGATAGAATTGGGATTCGCAAGCTTCATCCCTTGTTTTCCCATGTCGTGAACCTCTTGAGGAGATAAGATCTTTATGCACCACACACTGTTTACAAATTCCCTGCCCACACACATCATATCATGTAATGTAAGCAATCATCATTACTACATCTTTGAGTTATCGTGTGCGTATTGTAATTTATTATCAACAAAAAAAAAAGAACTTACTGCCATGGGTCGTCGCCAAGAAGAAGAACGTCGTTTTCTCGGTCGACGAATACAAGCTGCCAGCCTGATCTCAAAGGATCCTCCAATTGGCCCTCGAGCCCAAACATTTGAGCGAGAGCACTTCTCAGCTCGTCGTAGCTGCTGAATTTCGTGATATCGAGTGATCTTCCGTATGATTTCGACTTGTAAACCTGGCAATGGTATAAAGAAGTTCAGAATATTTTCCATATAAATTAATGGCCGTACTGTTGCCGACTAACCTTGACGAAAGTTCCATTATTGTGTGGATTCATTTGTATAAGGCCAGAGTCGTCGATACAGTTGTTGTCTGGTGCCACAATTGGGTTATCGAGCGAATAATCAACCACAGAAGTACTCACGTAGCTCGAAGAAGTAAATGCGTCGGTTGGATTATCGTCGTTCATCCCAAAGAAAAAGTTTGTCTGAGGATCGTGGCTTTCTTGAGGGTCGTTCAGACACGTTCTACCGGGAAATGGCGGGAGACTATTACTAATACTATTATTAGGGTTTTGAGCGTTCAGTGACCCCAATAAAGGATTACGAAGTGCTCCTCCGCCGGCAATCATAGTCGCGGCTCTCTTTGTCGGAGGCCATCCGTTGTTATTACAACCTCTGCTCCTGTCGATGAGATTCGACGACTCGTCGCCTAATAAACTCTGCTGGAAATTGGGGGACATTTGGGGCTGTACGGCGTTTCCCAAGGAGGGAGAAACTTCGCTCATGAACTGATTTGGGTGCATTAGGAGAAGGTTGTTGTTGTCTTGAGGATGATGATGATGATGAGATTGTTGCATCGGTTGTCCGAGAATATTGTGGGCGGGCTGATTTAGTAGCTGCGTACATCTCATTTCTTGGAGTGCGGCCGAAGCAGCCATTGCTTGGTAGATGTCGTTTTGCATGAGCATGGAAGCGTCGAACCGTGGCTGCTGCTGCATTAAGAACGGCGAAACGCCGAATCCTTGGAGCCACATTAGAGGAGAATTCAGTCCCATTTCCTCGTTCTTTATACCTGTATGATATTGCAGACGTCGGTTGAGAATATTTGCAAAATCAATTTGCATTATGTGCACGACAATAAACCCTATGGCTGCGTTTGGTATGCAGGACTCAGGTTAGGAAAAGACAAGGAAACATGTGAAGGTGCAACGATCGAAGCGGAAAAGTATCACTGTTCGATGAGCTAATTTATCGTGCTTTCGGCACACGAATTCTGCATACCAAACGCATCATGAATAATTAGTACCCATGTAAGAGGGGAGAGCGTCTGGCCACGGTCGTTTGAGCCGCATAGGGAACGGCGACGCATACATTGGAAACGTCGTGAGCGGCTCGATTTCCCAGAGGGATACTCTCGGCTGCTTCTCCCCGGCGGTTGACTCGTCCCAACCGACCTGAGCGTCGAAACATTTGAACAAAAAAAATATGACAAAACGCGGCGAAAATAGTGCATCTATTATCATCGCTAGATTTAGGGTTCGAAAATGCGTCACACCTTAACCGAACGCCAGTGTGAATTCGGCCACCTAGAAGGATCCGAATCGCTAATCCCAGTTATCGTGCCCATATAACTGCAACCACGAAAATGCGCCTCTCGAGTTTAATAAAGTCGGGCATTTAATTTAAAAGAAAATAAAATCAGTCGCAATAAGGCTCACCGTCGAACGCTCGACTCTTCGGTCTCGAACAACATCCTAAACCGCATGCCAACAGACACTCGAGTGTGGTACACCGTCTTGACGTACTTGGCCAGAGGTACGACAAACTCCGACGGACTAGCTCTGATGATAGCATAAAAACAATTTGAGGAAAACAATGATCATTTAAATGGCCTTAGCGTACTATCGAAGATTACCTCGGATTGTAGAATATTGTGAAACGGCTATTCGTAGAAGAGGCGTGGGCAGCAGCAGCAAGAAGGCCGTGATGCATGCTATCGCTCGATAGCACGGACGAAGGCATAACCGTTTGCGCCCTATTCGCACGCCTTATTCCCAAAAGCAGCTGATTCTTCTCGTTCCTTATTTAAATAAAAAAAAAAAAAAGACGACATTGTTCGAGAAATTAACGAAAAAGGTCGCGATTTCCAACTAGCGATTTTCAAGACGTCCAATAAAAATAATTCCATACCATATGAAGAGAACGGAATCGCCAGCAACGAGTCTCTTTGCATTGACGAAGACGCTCCACCCTGTTGTAAGAAGGTGCCTCTTCGGCTGCCCTGAAGAGGAATACGACAATTTTCTTTTATCGTAAGAAACACAAGAAGACGAAATATAAATATAACATACCGCGGAATATATGCCTCAATTTCCACTCATTGTTGTGAAGGTCACGGGCGATCAGCTCCTGCGCCGGCGGTTGTTGAGAGAAGTCCTGCAATAAGAGCATATATATGTAATGAAATATAATCCACAAAAATATATCCCGGGGACAATATATATATACATATATATACTAATAATTACTAAAGAATTGTAGATGATTTCAAATGATGCCACGTATCCCATAATAATCAATTATAATAAATTAAAAATATAATTAAAATTTAAAATATGAAAAACTACCCACTATCACACTATCCACTATAAATAGGTATTTATTATATAAAATAATTATAGATAGTTATATTAGAGAGGATTAGAGGGGTTAGGATTTAGTGAAGTAGTGTTTGGTAGGAGGGTTTATTTAAAGGTGAGATTTAGTTAATACCTCCTTAATATCCCTATTAAGGTATTAACTAAAGCTACCCATCACCCTACCTTTAGCTAATCTCGGACATTTATGACAAAATTATCATTTATTTATTATATCTTAAATTGGGTAAATATTGTAATTGAATTTAATTAAACTTAAAAAACATCTAAAATTATCTACCAAATCCATCCGAGATCATTATTTAAATTCATCAACCAAACACCGTAAAAAATTCATACCCTCCATTATTTAAACCCAATTAAAGCTAATACCATCTAAACCTATCCTCCCTACCAAACGGACCCTATATATAAATACCAATGATGGAAAGACTTTTTCGGCGGCGCGTCGTGGAACTGAAAATCCCCCTTGGGTGCTCGTGTCGCTAGCAGTGAGAGTCTTACAGAAGTAGTTCGTCGGCTGCTTGCTTGGGACGCCTAAATCCGCTGAGTGAAATGAGATTTCCTTTTGCTCTTGCTTCAATAAAAAAAACCAAGATATTATTACATCCTTAATTTAAATTACCCGAATAAATTAAAAAGAAAAAGAAAAAAGAAACTGATGGTTGATGATAAAAGGGAAGAACATACAGAGGTGAGAGGTTGCAAGGTCATTTGAGCATAAACCTCATCTGTTTCTACATCAGCCTGGGTTTTTCAGACAAGAAGAACAAGGTTCAATGAGCTTTTATATTCATAATATATGTGATCAAAATCTGCCATCAAAAAAAGAAGAAAAAAGAAAGGGAATATCTTCTTACATGCATTGTTAGGTCGTGAAGCTGGCAAATGAGCTGAGGAGGCAAGCTTGGGTAGTTAGGTATCTGACCGTCGACTTCCTTATTGGTTGACACAGCAACCTTAAATTAAAAAGAAATGTACATAATCTATGTTATTGTCCTCCTAAAACTAACATCTGATCTTCATCGTGGATCAGCTTTGCTTTTAATTTACTACAATGAAGTTCAGTTCTCTTCTTTGAATCAACTTAAACCTGTTCACTGTGTCCCTGAGGGAAATAGACGACATGGCTTTCAACGGCAGGTAAAGAAACAAGTGGGCCAGCGCAGGCATGCCACAGCTCAGAGTTTAATCGCTTCTCCTCTCCTCCTAATAGATATACATAGATAGATGATCAATTATTTAAAAAAGAAATTAAAATATGAGGGAGAGAGAGAGAGAGAGAGAGAGACGAAGAAGAAGACGAAGAAATGAAATTACCTTGGGGAGGGTGATGATCTTGAACAGCAGAGCCCAGATTCATTATTTTGGTGTCCCAATGATTTTATCTGAAAACATCATAAAATCCTTGATTAGAAAAACAAACTATCATCCCTATGTTAGGAGCAAGCAAGCAATACCTTCAGTTTGCCTGAGGCGAAGGTGTTATAGTAACTTGCTATGGCTCTCTCTTACAGTGACTTGGCTCTCTAATGTTATCTTTCTGTTGTCGAAAAAGCAGACAGAAGCTCGATTCACAACTTCCCTACATAAGGAGAAAGATTTTTCAGCTTCATATATAACTTCTTGATCTTCCTCTAACAACAACCCACTCTCTCCTAACATACAGAGATTAGCAAGCTATCTATCATGAAAATGAGTGAGATCAACATATAAACAACACCAATTTCTCATAAAAGTTCCGAATATGGTTATTAGAACTCGAAACTCCAACTATGCATGTGAGCATAAATAAAGGCTAAGGACTCTTAAAGAAGCAACAAACCCTTTGAAGTTTAGGCTCAGACAACAAGTAGTGTAAGATGGTGGAAGAAAATGGGGAAGTGAAAGTGTAATATAGAGAGTTTATGGGCAGCTCTCTGCTTCTCACCTCATTTCTCTTTTATCTTACCTATGCCATGTGTTCCAATCAGTCAACAATACAACCTTTTTTCCCTCATTTTATTCGTACGTCATTTTAATTCAGGACATTGTACCTTAGCTAGAGCTCAGAGAGAGAGAGAGAGAGTCGGAAAGTGTGTCAGAGTTTTTACTACACATTTTTTCCAATATTTTTTCCTCTCTCATTCACTTTTCGTTCTAGTGGGAGCTTGTGGACCATGCAATAATGAGAGCTTCAAAAGATCAAATGACAGTTGTGCCCCTACTTCATTTAATAGGGAATATAAAGGTTCCAGTTTCAGAGTTTTAATCTTTGAAAATAACATAATTTAATACAGGGTTCCGTCTTTATTAGATAAATAAATTAACATTCGGTGGTTATTATGGTATTACCCTCTATTTCGGGCGTCCCACATAATTCTTCTCATTTCTATTTTTGGTAAAAAAATTATCACACTAATTAAACTAATTACACCATTAATATTAAAAAAAGTCTTTTTGATTCGCGTGTCTACTAATAACTTTTCTGTTTATATACCTCAAAAGTTGTACTATAATATTAAAATAATGTGATTTCTTAATCTCCGTGCCCACTAATGTTTGGGAAGAAATAGCCGGGACGGACGAAGTAACAAACTAACAACCTATGTATTGAACTCTGTCCGTGGGGCTGGAAAGTACTAAATGGAGACTGAAGTGGCCTTTCTGATATTAGGAGAAAGTAGTTGGAGTTACGTGTTAAAAGAAAACTTGCGCACTGGAATTTTGCTGTAAATGCCGATGGGCCAAAGCCAGCCCATTAAGAATCAATATTCATTTTCATTTATTATTATAGTATTATTTATTGTTTATAGTTATTTGGATCTTTTCACATAAATACCCATTTGGAAAAAAAAAAAAAAACTTGTAATTTAGTACCATGTCAGATTTTTTATATGTAGGTATTTAGTAGAATAAATTTTTTGCAGATATATACCCGACCCGCCGCAGGTACGCCATACAAAACATTTAGGTACCCTATATCAACGTATTGTGATATGTCAGACGTTGAGAAAATGGTACGTCGTATTAGTACATTTAGGTACGCCATCTATAACACATAAGGTACGCCGTACAAACACATTTAGGTACCATATATCAACGTGTACGACATACACACAGGAAGGTATGGCATGACTGAAGAAACTGGTAAACATTAAATCGGGTACGTATCTGTAAAAATTTCTGACATGGGTACCTATCTGTGAAAATTTTATTCAAGTAGGTATTTATGTGTAGATGTCACTTATTTATATTACCTAGCTTAACTAAAGTTTTTAGTTGTCTTCTTCTCTTCGGTCAAGGTCATAGTTATTTTATTATATTAACTGTGAAGGGTGAATAAATTGTCACTTTGGTCAGTCAACTTATTTACAAATTAACACCCTCACATTAATTTTCTGTTTGATATATTTGAAATTTATATTTCATCTATTAAATATTAAAAATTATAAATTTAAAATTTTTGAAGTTAAACTTTAAATATAATTATACTTTAAGCATACGCATAGATTGTGCAAAAACAAAGTACTATAGTTCCAATTTATTACAAAACGTGCTTGTTTATTCCAAGTAAATTAACACACCAAATCACATTCTAATTTACAATTTTTATCCGATCTAAGCTCTCAACAATAAATATGAACTAGTAACTTATGCACGCTCAAATGCGTGTGTTATTTATATAAATATATTTTATTCAATTCATCTTAGTGTGAAATATTTCATAGAAATCGTAATTTAAATTTAATTTGTATGCTATAAATAGTAAAAAGGAAAAATTGATTTATTATAAATTTAAAGTAGGATAGTAATTAACTAAAAATAGTACTAAACTAGGTAAACCGTCAATTGTCTCTCAATTGACCAATCTGATTTTTTCTACATATATTAAATGTAGTTAATGATTTTTTAATTTTATTAAGTAATTTTTCAATCTCAATTGACAGACCATTACAGTTTATCCTATCTCATCACCATTAATATAATAGAATAGATATATAATTAATATTATTGCCAGCTAATGCATAATGTCAATATTCAATGAAGCGTGTGGAAAATAACTCAGCAACAGCAACCCACCCTGTGTGCAAACAAAAAATTGGACCTACAACTGCGAAAAAAAATAAAAAAAAAATTATATAGTCGTGAGGCAATCTCATCTCATTCTCAATTTATCTATTATTTATTTTATATATCTATATAATATAACGGTTACGGGATATATATTGTTAGTACGGTTACCGTACTTGATATTTTGTCATAAATTGGACAACTTTACCTGTGTCCACTGATCTGCGTAGGTTGTCCTGTCGTTCAACGCCGTTATACTAATTTCATTTGTGTAATTAATTTAGAGATGTCAACGAGTCAAGTTAGATTTGGGAAAGAAACAAGCAAAGCTTAAAAGTAAGCAATTATAATTTGCTTTTGATCATGCTTAGAATGAGTTTGAGCTAATAAATTAACGTAAAAAAAATTATAAAATATGATCGACAAAAAAATAATAATAAACAAATCTCCGATTAAAAATACTGTTAACTGGATATCCAGTGGGTTTCCAAACATGTAAACAATAGTCTATAATATATACATAAACATAATACAATATGTATGAGCTATTGCTAGGTTGGTCGAAGGTCGCAATTCATAGCTCAATAATTGATAATCGAATTATTAATTCAATAAGGCCAAGTACTATATAGCCATCCGATCTATGAATTGAATCGATGCGAATAGATTATATGATTGTGTTGGATCGTGACTGTGAGCCACTTGATGATTTTTGTACCTCAGCTCAGCGTCTAGTCGAATTAATATAATTGATTAACGAATTTAACCTTTTCTAAGATTTTTACTTTCTTTTTCCCCCCGAATTTTTGATTGGGCCTAATCGAATTGATGTTTTAACTCACAACCTAATTGTGGGGTGAATTACATTCCACGTAGTGGTTGCTGGTAACGATTTTCCAGACGAGCAAATATAACAAAATAACAATGAATCCAAATTTCTATATTTGTTACCTATATTCAATTATATTGGAGTTCACACGCATATAAGATAAAGTAGCATAATGAAATTCGCCTTACAAATTCCAAGCAAAGGCTAACGGAAAAGGAATATAATGGTCGGAGGCGAGGGGTATATATGTCTAAAGACGACGATGTTAGAAAGGACAGAGAAGAAACAGCTCAGTATCTTAGATTTGCGGGCCCCACACGAAATTCTAAACGTTGCAGTTGCACTTTGTTGACGACGGCACAAAAAGTTGCTCTTATTTCACATTTTCTTTTACTATACAAGAGCCGCCCACTGATTTTTGTTATTTATGTAATTGTTTCATGTGAATTATTCATTCTTACATGTATTTGATATTGATGTATCAGTGTTAGTCAATTGAAAATAACGTAACCATCTTCATGGAATGATGGAACACGTTGTATGCCGACATAATTCCGTGACGAAGAGTAAGATTAATGTTTTAATTCAATAATATTCAACTATCGTTAGAGAGAGTAAAATGTAATCACGTGTATAAGTTGAACGTATATACGAAAAATATCCCTATAAATACCGCAGGCTTATTTGATTTTCCTTTCCACAGTATGATTTTAAACCTAACTGCTTTATTGATGGCTTTTTTGGTAAGTGCGATAGGACTTCGAATGGGTCCCACCATTTATTGGCTTTGTATTTAGTTTCTATTTGATCAAGTAGGATAGGATAACTATATATGTATATATGGGGTCTTTACAATAAATACCCCATCTGCACAAAAAATTGTAATTTAGTTTACCATATCAGCAGTCTTTTTATATGTAGGTACCTAACAGAATAAATTTTTACACAGGGTTCCCGATCCCGCCACAGGTACGCCGTATTAGCACATTTAGGTACCCTATAGCAACGTATTGTGGTACGTAATACGTTTAGAAAATGGTATGCGTATTAACACATTTAGGTACCATATAGAAATGCATAGGATACCGTATAAAGGCGTGACATGGTACGCTATGCCCACATAGCAAGGTACGGTCTTTACACAAACTGGTACAAACAGTAAGTCGGGTACCTATCTGTAAAAATTTCTGACATAGGTACTGATTTGTAAGTTTTTATTCAAGGAGGTATTTATGTGTAGATTACACTGTATGTAAATGGGTGCGACAATAAAACTAAATAACAAAAAGGTTGTATAATAGAAAAGATAATCATTCAAAGATTAATGTGGGGCCCCAGGTGTTAATCGTGTTTATGGAATGAAATGATAGCCTTCTTGACATGAAAGGGGACAATGATGATGATTATTAATGTATAATGATGATTTGTATCATCTAATGTCTCCTTTTAAGGTTGGCTAATTATAGTTTGACCCGATGTTTTCTTGTATGGTACTGTGTCTTATTACGAGGATTAAGGACGTGATAACTTGTTTGGTAAGAGGAAACAACAACAAAACAAGCTTATATTCGTTTTGCCTTTTCTTGATTATGTTTCGCTTTACACGCAGACACAATATATATATATATATATATATATATATATATATATTATATATTTCATCCAATCCAAGAATGAGGACCTAAAATTTTCCTCTTATTACTGTTGCATTTTATTTTATTGTTTGACTTTGACCTGTTAGTTCAATGATTTTAATTAAGCTTAACTACATTTCGAATAATTACACTAATATCATGAGTCATAGAACGAATGAGTGTAGAAAAACCATTGGGAATTATGAAGAAAAAAAATACCGAAAAAATTAATTATTTGAGCCATCACTTTCATTGATCTAGCAATGAACTGAACCAATAAAACAACTGAACAAATAGGTTCCAGCTGTGCATGTTCAGATAACATTAAATGACTAATTTGAATTATTGAAATTTTGATCAAGGGGACCAACCCAAAAATCATTTATGTAATGCATATGGTAGGGCTTAATTTAATCAGTTGTAGGGACAATGATATGTTTCAAGTTTGGTTACTAGGTAGCTCAAACTAATTACTTATATATTTTTATCCATCTAGATATTATTCGACATCTTTAAAATAATATTTAGATGCTAGTAGAAACACTATAATTTGAGTTCACTTTAGCCATTGTATAAATATCTAAACATTTCCACAGATAAGTTTCCAAAAACAAAAAAGGGAAACTTATTTAGAAGCATACAGTTACTTACACAAGGCCCAACATTTATATTTTCAGTGTAAAAATATCAAATTTGAGGTAGGATCCTAAAAGATGCTTAACCATAATCCACGAAAATTATAAAGACATGCGATGAAAAAAATAAATAAATAAAAAGTGAAAGAAAGGGAGAAAGTGATATATCACAAAGGCATCATCAGCAAGATAGTGTAGGCCACAGTCAGGCAATATTGAATTAATATTATGAGGTAATAATCCAATCTTTGGGATGATGAATTGAAGGGAGTAAGATAGGGACCATTAGGCCATTAATTAAACATGCTTATTCATTATTAATTATAATGCTGCTTTAAATTTTCAGGTGTGCTAAAGAAGATAATCATTCTAGCTTACGCATGCTCTAAATCAGTTGAGTTTGGTAAGAAGGTAATCATCTCAATTTTCTTTTGCATAAACAAAAAGTTTTCAAAAATCGAACTTGAACTTTAAACGTTTGACTCGTCGAGTTCAAGCCCGAGCGTCATAAATGTCGAAGCTGTGCTCTAACATGTCTTTTTCATATCCCATACAGAGTAAAACATAGAAGCCATCGAAGAATTACTTGAGCATCATTTTATATCGGAGAAGACGCATTGATTACAATGAGTAATGTTAGCTCTTGTAATAAAAACTCATGGCATGCTGGGAATTATCTTAGATGCATACCTTCATTGCAAGCGATTTGAATGGGGCTTTTCGAATGATCGAATCAATAGTACCTCTCACTGATCTTCTTCGTAATCTAGCAGAAAGTCAGTTAAATTCTCCGATTCATCGATGGCTTCGTCCAAAGATAGGCTATCTTTCTTGGGTTTGCCCTTTGTCTATGTTCAAAAGTAAATAACACAATTCAGTGAAAAAACACATGCATATATAGATGGATGAATATATGTTGTCAGTGAATCAATCACCTTTGACTTGCGTAGTTGTGGATTGCTTTTTAAGACGCTCCAATTTCGTGTAATTTTCTCGTCCTCCTCTTCCTCGCCTTCGACATCACTGTCCTCTCCTTCGTCCTATTTCAAGAACTCAGATAAAAAAATATAGGTTTATTAAGATACCAAACGAACAGCTTTTGCCAAAGGATCACACTGAAAATAAGTAAATAGAATAAGAGATAACTTTCAATATCTCACATCATTTTCTCCTATATCAACTGCTCGTGCCATAGCTTCGTCAATTTCTGACATCTGTCGTAAAAAGATGCACAAAATATACATAAAAAAAAAGGCACAAACAAGAAGATAAGATAAAGACCTTAGTTCGAGCTTAATGTCCTAACCTCGATTACTTCTGCCTTCTCTTCGGATAAGATTTTCTCCAGCTCCTCTCTCGTGATTATTTTTTCATGCTGATACGAAATCCATGCATGTTTCCATAAGACAATAATAACAAGAAAACACCCCACTTTACTGCAGAGGAAACATATATTTTCACAAAAAAAAACACGTGCATGAAATTTTATCGAACCTCTTTAAGATAATCAAGCATATTTGGAGTTGGTTCGTGGAAATCGGGACCCCTATAATCTATAACCTCATTTGGATCTTGGATATAGTTAATCGTCGGATAGACGGGATCACCGCCCCATACTGTCAGGAAAACAAATATCAGATAACGTGTCTGAAAACCAAAATACAGCAGATATAACTATACGTAGAGAGAGAGAGAAAAAAAAAGCATACGTACTTTGCTTAACTTGGTCCTCCCTTAATTTCATGGCCAGAGGATCCCGGCGAATTCTATTATCAGTTCCCATCATTATGCGGTATTCTCGATCAGTTTGGCGCATAAACATCTCAATTAGCTGTGCGTTTTCGTCTTCGCCTGTCTCTTCAAAGTGCCTTTGCACTGCTTCTTTGGAAGTGTCCCTTGTCCAAGCTTCGACCCATTGCGAATAGTAAGCGACGGGCCCATCTCTTTCGAGCTTTTCTTGTTCCATCTGAAGCCTATGCAATAATTCGTAATATTTTCGCCAGTTCAAGAAAAAGAGTTGCAGAAATAAAAAGACAGCTGTCGTAACACACCTTTCCTCTTTGTATATATGCCGTCTAGCTCTATACAGAGCACACTCAGTAAGCGTCGGTTCCTCCCCGTAGAGCTTTATTTGCCCAGTTTCAGCCATAGCTTTAAGAAAAACCTTCACAAAAAAACAAGAAAAGACGTTCAACATCTTCATTACACATCGACAAGGAGACAACGTGCGAAGAACTACGTACAGTCTCAACGTCGGGCCTCCTCCTGTGCCACCTAGACCACTGTTCCTTCTCGGGTTTTCTCCAATTCCACCAAAGCTCCTCGCTCGTAAGTGTGTCCTCGATAGGTTTCTTCACTTTCGGATCAATAAAAGTGGGGATTCCAATCTTCTTGTCAAGATCGTAGCCACTGAGCTCAACTTCGATGGGCTCTTTCTGATACACCACATACTCATCCGAAGAATCATCCCTCGACTCAAACTCCACTGAATCATCGTCAGCAACTACTATGTTACTTTCTGAAGAATCAGAGGCAGAAGATGAGCGGTTTTTTCTTCTTCGACTCCCTGGATTCTTTCCCAAGGATGGTTTCCCAGTCGATACGCCGCCCGGCTCGGGCGCCTGAGCTGCCCGAACCCGACTTGATGTGCCCTCGGGCCAATACTCTTCTCCGGGATACTTGCACGGGCACCCGAGGCGGGCTCAAGCTGCCCAGATGTTGAGTCCATGTAGCTGTGGTATGGGAATCGTTCGACCGACACCTCTTTGAAATCGTCATCTTTGTCGTTTTTCTCGCACGTTATACGGGGAAGGATTGGGGCCTTTCGTGGGGAGCGATCGAACTTGATCTTTGCGCCCGTGAAAATGTGTGGATTTGGCCAGCAAAAGATGTCTGAAGAAACTTTACATATTCATAGGAATTCTAGCTTCAAACAACATAAACAGAATATGACAAGCCCATTCGATAACATAACCAACCAAAAAAGGCAGGAACAATGATGTTGTCTATCTAACTACGGGACAAAATTAGCGAAGTAACGAAGTAACAATTCATCCAAGTAGCTCAGAAGAATATAATCTCGAACTCCAACAAGGAATAAGACCATCATTTCGAGATTTACGAGAAAGAAAATATGGAAGGAAGGGATAAACTAGACCTTCAAATTGCAGGCAAGACTTGCTTCAACGAAGGCAAGCTTTCTCAATCCTCTATCTGCAAAGAAATAGGCATACAAGATGGAAATTATTGCAGAACAACGAACCATAACGTAAAAAGCGATACTGACCTTGATAACACCATGAAGGCGACACAAACGCCATTTAATCAACAGAAGAAGCAACTTCGCTCTTAGTCACACTTTCCAGTCTTTGCCTGGGTTTAAGCAGCAGAGCAGAGAACTTCGAAAACGGATAGGATTTCTGATTTGATTTATCGAAAATTTAAGAGGTTAATTGGCTCGTAAAGCAAGGCAGGCAAGGGATAATAGCTCATTTTATGTATTGATTTGGCGACTTTGCCCAAATTTGTAGGCCGGTTTTTATATTAGGCCCATCTCAACAGTCATGTGCTTGTACGTATTTCGATTCTAATGAAAATACATAAATATATAAAATGTTATATGGCGTGAGTATTAATCAGAAGGCGAAGTGGAAGGACGAATGGTAAGATAACTATGGATGAATAGAGTAGAGCAGAACTTACAATGAAGCATCACACATATATTAGGAGCAAGCTCCTTTCTATTCATAACACTAATAAACATATTCAATGACCACGTTTCATGGAATTATCTAATATCATCATGGGTGATTGACAAACGTCCACCATGTACAAGGAACTCGTAATGAGAAATAAAAGTCATATTAAGAAGGAGCATGAAGAAAGAAAAAAACAAATTTAGTATATTATACTGGATAGTACTAAACGATAACTTCTTCACTCGTCTCTTCCTATTAATAGCAAAATAAGCATAACAAGATTACTTGAAAAAACTCATCACTCTTCCACTCAAACTCCACGGAATACCCCCTAATCTCCTCTCCTTGATCTCTCCGAAGGACTCATTCAACTCCGTAGTCGCTTTATTCTCAGGTTCGTGTGATCTCTGCTTCTCAATTATTCATTGTTTTCCAATTCTTCTAAATCTATACGTTCTATATACACAAACGCTGCTTGTAAATATATATGCCATCAGGAACTTACTAAATAATAATGGGCGAAAGAAGCAGCACGGCCGAGAAAGGCAGTGGTTGCTTTGCGTGCAAATATGACGATTTTCTCCCCGATGAATCGTTCCACAGCTGGGGCAATTACGTCAATGCGTTGAAACAGACCCCTCTTCGGGTTCGTGGACCGGCTCATGGCTCGGTCGAGCGCCGAGAACGAGGTCGAGATGAAGGCTCGCAGCCAGCACCAAATGAAGCGGACCCTCAATTGGTGGGACATCATGTGGCTCGGGATGAGCTCCGTCATGGGCGCCGGGATATTCGTGCTCACGGGCCAAGAGGCCCGAAACCACGTGGGGCCCGCCGTCGTGTGCTCATACGCCGTTGCCGGGGTCTCCGCTCTGCTATCCGTGTTTTGCTACACCGAGTTCGCGATAGAAATTCCCGTTGCAGGTATTTCTTGTTTGCATCTAAATATGTGTGTTTGCTAGATCATTTGCTAAATGTGATGCGTAACGATATTCACTTGCATTTAAGTTGAAGAAAAAAGATGAGTTATGAGAGTTTAACCCGACTAAAAAAGGAAATCATGTGCTATCATGTGCTAAATTTCGTATAGACTAGTGATAAAGCTAAGAAGGTAACAAAACAGTTCAATTTCGATACCATTGGAGACTGAAAGTGGCATCTCTGAATATTGAGACAAAAGCAGCCATACGCCGAACGTCGGACTAAAAATATCGTTAGCCTTTTCATTTGTTAAAATTTATTTCAATAAAGCTCGAGCACATAAATGGCCATGAATTCTAACTCGAGTCCAAATATGAGTTGAGCTCGGCTTATCGACCGTCCTAAACACTAGCAGTTGTTTTTCCAAATTTAATCATATTTTGATAATATAAGAGTTTTCCGTGCAGGTGGTACGTACGCATACCTGCGCGTAGAGCTCGGCGACTTCGTTTCATACATAGCGGCAGGGAACCTCCTCTTCCAGTGCGTCATCGGCTCGGCCGCCGTGGCCCGCTCGTGGACGTCCTACTTCGCCACGCTCATCAACAGAGACCCCAACGACTTCCGATTCCAGGTCGAATCCCTCTCTACAGGCTACGACATGCTCGACCCGATCGCCGTCGGGATCGTCGTAGTCATATGCGTCATCTCCGTCTCGAGCACCAAAGTCTCGTCCCAGATCAACGTCGTCGCCTCGGTGGTCTACATCATCCTAATCCTCTTCATCATTGTGTGCGGGCTCATCAAGTCTGACCTAGACAACTACAAGCCCTTCGCCCCCTTCGGTGCCCAGGGAATAGTCACCTCATCGGCGGTTGTCTTCTTTGCCTTCGTAGGATTCGACGCCGTCTCGACCATGGCAGAGGAAACCAAGAATCCTGCCCGAGACATACCCATCGGGCTCGTCGGGTCCATGGTGATAGTGACGATAATATATTGCGCCTTAGCCGCAACCCTTTGCCTATTGCAGCCTTACAGGACCATCGACGAGAATGCACCCTTCTCGAAGGCGTTTGAGTCGGCGGGCTGGGGATGGGCTAAGTACGTCGTGGCTGCCGGCGCGCTCAAGACCATGACCTCGTCTTTGCTCGTCAGCGCGGTGGGCCAAGCGCGGTACCTCACCCACATCGCCCGGATACACCTCGTCTTTCCGTGGTTTGCGAGGGTCAGCGAAAAGACGGGAACGCCCATCAATGCCACCGTGTCCATGCTCGTTGCCACTGGTGTCATTGCCCTCTTCACGAAGCTCGAGATCCTATCGAACCTGCTTTCGATATGCACGCTCTTCATCTACATGCTCGTCGCACTGGCGCTCCTCGTGAGGCGGTACGTACATATTATGGTCGAAGTCTCGATTCTATAACCAATTCATATTAGGTTTAGCAAGGATATGACCTACAACAGGGAAGGATCCATTGACCTCCCGACCAGCCCAAATTACCCCTTAGGGTGGTCAGACCCGAGTAGAGGCCAGGGCTGATCTAGGGATGGGCTAGAGCTCCCCCAGTCTTGGGGGCCCGAGTGTAGATGTCTTTTGTTAATATTATACTAAGCGTGAATTTGGTAGAAGAAAAGGAAAAAAGTGGAATGGTACGACACACGACGTAACATACAATCGTTTGATGTGTACCGTTGCACTTTTATTTTTTTCCTTTTTCACAGTGATCACCCTAAGAGACCCCCGTGTTGGCATGATTTTTCATTCTCTCTCTATAGGTATTATGTAACAGGCCTGACGAGCCAGGCGAACAAGAACAAGATGATCGCATGCATCGCATTGATACTCAGTTCGTCGTTGGCGACAGCGGTGTATTGGGGACTTAGCCACGACGGGTGGGTCGGGTACTGCGTAATCATGCCGATTTGGTTCATGGGGACTTTGGGACTGCAGGTTTGGGTCCCTCGGGCTCGTCAGCCTAGACATGGGGGGTGCCGATGGTGCCTTGGCTGCCTTCATTGTCGATCGTTATTAACGTGTTCCTTATGGGGTCGATAGATAAGGAGTCGTTTGGGAGGTTCGGCGTGCTGACAGCAGTGCTTTTGGCTTATTACCTCTTCTTCGGGCTTCACTCTTCTTATGATACGTCGAATGTGTCGGATGCCGAGGTGAAGGTGGTGGGAGCTGAGGAAGGTCGAGTTGAGTTGCCGCCTCATCCTCGTGAGTCGTGATGCATGTCGAATGATTGTTGGGGTTATTTGTTTATTGAATTTGACTTTGTATTTGTGAATTGTTATTCAATAATTTGCTCGGAACCTAATATAATCGTTCTTAGTTATTAAGAATGCAATCGTAGTTCTCATACTCCAACAAAGTTTAGTCGGAAGCCAATTTGAATTTTAACGTGGCAATAGGGCGGGCCCCCATTCAACGATATTAATCCTAGAAACATATGTGTACGACCCATAAAATCCAACATACAATGAAAGACAAGAACTCAAGTGCTCGGTTTGAAGAGGTTCATATACAGAGCGACGAGAAATAATACCCAAGCGGGATAGAACTCATGACCTTGGTAGATAGATATCATTTGTTTTGGTCACTTGGGCGCATCTCGTCGAGGTATAGTTCTCCCTGGGTAAACAATTTTTATTTTTTATTTGAAATTGGGGTTCAAGTCACTTTCGTTATTAAATAACAAACAATTAAGTTTGAAAAATCCGAAACAAGTCCCTGCGGATTGGCCTAGTGGTTGAAGGGGTGATATATAACACTTTTGTAGATCTCATGATTGTCGCTATTTGAGTGACTTCCGACAAGGCACATAAATCATAGATGATTAGTCCCCCTGAAAATCGATAGTTGTGTCGTAATCAATAGTGAGGTTCATATCCAATTCGTATTGAATTGAGTCGAAGTGCGAAGACCAGGATGGCGTTGTGCGTGGATCCCTTATCATCCATACCTACTGACGGTAAATAATACCTAAGTGGTTTGATTTTCATCAGCATTGCGGTAGACATGCCCAAAACAAATCGTAACCGGCGGTTAAAACTAGTAACCGCTGGTTGCGGAACTGCCTAACCGTAACTGGCAACCGTATAGTGCCGATTACGGGCGGTTAGAAGGTTTTTTAAAAAAATTCGAAATTCGAAAGTAGCCGTTGGCACCCGTTGGAATTTAAGAAAATAGAAAAAAATAATATAATAGCCGTTGTAACCGCCGGTTACAACGTCTATAGCCGAATTTCTCTATAAATACCCCTGCCCCCCAAATCCAAAAAAACACAATCTTTACTCTCTCAAATCTCTCTCAATCTCAACGACGCAAATACAACTCTAGTTAAACACAACACCCGGCCAGGACCCACGAACGACACCCACCACCACCACCATGCTCCACGCCACGTCGCCACGCCACGCCGCCCACCCATCATCGTCCGACGTCCTCCCCATGCCCGCCGCCGCCCACCCACTGCCCGCTACCGCCGCCTGCCGCCGACCGCCACCACCGCCGCCCGCACGCCACCGTCGCATGCCGCCGATGCCAGCACCGCCCACCCACCGCTCGCCACCGACCGCCCATGTCGCCGACCGCCCTCCGCTGCAGCCCGCTGTCGCACACGCCGCAGCCCCCCGTCGCACGCTGCCGTTGGTATCGTTTTTGTCATTTATCATTTTTTCTCTAACGATATTTTCGTGCCCGTGTAGTGTATTTGTAGATGGATCGTGGTGTCGACGTGATTCTCGTGGATCGAGGGACAACAAAGGGAAGCAAGTTGTTGGCAGTTAAGAATATGATCCGAACGAGATGTTGGATCTTGCCGACATGCTCGGCGATGACTTCAACGAGAACGCGTTCGCATATGATCCATCGTCGGGAGATAGTTAACAAGTCACGTAGACGGAGACAGAGGCAGAAGCGTAGACACAGACCGGTACCTTTCGGCAGCTATAGTCGGACCTCTTCGTGGTACACTTCAAGAAGGTACCGAATAGTATAGTTAACCAATTTAGAGCTATTTGTAACTACAGAGCTAAGGAATATCCTTTTAGAATGGGCAGGGGATATGGGTCAATGAATGCCCATCTCCGTTCGAAACACCCGACTAAGTTAGGATTAGGACAAAACCAAAGTCAAATGTTCGGCGGAAAGGATTCGTCCACGTCGGGACCCGCCTGCGGAAGCGGAAGCCCAACGACTTTGTTTAGTTACAACGAAGATGTTGCGCACCGCGAACTTGCGAAGTTTGTAGCCACGAAGCATCTTCCCTTTCGGGTTGTCGATGATTCGATCTATGAAAATTGGATCAAAACGGCATCGAACCCACAGTCGAAGAAAGTTTCGCGGAACACACTTACGCGGGACACTAGGAAGACAGTACTCGCGATTAAGCGCGACTTAGTAGGTATATTAGGTAATTTAGGAACTAATGTGTCGATTTGCTCCGATATATGGAGCAATCATTGGCTCCGATACATGGGCGTGACATGTCATTGGATCGATGATTCGTTGACGATACAAAAGTGCTTGATCGCATATAGGAGTTTGATGAAGCGCATACGTTGCAAAACATTGCGACGAATCTTAGGGTATCTTATCGGAGTATAGGATACTCAATAAAGTCTTAGTATCGTTTGACAATGCGAGCGCAAACCACGCAAGCATCGAACGTTTGATCGAGTCAACCATCATTCGGAGGACGGTTTTTCCACGTGCGTTGTTTTTGTCACATACTTAACCTTTGTGTGTAAGACGCGCTAGGTAGTTTAAAGGAACAAGCGCATCCTATACGCTACGCAATCAGTTACCTAATGTGGCACCCTCTTTATGGAAAAAGTGATGGAGCGTTTCTGCGCTAAAGAGAATGTTCCGGCTAAGAAATTTAGTTTAGACGTACCCCACAGGTGAAATTTCACCTACAAGTTGTTGTGTGGCTCGATGGAATATAGACAACATATCTCTCCAATTTCTTTGCCGAAAACAGAGGAGAGTGTTCGGTCCAAGTATTTCCACAGATGTGGGATACGTGCAACAGCATATGTGGGATACTTCAAGTATTTCACGATGCCACCAAGGCGATGTCGGGTTCATATTACCCGACATCAATACTAGCATTAGATCATTGCGTTAAAGTCGCAATCATCCTCAACGAGCTTCGGTATAATCCAGTAGTCGGCGCGATAGTTGAGAGCATGACTACCAAGTGGGCTCAAATATTTTTTTTTATTTACCTGATAAACGTATTTCAATGCGTTTATCGTAGTATTTAATTGGGTTATAATTAGGGGTGGTTCGGTACGGTATACCGTACCAAAACTGTGATACCGTATACCGTACCGAAATTTCGGTATCGAAAAAATCATACCAATACCATACCAAAATTTCGGTATACCTTAAATTTCGATACGGTATCATACCGAAATTTCGGTATGGTATCATATCATACCTTCTATACCATTCACACGGAGGGTTTTACCATGCATGTCTCGTAACTCGTTAATTGTCTTCGAATTTTTTAGTCAATTCAAACTCCTTAGGCCCTAATAAGATGGATAATTAATACCAAATTTTCCAAATAAAAAGATTTTTAATTCATAAAATAACCTTAAAAAATTTATATATTTTAGTCAAGTCTCCTTAGAGACAAAGAAGTTTACGTAACCACAAAGTTGGGTATGATTAATAATTTATGGGCTAAATAAATTTATTAAGATCCTTATAATATTTTTATCCATTTTAATTTTTTGAAATAATATAGTATATCTAGGTGTGTGTATATATATATATATAAAATATTTAAAAAAATTTGTATTTCGGTATTTCGGTATAATCGGTATACCTAATATTTAAAATTTTCATACCTTTACCGTACTGAAAATTTTCGATATTTTCGGTACGTCACGGTACGATAAGGACGATATATCGGTATTTCGGTATAGTTCCCCAGCCCCATTTATAATAGAGCTCTAGCCATCAATTTATGCAATTGGTTGCCCTATTTACACTTCTTTTTATGCAAAATGGAGCAAGTATGAAGAAATCAGAATAAGGTCACGACCGTGACATACCTTGCATCAGGTCGTGACACTAGGCAGAGGCGAAACATGACACACTGGTGAAGGTCACGGCCGTGACACATAGTGCACCAGGCCGTGACAAGGGACAGAATACTACACTGGAGAACGTTGCGGCCGTGACCCAAATTGCACTAGGCCGTGACGCTGGGCAGCAAGCTTCGAAGGGTATACTGAAGGATGTCACGGCCGTGACATGTCATGCACTAAGCCGTGACATTGGCAGAGAGTTGAAGCGAAGGCAGTCACGGTCGTGACATGTCATGCACTTGGCCGTTACGCATGGCAGAAAGTAACGAGACGCGAGGCGATGATGGTGTGACGGCCCATGTCCCAGGCCGTGACCGTCACGAAAATCAGTATTAAAGCCCAAATTCGACTCAGAAAGAGGGGACGCTTACCAGATACAAACCCTAAACCCTCGAGAGACGAAAAAGAGCAGCAAAGAACACATAATTACATCCTGGAGCGTGAGAGACGGATCAACGACGCAATCACGCCCAATTGAACGAAGAACGAAGATTCATCACGCTAGCATCTCTAATTCGCCAGTATTCATGATCATGAGTCTTCCTTCTCTGTTCTCTATTTCTTTCGGTGTTTTTCCGTCTATTATGAGTAGCTAAATTCCCTATGTGTTGGAGATTAGATGAACGGTAGTTTATTTCGTAGTTAAGACATATGTTTATCGTGACTATTGTATGAATCAATCTATGAAATTGTTTCGTCGCTTTAATATGTCTATGTGTTAAAGTGATCGTGTGGAAAAATGTTTAGGGCGACAGCTAAACAATGTTTAGGCCGTTCGTAAAAGATAGGATTCGAGTATAGGGCGAAAGAAAATACTCGAATCCTCGCCGTTAGTAATTACTGAATTTTAGATCCCCGCGAGCGTTTAGGGCGACAGCAAACTCGTGAGCGGGTAGAAAATTACTGCGATCTAGTCAGAATCACGTAGGAGCGATAATTCATTGTCTTAGGCGATAGTACCTAGCGGGATTCAAATCCCGAGCACATCTCTATTATCTGAAAGTTCTCACATCAGTTTAGGCGTGTTCTTTGAATCTCTAGTTGAGTTAGGAGCGATCTGTTAGGTTAATTCGTAAAACCATCTGCGTATTTTATTTAGGCTAAATATCGAGTCGATAGGTCACTACTAGTACTTAATTTATTCTTTGTGTTCGATACTCGTTTATTCACTTTACTGCACTACAAAGGATAGGTCCACTGCCTATCGCACGTTGGTGATAGTAATTAGGTATTCGTTTTATATTATCACTTGTCGCACTTTTCATTAGTACACCGCATGTCGATCAAGTTCTTGGCGCCCGTTGCCGGGGAATATATTAGGGACACCGTAAGTCGGTACTTTAGCCACTTTTATTTGACGTTTTCTTTGATTTTTACTATTTGCGTAATTTGTGTTACTTGCGTTATTTGGTTTCCTACGTCATCATTAGTCACGTTATCTTTTCGACGTATTTATTTATTTCTTTGCTAATTTTTGTTTTCACTTATTGAAGGTACGATTCAGCAGTGAATGACCCGAAGCCATCCATCGGGTCCCATTGTTGAAGCAGACCCAGATTTTGAGCAAAACCTACGAAGGAAACTCAAGTACAACACCGAAGGAGCTTCCACTAGCTCTCAGGACCCTTTAGTCTGCTATTCAGATGACAGTTTGCAGGAATCAACCCAAAATTCTCGTGTAGAGGCATCCGTAGATAGTCCCTACACAGAAGTAGAAATGGCGGACCACAGAGTTCCCGTCCACGAGGAGGAGCCATCACTACAAGATCTCCTCAAGAATGTCGCGCTAGGCGGTACTGAGTCGGCGATCATCATCCCGCCGATCGAGAACAACAATTTCGAGCTGAAGCACTCTTGGCTTCAGATGATCTTCCAGACGGCCCAGTTTGAGGGCAATCCCGAGGACGATCCCCATTCCCATCTGGGCTTTCTTGACGGTGACTGACACCATCAAGATCAACGGGGTCACGGGCGATGCGATTAAGTTGATGCCACTCCCGTTCTCGCTCAAGTTCAGGGCGAAAGACTGGTTGGATATGTTGCTGCCCATATCGATCACTACCTGGGAGGAGATGCGAGCCGCCTTCATCAATCATTATTTTCCACTATCTAAGGTGTTAAGGTTGAAGATGGAGATCTCCCTTTTCCACCAGAAGGACTCAGAAAACCTCTACGAGGTGTGGGAACGTTACAAAGCGCTACTGAAGAGGTGCCCACAACACGGGATGTTGAAGGCAGCCCAGATAACCGATTCCATGAGGCTCAATGACCAGACCGTTCACAGTTAGACGGAGCCGTAGGTGGAGGACTCGTAAAGCTCAATGCGACCGACGCTTGGAATCTGATTGAGGACTATTCGAGGAACAGCTTCATGAGGGGCAATACGAGGATGAAGACATCAGGCGTATCGGAGTGAGCGAGGAGACGGCCACGAATGCCAAATTTGAGGTGCTCCAGCAACAAATCGCTGCGACAAACTCTCAGTTGCAGACGGTGATTGGCGCATTGCTTCCAAAGTCCGGGCAGACACAACCCGTGAACGCCGTGACCATCACCGCACCGACGTAGCATACGCCTTACGTACCACTGTATAGGATCTGTGGCGCAGCCCACGAAACGTCTGAATGCCAACTCGGGCAGTCGCTGGAGCACGTAGATTACATGGGGAATTACCAAGGTGGCCAGCGAAGCTTCCAGCCTCGAGCACATCCAAACTTGGCTTATGGGAATCAGAACCAGCAGTGTCAAGGACCGCCAGGATTTCAGTCCAGACCATCCGGTTTCCAAAAGGGGGCGCCACGCCAGTACTAGAACTCACCCGCAGGAGGATCCGACGACATGAGAGAGATGAAGGATATGATGAAGACGCTCCTCACGAACTTTAGCAGCACCACCGCAGTCCAACAGAGCCGCATGACGAAGATGGAGGAGTACATGGAGGCGAACGACGTGCGTGCCCAGAATACGGACGCCTCGCTCAAAAGTTGGAGAACGGCTTTGAGCACGGCTTTCTCTTTTCTGTGCAAGGTCTAACACAAGTCGGTGAGCAGGACATGCACACTATTATGGCAATCGATGAGTGTGGGGAGGAGGTCGACGAACCTATCATAGTCATCGACGAGAGGAGCGAAGAGGACAAGGAAAAGAGCTCGGTCGAGGAGCCACCAGTCCTGGAGTTGAAGCCGCTGCTCGACCACCTCGAGTACGCGTTCCTTGGCAGCAATGGAGGGCTACCAGTCATTATCTCATCGAGCCTCGACGACGGACAGAAGGGACAGCTCTTGGACGTGTTGAAGGCACACAAAAAGGCGTTGGCGTGGAAGATATCTGACATAAGGAGTATCAACCGGAGCTACTGTACGCACAAGATCCTCATGGAGGATGATTTCAAGCCGGTCGCTCAACGTCAAAGGCGCCTCAATCCCAATATGAAGGACGTCGTAAAGAAGGAGGTGATCAAATTGCTAGACGCGGGGATGATCTATCCCATTTCAGACAGCGCATGGGTCAGCCCGGTCCAAGTGGTCCCAAAGAAGAGAGGCATGACGGTCGTCGCCAACGACAACAACGAGTTAATTCCGACGAGGATCGTGACTGGGTGGCGCGTCTGCATCGATTACAGAAAGTTGAACGATACCACGCGAAAGGATCATTTTCCCTTACCTTTTATTGACCAAATGTTAGAAAAATTAGCCGGTCACTCATTTTACTGTTTTCTTGATGGTTTGTCAGGTTATCTGCAGATCCCCATAGCACCCGAGGACCAGGAAAAGACCACATTCACGTGCCCGTTCGGGACGTTTGCGTACCGAATGATGCCATTCGGTCTTTGCCATGCTCCAGCCACCTTCCAGCGATGCATGATGGTCATATTCGACGAACTGGTAGGTGAGGTAATGGAGGTATTTATGGACGATTTTTCTGTGTTTGGTTCGTTGTTTGAGGTATGCCTATCTAATTTAAAGCTAGTACTCGCGCGCTGCGAGGAGACGAATTTGGCACTTAATTGGGAAAAGTGTCATTTCATGGTTCGAAAGGGTATAGTTCTGGGCCACAAGATTTCCTTTAAAGGAATCGAAGTGCACCGAGCTAAGTTGGAAATTACCTGTCCCCTCGAACGTGAGATCAATTAGAAGTTTTCTAGGACATGCTGGGTTTTATCGTAGGTTCATTAAGGATTTTTCTAAGATCGCACGACCCATGTTTAGATTCCTAGAAAAAGATGCCCCATTTGAATATAATGATGAGTGTTTGCATGCTTTCAATTTACTTAAGGAGCGATTAATCGCAGCACCTATTATGGTAGCCCCTGACTGGGGGCTGCCCTTTGAACTAATGTGCGATGCTAGTGATTATGCAGTTGGGGCCGCGTTAGGGCAGCGCAAGGGCAACCATTTCAGGCCGATTTACTACGCGAGTAAGACGTTAGACGCAGCCCAGGCCAATTACACGACCACTGAAAAGGAGCTGTTAGCCGTCGTGTTCGCCTTCAACAAGTTCAGTTCATATCTTATCTTATCTAAGGTTATTGTTTTTAGTGACCATTCTGCTCTTAAGTACTTGTTAGCGCACCCAGATGCCAAACCACGGCTAATCAGATGGATTTTGCTCCTTCAAGAATTCGATATAGAATCTAGGACAAGAAGGGTGCAGAGAATCTAGCGGCGGATCACCTCTCTTGACTAGAGAAGTCCGAGATTTATAACAAGGACGAAAGGGCGATACACGATCGGTTCCCAGACGAGTACCTATACTCGATACAGGTGGTAAGTGACGATACCACTGCAGATTACGCTAACTATCTTGTTGCGAGGGTCCTACCAAAAGAGTACACCAGTCAGTAAAAGAAAAAATTCTTTTCTGAGTTGAGGTACTACTTTTGGGAAGACCCATATCTTTTCAGGCGATGTGCATACCAGGTGATACGACGATGCGTTGCTGCTCCAGAGACGACACAGATCCTTAGGCACTGCCACAACGGACCGATCGGAGGGCACTACGCAGCCAACAGAACCGCTCAGAAGGTGTTGGAAAGCGGATTCTACTGGCCCACGATCTTCAAGGACGCCCAAAGGTACGTTGATACTTACGATCAGTGTTAGCTATGACGCCCGGGGCCGATGAGGGCGGGGAGTGATGGCCGGTGCCAGAGAGGTGCGCGGACAAGGAGCGGCTCCTAGCAAGCTTCTAGGCGAAGGGGTACGTGAACGAACTGATCTGACACCCGAATGAGAGGGGATCCTGAGACTGACAATGTATGGGCGTGTCAGGCTAAGAATCATATAAGGGAATTGCTAGTACTACTCATATCACCAAGGTCGACCTACCTTTTCGGGAGTCCATCTATAGAAACTCCGAAGTTAAGCGTGCTTGACTTGGGGCAATCTAGGGATGGGTGACCCCTGGGAAGTTTCTCAGGGTGCGTGTGAGCGAGTGCACGAAGCACGCTAAAAAGGTTAAATGGTGGTACAGTGGGGTCAGACTATCAGTCGGAGTGTGGTGGGCCCAACCCCACTTGTCCCGGTAGGGACCGATGCTATAGTAACACCCGGTATGGGACGAATCGTTACAGGTGGTATCAGAGCACAACCTCTCGCAGTACGGTGCTGGTTCGGGGACGAACCAGGCGGAAGCTGGTGGGCATGTGACGCTCGGGGCCGATGAGGGCGGGGAGTGATCGCCGGTGCCAGAGAGGTGCACGGACAAGGAGCGGCTCCTTGCAAGCTTCTAGGCGAAGGCGTACGTGAACGAACCGATCCGACACCAGAATGAGAGGGGATCCTGAGACTGACAATGTATGGGCATGTCAGGCTAAGAATCATATAAGGGAATTGATAGTACTACTCATATCACCAAGGTCGACCTATCTTTTCGGGAGTCCATCTATAGAAACTCCGAAGTTAAGCGTGCTTAACTTGGGGCAATCTAGGGATGGGTGACCCCCTGGGAAGTTTCTCAGGGTGCGTGTGAGCGAGTGCACGAAGCATGCTAAAAAGGTTAAATGGTGGTGCTGTGGGGCCAGACTATCAGTCGGAGTGTGGTGGGCCCAACCCCACTTGTCCCGGTAGGGACCGATGCTATAGTAACACCCGATATGGGACGGGTCGTTACATTACCGCGCAGGTAATCTCTCGAAAAGCGACGAAAATGCCCCAGAACTTTATTCTAGTCTGTGAGATATTTGACGTATGGGGTATATATTTCAAGGATCCGTTTCCTAGCTCGTACAATAATAAGTACATATGTGTCCAAGTGGGCCGAGGCGCAAGCTTTGCCCACAAACGACGCTAGGGTAGTCGTTAGATTTTTGCGAGCATTATTTTCATGTTCTGGGGCACCTAGGTGCATTATTAGCGATAGGGGTACACATTTCTGTAACACCCAGTTTGCACGCACTTTAGAACGTTATGGTGTTAGACACAGCCTATCCACCACGTACTACCCCCAAGCTAGCGATCAGGTCGAGGTAGTAAATCGTGAACTGAAACACATCCAGAAAAGACCATAGAAGGAAACCGTACGGAGTGCGCGAATAAGTTGAACGATGCACTTTGGGCATATAAGACTGCATATAAGACACCTATAGGCAATACACCGTACAGACTAGTCTATGGTAAGGCATGTCACCTCCCCGTAGAAATAGAGCATGAAGCCCATTGGGCGATTAAGTCTTTAAATTTTGATTTGGGGGACGCCGCGGAAAGCGACAACTCCAAAATCAACGAGTTAGACGAGTGGCGTTTATCAGCTTACGATAATGCTCGCATGTATAAAGAGCGTTCGAAAGCCTACCACGATAAGAAGATTAGGCAAAAGAGAGAGTTTCAGGAAGGGAACCAGGTCCTCCTTTTAACTTTCGGCTCAGGCTCTTTCCTGGCAAACTTAGATCACGTTGGTCGAGACTGTTCACTCCGTTCACTGTTACCCGTGTTTTTCCTTATGGTACTGTTGAGATTTCAGGTATGGAGCAGGGTACCTTCAAGGTGAACGGCCACCGGTTGAAGCACTATCATGCAGGTGAGGAAGACGTGAGCGAGAAGGAAGTGCTGTACCTGGACTTTCAGACTTGAGCAAACGAAAAGACGTCTGGCTAAAGACGGTAAAGTAAGCGCTTCTTGGGAGGCAACCCATGTGTTTTTATTTATGTTTTAGACATCAGCTTAGTAAAAAAAAAAGGTTGTCACGGCCTGGTCCTTAAGGACTCACGGTAGTGACGTCCTTTCTTCGGCACACTGTCCCCGTCACGGCCAACGGCTTAAGCCATCACGGCCGTGACGTAACCCAGGGGCACTTACTGCCTTAAGTCACGGCCAACGGCTTAAGCATCACGGCCTTGACACATGCGGGTAAGAAAAAAGAAAAAAAAATATTATATTAGGTCACGGCCTGCGACTTATACGTCACGACCGTGACATCAGGCAGTGGCGCTCCCTGCCTACTGTCACGGCCAGAAGCCTATGCTTCACGGCCGTGACTCTACGAGATTTTTTTTAAACAAAATTCCTTTTTCTCCCTACTTTTTTCCTCTCTCTCTCTCTACTTCTCCCTTTTTTTTCACTCTCTCTTTCTCCCTCTCGTCTCTCTCTCGCGACCCCTTCTTCTTCCACTACCACCACCACCACCCAAAAATCACCACTCCGACCACCGCCACGGACGCCGGCCGCCGCCCAACTCCGGAAAACCCGTATTTGTTTAGATCTAAGCTTACTTAAGCTTCCAATGTATGAATTATTCTCTACGCTTATTAGGTTAAAATTGGGAATTTCGTCTAATTATGCTAATTTTGGGTGCAAATATCCATGTTCTAGTTGTTACGTATTACTATCACTATGGGTATGCATTATTGTAGCAAGTTGGGTATGCTTAATTTGTTGATTTCGTTCATTAATTTCGATTTTGGAAGGAGGAACCCTAATTTCAAAAATTGGGATTTTTGCAAATTGGTGGTGAAATCTGTTGCTTTCTGTGGTTTATCTAGCTTGATTCTTCATTTGAAGTTTAGGAATGCATTTAATGGGTTATTTATCTAGCTTGAAATGTTAATGTTGGCTTGCCCGTTACGTGTTCAAACAAAATGCCTCTTTGAGTTCTTCATTTGTTATTGCATATGCAACTATATACTTTGACGCTATTTGGTCGAGTCGGACTACGTCATATTATTTGCCGTTCCACTGCTCAGCGTGACCCTGCTTCGCGCTCGCCCGTTCTTCAAGGCAACGCAGGCCCCAGCCGATACTGCTAGAAGCCATGGGTCAGTTTACAGACGAAACTCAGACGGCCCGGTACAACAGGCTGAAGGCGATGGAGTTCATCTCCATGGACCAGATCGACCACGATACGCTGACGAAGCACCACATCGACCAGCAAGTCGCCCAGTACCTCTCACTCAGCGGATGGGGCACATTCTTCCACATCGACGAACCGGCATACAAGGAACTCACCTTGGAGTTCCTTTCCACCTTCCCTACGAGGAATACGACATCAGCATAGTCAACTTCCGGTCGTTCAACGAAGAGAACATAGTGACGGTCGACAACTTCTGCCATGCACTTGGAGTACCAGTGCCATCTTTCGGGCACGACGGACCATTCTCGGACCTGCACTATAAAGACTACTTTCAGCAACTGGGAGGTCGACTCGCTTGCTGGGCTAACATCGCACGACCAGGCGAGTCAGAATTCAGCCCCAAGACCTCGAAAGCGTCGGCGCTCAGGAGCCCAGGACTGCGCTACATCCACCGCCTCCTCACGACCTCGCTCACACCAAAGGGTGAGTCGTGCGAAGAAATCACCCTCCGTGATCTCTTTTACCTAACTAAGATGCAGCGAGGCGAATGGGTTCATTTGGAATTGCGCTAGCCCATGCGTTTGGTGCTCAGGCGGAAGCAAGAAGCCATGGCAAGATCGCCGTGGGAGCACTCATCACGAAAGTCGTCTGGGGACTACGACTGTGGCCAGCGAACGCACCCGAGATGGAGGTAGTCGGCGGGCACAACCCCTTGAACGAGGAGATGCACGTGAAGATGAAGATGCTTGTGAAGGCTCACACCTGGACTCGCACGAACAAGGTGTACATCTGGCACGAAATATATCGTGGCCAGACGGACAACGTTGACGTCCCCGCCGACCAGCTCTACATCGAAGGCCCTTACCTAGTGGAGACAGAGACGACCGCCGGGCCTTCCTATTCCTCTGGCTACCACCATGGCGAGTCATCCGACGTCACACACTACGCGTCGATAGCGGACCTCGAAGCACTGCGCCAGGACATGATGCGCATGAACGCCGACGCGATGCGATATAACAAAGAGACCAGGCGCCAACAGGAGGAATACGAGCGCCGAAACGAGGAAGCCCACCGTCGGTACCAAGAAGAGCTAGAGCGCGATAACCAGGCCCTACAAGCCATGGACACGATGCTCAAGTTTTCACAGCAGTCGATGTCCTTCCTTCGCCCGAGGCCACCCTCGCCACCGCCGCCACCACCACCTTAGTGACTTTTCCCTTTCGTTAGCTTGAATGGTCGCGTGTGTTTTATTCCTATTGTGTTTCTAACTTTGATGCTTATGACTATGTCTATAGTTCATCTATGGCGATTCTACTTTCTACGTCTAATTTCCTCTTCAGCTAGGCCAGGACACGCATAACGAGTTACGACACGACCTCCACGCATTCAGTCACGACTACTTCATGACCACGTCACTTATTCATCAGGGGAGTCCCGTTATTTTTACCTACTTTTTCCCTTCCTTTTATCCTTTTCACGTTGAGGACAACGTCGGACTTAAGTGTGAGGAGGGGAATTTAGGTTGAGAATGCACGTAAATTTTTTATGACGTGTCCGTGAGTCATTAACTTTGTTGGAAAGGCATGAATTGTTGAAATCAGACATGATTGTTTGCGCTACTCGAGTTGGTCTGCATTTTATGAAATTTTGTGAGAAATAGGATATGCATGACTGATTGAATCGTGTCTGTCTGAATCGTTATAGCATTGTCTTGAGAGAATCGTACACATAACCCATTTACATGTGAGAGTTTGAGCCTGACGAGCTTATGCTCATTTTCTTGGTTGTGTGACGTGCCTAGTTTATATCTCCCTAGAAATTGCCTGTCTGATGCGTGTTGAAACTATTTCTGGTGTGTTAGCATGAAAATGATGAGGGCGTTAGGAATTAAGTCCATGACCAAATTCCCTACCATGACTAATCCCTTTAGTTAGCCACTTTGAGTCTGAGCCTATTTGTTTGCTTTCCTCGTAAATTATAGAAGTCACTGACCCGAATAAGCCTCTAGAGATGAATAGAGCAGAAGTCGAACTTGAGGGTTATTGTTTCAATATCTGATTTAATGTTCTTCTCTGCTATTCGTGAAATGACTAGATCCTACTTGACCGTTTTCTGAAATGACCCGATCCCTTTCATAAGCCTGCTCGTAACCCTTTGGCAAGATATAGGTTTTGGTAATAAGTATCCCTAGGTACACGGCATTCTCTGTGACGATGTATTCTTTGCGAAACAAGCCGAACCTTGATGTTTTTAGGGAATAAGGGCAGTGCACAAAATTAGAGCGTAATTAAGGTGAAAGGGCAGAAAATGAAAGGAAATTGAGTTGAGAGGGGGCCAGAAAAGTCTAGGATTTCAGAGCGAGAATGTTGAGTCTTATGTTGGGGCATGTGACTGTCAGTTTGATCAGCTATGTTCTTTGATATTTTTCGCTTACGTGTCCTAACACTAAGATTACGTGTTCATTACATGCTTGTCGTTTCATGAATATTCGACCCGTTTCGACCTGAAAAAACCATCAGATTTATGCTTGCCACTTTAAGTAGTAGAGATGCGATTAGCTTGCAAGTTTATGGTAGGGGTAAGACTAGTGCACGAATTGAGCGATTCACTATATGCTAGCCTATACACTGAGTGGTTTTGAGCGGATCCCTGTGAGGTATGAGTCTCGATTGGCAGTGCAAAGGAAGTTTAGGTCGACAAGTGCAAGTCATTAGTGTGATGTCCATGATTGTTCGCTTGATTCCGTTTCGTGCTTTCTAGCTTTGATGATAAATTGCGAACAATCGTGCCGTTATCTTGATTTCATGCCTTCTCTAACTTCTAATTCACTTGAGGACAAGCAAATGCTTACGTGTGGGGAGGTTTGATAAACGTATTTCAATGCTTTTATCGTAGTATTTAATTGGGTTATATAGAGCTCTAACCATCAATTTATGCAATTGTTTGCCCTATTTACACTTCTTTTAATGTTAAAGGACCTTAGGATGGCTCTCGAGCCAAAATGGAGCGAAAACGAGGCAAAACGGAGCAAGTATGAAGAAATCAGAATAAGGTCACGACCGTGACATTCCTTGCACCAGGCCGTGACACTAGGCAGAGGCGAAACATGACACACTGGTGAAGGTCACGGCCGTGACACATAGTGCACCAGGCCGTGACAAGGGACAGAATACTACAGTGGAGAACGTCACGGCCGTGATCCAAATTGCACTAGGCCGTGACGCCGGGCAGCAAGCTTCGAAGGGTATACTAGAGGATGTCACGGTCGTGACATGTCATGCACTTGGCCGTGACATTAGGCAGAGAATTGAAGCGAAGGCAGTCACGGCCGTGACATGTCATCCACTTGGCCGTTACGCATGGCAGAAAGTAACGAGACGTGAGGCGATGGTGTGACGGCCCATGTCCCAGGCCGTGACCGTTACGAAAATCAGTATTAAAGCCCAATTCGACTCAGAAAGAGGGGACGCTTATCAGATACTAACCCTAAACCCTCAAGAGATGAAAAAGACCAGCAAAGAACACATAAAGACATCCTGGAACGCGAGAGACGAATCAACGACGCAATCACGCCCAATTGAACGAAGAACGAAGATTCATCACGCTAGCATCTCTAATTCGTCAGTATTCAAAATCATGAGTCTTCCTTCTATGTTCTCTATTTCTTTCGTTGTTTTCTCATCTACTATGAGTAGCTAAATTCCCTATGTGCTTGGGATTAGGTGAACGGTAGTTTATTTCGTAATTAAGACATATGTTTATCGTGACTCGCGTTTATGACTATTTATCTACCTATGAAATTGTTTCGTCGATTTAATATGTCTATGTGTTAAAGTGATCATGTGAAAAAAAACGTTTAGGGCGACAGCTAAACAATGTTTAGGCTGTTCGTAGAAGATATGATTCGAGTATAGGGCGAAAGAAAATACTCGATCCTCGCCGTTAGTAATTACTGAATTTTAGATCCCCGCGAGCGTTTAGGGAGACAGCAAACTCGTGAGCGGGTAGGAAATTACTGCGATCTAGTCAGAATCATGTAGGAGCGATAATTCATTGTCTTAGCCGATAGTACCTAGCGGGATTCGAATCCCGAGCACATCTCTATTATCTGAAAGTTCTCACATCAGTTTAGGCGCGTTCTTTGAATCTTTAGTTGAGTTAGAAGCGATCTGTTAGGTTAATTCATAAAACCATGTGCGTATTTTATTTAAGCTAAATATCGAGTCGATAGGTCACTACTGTACTTAATTTATTCCTTGTGTTCGATACTCGTTTACTTTAATGGACTACAAACGATAGGTCCACTGTCTATCGCACGTTGGTGATAGTAATTAGGTATTCGTTTTATATTATCACTTGTCGCACTTTTCATTAGTACACCGCGTGATGATATCATTACCTGAGATCTTCCTTATAGCAAAGATATTGGATCTGAGATGGCGTTTAGAGGGTACGGGTAGATTAACTAGAATGCTACTATTTGAAGATATCATTGGGTCGTACAATCGATAGATTTACTGGAAGAGCGTACTTGATCGAGCGTATGACTCTTTAAAGGATCTCTTTAAAGAGTATATGCCCCATTTTGGTCATAATCCACCTCGATCGGGATTGGGTCGCGGTCAATCTAGTTCTAATAGTAGTCGATCTTCATGATTAGCCGAATACTACGACATCCTCAATGCAAACAAGTATTCAAGGTCCTCCCAAACCCCTACATAGAACTCGATAACTTCATGTCGACGACTTTTGAGTTCGAGGACGACGATAGCTTCTACGTCCTTAGATGGTGGTCGAGGGTGTCGCCAACGTATCCAACATTGGCGAGGATCGCTCGGGAGATCCTTACCGTCCCGGTTTCGACCGTCGCGGTGGAGCATGCTTTTGGCATGGGCGAGCGAAAAGCATTCGAACTTGGGTGACGACAACCTCGAGTACCAACGTCTTCTCGATGATTGGACTCGAGCCGAGTATCGCACCCAAGATGACCCGAACAGCTACTCGCTCGACGACATTTTCAATGACACCACCGGCATCGAGACAAGCGGCGGCAACGGCGGCAGCGAGTACTAGAGACATTCGGCGAGGTGTGGACTCCACATCAACAAACCGAAAAAAGATAAGTATTCATCTCTTATATTTGTTTTGATAAAAATAATTGTTATGTTTATCGCTAACTAATGAATTGTTATTTTCAGGTACTTCAAGATTTGCAGAAGCCAATTACGGTGACGAACCCCGAAAAAGATAAGTATCCATCTCTCGTCGTATTAACGTTTTTAATTTTAAATATTTGTAACGTTTTTAACTAATAATTCTTATTTTCAGGTACATCAATATTTGCACAAGCTTATTATGAGCGACGACGAAGCCCGAAAAATATACTCTTTAATTAAATTTTATTCTTTTTTATTAAACATCTATTCTAATATTTACGTATTTTTTTCAAAGGGAAGAAGATTTCGAAGGAGAGGGACTTTGCCGCTTCGGTAAGTGCATGCGAGTTAGCAACTTGTGAGCTATGCATGCCTTGACGGATCATACTTGATTCGTCACGGCTCCATAGCTCATTCGCTGCTTTCTCGCCTGTACTTTCTGAAGTCCGATACTTCAAGATTTGACGAGATCAGATTCGGATCGGATGGAGACTGAAAAGAAAACTTCTCAGCATATTTTGTTTTAATTTAATGTATTGTATTGTCATTGGTTCAATTAAAATTTTGTAGTACATTTTATTCGTAAAATGTTGTAATACATTTTTCATAAGTGTCTTACAAATTATATATTACATTTCGATACATAATTCGACCAAATAATATACCGAACATTTGATCATACCTGAATTCAAAAACAAAATTGACTAACCCGGCGGTAAACCGTCGGTCAACCGTAACCGGCGGTTAGTCAACCGCCGGTTAGTCTAACCATCAACCGGGGGCGGCTAACCGTCAACCGGCCCCGGCTAGTTGGCGGTTGGGCATGTCTACATTGCGGTTTAACACTGAAACAACAAGTGCATTTATTCTTTATCTAGTAATTTTTTGCACACTCGATGCGTGTGCTTAAATATAATTCTATTTAGTATTGTTTTAATATTGAGATTTATAGTATTCTAGTGTGTAAGATGGAAATATTTTTTAAAATGTATAAAGAATTAATATGTATGGGCATAAGTACAATAAATACAAAATTTAGAAGTGATATGAAATTACCCAGTTAATTAAATTATAAATAGAAGGCCTAAATTACAAATAACGTGACAAATCAAATGTGCAGTTCATAGCCACCTTAAACCTGATATATATTTTTCTAAAAAAATATAAATAAAAAGACTTCTTTACTTTTACGGTGTGACAGTTACTTTGAAGAATCTTGAAAAGGGGCACGAAGCCATGGACGGGATGAGACTACATGAGGTCAAATGGGCCACGGACCAATTCTGGCGGTTCCGGGCCGAGCAGTTCCAGTTCAGGCGGTTCTGTTGGGCTCACGATTCCGGTTCTGGTACCGGCACAGAAACCATGTGGTCGGTCCGAACCTTAAATTTTTTTATTTTTTTGTTAATATTTTATTAATTTAAATATTATTAATTAGGTAGATTATTACTAATGATGCATTAATTATTACGTAATATCAACAAAAGTATATTAAATATTGTAATTTGCATTAATCAATGCATTAATTATTTCGGTAATCACATAAATCACTAAAATTAAATTGTTAACTTATGTTATTATTATTTTTAATCCAAACGGGCCGCTTCTGGAACCGCCCCAGAACCGGAACCGCGGTTCCGGCGGGTCTACAACTAATAACCAGCATGTCCACTTATAGTGGGCCGAATGTGGTCCTCAGAATCACCTGTCACAGTTCCAGTTACGATCCTGGAAACGCGGGCCGGTTCTAGGCCGAACTGGCCCGTTGGCCACCTCTAGATGAGACCATTGTGTAAGAATGTTATAATCTCTTGCGATGTTGGAAAGCAGCGTGTGATACTGTTGGTGGATAAGCGGGAATGACGTCACTAGTGTATGGGTAACATAAAATTTTCAACACAAATTTAGCGTTTCTATAGTACCTTCTTTACGGTGATAAGTTCTTGTAGGGATTTTCGAGACACAATCCAAGCCCAAGCCCAAACTCATGTAAACATGCGGAGTTCCTCTGTAAAATCAATTGGACTTGGAGATACAGGTAGTTAGCCCACACGTTTCTAAGGAGCACTCAAGTCTTCTAATTATCCGATATGGACTTGGATTTGACACCGAACAATCAATTATTGTCAAAGCTAAATTATTGAAGGGTAAATGACGAATTCGATTTTGGGATTAAACAAAACATTTAAACTAAAGAAGTGGGGAACGTTTTTCTACGTGATAAACTTGTCATTAGCCCACTCTCAGTAATAGAAAAACTGAGAGAAACATATCGACTGAGAGAAGAAAAGTGTAGAGCAATCGAGAGATGGTGTGAAACATTTTTATGTCTTGAATGATTTTTTTGTAAACACCTGGCAGAGATTGTTCATGATCTGTAATCTAAAAAACAGGGTTTTCTCCGTGGATATATATAGTTTCGAATCTTTCCTGAATTCGAGATGAACCACTATCTAATATTTTACGTATTGCGGTCATAAATATCTTGGCTCTGTTGAATTGAGTCGGTCGAATTCAAACTCCCAACAGTTCTCAGGATCTGTGTAAGACCATCCAGAAAACTTTCATGTACGAGTACGACTGTGCTTGTAGAAGAATAAAGAATGGAGGCAAAACGTTGAAGTGTATTTGATATGAGGCCATCCCAATCAAAGACATTTGTATGGTTCGGGAAATTTATATAGCGGTGGATTACATATCACAAAGTATTGGGGCGTGCGTAAGGTGCTTGTCAGTGAGGGACGTGAATGCGACATAAAACAAAAAGGCACGAGGATGTACGTGGTTCGAATCCTTGCGGACTCTGCGTCCACGGGCGCTGCGGAACTTCCTTTCACTATGTTTGGACAAATTACACACTCAACTACAATTACTCTTACTCACATATGCTAACTCACACGAAAAACTACTAGTATGCTGAAAGAGAGAATTTAATATGCATTTTTCTCGTGATAATTCTTAAGAAAATGACCAAGTATCCCTTTATCGAAGCTACTCGCCGCCCTTCAGGATTACATCCCAGGATTTCGGGTAGGGTTGGCAGTGGGGCGGAGATTCCACGTCTCCGCGGGCATCCGCCCCGGTCGAGGCGGGGAATCCCCGAGATTTTATCCCCGCGGGGCGGGGACGGGGAATGATTTTTCCCCGCGGGGATCCCCGCGCCGCCCCGAACCCTATTTATATATTATAATATATATAATATTAAATTATAATTTAAATAATATTTAGATAATATAAATATAGATTAAATAATATTAAATTAATACAAATAATATATAAAACTAAAATTTATATAATATTTATAATAAAAATATATATACATTTATATATTATATTTAAAATATTAATTTTTTTAAAATTAAATCCCCGCGGGGAATCCCCGCCCTGCGGGGATCCCCGCGGGGACGGGGACAGTTTTGTCCCTGAGTGCATTGCCGGGACGGGACACTTTCGTCCCCGAGTGCATCGCATTGCCATCACTAATTTCGGGGGCTGTGACTGGTATGGTACGATGAACAGTAAAAATCTGCTATCCGAATGACTTCTCTTCTCTGCAACAGTCACAGCCTTAGCACAGTGGCGCTGCCCTCTCCGTGTTCGTCACGCGTCCATGTACCATATTCCTCCTTTTAAAGGTCTTTTCATCTGAAGCGTATTAAGGAAGCCGTCTCTTTTCTTGGGAGCCGCTAGCTGTCTCGGAAGGTCCCTGCATATCCATAATTCTATTTTTTATTATTTTTTATTAAGTGTTAATATTCCTTCAATGGACCTAACGGGCCTTTTCCCGTTTTTTCGACCCATCTAGTTTTAGTCCAATCAGTATTTACTACGACAATTTTTATATTCATTCAATATGCTAAGTTTTTGTTTGAATATAACGCCAACATATTCTATGTTGCAAGGCACAACGTGGTCTGCAGTTGTTGAAAAAGGATATAACTCGCAAGTCCTCCACTCTTGGGCTTAATTATGGGCCGTTTCCATTAACTCAGTCCATTCAGTAATTATTTGGGGCCTTATACTCTAGATCCTTCTGAGGCATATAAGAACGAAGAAACCCTACTTTTGGGATCATCACTTGCAGCGTAGCAGAAAAAAGAAAACTCACTCAAAGAACCCTACTTTTCTCTCTGTGATGCTCTAAGCATTTCACTATACTGTGTGATCTTGCTTTGTTAACTAGAGAGTTTTTATATGCTCTTTCTTCTATCTTTACATAGCTTGTGTGAAGATTCGTTGTTGTGCCAGTTGGTACTTTTACGCTATAGTTTTTTTGGTTCAGATCTGCAAAGACTATTGTTCGTCTACCTTTTTGACAATTATTTGAATGGTTTCATGTTTTATCATGGTATCAGAGCGTAAATCTTCGATTCCGCATGCTTCTCTTGCTTAAAAATCCTATATCTGAACCGATATACATCCTCTGGTTTTCTTTCTCTGTCATGCTGTTCAAAACCGTTAGATCTGAACCTTGATTGCGTTCTTTGAACTACTTACACTATGTTGTTGACGCAAATCTGATCAAATTTTTTTACAGTCGTTTTTTGGGTGGTCTTGCAGTCATTTCTGTGTCCAGATCTAACCTCTTCATAATCTTTCCTTATAGACACTGCAAACCGTAAAGGAACAACGAGCTGGTGTTGGGACCTAGATTTGGCTCCAGCTGCGAAGTCTACTGTCAAACAACGTTGTGCCTTGAGAGTAAAGGACGCTTGGTGATACCTTTCTAACCTTTGTCTCTGTCTTTGTATTACAGATAATGTTTGTGTGTAGTTGCTGCATATTAGTCTTAACTGCTGTGTAAGATATTGCAAACTGATTCACCACCTGACAACTCAAGTGTTGTCATAATAGATAAGAGTATTCTAGCTTTAAATCCAGCTGACCTCTCAGTGACTAATATAACTAATATTAGTCTCACTGGGAGTGAAAACTATGCAGCTTGGTCAAACTCTATACTTCTAGTGCTTACCAGCAAAAACAAAACGGATTTTGTGCTAGGGAAGATAAATAAACCTACTGACCCTGTTTCTGGCCTTGAGTGGGAAAGGTGTAACGCATTGATTCTTACTTGGATCTTAAATTCTTTGTCGTTAGAACTCAGGAATAGATTCATTTATGCCAAATATGTGTCAAAGGTGTGGCAGTCACTTGAAAAAACGTTTAAGAAAGTTGATGGGTCTAGGAAATATTCTTTAAGACAGCAAATAGCTAGTATTAGGCAGGGAATGATTCTGTGTCTGTGTACTTCTCTAAGTTGCAACATTTGTGGGATGAATATGATGCTGTTGTCTGTTATAAACCATGTTCATGTGATGTGTCTGCACATAATTCTAATATAGAAAGCGAGGGTAGACTTATTGAGTTTCTAATGGGCCTCAATGATTCATACCATGTCGTTAGAAGTAACATACTTTTAGCTAATCCCCTTCCTGATGTTTTGCATGCATTCAATATTGACTCTATGGAAGAATCACATAGAACTATTGCCCTTCATTCTGAAAATGTTGTTCCTGTCTTTACAAATAAGTCTGTTAATAAAGTTAACAATCCAAATCTTGTATGCAAACATTGTGGTGGTAGAGGTCATTTGATAGAAAAATGCTTTAAGTTGGTAGGATTTCCTGATTGGGTTAATGGAAACAATAATAATTTTGTGAAGCAGAATAAAATGCAGAAGAGGAATTGGTATAAAAACCACAGTAAAGCCACTAATCAAGTGGAACTTGGGAATTTCAGTTCTAACCCTGTTGTGACTAATTTGTCTGTGGAACAGTACAGCAAGTTGCTTAAGTTGCTGGATTGTTCGGAGTCAAACATGAACAACATGGATGCATTAACAGGTGTTTGTGTGAATTCAGTCTCGAAAAGATTTAATAATAGTTGGATTGTTGACTCCGGTGCAACAGACCATGTAGTATGTACATTTGATTGTTTGAATAATGTTTTTGAAGTTGCTGATAGAAATTTGAAAATTAGACTACCTAATGGAATTGAAATCCCAGTTAAATATGTTGGTGATGTGACCTTGAGTAGTGGACTAATGCTTAAGGAAGAGCTAGAAGTTCCTGAATTTCATTGCAATTTGATGTCCGTTTCCAGACTTATCTATGACAATAATTGTGCTGTTGTGTTTAAGGATTCTATTTGTTCTATACAGGACCCACAAACCTCAAGAACGCTGGGGATTGGTAAGCTAGTTGATGGTCTTTATTGCATTCAAACAATTGATGAGAAGAAAGGTAATCTTTTTAGTATTGCACGTTGCACAGCATCTTTTAGTCTGTGGCATAAAAGGTTAGGGCATCCTGCTGATCCTATTTTAAAACTGCTTTCTGATGATATTAAGTATTTCAATGTCAAGAATCATGAACCATGTGATGCATGTCATAGAGCCAAGCAAACTAGAAATCCGTTAAGTGATTCCAAATCTGATTCTGCATTTGATTTAGCTCATTTAGATATTTGGGGTCCTTTTCGAGTTGAGAATGATGAAAAAAAATATTTTTTAACTATTGTTGATGATTTTTCAAGAGGTTGTTGGGTATTTTTCCAAAATTCCAAGTCTGAAACTTTCAATAATTTTCAAAGTTTCTTCAATCTCATAAAAAATCAGTTTTCAAAGAAAATAAAAACTATAAGAACTGATAATGGTTCTGAATTTTTGTACTCTGATTTTCTGAATTTCGCAAACAAGAAAGGTTTAATACATCAAACTAGTTGTGCTTATACCCCACAACAGAATGGTATTGTAGAAAGAAAGCATAGACATATTTTGAATATAGCTAGAGCATTACATTTTCAGTCGGGAGTGCCTTTACATTTTTGGAAAGAGTGTGTTATGACTTCAGTTTATTTGATAAATAGGCTTCCATCATTAGTGTTAAATGGGAAATCTCCTTTTGAGGTACTTTAATTGCAAACCAGTCTATGATCATTTTAGAGTCTTTGGTTGTTTATGTTATGCATCAAATTTGACTAAAGAAAGTAAATTTGATCAAAGGGCTGTGAAGTCAGTAATGCTTGGGGATTATGAAAACAAAAAGGCTTATAAACTGCTTGATTTGGAAAATATGAGAATATTTTTCTTCCCGTGATGTCAAATTTTATGAAACGGTTTTTCCGTTTATTATGAAGTATAGCTCATTGTCTGAAGATTATTTGCAATATTATCATTCTATTTCATTTCCTGCTGATACTAACAATCCTTGTGAGCGGGTTGATGATGATACATCTGCTGTCCCTTTCAATTCTGATTTGGGGGCAAACAATGGATCTTAAACCCCAAATAATATATTAACACCATGTTCAGCTGGAGGTGGTGCTGACCATGAAATTCAACAGCTAGATGAACCCATTGTCGCCGGACAAAATGGTGATGAGCAAAATGGTGATGAGGTAAATAGAGAAGTGATTTCGCATGGCAGGCCGAAAAGACAAGTAAAGTATCCTAACTATCTAAATGATTACATTTGTGATGTCTCTAAGTTCAGTATTAAGCATCCAATCAGCAAATATGTTAATTATTCATCCTTGCTGCCAGTTGAAAAAAAATTGTGTGTAATCTAGATAATGCATCCACTATTGTTCCAAGTTGTGTTGAATATGCATTAGATAGCCGTGAATGGAAATTAGCCATGGATAGTGAAATGCGTGCCTTATGTGAAAATGATACTTGGGATGTCGTAGAGCTGCCTAGTAACAGAAAACCCATAGGCTGTAAGTGGATATTTAAAATTAAATACAACTCAGATGGAACACTAGATAGGTATAAAGCACGTTTAGTTGCGAAGGGTTATAATCAACGTGAAGGTATAGACTTTCAAGATACTTTTGCCCATGTTGTGAAAATGGTTACTGTGCGTATATTACTGTCTATTGCTGTGTACAATAATTGGGATGTTTTTCAGTTATATGTGAATAATGCTTTTTTACATGGTGATTTGACTGAAGAAGTATACATGAGATTGCCTGAAGGTTTTTTATGATAAAACTGATATGCGCGTCTGCAGATTGAAGAAGTCTCTGTATGGGTTAAAACAGGCACCACGGAAATGGAATGAAAAACTCACTGTTTTTCTTAAACAAAACCAATATGAACAGAGTTTGCATGATTACTCTATGTTTTTTAAAATTTCTGATGGTAAATGTGTTTATATCCTTGTTTATGTTGATGATATTATTGTAAGTGGTAATGATATGCATGAAATTAAGTGTGTTAAAAATCCTTAAATGCTGCCTTTGGTATTAAAGATTTGGGATTGATAAAATATTTTCTAGGTATAGAAATTACTAGAACCCCAAACTCTTTTGTGTTGCATCAAAGAAAATATGTTCTTGAGCTGCTTGAGGAATTTGGAATGTTAGGTTGTAAACCTAAAAGCACGCCTATGCAACAACACTTGAATTTAAGGGCTGTTGAAAATGATAAGATGTTTGATGATACTACTAGGTTTCAAAGATTGCTTGGTAGATTAATTTACCTTTGTAACACCAGAATTGATATTTGTTTTGCAGTTCAGTGTCTTAGTCAATACATGCATTCACCAAAAGAATCTCATTTTCAAGCTGCTTGTCGAATATTGAAATATTTGAAATCCTGTCCAGGGTTTGGAATTTCTATATGCAAAACTGAAAATCTTAAAATCAATGTATTTTGTGACTCTGGTTGGGCGTCCTGTCCGATAACTCGACGGTCAGTCACTGGTTATTGTATTTTGGCTAGAAATTATTTGCTGTCATGGAAAAGTAAAAAACAGAAAACAGTTTCAAAATCTTCAGCTGAAGCTGAATACAGGGCTATGGCGCAAACATGTGAGATTATTTGGGTTCTAGGGATCTTTAGGGATTTTGGTGTTACTAATCTTACTCCAGTAAATTTGTATTGTGATAATACTGCTGCATTGCAAATAGCGGATAATCCTGTGTTTCATGAAAGAACAAAGCATATTGAAATCGATTGTCATTTAGTACGACAAAATATTGTTGATAAAACTGTTTCTACTAGGTATGTAGCATCTAAAGATCAGTTAGCTGATATCTTAACTAAGGCCCTTGGCAAAGAGGCACATGTTCGATTTTGCAGGCTGCTGGGAATGGTTGACGTCTTCGCTCCAAGAAGTGCGGGGGAGTGTTGAAAAAGCATATAACTCGCAAGTCCTCCACTCTTGGGCTTAATTATGGGCCGTTTCCATTAACTCAGTCCATTCAGTAATTATTTGGGGCCTTATACTCTAGATCCTTCTGAGGCATATAAGAACGAGAAACCCTACTTTTGGGATCATCACTTGCAGCGTAGCAGAAAAAGAAAACTCACTCAAAGAACCCTACTTTTCTCTCTGTGATGCTCTAAGCATTTCACTATACTGTGTGATCTTGCTTTGTTAACTAGAGAGTTTTTATATGCTCTTTCTTCTATCTTTACATAGCTTGTGTGAAGATTCGTTGTTGTGCCAGTTGGTACTTTTACGCTATAGTTTTTTTGGTTCAGATCTGCAAAGACTGTTGTTCGTCTACCTTTTTTACAATTATTTTAATGGTTTCATGTTTTATCAGCAGTACCCAACTCGGCAAGCTTAAAAATCTTGATTCTATATTTCCAATAAATAATTATAAGTTATAATGATCTTTTGTCCTTTGGAGATAAAGATTTAGGCTTAAGTTCCGTCTTGTATTTGAGTTATAACTTCATTGTAGCTACGTGACTATTGTTTCAAGTACACAAGCAAAAGAAATCGAACTCATTAGCTCCTGTGAAAGTTCTGTCACTTCACAGATTCGGATTCTCTGACAAGGTCGGGAAATAATAATAACAATAAAAAAAAAGAGAGAGTAAAATAGCCAATAAAAAACGAGTCAAAACAGATGAGAAGCTGTAATTACGATTATAGTAATAGAAAGAGGACAACTAATCATTCATTAATCACATCAAAGAAACAGATGTTATCGTCAACATCAGCCGAATTAAAACGGCACCTATTATCTATTCCTCAATTGTCCTCTTTCCATATCGAGGTAAACAGAAAAAAAAACGTACAATACCAATTTAATCTGCCAAAATCTTGTATTATTGATTGGAGCAGCGATCTTTTTGAATGCCCAGAAGGTAATATCATACTGACCAGTGTGCCCAGATCATTTTCATGCTTTATGCGGGAGAAAGATTAATGTCGGGTGATTTCATTTTATTTATATTGGGAAATTAGAATCGCTGGTTCAAGAGCAGATAGAATTGATAAACATGTGATTTCTTTCCTCGTTTCCAATGTGGCCGAAAGTCAAACCTTTATCCTCCTTTTTTTTCTGCGCAGTTAAAATGGAGAATTTCATGGTTCTGTCTTGAATGCTTGAATTAAGATTTATTTTTTCTTTATTGGGACACTAGTTACTCATTTCCTGCACATGTACAATTGGTCATTTCTATGTTGTGCAAGTAATTTTACTTATTATTGCTCTGATATGATGGGCTTGATTTATATGCAGGTTTGTTGAAAAGTTCGGTTAATATGAATGATATCATAGCCTGAAACAATCCTCGGACATGTCATCTTCAGGTAAACATTTCTGTCTCCGTTTCACAAGTTATTGGTGCTTCTTCGTCTAGTGTTTTCTGAGTAGTTGGCTTTTTCTTGCCTGGGAATTGGTTGAAGAGTTCAAGAATACACGCGTATCTTTGGTCATAATCGATGAATAATCCATTTTTTATCTTCCATGGTATGAAATCCTTATTTTGCAGGTAAAAGAAGATTAAAAGATTTTCTGTCCCAACCCGATAATCGTAAGTGTGCAGATTGTGGCGCTCCAGACCCAAAATGGGCGTAAGTTCGTTTTACTCTTCTCTTTCTTTCCTATACCGATTTGATCTCAGTACCAAAAACTGTATTTACTCGAATTTTTAGATGCTTACTTTTAAGTGAAGTGAATTTCTTTCTCTGCTGATATATGAAGACCATCTTGTTTAAATGTAATCTAAATATCTTGAAAGATGGTTGTTCCTTTAATGTTCTGTACTTCTTAACAGGTCGGCGAATATAGGCGTTTTCGTATGCCTAAAGTGCTGTGGTGTTCACAGGAGCCTCGGCACACATATCTCAAAGGTAACTCAGATTTTTCATTTCGTAGTAGATTTTTGTTATATGCTTTCTTATATATCGCATTAAAATCGAATATCTTATTTTCCCTTGAAGGTTTTATCTGTGACGCTAGACGAATGGTCTGACGATGAAATAGATTCGATGTTTGAGGTCGGCGGAAACGCATCTGCGAATTCCATTTACGAGGCTTACTTACCCGAAGGAGTAACAAAGCCCGGGCCCGATGCTAGCCATGATGCTCGCTCGAAGTTCATCAAGTGAGAAAATTATAAACTCATACTTTAAATCAAATTAGTCGAGTGAATTATTTTGTACATTTGTTGCAGGTCGAAATACGAGCTCCAAGCATTCTTGAAACCGAGCCTGCGTATTCTTTCCAATTCCTCGGCGAGCCATTCGCTGAAACCAAGCTTATCGAAGAAGATCATGGACAGCTTTCGAAGCACAAGTTCTTCGACTGTATCAGTTCGTCGTTCGATCACTTTTAACTTTTTTCCCTTATCGTTCGAACCCTCTGACGGAAAGATCATTTGAAAATTGTTTTTTTTAGGAAGGAATGGTGGAGTTTATCGGAATGTTAAAGGTTAAAGTCGTAAAAGGCACCAATTTAGCAGTACGAGATATGCTGTCAAGCGATCCATACGTCGTTCTGCACCTCGGCCAACAGGTTAAGTTGCTTAGCGTTTCGTTGTTCTTTTCTTCAAACGCGAAAAAAGGAATAGTTGCAATTCAGTTTGCGACAAGGATACTCTTTATTAGGGGAAATTATAAATTAGGTCACTAAGTATACATGTTTTCGTTTTTGTGTCACTATGTTTGGTAATTGCAAAAGTAGATCACTAACTTTTCATGTGAAAACAATTTTGGGTTATGTTTTCAAATTTAGGTCACTATGAATATATTTTTTCCATTTTAGGTCACTAAGTTTACATTTTTTTCAATCTTGGGTCACTCATTCAGTCATTTGGTACTAACGTTATAAACATAATGACCCAAAATTGAAAAAATGTAAACTTAGTGACCCAAAATCGAAAAAATATATTCTTAGTGACCTAAAATTTAAAATATGGTACAAAATTGTTTTCACATGAGAAGTTAGTGACCTATTTTTGCAATTATCAAAAATAGTGACCCAAAAACGAAAACTTGTATACTTAGTGACATAATTTTATAATTTTGCCCTATTTATTACTTGTTACAATTTAACTTCAAACTATTACCATGTTCCTATACGATTGTGTGGGTTGAAGAAAGTAGTGTGGAAATCTTTTCTTTTCCTTTATCGACTTTTTCAAGTAACCAAACATAAAAACTCATTAGTCCTTTTTTCCGTTTCATTTCATTTCCTACTATTTCCTCAACGTTGTGACTGGTTCAGTGAAATTGATGAGGAAAATGATTTGTACTAGGTTTTCTTTCACCATTTAGTGAAGAAATTGATTTTCCATGATTTTAGCATTAAATTCAGTTTAAGTTTTTTTTGTTTTCCTTTTCTTATCTAATTTTCTAATCAACCAAACACAGAAATTTGTTTCCATTTCTTTTTCCTTCTTCACCAAATTCTCTAAACCAAACACACCCTATATAACAAACTGAGTGTTTGTGTTTGTTGCAGAAAGTTCAAACCACGGTCACAAAGAGCAACCTAAACCCAGTATGGAACGAAGAGCTCATGCTCTCCGTCCCTCAAAACTACGGCCCCGTGAAGCTGGTAACAAAACAAAAAATCTTTTTTTTTCCTCATCCATAAATAAAACTAACCTCTTATATATATATATATATATATATATATTGATTTAATTTTAATGTAGCAAGTTTACGACCACGACACGTTCTCGGCGGACGACATAATGGGAGAGGCGGAGATAGACGTACAGCCTATGATAACGTCTGCTACGGCGTTTGGGGACGCGGGAATGTTCAGCAACATGCAGATTGGCAAGTGGCTCAAGTCGGACGACAACGCACTCATCGAAGACAGCACAGTCAACATCGTCGACGGGAAAGTCAAGCAGGCCGTCTCTTTGAAGCTTCAGAACGTCGAGTCGGGCGAGCTGGACCTCGAGCTCGAGTGGATCCCACTCGACCAATGATAATTGGGATGGATGATCATAGGCTTAACTTAGCCCATTTCTCACTCTCCGTGTGTGTTTGTGTTTGTTATTATTTATTTTTATTTTTGTTCATTGGGATGGGATGATGGATCTGTTACTCATCATATAATACTCCATATAATTCTAATTAGAGGTCGTTTAAGGGTTTTTCAGAGATATTAAGAAATCAAATGGAATGTCTCATATACCCTTAATTAACCCCTATTTAATATAATTACTTCTCATTATTAATTGTTTTATATTTTAATTATACACATCTCACATTGTGGTATGCTTATTGGAAGTAATATTGAAAATCACATAAAAATGGTAAACTTGGAAAGATAGTAAATATTTGTATTGAAATCTGTAAAACACTACTAATTAGAAACAAAATTAGAAATGTAAACGACCACTAATTATAATAAGAGTGAGTAATTATTAACCCTTTCATTTATGCTTGTGTAGCTGAGAATATGGCTTGCATAACATGCTAACACAACCCTAAATATTGAAACTTCCTCATTTGTGTTGTTATGAAACTGCAACCATTTTTTCCCCTCATATGGGGGCTGGCTTCCTTTAGGATTAAACTAGACTAGCCTTCTTCATGAGAGTATATCTTTCGGTAGAGGGCGATTTAGCATGTGATGTAAATTTGAGATTGGATGAGTAAGTAGGACACTTATAATCCCAATTGGTGGGGTAATAAAACAAAGCTCTGTTTGGTCCTTGGAGTAGGTCAAAAATTAGGCTGAAACATGTCAATTTATGTATTGTTTCTGCATTGTGTTTGGTCTGGTTTTTCGATTTGCTCTTGTCCAAGATTTCTTGGATCGATTGACACACCAAGGAAATAGACTCAATCCTGAACCTAAAGTCGGCCGAGCATTTACGAATGTTGAATAATCTTCCTATTTTATTAAGGGAGAAAGAGTTATAATAACTGCTCCCAAATTGATCTGTGTGGCAGTCGTAAAATTATCATTCTACCCCGGGGGTTTAAATTTATCCTCATTACATCCTCTAAAATTATTTTTCACCAACATAAAATTAAATTTAACATTATAATTTCGCCTATTAAAATTTCAAATATAAATCAATATAATAACCTTACACACATTGGGTGTGCAAAAAATACTAGTAGATTTAATGTGTGGTTGTATCATGTGGTCTTTTTAACCTAGTTTTCTTCCTATCCATTGAATATAAATGGGTGTAAACAAGTCGAATTTGAGCTTGATTAAAAAATAATTAAGTTTCTTCTCGGCTTGTGAGCTCGTTTTTCTCGAACTCAGAGTTTTGAAGCATGGATTTCTAAAATTAGTTTAAGATTTTTTTTTTAAAAAAATCGATTGTTCGCATGAAGCTCGAGCTCGAGCTTGAACTCAACATTAATGAGTTAGAGCTCGACAATCAAATAAGCTCGAATTTGAATATGTCCTGACCTCGGCAGAATTTCAATCTCTTAGAGGAACTAAAATGTTTAGCACATCCGATCTATGAGCAAAACTATTTTATATTTTGGATATTTTACAGTATAAATTTAAACCAAGGATATAATTAAATATTAAGGATAAAATTATGAAAATACTTGTCTGTTTGACTGGATCAATTGACGGTTTCTAAACACCCTAGCGACCAAAAATATTTGTACTAGTTAAAAGAAGGAAGAATCGGCCGGGCTCTACTTATTGGGCCAAATGAGTCCCGACTCATGTAATAGGTTTCTCTGGATATATATGACCCAATGTAGGACTAATATTCTGGGGTACCTTCCATGACGTTCCAGAGAAGACCGAAAACCTAGGAGAGAAGAAATAACTCCCTCCCGTAGCGGAGCGTCGTCACCAAAATTTGAAGCAGTGGACTCTGTCAAATTGCGAGCTCGAAGAATCAAAATGGCGAGTAGTGAAGAATTGGCGCTGGACTTGGAGGAATTGAAGCAGCTGCAGAGCATAGCCAAAAGGCCTCGTGTCGTTTCACTCCTTTCCGGCGAGATCCGAAATTGATGAAGGTACGTGCACTTGATATTTTAGTTACGAATGATAATTTCCCAACTGTGTTCTTCGTACGTGGGAATAATCTTCTACTGCTGCTTCTATTCGTTACGATTTGATGGATTGAAGTGGAATTTTCGCCTTTGCGCTTGTGTTACATCTGATGACGACGAATGGTTTGGTTGGAAGGTGTTTGTGTAGGAAGTTTCCATTGACGTATCATTTGTCTTGCAGCTTTCTCATTTGAAATAGGTATGTTAGGATTTGATCCTTGTAATCGTACAAGTGTTATAGACAACTGGTGAAACCTTGCATTCTTGGAAATGACATTATTTATTTAGAATGTTTCGATATATTTGACGCACCTTTACTTTGGTAGGATGTTAGGGAATTTTACAACATTGAATCGTATATATTACACTTGTAACCTTCTATCAATTTGGGCGTTCTTTTTTATTTGCTTGGGTTCATGTAAGGGTCTACTCTACCTAGATTGGTAAACACTTAAGGTTTTTACGCGAAGTTTTTAACTCTTAAATGTGTCGACGAAAAGCGTTGGCTACATACTGAGGTAGGTTAAACTACACCGTTATTGGATTACTTGTAGTTTTAGCAGTTGAAAAAACGTGATGAATTTCGAGAAACGTCGCAAACGACATAATAGCAAACTATTGAGCCAAATGTAGGATGTAGAGAATTATACTGGTTGGGATGGAGGTACGTTGTTGGTATTTAAGATGTGATCTTTAACTTTTGCATCTCTGATTTTTTTATGATATTCTTCTTTGCTGAGCGGAGAAGAGTGTCCTGTATAAACCGATTGTCGTAGAACAAAGCTTAAAACATAGTTTATGTAATCTGTACTTTGCTGCGTTCCTTTCAGTTATCCGAGGGATCTTCTTCTGCGCATTCATCTCACACAACAGATTCAGCTTCTACCGTGAAGACTCCGAAGATAATTTCAACTGCACAGAAGGCGTCATCAAACCCGCTATTAAATTATGTCACGCTCTCATCCTTCAGTTGGGATCAGGATAATGATCAATTGAAGGTAAGGATGTATACAACATTAAGTATTTGTTTGTTTTTTAACAGATTCACTGAATATTTCCTTAAGTTCATTGCCATGGGATATACTAAGAGCGGTCGAGTAAAGCATAACTTTTTCCTTGGAATGAAATAAGTGCTCGTGAGCTGTTTTGCGTAATACTTCTCACTTTTCTGCATTTTGAAGCCTCTGTTTATGTTGTTGCTACAGTTTTTACATATGTTCGATATCGTTTGTTTGAAAAATTCCAAGCATAGTTCATTATTGGTCACTGGTCAGCTATTTTCTTGCTTTGTTTTCCCAGTTGTACATCCCATTGGAAGGTGTTGACCAAACAAAGGTTGAAGCTGATTTCAAGCCAATGTCTTTGGACATCAAGTTCCACGATGTCTTGGGGAAGAACTTTCGCTGTGCTATTCCTAAGCTGAACAAAGAGGTTGCGCCCAAGAAATGTAAGCTGACTGTGAAGCCCAAGAGAGTGGTTGTCACCTTAGTAAAAGCCTCGAAAGGAAATTGGTTGGATCTGCACTTCAAAGAAGACAAGGTAAATTCCAAATTCTTCTGCTGCTAGTCCATAACAAAAACTCGATATCTACCGTTCAAAATCGTGACTTAACGTTAAATGTCTTCTTATTCATGCAGTTCAAGCCAAGCGTAGACAAAGAGAAGGACCCAATGGCTGGGATAATGGACTTGATGAAGGTATGACTATGACATATCGTTATAAAGAATTCGCACGGTATATTCAATTTCAGCAATCTCATAAACCTTTTACGTTAACAACTCCCGTATTTCGCAGAACATGTACGAGGAAGGAGACGATGAAATGAAGAAAACAATCGCGAAAGCATGGAGTGATGCTAGATCGGGAAAAACAGCTGATCCACTCAAGAACTACAATTGATGAACTACCCAGTAATATTATATATAGTCTTGATTCGTATGTTCTTCAGTTTACATGTTTCGACGTATGTTCTTCAGTTTACATGTTTCGTTGTCGAAAAAGGGCGCGCTTTAGACTTTTGATGCTGTTTTGCTGCTCTTTTGTTGGTTTATCTATATCCTCTGTGAACTAATCTTTGGACGTCGAAACGAATCGTCGTGTTTATAATGTGTCGACTTACTAAGATAGACAGAAATGAATTGCCTAAACTAATCTTTCGATTTACTTCCACGTAATAACCAGGTCATAATTCAGCAACGTGCATTCAGTATAACCATATGGAGTATTACGCATATGGAGTATTACGGAATTTACCCTAACATAAAAGACTCAGGTGTCGTCACCTCAGACAATTTCGATGCGAACTGAAAAAACAACCCTAAAATCCTGACATATCATAACAAATTAGGCAACGACCTCATATAGTTCAGATCGTCACACGCCGTCCGAGTTTACTAAGTTTGGAACCGCGAGAGGTTCCGCGTAAACCTCCGTCAGCACCAAAACTAAAATCCCGCCGCGAATTTCGGTTCAAGTCTTAAAATGAAATCATACGCATACATTATCTAACTATATATAGAGCTCTCAAGCAGGTAGTTAATAATAGATATAAACACAAGACATGTTGGGATAACATTATTAGCATCAAAACATTTATTATTACGGGATAGATAGATGGTTGTTACAATTTAACACAAAACGAGAAGGTAGTGATGCAAGAATAGAAAATGAGGAAGACAAACTATTGTATTACAATCACATATTAATTAGCTAGACACGATCACTCACACCTGATACGTACAGCAGTTTGGAGTCAAACCCTTACACGATCATATATATATATATATATATATATATATATATATATATATATAATTAATTCTACTAATATTCTACGTTAACACAAGAAAAGAAAGGCTTAATCTATATTTGTGCTTTTCTTCTCAAAAAGCCTCAGCCTATTATCACCAAGCCTAGTCTTGTAAGCCGAGTTCTTGTATTCAGACCAAGTGAATTCCTCGTACAAGCTTTCCTCGCCATCCTCCATGATCGAACTCAAAGGTGCAACCTTTTCGCTCAATGGGGGCCCACCGAAGAAGATCATCGAAACCCTCGACTTTATGCCGTTGGCCAACACTCTGTGCTTTACGCTCTTAAACCTTCCATTCGTCATCACCTGCATGCATGCCCAAGATCGATCAATTCATCATTAGTCTTTCTGTAATAGTCTTAACATATTAAGCGTATTAGGTATATAATAACCATACCTGCAAGGAGTCACCAACATTGAAGAAGAAAGATGTGACGTCAGGCTCAACTGGGACCCACGTCATCCCATCCCTGAGACATATTTGCAGGCCTGATGTGCCGTTGGATCTTCCGAGGGACATAATCTGTGGATCTGTGTGTTCGCCGATCCCTATCAGATTCATCCCACCGTCGATCGTCGTCCGACAAGCTTCTTGGAGGTGATGACGACGGTGATGATCCGTGCAATATGGTGGGTAGTGGTTCATCCTAAAGCAAGAATCGCTTCTTTCGTCTCTCACGAGCTTGCTCAGAACATCCCTGCTGCTGCTTGTGGGACCACCCATCTCCATTTCCTCGGCTATCATTTCCAAGATTTCAATCGCCATGTTCTTCACCTTCGATACGTACTCATCCACTAAAGCCCTGCCAATAATTATAACGGCAGCAGAAGATCTCATCGATACTGTTGCCTTCGCAACTGAATGTCATATTGGAAGAAAGAAAAGATTGAGAATAACCTGAGAGTGTCTGAAATCCCAGGAATAACAGCTTGGGGATTCTGAGAAATGATTTCGGGGTTTGTACAGAAGAGAAGATATTCGATCCATCCCATATCGCCGTTGGCACCGATCCTTTTATTACCGTATCCAAAAGGGTTTGCGGGGCCCGATTTGTCTTTGTCTTGCTGAGACGATGTGAAGAAGTTGAGAACCTCAGCTTCTAAGGTGTTAGTGAGCTCGAGGGAGACGCCATGGTTGATCACTTTGAAGAATCCCAACTCTTTGCAAGCTTCGACTATGAGTTTTCGGGCATTGGGGCGATCTGAGACATCTATTACAGGGATCCCGGCGAAGGTTTGGGACATGGGCTTGTTGCATGTTTTGATCTGGGCTATGTTGTCAAGAATTGGATGAGATATAACAACCATTTTTTCTTTTTGTTTTCAGACGAGTTATTAAGAGAGAGAGTATTTAGAGAGATGTTTTCCTTGTTGGGATGTTTGTGAAGAAATAATTTGGGGTCTCGTGGGGTTTATATAGATAGGTGCCAAGTGGTTGGTTGAGTTATTGCATGGAAAGAGGATTTTTCAATGCGTAGCAAAAAACGAGATATGTTTTAACTGCGATGAAAGAGAAGAGAGAAATAACAAGAAACATTTATTGTCTGCACAAATCATCGTGAAGTCAAAATTGAGAGAAACGTAATCCTACTATGTAACTGCACGTTGGAGGTTAACTAATTGGGATATTCTATTAAGACCCCCTTCTTCAATTATATCTAGACCCCCTATTAATTACTCCCTCTGTTTCATATTACATGTCGTTTAAGGTTATTGCACACAAATTAAGAAATTAAAAAATTCTCATTATACCCTTAATTAATTATATGATCCCATTTAAGATAGGGGTAAAACTGGAAATTGTCAATATATTTTATCTTGAAAACTATAAAACTATCTTGAACACTGCAAAACGACATGTATTTTAAAACAAAAAAATTTCTACAACGACAATTAATCTGAAACAGAAGGAGTATCTTATAATTATTGCTGACTTTTATACATATAATTCTATTTTAATCCTTTCATTTAATAAATAGACCCCTTATTACAAGAGGTAAAATTAATTTCAAGTTGACGAAACTATACTGTCTCACTTATTTACCATATAGAAATTTTAAAATTATTTCATCAATAAAATACCCTTAAATTGTACTGAATTTTGTTTTCCAATCCTGAAAAACCAATTTATGTTTCACCAACTTAATATGCTGAATGTATCATTATATTGTAATTCTATAGCATAAGAATTTTTTTCTTTTTGCATTATTTATATGTAATTTTTTATTTGACTAAATTACTTCATATTCATTTTTAATGGTTATTGATTGTATTTATTAATAATGCAAACAAACGTATAAAAATGACGGAACATAAAGATATATTAATGTTATATGAATATTTCATTAAAATAATCTAAACATTGATATTAATAAAATTACATTTTATTTTTTTAAATAAAGATTAAAATATATACAGTATATATTTTTTCTGCTGAAGTTTAACGTGTTAATGAAAATAAACAATGAGTTAATGAAAATAGATTAAATATATGAAGAATGCTGCTGAATTTAAGGTAAGCAAAATAATTAAAACAAACTATACAAGTTCCAAGGTTTTTCACACCCCCAAATGGGTGCCAATAGTAGCACCCTAATTAATTTTATACAAAAGTCCATGCTTGTTTAGACCAATTTATTTTGAGTAATTCTGTTGACACCCATTTTTTTTTCTATTTGCACCCCCAATTCCCAAAGTAAATTACTTTGTCTGCTCCATTAATGGCGTTTAAGAATTGTTCACACATTTTAAGAAATGAATTAAAATGTCTCTTATATCCCTCATTAATTATTTGTGATGTCATCATTATCCCTCTTTTTTCCTTATTTAATATGAGGGGCAAATCTAAAAATCACATATTTTTTTTTGAAAATCCAAAACGACAATCTTTAAAATTTTTTTTTTTTTGTAGAACGACATTCATATTGGAACAGAGATAGTATTAAATACTTCAAGTTTCAATGTTGTGACATCTATAGAAAACCAATCAATTGAATAAAAAATTTACAAATCAGTACATATGTCATATTTTTACAGTAGGTACCCGTTTTACTGTTTGTACAAATTTTCTCAGTCTGCACGTAACTTTTTATGTGCGTAGTGCGTACCACGTCACACGTTTATATGGTACCCTATACTTCTATATGGTACCTTAGTGTGTTATATATGACGTACCATTTTCTCAATGTATTACGTACCAAAATACGTTGCTATAGGGTACCTAAATGTTATATGGCGTACCTGCGACGGATCGGGTACCTATGTGCAAAACATTAATTCTATTAGGTACATACGTATAAAAAATACTGACAAGATACTGAATTACAAGTTTTTATGCAATTTGATATTTATGTGTAAAGACCCCTTGAATGTTTGCCATTTATTAATTATTCTCTCTAACTTTCCCTAAAAAAAAAGAAATTTAATTATCCTATTTTCATATTTGGAAAGTGTCTGAGAAAAGAAATGCTCTCTCTCTCTCTCTCTCCTAAATTCATGAACTTGGCTTTATCGTTGGAGATGAATATGATGATCTTGATATATAATTGATTATAAGCTCCAACTAATAATGTATATATACAATACAATTGATCTCCTTTATGAGAAGAAAAGAAACGATCAAGACTTGTAATGCTTTTTAATATGACCTGTAGCTAACTGTTTTCTATTTATATTTTTCTTTAAGCTTGTATATGTTAACAAAATATATATGTTATATAAAGTATTTTTTAAAAATAAATAAATATTTATATTAATAAATATTAATATTTAAAAGTTAATAAATGGTCTATATATAATGAATGATAAATTAAATATAATATTAATTTGTAGAAAATCATGCACTTAATATTGTTAAAATATATGAAAAATAAAAGATAAGCAAATAATAATTGCTGAATACGTGTTGTTAGGTAAAGTCAGATTTACAAATTTCTATGTGTTTTACATTAAGGAGGTGTAAGAGGGGTGTAAAAAATGGTGTAAGGAGTGGCCAATAGTAGGACATTTTTTTGAAAAAAAAAGTAGTGGCAGTCATTTACGGCTTAGGTAGACGAGTATTTGTTATTTCAATTGCAATTAGGGTTGACAAAATTCTCACGTTGAACCATCCCCGTCGGGACTCGAGGCTATTGGGACGGGGAATCCCCAGTCAAAATGAGGATAGGGAGTTGGTGATTCCCCATCAGTGAAAGAGTGGGGATGAGACGGGAATGATAATCATGTTTCTCACCCATCCCCGAACCCTTCCCCGTTTGAGTCAAATGGTGATTCGCCATTCCCCGAATAGGTTTATTAATAAATAACATTAACTAATTTGAATCAAGAAATTAATAATTCAAGATCGTAATTAGAAGAAAAAAATTCACCTCTGAATATATATTCTTCACAATACACGCATATTTCAATAACATATTATATCAATTTTTTAACTCCAAATATCACATTTTACATATTAATTTGTCAGTATTACTTATTTTATGTTTTGTTGCAAAAGAATTATTAATTTAATGGATATACATGAATAGGAGAACCCGAATACCCACGGAGAACTCGAGCCCCGAACGGTTATTACACATCCCCGAACAATTCATCATAATTGGTGAATTAGTGGGGATGGTATTAAGAACAAGAATTTGGTATGGAGACGGTATGTCTATTACCAGCCCTGAACCGGCCCACTGACATCCCTAATTGCAATCATAACAATATCAATCTTCTATTTGATTATCAGAAACCCAAAAAGAAAATGGTGAGTGCGACCACAATAAATAAAATGAGTTAGATTCTCTGGGATACAATAACTATGAACGGATGCATTTAGATTTAGTAAATGCTTAACATCTCTGCCTACGTTGAAATGTTAATATTTATGAAGTTTTTAAGTGAAACTGTCATTTACCATGGTATCGTCAAACCAAGAGATCATAAAACAGACGGCCACTCATATTCTTAGGACCAAGCGCTTACCGCTGCGTCCAAAGCTACAGTTGATGGTCAGAGTGCAACTATAATATTTTAAATCGCATAACAGCCAGCGCCATATTCGAGTGCTCTCAGTAGGGGCAATTATTGCTTCCCATCACATATAAGTTTAAATAAGAAACAAATCAGTTGATACATAATATGAGTGTGAGTATGGTGGAAATAAATTATATAATATTAATAAAATAGACTTCCAATAATCTTAAAATTTTAGGTGCAGTCGCCAGTCATTACGCGACTCAACTGAAACACAAATTAACTGTAATAAAAACCATAAGATCTTCGAACTGTCAGTTCACAAGTGGAGAAGGTGAAATGATTACTTAACGAGAATTTAATTGTAATAAAATCAGTTGGATAGATTTTCACCCTTCACTTGATAAGTACAACGGTCCCCCACCATGGGTGGAACTATCTTTATAGTACACGGCGAGATAGGAACAAAACTTAAGTACAACTTATTATGAGTAGTTCAATATAATTTTGAAATATATCACTCGTCATGATATAATCAATTAGAAAAACACATGCACACATCAAATAGTTTGGACATGAACATTTGTTAAAAGCCCTAAACATTATTCAAAATATTCACACTTGGCATTCTTTGGATGTCAATATGCGAACTAAACAAAAAGAAGTAAAAAATAAACTTACTCAAACACATTTTTAATGGACGATAGTGTGAATCTCGTGCAAATTCTCTCTTAATTTTTCAAATATACTTTTCTTCTATTCATTAGTTGTTCTCATTTTTTTAACAATCCTTCATAATGGGGGATTAAAGAATGTCCTAGAGTGATGATAAGGTAAGAAAACACACACATTACATGGATGTCAATGAGTGTTGACTGACACGCTTATCAATAAGGTTAAGCTTACAAAGATCTCTATCTATAATCTTTTATTTATTATATCATTTCGATTTGATCTTTTTTTTAACTTAATAACTGTATTTTTTGCTGGGCAGAATTTCCCTGTGCATGGGACATTATATATTATAGATAGGATATGCAAAGAATCTCATGCAACCCCCAATCGTCACAAGACTGTTATATGATATCCACAAATGTCGTCTATTACATAAATCATCATGGGGCCACTAATACACAGACATAAATACACTAAATTACATAACATCTGCCGAAACGCTCGCATTTCACGTATCACAAAATTACATAATGTAGTACTACATACACAGGGTTATTATTTTATTAGTTATTATTATAAAATAGATAAGATACAGTCGTCAATGTCAGTCTGCGTATGTTTTGTACAGCGTTGAGGCTCATCAGAAACACAGTAGCTTTCCTGTATTAGATAATATATTGTGAAAGAACAAGACAATATAATGGAGTCATGTGAACGTTACTACACTTAGATTGTGTTTGAAATGCTTTATTTGGTTCAAAATGTTATGTGAATATCTTTAGTCTTATAAAAGAGTTTTGGGCGGATACAAACGGTAAATTTGTCTGTCAATTGATTTTTTCTAATTATTATTTAAAAATAAAAAAAACTTATTAAACCATGTAGCATTAACCTCATAATAACTACATCATTCTATTTTGAGTGTGTCACTTATTAAAATCATCCGGTAGCAATAAGTTTTACTTTATGGTACACATATATGTGCTAAAAATACTAGTTTTAACGATAAGAAAACATAATATTAGATTTCAATAACTTCCAAATTTGCTCCATATTATATATAAACCCTAATCGTTTAAATATGGAACTATTAGGATGTAAATAAGTGGATTAGTCGAAAATTATATCTTGAGCTTATGTGAATCAAATCCAGCTCATTACCATTCGTAAAAAAATATTTCACGCTAAGACTAGATAAGAAAGAACTCGAGCATGTTATCTTCCACCCTTCCTAATGTAATAATGTAATTTGAAAAACTTCTTGATCTCTCAATTTATAGTTACATATATACCGTGACCTAATAATAATACATGCTTTCTACTATAACGATTGTGCACAGCCATGACAAAAAATGGAGTCGAATACTAGTTTTAATTTTTAATTTCGTTTTTTTTCGTCTGAATATGAAACTGATTGATTTGATTGCGCACCATGGAAGTTATATGGTTCTGAATTGTGATTTGATTTAAAAATGGATCTTTCAATGAACCCAAAAATATTAAAAGTTATAAACTATTTATGGAATAATGTCAGTCAGATTCTGCATGAATACAGCTCATTCATTTCAAGTTATCAATTAATAAGAATAACAATGACAATAATAATAAGGCGAATCTATAGAAAAATACCTAATTGGAAAAAAAATTTACACATAACTATCCATGTCAGAAAATTTTATAGATAGGTACCCGATTTAATTTTACCAGTTTCTTTAGTCATATAGTACCTTCCTGTGTGTATATTGCGTACTATAACACGTTTATATAAGGTACCTAAATATAGGATAAGTCGTACCTACGGGCATGCCAGTGTTACATATGCCGTACCTAAATATAACATACGTCGTACCATTTTCTGTTATATAGGGTACCCAAATGTGTTGAGATAGGGTACCCAAATGTGTTGTTTGGTGTACTTTCGGGGATCGTGTACCTATGTGCAAAAATTTTATTCTGTTAGGTACCTACATATAAAAAAATCCCGACTGGGTACTAAATTACAAGTTTTTTTCCAAATAGGTACTTGTGTATAAAAACCCCTAATAATAATGATAATAATATCTAGGTCATTTTAAAGTCAGCCTCATCTGTCGACTAGACCCTTTTGGCTTGTAGAGGTTTTGAGTAACATTTGTTTTTACTACTAAAGGAAATTTTCAGTTATTTTTTTAGTACACTTCATGCCCTTAAATAGCTTAAAATTGTAGCATATTAAATTAGGTCTCAACCTTGTCCTATGATTTAATCCAAGTCCATATATGTAGAGCTATAATTTAATGAATAAAATATTAATTTATATTATAGTATATAAAATTTCAAACATTATTGTGGTGTCCCCTATTGGCAACCACTTCAACAAATTTAGTTAAGATAATGAATTATTTTGAATGCGACTTGGTTTGTCCATCATGTCGGGAAGTATCTTCGTTGACCTTAATAAAATAGCAAGCAATAATATTAGGAGGCAATAATTATATTTGAGATTTAAAATATCCTTGCAACATTTTATCCTTCTTTCTTTCTTTCCATTCACTTCCAAATTAAATGTGCACTGCTGGAGAAACAGATAAGAACCGAAGGTAAATTTCCCCCGAAAATAATTTGATCACACGTTGAATGAGTTAGATAAAATCTAACTAGACAAACAATGTATGGTGGTTCACATAAGTATTTAATGGTCACAGTCTACCCATTTTAGTACACCAACCAAGATACTGAGATGTTTGACACAATAAAAACTAAATTTTTCTGCTTATGTGTCACAGTAACTATGGTGGTGGGTTATTAGAACATCTCCAACCGACAAACTCAATCTAAAATTCAAATTCAAAATGCAGTAATTTTTCTCCTACTGTTTAAATCCATTCTTAAACTCAAAGCACTATTTTAGAGCTATTCACTTTTACACCAACTTTTACAACTTTTCAATACCGCCCATATATTTTATAACTCAAAAAATAACATGTCAATATTATGTTACATCTAAATAAATAAAAAATATTGCTAGTAGTTTTATAATTCTAAAAAACTTTGTGATATCTACACATAAATACCTACTTGAATAAAATTTTTACAGATAGGTAATCATGTCAGAAATTTTTACAAATAGGTACCCGATTTAATGTTTACCAATTTCTTCAGTCACGCCGTTCCTGTGTGTGTATGGCGTACCATAACACGTTGATATAGGGTACCTAAATGTGTTTATACGGCGTACCTTATGTGTTACAGATGGCATACCTAAATGTGCTAATACGGCGTACCATTTTCTCAACGTATGACGTACCACAATACGTTGATATGAGATACCTAAATGTGTTGTATGGCGTATCTGCGGCGGATCGGATACCTATCTGCAAAAAATCTATTCTACTAGGTGCCTACATATAAAAAATCTGACAGGATACTAAATTATAAGTTTTTTCCAAGTGGGTATTTTAAGTGTAAAGACCCCAAAAACTTTAATTTGTTTCTATATATTTTTATTTAGTTTTTTTTATAAGAAATGTTTAACTATTAAAACAATTAAAACAACTTATCTAATATAAAACTCAGTTATGCATTTTCAAATGCATACATTTTGTTTAATGGAGGAGAGAGAAAGTACAATCCATTTTGGGATTATTTTTATTCGATGGAGCGATTTTTAGAATTTTTTTTTGATTTTCAGTTCCATTGAAGATGGTCTTACCAACTTGGGTATGGAAGAATTATCTTGGGCTATAACAACGACAATTCAGATTGTCGCTCTGGATTAATACACATTATGTCGAAATTCGGGCTGGGCCTCCGGTAATTTATCCGTTAACGAGGCCTACGCACATGCGCCACACGGAGAAGGGGTGCCGGTATAAGCTTGATGGGGTTCCTTCTTAAAACCATTGGTGATAAGAGGGAAGCTTATAAACCCATTTAATTTGCAAGCAATTTTCGATGTGGGACCTTGCCACACACGTGATTCTCAACACTCCCCCCTCACGTGTGAGCCCATTTCTTTTTAATTGGACGGGAACGCCATTCTTTTCGAACCCGCCATATATTTTTAATTGAGTCGGATCTTTCCTCTCCGATACCATGTGGAAATTCGGGCCGGGCCTCCGATAATTTATCCGTTAACGAGGTCCACACACATGCGCCACAAGGAGAAGGGGTGCCGGCATAAGCTTGATGGAGTTCCTTCCTAAAACCAATTGGTGATAAGAGGAGTGCACCATCAAGCTTATAAACCCATTTAATTTGCAAGCAATTTTCGATGTGAGACTTTGCCACACACGCGATTCTCAACACATTACTTAGATAATACATAAAGTGTTAAATATGACATTTACCCATCACCCCACGGACCATCATAAACACTTTGATATGCGAAATAGAATATCACCACAAAAGAAACATAGTGTCTAGTGATGACATTTTATATCTTGATCGATATCATGGTGATTTAAGTATCATCTTGGTATTTGGTTTACTTACAAACACTCGATTCTATCTCTTGTTATAATTTTAGAATAGCCCGACAGTGTTTCGTCCCTCATGCACCCTAAGTATCAAAAGTTTTACAACAGAAACGAATGTCGCAAATATGTTTTTTTTTTTCCTTTCATCTCGTGTGTATACTGTGGTTGAATATTTAAAATAAAGTTATTAAACTTTGGTCATACGATAACTACAACTATTAATATCGTACATGTCGGAATTAGCCCAACCGATCAATCAATAAAGAGATAGTATATAAAGAGATAGTAAAGAGTCTTGTAACTATCCTCGGTACTAAATCACGTGCAAACTAATTTATGAAATCGGAGTCCCCACTCCGAAAAAAGTAACAATCATAGGCCAGTTGCCGTATTTCTATTAGATACAAATATATATTTTAAGAATACGAATATAATGCAACTTGTGTCCCCTGCATGATTGCCACATGTACACAGTACTCTGATATAGGGGCGGAATTATAGGGTGTCGGGGGTCCTCCGGCCATAATTGGAGTTAATATAGTAAGTTATATTGGTGATCATAATAGTTCAAAATATATTCTACAATGCAGAATTTGTTGTACGATATTTTTTGTTTGTCTAATACCTGTTTGTCTTCATTTTTCTTTTCTTTTAAGAAGTCGTGTTCGATTCCTTGCATTTGGGTTCTAAGTTAATTGTGATGCGCTTAAGTTTGGCTTTAAGTCGAAAAAGATGAGCTATCAGGGTCTAAGGCGAGAAAAGAATATCATGTCCACTCACGTGTCAGATTATGTCTAAACTAACAATCACACTAGTAGAGAGACCAAAACGCCAAAATATAAATAATATTGGGATTAAAAGTAACATCACCCTAAAAGTCCATGCCTCAAATATTGAGAAATAAAAATATCGTGGGCCCCGTATTTTTCAGTCCCATCTCTTTGTGAGTTCTACATATATGATGCACGAAAAAAAATGGTCTTGAAACCATAAATTAATTAAAATTTCTTTGCAACAGCTATACTATATGATTCACGTGATCGAATGAATGTCTTGAACTCACTTGGGGGCCTTGTGGTTTTTGCATGGCCCTCACGTGGGCTTAATTTTCCCATCTCACTTATTAATTTGCACTCTGCACAACTACTTTCATGCTCTTGTCCCAAATCAATCAATAAATTATTACGAGTTCTTCAACTTGAAATAAATAGTATTTAAAAATTTAAGGTATTCTTATCGTTTATGTTGCATTGCAGACTTCAGAAATTTCATGAAGTTCTTTACCATACATATATTAATAGTTCATGCTTGTGATTTCATTATTCCTTCGGGATAAAAGACTTGAATACTACTTAATAATATGCATGATTGACATAATAAAGCCATACAACCTCCAAAATTATGAATTGCCCGGTTTTTACCGACGTCGGCGTCCTAATGATTAATATGAAACATTTATTTACTTTTATTTTATTTGTTCTTAATCATAGTTGAGCTGAGCCTGAGTTTGATGTATGATTTTCATGTATTTATTTTATATTGGGCCCCTGTTTCAATACATTATTTCGAATAATTGGGCTTAAGCCAATCAACATTAAGATCATTATATGTTCAACATATATTTCTTTAAAAAAAAACGTACATTTCTTTTAATATATACAACAACTCCATTTAGAGATGACAATGGACGAAAACTGATATCGAAAGCATGTTACAATTAGAAATTTTCATTCACAATGTGGATTAATATTAGGAGGTCCCTACTCGATATAGCCGTTGGATAAAGCATGTGCTTTATTTGGGCATGCGAATGTGAATTGTTTTGAAGGGAAATAAATGTGGGCTTTGTCCAACATTGGAAACAAGTTGGTTTGACACGAATGCCGGACTAACAGGTTTGATCAACCCGCGTTTTGCCCCGGTTTTAAATTTTTTTTCCCGGTATTCAACATGGCTTGTGAAACTGGACTGTATGACTAAGACCGGATTGAAATGGTCACTATATGTGACCGGATAGCTAGGCTGCCCGGAAGCGACCGTTAAGATACCTAGAAGTCCAGCGGACAGTAATTTGAAATGGCCATTAAATTATTTGATTTAAAGCCATAATAAAGAGACTTTATGGCCATTAAATTATTTGTTTAAAGCCAATAGATGGACTTCATAGCAATTAAATTTTTGAATCCTATAAATAGAGGATCATTCTCATTGGAGAAAGGAGACAAAAAATTCACAAGTCCTTTTTCATCTTATAGCTTTTCCAGTTCGCTGTTGGTGTTGTTACATGCAAAACAAACACAAAGTTTTCGGAGTACCCTGGGAAACAAACGCTCGTGAAAAACCTCTAGCACAAATGAGAGGGAGCGAATTTGTTTTAAGGAAATTGTGTTAAACACACTCTTCGAAGTTTCATGTCCGAATCTAATCCCTCATATACAAACCCAGCAATAGCTTATTTTAAAGACTTAACTTTTCGTCCTGCATATTTGGAGTGGTGGAGAATTTGGGACACCTTAATTAAGCGGAGCATTTTTAGTCCTTAAGTTTAATAAAAAAAATCAATGTAAGGACAATTTATCCGGAATTAATACGTGTACGACGATATCGATGATTTGGACCTAATTTGTTTTTCTATCATCCAACTAGGCGCCACCTAGGGATGGCAATGAGGCGGGGCGGGGGCGGAGATCTAATCCCCGTCCCCGTCCCCGCGATGCATTCAGGGACGAAATCGTCCCCGTCCCCACGGGGATCCCGCGGTGATTTTCCGCCCCTTAATTTTTTTTAAAAAAAGTAATATTTTTAATATAATATATAAATTTGAATATATTTTTGTTAAAAATATTATATAAATTTTAAAATTTATATATTATTTGTATTAATTTAATATTATGTAATCTATATTTGATAATATTTTAATATTATTAAAATTATAATTTAATATTATATATATTATAATATATAAAAGGGGGTTCGGGGACGGGGCGAGGAACGGGGCGGGGATCCCCACGGGGAAAAATCATTCCCCGTCCCAGTCCTGCAGGGATAAAATCTCGGGGATTCCTCACCCCGTTCGGGTTGGATCCCTGCGGGAAATCCCTGCCCCACTGCCAACCCTAGCGCCACCTATGTAAAGAAAAAAAAGTAAATATTACCAAGATAAAAATAAAATTATTCAAATGGAGCGCAAATTATTTTTGTTCAATTAAATTATAAATCTAGATCAGAGAATCTTCATTTTATCTCCAACGGGTTGGACGCAGGGAGAATATCAGGCAGAGCTCAGATGATTCGTTGACCAAATTTAAATTTGAATTTCTTGATGTTTATCTCAAGGAAGATTTGTAGACGAGAAAGTTTACTTGATTTATATTGATGGATTTTTTAATTAAAATAGGGTTATTTTAACCCAAATTAGATAAAATAGGGCTAATTTGATAAAAATTAATAAAATCGAGCGAACGATTAAAAAGAAAGCATTGCTGTCGACGGAAGTCATGTCGTACAACATACTAAGAAATTGATCGAAATTGGTATCGCGACGAATTCGTCGATAACCGATGGGTTGAAGACTATACTGTATGGTGTTTGATTCGTGTATGATTTCACCGCCATAATAAACAACTACTTGAATTTTTCTAGACACCATATTGGATATGTATTAAATTTTATGAATTAACATTCGAAAATTGAGCTGCTTAAATAGGAATATTCGCCGAGGGTACAGAACGCGTCGTCGCGGCCATTGGATGCGACGTCGCGTCCATTAGGTGCGACGCCTAGTGGCGCAATAACTTTAGTGGGTTTAATGGCGTCTTTAGTGGGTTTAGTGGGCTTAGTGCTGGTCTGGGTCAACGTCGCGCCCATTAAGAGCGTCATCGCGTCCATTAAGCGCGACGCGGGCCACGAGCGGGCCCAGCTGGGCCTCCTTTGCTTTGTTGCTTTGCCACGTCATCGTCGCGTCTAATAGGCGCGACGACGCGTTTAATAGGCGCGATTCGCTCGATTTTAATAATTTCAGTCCCATTTTGCCCTATTTTATCTAATTTGGGTTAAATAACCCTATTTTAGTTAAAAAGCCTATTTTGATTGATTGATTGATTGATTGATTACAATTTTTTTTCTAACAAATAACACACTTGCAATTAATTTCGAACCGTAATTCAAACGCAAACTCAAAATGCGTTTTCATCTTCTCTCCCGTTTTAAACTCAAATATACGTTTGGGAATGTGATATCCTAAAAATTGAGTGTAGTGTTTTAAAAATTACGTTATGTATCCTTTTTTCTACGTTGTTTATATGAAAAGTATTGATTTATTATTAATTTGGTAAAGTTATTTTTGAGTCGAACTAAAAATAATAGCGTGGTCTAATTTGAATAGTTGTAAATAACATGGATAAATATTAAAATATCGGGTAGAATATTAGAATAATGGTCGTTTGAGTTTGAGATTTGGTTTGTAAAAGAATTACTGCATTTTGAGTTTGAGAATTAATTTAATTTTGAGAATGATTTTTACGCGCGGTAAAACTCTTCCCAAAATAATTCAAGTTTCCGTCAACTCGATATCACATAATCGGAATTTCGCTAATTTCTCATCATTCTCGATATCATTATCACATCATAGATTCCCTCTGTTTTCCATTAAATCAGCTGAATCAAAGTCGGAGAATCGCAAGTGATTGAGGAAACTATTTAACGAACTTTGTTTTATCGAATAGGATTTGGTGAGAGAATGGAGACATGGTGATGTTATAAAATTAGAAGTGGAAATATAGTTAACTTTTAATAATGTTGCAAAAATAAATTATTCAATTTAATTATTATTCATTTTCACTTTGACCACAAAACTATTAAAAATTACAATTTTTCCACCCTCATTACTAAAAACTAGTATTTTTAGCACACCTTACGTGTGTTCAATAAAAACTTAATTATTGACTGATTGTTTTATTACGTAGTATACTAAAACTAGAATAAGGGTAGTTAATAAGAGTTAGTACGTGGTTTAATAAGTATTTTTAATAGTTTTTAATGTAGAAATATTTTGATTGGTCCATTGATAGACTTTACAGTTTTTATCTACCTTACGCTCTTTATAAAGGAGTACAGATAAGCAATATTTTAATGATTATATTTCTAACCCCAATTAAATTTAATCTGGTAAACAACCTTTATGTACTCCCACAGAGAAAGTCAAACACAAGCGAACGCGACGATATCGAAATGGAATGAAAGTCTCGTAAGAAACGCTCACTGAAAATTAGTGATGATGAACTATGGCAACTTTTATAGAAAGTGATTATTGTTAGTTATTGCTTGTTTGAATATTTTAGGAAAGACCATATTTTGTTGAATATTACAACGTTGTTTCCTAAAAGTTTTCTCGAATTATTCTTTTCATTCTATGTATTTCTCATTATTATAAAGGTTGTAAATGATTACACAATATCAATTTTAATTCTTGTTGTTGTTCGAATGGTATGCACAAAGAATCAAATATGATAATCAAGCTAAAATTAATCCAGGTTAAGAAAAAATTTAATAAAAAATTATAAAATTTTATTGGGGTTAAAAAATATAATAATCAAAATAATATTGCTTATTTGAAGTAGTGAGAGTGGAGAATTGTAATTTTTAATAGTTTGTCAAAATAAAAAATAATTAAAATTGGAAAAGTTGTTTAGTTTTGCAACACTATTAAATAATGTTTTTAAAAAATATGAAAAAGTTGTTTTGTTTTTGGACATCTATTTAAAAACATCACTATTTCTGTTAATGCCTCGACAAAAGGACAGAAGCCAGGATATCTAAAGAAACGCTAAAGATTTGACTGATCACTTGCTAGTTGCTTTTGTATGGAGCCATCGGCTATTCCCTTCTGTCATGTCCTTCGTTACGTTATTGAACTGGACGTGCTGCTCCTAATGGTTTAAGTAGCACATATGAAGTTTCTACTCTGCAACTTGAGTTCAACTATCTCAGCACTTTGGGTGATCTATATATTCATTGGAGTCCATGAAGGTTTTGGCTTATGTGTTTGGGAGGGGGAATAAACACTCCGTTACTTTCTTAAACTTTTCCGGTTTGGCTCTCGTTAAAGAACAATACTGGTGCTTGATATGTATGTTGATTGGTGAGGAAAAAACCTGTCGGTTTTGAACAAAGACAGGATGTATGTGGTGTATGTGTTTTTGCAATACAAATAGAGTTTTGTTATGGAAATTTAGAGCTAAATCTTCTACGACTCCTCCCCTTCCCGCTTAGGAAGGTATCTTACCAGAAGCCTCGGTTTACAACACTTGTCGTACAACCCCCTTAGTTAGACTCACACCTATTATGCTAACTAAACTATTAATATCCTCTCAGACAGTTTTTTACGGTCTGTCTCTTTCAACAATTTTTTCACAGTCCATTGAGAATACACCCAGTAACTGAATTAGTCTAGTGAAATTATCACAATACCTTTCTTTCTGGCTTGAGAACTTTGTAGATGATTTGAATACTTGGGTTTTCTCTCAGGTTTGTTGAATTTCTGAAGTAAAATATGTGCCTAAGAGGGGGGGGTGAATTAGGCAATTTAAAACTTTTTGCTTCTTTTATCCAATGTGTCTTTTAAAAGAGAGCAGCGGAATTAAGATGTTGTGATGGTTATTCCCTTAACTGTTGGTCGAGTGAATCTTCATGAGTGCAAGTGAACAGAAAAGTAAATAACACCTGGATTTATAGAGGTTATATCCCCAAGTGGGGTTTAGTCCTCTCCTTGAGGTTTGCTCCTCAAGAGTTTGATCAATTCACTATGTTACCATAACTGGTTACAGACGTGACCGATCGCCCTTACACAACCAAGACCAAGATGAACACTAGTACGCAGCTAGGGTGCCTAACGCGGAGTTTCGTTCCACATCGTTTCCTGAGAATCCCTATTCTCCGACTGGAAACAGCTCGCTCCCGAAGGTCAGCTGGATCTCAAATCCTCCATTCACGAAAGGCACGCTTCACTCTTGTCTCCTTGTGAGGCTCACTCACACTCAGATTGGGATGGTAGTTTCTAGCTTAGGGTGCACTCAACAATCGCAAAATGAAAGCACAAAGCACAAACAGAGAGTAATAATTCGCAAATCAAACGCTCCAATTCAAATCTCTGTTCTTGCTATCTCGTGTATGTTCGTTTGTTCGTTCGTTCGTTGTTTGCACCCGATGTTGAAGTGTTGACTTAAATAACCATGTTAGTGTCACACATTTCATATGGAATGTCAATCGCAATCACCAGTTCAACACATCATTCCATTATCATGCCAAATTATGCTATAAGCATCACAACGGTCATCATATTCATTAATTTGCATGAAATCTTACCTTTTCCTTACCATATAGGCAGATCTTATACATATTAGCACTGTGTTACTTACGAAGATACCATAAATGGTTCCACTCAGCATCTTATCAATTATGCAGCACATAAATCACGAATTTCCATACAAATAAATACCATGTTCGCACAGGGAAAGAATTCGTTTGACCTTAACATTTTAGATGCAATTGCCAATGATATCTGCATGATTTCCTCCTAAAGATAGACATGTTCCAGTGGATGACGTGTTTTCCATGTATAGCATATATCCTTTCCATGTATAGCACAAGTGCACGAATTAAATGCATCCGTAACATATAATTCATATTTCAGCATATCTTAAAAAAACGGATAACATTCGTGCAATTATATCCTTGGTATATAATATCCATAATTAGCAAATTCAAGGATATAGAAGATCTCATTCCATATATAGACAGATTCCAGCAGTAATATCATTACCATGTATATCATATTTACCCTTTATCAAATTAATGCATAATCCTTACTATAATTTGCATAGCACAACACATCAAGCATTAATCACGTTATTTTCCAAAAAGATCAGAGTCACTTATCATTCGATTTACTCATACTTTCCAAAATTACGTAACAATGATATCATGACGGTGGAATCAATACACAGTGGTATCACATAAATCATGTTGCAATGGAATCACAGTGTCAAGATGCAATTCACTCAAATACAAGCACATGATATATACATATTTCGAATTACTAAAGTTGTAGTGCATATCTCATCTTAAGTTCATGGAATCATCAAAACTCAAATACAGTGCACGACCAAAAAGGTCAACATTCTCCCCCTTTTTGATGATGACATATTACTAATGTAATGAGCATATTCGAACATGTAGGCATGTAACGTGTGAGCCTAATTTAATCATGGACAGAGCATGAAAGGTCAAGTTTCACTTAAGATGTGCATGCTCCCCCTATCTAAGTGCAAGTACTTCATGTCGAGATTCATAGCATGTTTACTAATCATTGCAGAGATACATGCAAAGTATCACACATAAGTGTTACCAGACTTTCATGATTTTCTCCCCCTGACTATGTGCAGATATGATGTAGCATGATTCCATGATATCACATAAAGGTTCCAGCAGAAACACCACACATAAGTATCACGACTATTGCACTCCCCCTGACTTAGATATCCAAAAATTCTCAAAGCGTAAGTCAACACACATAAGGGTTAGTCAAGGAATTAAATCAGAACAAAATAAACATAGTCATAACCATAATCCTAATAAGGTCTTATCCCAACAGTAGGGATCGCACGCAGGTACCTGTATTATTACACACTTAGTCCTAATTCTCTCCCCTTTAGCATCAAAAAGGGTGAGGACAAAATCTACTAAGACACTTAGACTGCTAGGCACTTAGACACGGGACGAGATCACTGGACACGAAAGGAACTGCAGAAGGCAAAAGGATGGAAAGATCAGAGATCGCTCTAAACGCTATCAGACTCGCTGTCAGACGAAGCGCGTTTCTTCAGTTTCTTCCCAAGCTTGGACAGCTTGTGAAGGATTTCACTGTTCTGGTGCTTGAGCTTGCCAACCTTCTTGAAGATGGCAGCGATATCAGTGCGGATTTCTGTGATCACATCATCATCTTGATCTTCTTCAGCAGGTTCCTCATCACTCTCAGTCAGTTCAACAACCTTGGCCTTGCCCTTACCAACGAACTTCTTTTTCAGAGAGCTCATGATTTCCTTCTTGTTCTGGGCATTGAACCAACCCGCCTGCTTCTCATAGTAGATTCCCATTGAGGGTCTTGAGGTCGACTGCGTGCTGTGCAGTGTTCTCCCAGATAGGTGGCAGCTGAACTCCTTCGAGTTCGAACAGGTGGGACATAATCATCCCATAGGGAAGCAGCTTCTCAGGGCTTTCAAAAGCATAGATCATATACTTCATCAGAGCATAGGCTAGATTGAACTTTCTGTTCTTAGAGATCATGAAGACGGCGAAGGTGCTCATAGCATTCATATTGGTGGAATGTCCGTCGCTACCAATCATAGCGCTCCATAGGGTCATGTTCAGAACTTTGTGAAGAATATAGTGATCTATCCCCAGTTTCTTAAGAGCTACCCCTTCAGCAAACTTAGGTCTCCTATTACTGTTCCACAGGGCTCTAGTGCACTCAGATAGACTGAACTCATCAGACTCACACCACTCACCCATACTGAAGTGCCTAATCCTAGTGTTACTCACCCCAAGCATCTGATTAAGCTTCTCACAGTTCCACTCGATTTTCTTACCTAGAACATAGGAGGTTATCACAATGTCAGAATCTGTTTCTTCATAGTCTAGGTTGGAATAAAAGAGCTTCACAGCTTCAGGGTAGTCGGTCCTATTGATACTAAGAAATTTCTCCAACCCAAATCTAACTAACCACGTAAACGCAGTACAGGAAGGGATATCATCAAACAGGATTCCACGGCCCCTAGCGATATCACGATTCAGCAGATTCTGGAAGTTATCTTCAGCAGTGGGATCTAGAAATTTTACTTCGAAGGGGATCTCATTGGGCTTGTTGACGTCAAAGGTTGCTTTAGAGATATCTGTCTCTGTCTCGTCTTCACTGGAATGTCCTTCCTTAGAGACTGAAGGTTCCTTAGGTGGGGTGTTCTGCTTAGGTGGACTAGGATTACGAGCAAGAGATGGTTGAGGAGTTGGTTCACGAACTGGTGATGGTGCTCGAGAAGGTTCACGAGTAGGGCGTGCTGGAGAGGGTTCACGAGCAGGAGGTGACTGCGGAGTAGACTCACGAACTTGAGAGGCATGGGGAATGGTTTCACGAACAGGGGTGTGATCAGGAGAGGGTGAAGGCTTAGGAGAAGGATCGTTGTGAACGATTTTGGCTTTCTTGGATGATTTTGAGGACTTTGAGGGTTTTGCTGAGGGCTTAATTTTCGGTCGGGTGGTTTCTTGAAGGAGGAGATGAAGTGGGGGATGGTGATTCCTTTGGTGGTGGTTCTTTTCGCTTCTTCCCAGCATTTAAGCCTGCGTCGACTTGCTTAGATCCGGCCGTTCTCACCATTGTTTTAGGGTTTTCAGAGAGAAGAATGAGGGGCGGAAGATGAAGTAATTGATAGAGAGAGGTAGATAGATATAGATGGTTGATGGGATATGATGATTTAAAATTCGAAAGAATTCGTGTGAGAAAGGAAAAGATTTTGGCTCTTAAATCGAGAATTTATTTTGAAAATAATTGAGGGAATCAGAGACTTTATTTCCTAATTTGAGATTTCCACCGAATTATATCATCTATATAAGGCTGTGAGATTATAGGCTGAAGGAGGGGATCATCTTTCCTTAATTAGCTCTAAGATTCCCAAACGCTGACGGATATAACAGAATCTACTTTCTATGAGAGGTTTAGTAAAGATATCAGCCAATTGATCTGTGGTACCCACAAAATCAATGCTAATATTTCCTCTTTGAACATGATCTCGAACAAAATGGTGCTTTATTTCTATGTGCTTAGTTCGAGAGTGATGTACGGGATACTTAGTGATACTAATAGCACTGGTACTATCACAGAGAATAGGGGATCGCATCATAACTCAGACCGTAATCACTAAGTGTTTGTCTTAACCATAACAGTTGTTGACAATAGTTTCCTAGAGCCATATACTCAGCTTCGGTTGTGGACAGGGCGACCGCATTCTTTTTCATACTAGACCAAGTTACAAGGGAATTACCAAGTAATTGGCAAGTTCCACTGGTACTTTTCTATCATCTCTACAACCCGCATAGTCAGCATCAGAGTACCCTACTAAAGGAAATTCTTCGCTAGTTCCATACCATAAGCCTAAATTCATGGTTCCCTTAAGGTATCTAAGTATACGTTTAACAGCAGTCAAGTGAGATTCCTTAGGGTTCGATTGATATCTACAGCACATACCAACAGCAAACATGATATTTGGCCTACTTGCAGTGAGATAAAGTAGACTACCTATAATGGCACGATACTTAGTTTGATCTACTTGTGTACCTGATTCGTCACTGTCAATCTTAGCTGTTTGGTGCATAGGAGTGGACAGTACCTTGGAATCAGCCATTCCGAACTTTTGTAACAACTCCTTGGTGTATTTGGTCTGGGAAATGAAGGTTCCATTGCACTGTTGCTTGATTTGGAGACCCAAGAAGTAATTTAGCTCGCCCATGAGACTCATTTCAAACTCTAGCTGCATAGACTTAGAAAACTCTTCGCAGAGAAGGTTATTGGCACTCCAGAAATGATATCATCAACATATATTTGTACCAGTAACATGTGATCACGATCATGCTTGATAAATAGCGTGTTATCAATAGTTCCAGTAGTAAATCCCATATCTATCAGAAATTTACTAAGTCTCTCGTACCATGCCCTGGTGCTTGTTTTAAACCATATAGAGCCTTATTTAATTTGAAAACATGGTCTGGAAATTCCTCATTTAAAATCCAGGGGCTTGTTCGACGTAAACTTCTTCATTTATAATCCATTAAGAAAGCGCTTTTTTCGTCCATTTGAAATAACTTGAATCTTTTAAAGCATGCATAGGCAAGTAGTATGCGGATGGATTCAAGCCTAGCTACGAGGGCAAAAGTTCCTCATAATCTATACCTTATTCTAGGGAATAACCTTTTGCGACTAACCTTGCTTTGTTGCGGATAACCTCACCATTTTCATCGAGCTTGTTGCGGAAAACCCACTTGGTACCAATGACAGATTTGTCATGAGGTCGTTCCACAAGTGTCCACACATGGCTCTTATCAAACTGAGCTAGTTCTTCCTGCATGGCAGATACCCATGAGTTTTCAGTGAGTGCTTAATTTACTGACCTGGGTTCCACCAAGGATAGTAGCGCATTTGGGGAATCCTCTGAAGATTGGTTTCGTGCAGTGGCTCTTGTTTTGATCCCGGAGGTGATATTCCCAATGACTTGATCAGTGGGATGGCTGGATGCGTGCTTGAACCTTCTTTGGGGTGGAATTTCAATGTGTTCTGGTTCAGCAGTGGGATCACCATCTTTATCCTGAGGAGACTCATCAGTTGGCACTTGTGGTATCTGTGAATCTGCAAGGGACATTTCTAAACCTTCCTCACTAGTAGCACCTGATGTTATAAACTCATCAAAGGTTACATGCATAGACTCCACGATTCAGCAGATTCTGGAAGTTATCTTCAGCAGTGGGATCTAGAAATTTTACTTCGAAGGGGATCTCATTGGGCTTGTTGACGTCAAAGGTTGCTTTAGAGATATCTGTCTCTGTCTCGTCTTCACTGGAATGTCCTTCCTTAGAGACTGAAGGTTCCTTAGGTGGGGTGTTCTGCTTAGGTGGACTAGGATTACGAGCAAGAGATGGTTGAGGAGTTGGTTCACGAACTGGTGATGGTGCTCGAGAAGGTTCACGAGTAGGGCGTGCTGGAGAGGGTTCACGAGCAGGAGGTGACTGCGGAGTAGACTCACGAACTTGAGAGGCATGGGGAATGGTTTCACGAACAGGGGTGTGATCAGGAGAGGGTGAAGGCTTAGGAGAAGGATCGTTGTGAACGATTTTGGCTTTCTTGGATGATTTTTGAGGACTTTGAGGGTTTCGTTGAGGGCTTAATTTTCGGTCGGGTGGTTCTTGAAGGAGGAGATGAAGTGGGGGATGGTGATTCCTTTGGTGGTGGTTCTTTTCGCTTCTTCCCAGCATTTAAGCCTGCGTCGACTTGCTTAGATCCGGCCGTTCTCACCATTGTTTTAGGGTTTTCAGAGAGAAGAATGAGGGGCGGAAGATGAAGTAATTGATAGAGAGAGGTAGATAGATATAGATGGTTGATGGGATATGATGATTTAAAATTCGAAAGAATTCGTGTGAGAAAGGAAAAGATTTTGGCTCTTAAATCGAGAATTTATTTTGAAAATAATTGAGGGAATCAGAGACTTTATTTCCTAATTTGAGATTTCCACCGAATTATATCATCTATATAAGGCTGTGAGATTATAGGCTGAAGGAGGGGATCATCTTTCCTTAATTAGCTCTAAGATTCCCAAACGCTGACGGATATAACAGAATCTACTTTCTATGAGAGGTTTAGTAAAGATATCAGCCAATTGATCTGTGGTACCCCACAAAATCAATGCTAATATTTCCTCTTTGAACATGATCTCGAACAAAATGGTGCTTTATTTCTATGTGCTTAGTTCGAGAGTGATGTACGGGATACTTAGTGATACTAATAGCACTGGTACTATCACAGAGAATAGGGGATCGCATCATAACTCAGACCGTAATCACTAAGTGTTTGTCTTAACCATAACAGTTGTTGACAATAGTTTCCTAGAGCCATATACTCAGCTTCGGTTGTGGACAGGGCGACCGCATTCTTTTTCATACTAGACCAAGTTACAAGGGAATTACCAAGTAATTGGCAAGTTCCACTGGTACTTTTTCTATCATCTCTACAACCCGCATAGTCAGCATCAGAGTACCCTACTAAAGGAAATTCTTCGCTAGTTCCATACCATAAGCCTAAATTCATGGTTCCCTTAAGGTATCTAAGTATACGTTTAACAGCAGTCAAGTGAGATTCCTTAGGGTTCGATTGATATCTACAGCACATACCAACAGCAAACATGATATTTGGCCTACTTGCAGTGAGATAAAGTAGACTACCTATAATGGCACGATACTTAGTTTGATCTACTTGTGTACCTGATTCGTCACTGTCAATCTTAGCTGTTTGGTGCATAGGAGTGGACAGTACCTTGGAATCAGCCATTCCGAACTTTTGTAACAACTCCTTGGTGTATTTGGTCTGGGAAATGAAGGTTCCATTGCACTGTTGCTTGATTTGGAGACCCAAGAAGTAATTTAGCTCGCCCATGAGACTCATTTCAAACTCTAGCTGCATAGACTTAGAAAACTCTTCGCAGAGAAGGTTATTGGCACTTCCAGAAATGATATCATCAACATATATTTGTACCAGTAACATGTGATCACGATCATGCTTGATAAATAGCGTGTTATCAATAGTTCCAGTAGTAAATCCCATATCTATCAGAAATTTACTAAGTCTCTCGTACCATGCCCTGGTGCTTGTTTTAAACCATATAGAGCCTTATTTAATTTGAAAACATGGTCTGGAAATTCCTCATTTAAAAATCCAGGGGCTTGTTCGACGTAAACTTCTTCATTTATAATCCATTAAGAAAGCGCTTTTTTCGTCCATTTGAAATAACTTGAATCTTTTAAAGCATGCATAGGCAAGTAGTATGCGGATGGATTCAAGCCTAGCTACGAGGGCAAAAGTTTCCTCATAATCTATACCTTATTCTAGGGAATAACCTTTTGCGACTAACCTTGCTTTGTTGCGGATAACCTCACCATTTTCATCGAGCTTGTTGCGGAAAACCCACTTGGTACCAATGACAGATTTGTCATGAGGTCGTTCCACAAGTGTCCACACATGGCTCTTATCAAACTGAGCTAGTTCTTCCTGCATGGCAGATACCCATGAGTTTTCAGTGAGTGCTTAATTTACTGACCTGGGTTCCACCAAGGATAGTAGCGCATTTGGGGAATCCTCTGAAGATTGGTTTCGTGCAGTGGCTCTTGTTTTGATCCCGGAGGTGATATTCCCAATGACTTGATCAGTGGGATGGCTGGATGCGTGCTTGAACCTTCTTTGGGGTGGAATTTCAATGTGTTCTGGTTCAGCAGTGGGATCACCATCTTTATCCTGAGGAGACTCATCAGTTGGCACTTGTGGTATCTGTGAATCTGCAAGGGACATTTCTAAACCTTCCTCACTAGTAGCACCTGATGTTATAAACTCATCAAAGGTTACATGCATAGACTCCTGTACAATCTCTTTTCTTTTGTTAAATACACGGTATTCCTTAGAATGGAGACTATATCCTAAGAATATGCCTTCATCCACCTTTGAGTCAAATTTTCCTCTTTTATCCCTATCATTCAAGACAAAACATTTGCAACCAAAAACACGAAAGTATCCTATGTTGGGTGTTGTACCATTCCAAAGTTCATAGGGAGTCTTTTTCAGAATGGGTCTAAGAAAAACACGGTTTGAAACATAACTAGCTGTGCTAACATCTTCTGCCCAAAATTTCTTAGGGAGATCATACTCATGTAACATTGTTGCCATTTCCTGTAGTACTCGAGGTTCTTTCTCTCAACTACACCGTTTTGCTGAGGAGTAATGGGAGCTGAAAAATTATGTGTATAACCATGCTGATCACAGAAAGATGCGAATGAACCACTATCAAATTCCAATCCATTGTCACTACGAATTTTGCATAGAGTGGTTCCTGCTCATTTTCTAATTTCTTTACTAGTGATATGAAAGTTTCTAGAGCCTCACTCTTATGCGCAAGAAATATCACCCTTGAGTACCTAGAGTAGTCATCTACAATCACAAATGCATATTTCTTACCTCGTAAAGACATGGTTTGAACGGGACCAAAAAGGTCAAGATGAAGTAGCTCTAGAAGTCTAGATGTAGAGACAGTGTTCTTACTCTTAAAGGATGATTTGGTCTGGTTACCCATTTGACATGCTTGACATGTTCTGTCCTTTGAGAACTTACCAATCAGAACTCCACGCACTAAGTCTTTGTCAGTGATATGGGATATCAGTTCCATGTTGGCATGACCAAGACGCCGGTGCCATAGCCATGGGGTATCCTGAGTGGCAGCTAAGCACTTAACATTTTGGTTAGTGATATCATCGAGCGTGATACAATATATATCCCTGTCTAGATGCACTAAAGGTTACTTGATCATCTTTCCTAACTATGCACTTATTGTTTTCAAAAATAATGGAATGACCCTTATCACATAGTTGACTTATACTAATTAAGTTGTGCTCAAGATTTTTCACTAGCCACACATCATCTATAGTGGTATTAAGAGTGTTGCCTACTGTTCCAATACCGATTATCTTAGCTTTTGTATTATCAGCATATGATACAAACCCACCGTCGCATGCTTTCAGGGAGACAAAATTAGTGATATCACCCGTCATATTTCGAGAGCACCCACTGTCAAGATACCACCTTTTTTTCTTGTATGTTTCTCTGTACCTGCAAGCATTTGAATTTTTCTGAGGTACCCAATTTCTGTTGGGTCCTAAGACATTAGCAGCAAAATAATTTCCTGTTCACATGTGACAAGTTATTATTTTCGACAGATGATCCACTACACTAGCATGTATGGGTGTAGTCACAATGGTATTTTTATGTTTCCAAACATATTTAGACCTGTCAGCATGTTTCAGAAAACAGTTGTAAGAATGATGACCATTTCTTCCATAAGTAAAGCACTTAGTTTTTGAAACCTCTGGAACTACCTGTTCTTCTACGTTGGAATATCCTATCCCTGATCTTTCAGTAAACCTAGGAATGTTTAGTAGGAGATCTAGATTTTGTTTCCCTTGAAGTAACCTATCAACAGTGCACTCTTTCTCACTTAGGGATACTCTAAGTTCAGTGATATTACTGGTCAATTCCTTATTCGATTTTTCTAGTACATCACATTTACATGCTCTCTTATCATTCCTCAAAGCTTCTACTTCACTCCTTAGACTTGTAATCTCTAAATCAGCTTGATGTTTCTCCTGACTAAGGTTATCTCTTTGCTTCATAATTTCTTTCACTAAAGCACTGACTGAGAGACTTTATTTTTCCATAGGCATTTTGAATCAGTTCGCATAACTCTTCTTTGCTCTCCTCTACAGCAAACACCGAAGATGCACTTTCATCGGGATCGTTAGCATAGATTTCATTTAAGATATTAATTTTCTCAATACTTGATGAGTATGATACCTGATCATCGTCGGCCATGTATGCATGATTCTCGTCATCCTCTGACTGTTCGTTCTCGGAATCATCCCAGTTGTTTACCATGGCTTTTACTTTCTTTTGTTTCTTGTCATTGCTCGCTCGAGGACAGTTCTGTGCGAAGTGGCCGGGCTTATTGCAGTTGAAGCACCGAGAGGTGTTGTTGCATCATACTTTCCTCACTTTCTTCTCCTTCGTCAGATTCTTCTTCAGTTTGGTCAGCATTGAAAGCGATGGACTTCTGATTTCGAGGTTGTGTCATCTCGTTGATAGAAGTCTGAGTCATCTCATAAGACGTAAGAGATCCTATCAGTTCTGGAATCGTCAGTTTCTCTAGGTCTTTGGCCTCATAGATAGCAGTCACTTTGGCATTCCAGTCTCTGGAGTGATCTCAGAATCTTTCGAACTTTTTCACTTTCTGGTACCTTTTTCCCAAGAGAGAACATCTGGTTGATGATACCCATGAATCTGGCGTACATTTGGTTAATCGTCTCAGTGGATTCCATAGAGAACAGCTCATACTGGTGGGTGAGAAGAGCTATTCTTTCTTTTACCACCCTGGAAGTGCCATGAGTTACTTGTAGCATGTCCCACATATCTTTTGCAGTCTCACAGGAGCTGATGCGGTTGTACTCTTCTTTCGTTAGTGCACATGCGATTAAAGTCTTTGCTTTGGCATTTCGAGAGAGTCCTTGTTTCTCAGCAGGAGTGTATTCAGTAGGGATCTTGCTGGTTCCATCGATTTTTTGTAGTGGGACTATAGGATCCAATCGTGACGATTTCCCATATGTCGTAGTCAACAGCGATTAAGAACTCTTTCATTCTGTTCTTTCAGATAGCGTAGTTGGTACCATCGAACAGTGGAGGCCTGGTATGAGACTGACCTTCTGCAAACACATCAAAACTCAAAGAAGCCATTAGATCTTTTACTCAGGCTTGTTAGGCCCGTCTGATACCAATTGAAGTAAAATATGTGCCTAAGAGGGTGGGTGAATTAGGCAATTAAAAACTTTTTGCTTCTTTTATCCAATGTGTCTTTTAAAAGAGAGCAGCGGATTAAGATGTTATGATGGTTATTCCCTTAACTGTTGGTCGAGTGAATCTTCGTGAGTGCACGTGAACAGAAAAGTAAATAACACCTGGATTTATAGAGGTTATATCCCCAAGTGGGGTTTAGTCCTCTCCTTGAGGTTTGCTCCTCAAGAGTTTGATCAATTCACTATGTTACCATAACTGGTTACAGACGTGACCGATCGCCTTTACACAACCAAGACCAAGATGAACACTAGTACGCAGCTAGGGTGCCTAACGCGGAGTTTCGTTCCACGTCGTTTCCTGAGAATCCCTATTCTCCGACTGGAAACAGATCGCTCCCGAAGGTCAGCTGGATCTCAAATCCTCCATTCACGAAAGGCACGCTTCACTCTTGTCTCCTTGTGAGGCTCACTCACACTCAGATTGGGATGGTAGTTTCTAGCTTAGGGTGCACTCAACAATCGCAAAATGAAAGCACAAAGCACAAACAGAGAGTAATAATTCGCAAATCAAACGCTCCAATTCAAATCTCTGTTTCTTGCTATCTCGTGTATGTTCGTTTGTTCGTTCGTTCGTTGTTTGCACCCGATGTTGAAGTGTTGACTTAAATAACCATGTTAGTGTCACACACTTCATATGGAATGTCAATCGCAATCACCAGTTCAGCACATCATTCCATTATCATGCCAAATTAAGCTCTAAGCATCACAACGGTCATATTCATTAATTTGCATGAAATCTTACTTTAAATACCTTTTCCTTACCATATAGGCAGATCTTATCCATATTAGCACTGTGGTACTTACGAAGATACCATAAATGGTTCCACTCAGCATCTTATCAATTATGCAGCACATAAATCACGAATTTCCATACAAATAAATACCATGTTCGCACAGGGAAAGAATTCGTTTGACTTTAACATTTTAGATGCAATTGCCAATGATATCTGCATGATTTCTTCCTAAAGATAGACATATTCCAGTGGATGACGTGTTTTCCATGTATAGCATATATCCTTTCCATGTATAGCACAAGTGCACGAATTAAATGCATCCGTAACATATAATTCATATTTCAGCATATCTTAAAAAACGGATAACATTCGTGCAATTATATCCTTGGTATATAATATCCATACTTAGCACATTCAAGGATATAGAAGATCTCATTCCATATATAGGCAGATTCCAGCAGTAATATCATTACCATGTATATCATATTTACCCTTTATCAAATTAATGTATAATCCTTACTCTAATTTGCATAGCACAGCACATCAAACATTAATCACGTTATTTTCCAAAAAGATCAAAGTCACTTATCCTTCGATTTACTCATACTTTCCAAAATTAAGTAACAATGATATCATGACGGTGGAATCAATAATCACAGTGGTATCACATAAATCATGTTGCAATGGAATCACAGTGTCAAGATGCAATTCACTCAAATACAAGCACATGATACATACATATTTCGAATTGCTAAATTTGTAGTGCCTATCTCATCTTAAGTTCATGGAATCATCAAAACTCAAATACATTGCACGACCAAAAAGGTCAACAATTTCAAAGTTGGTGAAGTAAATTCTTTATCGTTGGGTTTGAAGTTGAAGCCTGTTGTGGAGAGTTCTGCTTGTACCATACACAACATTAATTGACCATTCCCGAAATGGGTATGTCTGGTTGCTTTATCAGTCTGTGTTGTTTTTCTGTGTTCATTCCTTATTCACCTCGGCTTGAATTCAACCGGCTCCAGCTAGCAGTCTTATAGTTGATGTTTGTCAGAAACCTTCAGCTTGGCGCGCTCTTGTACTATATGAAATTGTCCAGCGTGGCAAGTTCGTTATCGAGGTAGTCCGGTCTTAGGCGTGATACCGGAATTCATCTACTTCATCCGATTTCCTCATATGGTGGCGCTTTGTTGTACTTTCCAGTCTTTGTCTTGTATTTACCGTTGTCCAATACTTGTTATTTGATTAAGTTAAGTTCAATCACCAAAACTATTAATTCGAATAATTAAAATTAACGATTTCTAACCAAAACTTTGTCAAAGGTCAAGTAACTGGTTCCTATGTATTCTATTTATTAAGCATCAGAGGTGACTATAAGCAGCCCCTTGATCCGTCAATTCACAAAATAATTAATAATACAATTTAAAAAATCATCCACTAGCTTTTCATAACTATATGTATTTATTTAGTTAATTCTTATACTTTTAATTTATTATTTATATGTACATAATCAAATTTATTATAAATTCAATTGACTATTTTAAATTAAAATAAATATATATATTTATATATAATAGCACACGCATTTGAGTGTGCTAAGCGTACTAGTATATATAAAGTAAGAATGAGTTTTTTATACGTTTGGTTGAATTTATTATTATTTTGGCGTCTTCTCTTCTTAGCGTAGTTTTCTCTCAGTAGTAAAGCAGGACGGTTTGCCAAAATAAGAGGCATCGTGTTAAAAGTAACCCACGAGACTATCCCTTGTTCTTAGACCATCTCCAACCAGTACCTATAATCAGATGCAACGATAAAAAAATACTCCAACCAACACTCAAACGCATACCCAAGGCCAAAATGAGTTTTATGTCATTTTCTCTCTCATATAAACGCGTACATGCGTTTATTTTACACCAACGCATAAGTTTATATCTCACAAAGCAACTCATACTAAATTTAGAAATTAACTTTATTACATAAATTACTATAACTAGCTTTTTTATTATTTCTTTAATTGCTTTTATTAATATACCACATGAATAATGTTCAAATTGTAAATAAAATACTAACCTATTTATAAAAAAATTAGTCTAAGAAAATATTATTTATTTATTATGTGGATAACATTGAAAAATTGTAACATATGTGGGTTATATTGAAAATTATAAAAGTTGATGCGAAAGAGAATATTGCAAAAATATATTTTGAGTTTGTGAATGAGTTTAATGGTTAGAGAAGAATTACGACATTTTGAGTTTGAGGATGAGATCGCGTTTGAGAATGAGTTTCGATTGGAGATGGCCTTATGCTGAATATTTCAAGCATGATTAGTCTCAGTCACTGATCAGCTATCCACATGTATTTCGTCATTGTTTTTATTGCAGCCCTCGTTCTAGTGAGTTTAGTGGGAGTAATTAGGATGTCGAGGCGATTCTTACTGTGAGTACCTCCTGAAAGTTTGGCTTCATAACCTAGAAAGTAATTTCACTTTCTTGCACGATATGTACCAAGAATCAATGATAGGTTGCAAAGAGCTCCTAGTTTGTAAATCTGTCCCCAGTGGATTGGTATTTCTGGGAGAAATTGCCTCATGTACCTGACGGTGATTTAAGTCCAAAGATGGTAATGCTTGCCCTAAATTAATTTGTTGTTTGTTGTCTTGAACTCCGAGTTATGTCCTTATCTATTATTTGCAAAATCTGTTGGATACGTGTCTCTTGAATTATGCGAGTCATTATCTGAGTCCAAAAAAGTATGATATTCCACCCTTCTAGGTTTCTTTTTGTCTTCCGCGTTCGGATTTTGCGCTCGTACTTTGAGTATTACCTGAAATCGTAGCAAGAAAGACCTGCAAAGTTTTTGTTGAACAGTTCGAAGATTGTGCTAACACAATTTCCTTAAGACAAATTCGCTCCCTCACGGTTATGTGCAAGAGGATTAATGAGCGTCTGTCTCTCAGGATACTTCGATTAACTCGGCGTTCAATTTGCACTACGTCGACACCGAGGCGAACGAAATGAGATTGTGTATGAGCAGAACCTTTTTCATTTTATTTTTTTCTCTCGTTTGTTGCTGGGAAGAGATCTTATTATATAAGAAAACCATCCCATAGAGCTCCCGACAAGTTGCTGTTGAAGCAACTGTTAATCATCATATTTAATTAAAATAATTGCAAAATACGTGACGATTGAAGAAGGAGCAGTTGAAGAAGGAGCAGTTGAACTTCTTCATTCTTTTTCTTAGCAACCACCATGCGTGATCATTTCTAGAAGGATATATGGCGGCCAAATTTAATTAAATCAGGCCAAGCCCATTTTACTTCAAGCACACCTAAGTTGAAATCTTAGAAGAAAAATTATTAAATCCGGAGCAAAACGCGGGTTGATCAGGCCCGCGTGATTTTTGGTCCATTTTGCTCGGATTCGGGTACGCAGGTCGCGCTCACACATGAGTCCATTGGATTTTTGCCGGATTTGCACCTCCCTGCGTGCGCACGCTAGCGGCCTAATTGTTGAATAATATTGAATCATTAATTTTACAACAATATATAAGGAGCCCAATAATTGAAGCCCAATAATTGAAGCCCAAGCATTTAATTAATTTAATCCAACAATTCCTCATATGAATGAGAATTTTTTGTGTCAAAGTTCTTGGTCATCATACCGATCTCTGCATAGAGGATAGTATGTTTTACCAACTTCCTCTTTGTATGTTGTACACTTGGTCTACTACAGTCCAGTAGAACGCGATATCCTTGAACTGTCCCGCTTTTTGTGTGAATGAATCCACGTACAATAGACGGAGACCATTTTTTCTCTTGTTTCGTTCTCATGGTTTGTCCATCACGGCCATGGGCACGTCCTGATTCTGCGAAGGTTTCTAATGAACTAAGCCCCCACTTCTGTCCAACATAGGTGACTTCTCACGTCGCGAGTATTTTCTATGAATACTCTATGATAGTCATTAAAGCATCATAATGCCAGCCTTTTACGTCATCACTGTTTCTTGACAGGAATGAGCGAGGTTATCCCCCACAGTGACACTAAGTCCTAAACATAGTTTGTCCCTTTGAACCTAGATCTTGGGATCTCCAGTCACATAGATATGATTTTCCTTCTTAGTACTTTTATACTTTAAGGCTTTAAACCCATTACTTTAGTCAACCTTTCAACAACATCTCTATTTAACCCCTTTGGTTAACGGATCCGCAATGTTATCTTTCGATTACGTAATCAATAGAGATAACCCTTGTTGAGATCAGTTGTCAAATGGTATTATGTCAACATCGTATATGTCTCGAATTACGATTATAAGTTGTATTTTGTGCTCGTCCAATCGCAGATTGGCTGTCGCAGTGTATGCATATAGATGGCACCGGTTTTCCCCGGAATATCCTCCAAGAAATGTTCGTAGCCATTCAGATTCTTCACTTCATTTATCTAAGGCAATGAACTCAGATTCCACAGTGGATCTCGCTGTAACCGTTTGTTTCGAGGATTTCCACGACACAGCACACCAGCTAGCGTAAATACGTAGCCGCTTGTGCTTTAATAGTCCTTCACATCAGATATCCAGTTTTCATATGTGTAGCCTTCAACCACAAATGGATATCTCCCATAATGCAAGCCATATTCATGAATATACTTAAGTATCTCAGGACCCTTATGATGGCGGTCCAATGTTCCGCATTTGGATTGCTCGTGTATGAACTTAACTTGCTTATAGCATATGCAAGATCTGGCCTAATACAACTCATTAGATACATTAAGCTTCCGATAATCCGTGAGTATTCTACTTGAGAAACACCCTCACCGCGATTTTTAGATAAATGAACGGTTTTATTTAATGGCTTTCTAGCAACACCACAGCCATCCTTTGCTGAATGTTTCACGAATTTTGTCTACTTAATGAGTTTGACTCAGAACAAGACCCTTGTTTGTTCGTATGATTTTAACTCCTAAAATCACATCAGCAAGTCCCATATCTTTCATAAAATTTAACATATTCTTGATAGATTTGACTACAGTACTACAAAAAATGAGTATGTCGTCAACGTACAGTCGTCTATTTCTCTCGAGTAGACACACTTGTCGCACTCATTGATTTTAAATTCACTCGTTATCATTGCGTGATCAGAATTTTCGTGTCACTTCTTTGGGGCTTGCTTCAACCCATTCAATGATTTAATAATTTACAAACTTTCTTTTCGGGGTCCCTGGAACATGAAACCCCTCAGGTTGCTCCATATATATTTCTTCATATAAATCACCGTTCAAGAAAGCTTAACATCCATTTGACGTACTTCTAAATTTCTTAAGGATGCAATAGCAAATATCATTCTTAGTGAATTTATTCTCGTCACAGGAGAATAAGTATCAAAGTTATCTAAGCCTTCACGTTGCTTGTATCCTTTGACGAAAAGTCTGGCTTTATACATATCAATCGAACCATCCGGTTTCGTTTTCCTTTTAAAAATTCATTTGGATTCCAAAGGTTTACACTCTTCTGGGAGATCAACTAGTTCCCAAGTATGATTCTTTAAAATAGAATCACTTCGCTTTTAATGGCCTCTTTCCATAAAAGTGGTTCCGTGGAGCTCACTGCTTCATCATAAGTCAGTGGTTCCTTTTCGAGCAAAGATGTTATGAAATCATCACCAAACAATTTCTATTCTAACTCGTTTGCTACGCCTGGTTGAAGGTCGAGATTAGGACTCGAATTTTTGGTTTCCTCATTAATTTGGTTAGACGAACTAGATCTCGTTGGACTTATAAGGAAATACAATTTCGAAGAAACATCAATTTCTTGATCCCATTATAGAGTTCTTGTGTATATATATTTTCGAATCGTACACAATAAATCGGTATGACGTACTATTATGCGCATATCCTATGCACTCCACCATTTTTGGATCAATTCTAACAACTTTAGGCATTGGTACGACTACCTTGGCCAAGCAGCCCCACATTCTCAAATGTTGGTAGGTTGGCGTCTTTTTCTTCCATAATTCATATGGAGTTTTAGTTTGTTTATTTCGAGGTACCCTATTTGAAAGGTAATTACTCGATAAAAAAACCGCCTCATATATTAGGCGGACGAACTTAACAACATCGCATTCATAATTTCTTTCAGTGTGCGATTTTTACGTTCCGCGACCCCATTTGATTATGGTGAATACGGTGCGGTCACTTCATGAATAATACCATGCTCTGCACAGAAGTTTCCAATCGGCGCGTCGTATTCGCCTCCTCGATCATTCTTAATTCATTAAATTTTCCTACGAGTTGATTTTCTACTTCTGTTTTGTATTGAATAAAATTTTTCTAATGCTTTATCTTTGCTTTTTAGTATACACATAGAAGTATTTCGTCTTCCGCCTCGTGACGAACGTATTTGAAATCACAACATCGCTATGCAGTATATCAAGCGGTTCGGTGCTTTGTGTTACCGTAGGGAATGACGATCTCGTCAGATTTGCCTCTACGCAAATTTCACATTTATGATTCATATCGATTTCAAATGTAGGAAATGGTTCAAGTTAATTAATCGAGGTATCGAATTAAAATTGACGTGACCTAATCTACCACGCCATAGGTTGGAAGATTCAAGCAAGTAAACCGAAGAATGATTCTTACTCATCTCGTTGACCACAATCATTACATTTAGCTTGAACAAACTATCAGTAGCATATCTTCCATTGTATCTCAGGATGGGGTACCTATTTCTAGTAATGAGGCTATTCAACAGCACTTTATCTAGTACTACCAAGATATGCTTGGCAAGCGTAGGATTCCATCCTAAGACATTGACCAGTTGGTGGTGGAGGAGGGGCATTCACTGTCTCAGATTGATCAACTAGAACTTGTCAAACCCTTTGGTAGAAAAGAGGTTGCTGCTGTTATGAATTCTATACATGAAGATGTGGCCCCAGGTCCGGATGGGTATACCAGTGGATTCTTTAAACATGCATGGAGTGTTGTGGGAGACCAAGTAACTGGTGCTATATTGGAGTTTTTTTTATTCTGGTAAGATGCTCCCCAAGGTGAACAAAACTGTCTTGCATTTCCTAACTCTGAAGTTCCAGTTTCAGCTCAGGACTTTAGACCCATATTATGTTGCACGATCTATAAATGCATATCCAAGCTTCTATGTTCTAGGCTTAAGCCTCTTATGCCTAAGCTCATTCATTTGAACCAAAATGGTTTTGTGGAAGGCAGATCAATTGTGCACAATGTTCTCCTCTGTCAAGACCTGCTCAGATTGTATAATAGGAGGAATGCTTAAGCTCGTGCACTCATGAAAGTGGATATTAGGAAGGCTTATGATACCTTGGATTCGGAGTTCCTGAGGAAATGGATGTGTCTGCTGAAGTTCCCTACTAAATTTGTTGCTTGGGTTATGGAATGTGTAAGGACTGTATCCATTAATATTGCCATCAATGGGACTCATGCTGGATGTTTTAAAGCAGCCCGAGGACTAAGACAGGGGGATCCTATTTCCCATAATATTTGTGATTTCTATGGAGTACTTGACTAGGAAGTTACAGTTATCTTCTAAGCATCCACAGTTTAGGTTCCATCATATATGCAAATCTGTTAATCTTGTGAATTTGTGCTTTTCGGATGATCTTATGATCTTCTGCAAAGGCAAAGCTGAAGCAGTTAAGGTGGTGAAGAATGCATTGGACCACTTCAAGCATGCGTCTCGATTGGAGGCCAACCAGCAGAAATCTAACATCTTTCTTGCTGGTGTGTCTTCTGTTATCAAGGAGCAGATTCTCAGTATTACAGGGTTCCAAATGGGCAGCTACCTTGTGAGATATCTAGTGTTCCTATTTCCCCTACTAAGTGGAGCAGGAGCTCATGCCAAGCTATAGTTGAAAAAATTACTGCTCGGATTAGGTGTTGGTCCTCTAGGAACCTATCCTATGCAGGGAGACTGTGCTTGATTAATTTAGTGCTTTCGGCTACCCATGGTTTCTTGGTTTCAATTTTCTTGCTTCTTAAGTCTGTGTCTAAGGAGGTTGATAGAATTTGTATGGAATTCCTGTGGGGAAGGAAGGTTCATGGCAAATGTATTCCTCTTGTTAGTTGGGATAAAGTCTGTCTGTCAAAGAGTAAGGGGAGGTTGAGTCTGAGGGATTGTGTAACCTGGAACTTAGCTCTTGATTGGGAAACAAATCTGGGATATCACATAGATGGTTGATTCGCTATGGATTAAATAGATTAATGTGGTGTACTTAAAAGGTTGTAGTTTTGGGAATTCAGGCCTGTTGTGGATGCTAGCTAGCATTGGAGAAAATTGCACAGATTAAATGAGAGATTTCACGCAGGGTACTTGGGCAGGAAATGGCTTCCATCATCTGATGGTTGTACTCGGCTGGCTCAGGGTATGCTTGGCTTAAAGGCGACATACCTGTTTTTCCCCTGGCTAAAGCTACGTGGAACAGACTTAATTTCCCCAAGCATTCTTTTATGCTTTGGTTGTTGATTCAGAAAAGATTACTTACATTGGATCGTTTAGCTGGTTGGGGTATTCGTATTAGTAACATGAGATGTAGGCTTTGTGGTGTCCATGATGAATTCATTGATCATATATTTCTGGAATGCAACTTTAGCCAGCGTGTGGTGTGTAACTTTGATGGCTCGCTGTTATCATTTATGGACCTGCATAACTGGCTGAAGCTTGTGGAAGGTGAGAGGAATATAAAGATAAGCATTACTACTGCCTGTGTTGCATCTATGGTTTATCACATTTGGAGGGAGCGAAACAGAAGAACGCATGATATGAATTTGAATACAGTGGAACAAATTGCGCAAGTGGTAGCTCAGGAAATGAAGTGGAGGATTAGAACCATAAGTCACTTTAGGAACACTGCAGGACTTGATACTTAGTTGCGAGTTTTTTCTTCTCAGTCAAGCTAGTGTATTTTTATTCCTCTGTTGATAGTCTGTGTAAAGACTGAGCTGGTGGTAATGAATATTCTTATTCTACCAAAAACAAAAAACCATCAGTAGCACACCCTTTCCCTGCAAACATACTAGAGTTGGACAAGGTAACTTTGTCCAACTCAAACACAATGCGAATACCGTGCTTGTTCAACAAGATTCCTGATATTAGGTTCTTGCAAATTTTCGGTACATACAACACATCTTTCAGGTTTAGTATTTTATCGGACGTCATCTTGAGCAGCACGTTTCCCTTCTCTTCTATGATAACCGCCGTTGAATTGCCCATGTAGATCTTTTCTTCTTCAACCGTCTCAAAGGTTGAAAAAAGGTTTGGTTGTGCAAACATGTCTTGTTGCACCGGTATAAATCCACCACACCTTTGGATTCGACCCAACCATCTTCCCTTCCGAGACCACCGCGACAAGGCTCATCGTCAACCTCCTTGGTAATGTCTCTTACCATTGCCTCGTGGCCCTTTTTGGGAGGCTACAGTTTGACGACTTGTGGCCTAATTTGCCGCAGTTGAAGCATTTTCCTTTGAATTTATAGCTTGACTTTGCGACGTCTCCGGTCTCCCCAAGTTGCGTTTCGGGTTTAGCCGTGCCTTTTGCCTTTTTGGAGCCATGATCCACCACGTTTACCTTCGTTTCAAATGAGCTCGACACTCTCTTTTCCGACATTTTGTTGTCTTCTTCAATTCGAAGTCTAACAATCAAATCCCTCAGGTTGACATCTCCTTGCGCTTATGTTTGAGATAGTTTTTGAAGTCTTCCCAGCCTGGTGGCAGCTGCTCAATAATAGCTGCAACTTGGAAAGATTCACTCCCATCATCCGTTCTGCATGGATCTCGTGCAAGACCAATTGGATCTCTTGCACCCGACTGATCACAGTCTTGGAATTGACCTTCTTATAGTCAAGGAACCGTCCGACAACAAGTTTTTTTGTGTCGACATCCTCAGTTTTATATTTTCGGTCTAGCGATATCCACAATTCCTTAACCGTAGCAACCTCTCCATACACATTGTACAGAGTGTTTTTTAGGGTGTTCAGAATATAATTTCGGCATAGGAAGTCAGTGTGCTTCCATGCGTCAACCGCATTCACAACCTCAACGTTTGTCTCTCCTTCATTCACCTTAGGCTCGACCTTTTTCAGGTAGGTGGTCAGGTTCAGCGTGGTGAGGTAGAATAGCAGTGTTTGCTGCCATATCTTGAAGATCGAGGCTGTCCCCGTAAATTTCTCCGGCTTCTCCAGGTGGTTTACCGGTACTTTTGGCTTCGTAACAATAGGTATGGCAGTGGGGATACAACAACAGTAGGAGAACGTCAGTGTTCTCTTCGTTCCACTTAGATCATTGGTTGTTGGGGGAGTCCACGTTGTCTGACATCTTCGTGAGTCTTTTTTAAGATTGTCATCTGCGATTCGGATTTGGCGCTCGTACTTCGAGTATTACCTGAAATCGTAGCAAGAAAGACCTGCAAAGTTTTGTCGAACACTTCGAAGATTCGAACACAATTTCCTTAAAAGTAACCGCACGAGACTATCCCTTGTTCTTAGACCATCTCCAACATACCAATAATCAGGCGCAACCATTAAAAAAATACTCCAACCAACACTCAAATGCGTATTCAAAATGAGCTTTATGTCATTTTCTCTCTCATCTAAACACATACATCCGTTTTCATTTTACACCAACGCATAAGTTTTCTCTCATGAATAATTAGCTTTTTATTATTTATTTAATTGCTTTTTAAAATACTCCAACCTGACAGTTCTCCCGGGCACTCCTGCTCTTCGTGCGACAAGCATTTGTATTTTATTTTCGCTGACAGTAGCATGATACCATTGGATGAGTACGTATCTAACACAGAAGCTCATCCTTTGCCCATTCAAAAAGGTGGGGCAAGAAATGATTGGCTCTCACTGGTGCAAAATGACATTACTAGACCGATGAATTTTGATTCCAGGTGTTGCTTTTGTCTGGCTGAGTTGGGATATATTCGTCGATGTTACGATATTATTATTATTATTATTATTATTATTATTTTTAATTATTAGTTTATATTTGAATTTGAATTAGAGTTAGTTTATATTTATTAGGTTTAGATTTACTACGAGTCGGTCGAGATTATTTGGGGTTTAAATGGTATTAGTTTTAGTTGGGTTTAGAAATATAAATATTTGAGCTGTTTGGTTGATGGATTTAAATAATAATGTCTGGTGTGATAGATGATTTTACATGGTATTAGGTTTAATTAAGGTCAATTACAACTTTACCCATTTTAAATTTAAATATTTAATAATTCCTGGTCTAGGGTTGTGTCTTCGTGCGTAGTTTGTAAAGGGCTGACGCGAATTGGATTAAGGTTTGCGGTTTAACTTTTTTCTAATTCAATGAATGTTTCGATTATAGTTCATGAGTTAATAATCATTCTTTGTTACATCAAGTTTCGATCTTTTTACACAACAACAATTTTGTTTGCTTGGACCTGTTTCCCTCGAATTCTTTATTTTCTATATTGAAGAATACTAACTCGGGCTGCTCTTTAACATATTCTGGAATTTCTTTTTCTCTGTTAGATTTTTGTGGGGCTTCGTCTCTGTATAACAGTTCAAGAACTGCTAATGTCACTTGAACAACAATAAAACAATAATGATGAACCGTTTCAATCGAGTTGTAATGAAAAATGGTAAAGTAAGAAATAAATTTTAAAACAAGGGATAAATCTGTCACAAACAATGGGATTAGATAAAGGGCGGGGGTAAGGCTATATTATTTAATACTTAATAGGGGTATTAAGAGGTATTAAATAAATCACACCTTTAAAATACCTGCCTACCAAACACAACTTTTATTAATCATATCCCATCTAAACCCCTCTAATACCCCCTACCAAACGGGCTCTACCAGTGGACACCCATTTTCCAACTCAAATTAAAAAAAAAACTCCAATGGACACCCATACCCATACGCAAAATAAGTTTGTACCAATTTCGCTCAGCAATAAACGCATGTATGCGTTTTACTCGTCCATGAACGTATTTCTTTTTCAATATTAAAAGGAGATCCTCATAAAATTAATAATGCATTATTTTGGCTTGGTGTTAACAGTTAGTTATGGGAGCATTCGTCCTGATAGTTTAACTCACGTGGCTCAAACTCTTGTCCATCCAACTCTAATTATATGTATAAGCATATTTTTATTATCAATTTTATTAGTTTTTTTCTTGATCAGATCTAAAATATTATTTTTATTGTAATTTGCAAATTGGTAAAATATGTGATTAGGATTGAAATTCTGTAAAAAATGGTCAGTAAGTGAATATTACAAAAGTAGTCTTTTGAGTTTGAGAATGAGTTTAACGGTTGGAGAAGAATTATGGTATTTTGAATTTGACAATGCATTTAATTTTGAGATTGCGTTTTTCGGTTGGAGATGGTCTTAGAAGGGAGGCATTGGGTTTAGGGTTTAAGTTATTAGAAAAGGAGGAGGCCCTGAGTTTAATTCTCGGTTTGGCTATTAGGAAAAGCTAATAGGTTCACGTCATCTTGTTCTTCGTTCTTCGTGATCAATAAAAGCGTTTTAGTCTAATATTTTGTGTGTCGTCGCCTTAAATCTCTAACAGTGGATGGCAAACAGTTGGAGACCATGCTGTTAGGTTGTACGAAGTATTCATCTATTTTCCGGTAGAATGACAATTATACTTTTCGATTTACAAGGAAACCAAGCAGTTTGATACAGATGTAGACCATAACGATTTTATGATTGTGGCTAATTCAAGGTGCAATAAGATAGAATGTACAATAAAGAGGTTTGTAACAGAGGTATATATCTTTTTGCTATACTTGTTACTGTTGGATTTTGTTAAGATAAATGGGCTTTGGGCCCAAATGGGTATTAACCCATTAATAAAATCAATTTCGGTATTTATTAAATGGACAAGTCATTGAATGTCGAAACGAGAAATCGTTGAAAGATTACGAATCTATGTTTCACGGGGAATCTAACGAATATTAATAAGCTCAAAACCGAATTCGGGTGAATGAGAAATTAATTTTCGAAGTTGGCCCAATAATAAATAAAATGGTTGATAGTGTTTAAGTGTGGGATTTTTGTGTCCCACATTGGTTAGACACAAAGAAAAACTTCACTATAAATATAGAAACCCATGTGGTTTGTTCAAAAGGGCTTGCCATGTGGGTGGGCTTATATGGGCTTAAGTGGGCTTAGTGGGCTTGAGAAGCTCAAGTGAGTTTTGGCCCAAATAATAGCTCGGGTGCGAGTCGGTGCCTCGCACCGAGCACCGAGCCCGAGCCCGAGCCCGTGGCCGAGGCCGAGGCCGAGGCCGTGCCGTGCCAAAGTGCGCAATGGAGCGAGGAGCATTGAGGAGCTTAAGCCGCCGGTGGGGCAGGTAGGAGAATCGGGTCGCCGCCGGTGGTAGACCCCTCATGAATTGAAAAATTTACTCACTTTTCAACCCACACAAATTATATCATTCACTCCCAACTCCCTAAAATCCCGAAGCAAGAAAAACTCGAGTTTCGAGTACGATTCGTCGTAAAACTCTAGTCGTTTTGCTGCGATTACGAGTTAAGAAAATGTCGTTGTATCTTGGGACGATCGCTGTTAACCGAAAGCACTGTATATCGGGGCGATTTCGTCTTACGGACAGTGTGTTCAACACACGCCTCGAATACGTCTACGGTCATGGATAGATTTCATCAACTCCAGGCCTATTTATTCTTCATGTTGTGTATAATAGTTATCACCTATGCGCGCATCATCATCTGGGTACTCACGAACTGTACCTGCGTTTGAAGACACTCCATCTTCCGACTATCTACTGCCGAAGTGTATCTATTACCAAAGCTCTCTGCCGCCGACCAGACGCAACCGAGTAAACAACAATCGTAAGACGAAATCTTGTTCTTGATCTGATCGATGGCAACCAACGCATCAACGATCCCTGCCAGCAGCCACGCCGAACGTCCTGCCAAGTTCAACGGGACGGAGTTCAAACGTTGGCAGCAAAAGATGATGTTCTACCTGACGACGCTCCACCTTGTCCGATTCCTAAAGGAGCTCGCTCCTACGGTGACAGAAGTTGCCCCACCAGCTGAGGGTGAAAACCCTAACGATGCAGACTATGCTGCTCGTGTCGCTCAATCTGAGCAAGAAAATGTTGCGTTAGACGCATGGAATCATAATGATTTCATGTGCCGCAACTATATTCTGAACGCCCTAGACGATTCCCTATACAACGTCTATGCAGTGGCTACGACTGCGAAAGAGTTGTGGGATTCGTTGGACAAGAAGTATAAGACCGACGATGCCGGACTGAAAAAATTTGTCGTCGGCAAATTCCTGGATTACAAGATGACCGACTCTAAGCCGGTGTTGGACCAAGTCCGTGATCTGCAGCCGATTATCCATGATATTCATGCCGAAAATATGCAGATCAGCGAAACCTTCCAGGTAGCTGCGATTATCGAGAAGCTGCCGCCTCTGTGGGAAGGATTTCAAGAATTACCTCAAGCACAAACGAAAGGAGATGGGGCTTGAGGACCTGATTGTGCGGCTTCGGATAGAGGAAGATAACCGAAGGGGCGAAGCCAAGACCAAGAGGGGCAATATGGAGGCGGGAGCAAACTTGGCCGAGTCGAGCTATGGAAACAAGCGTAAAAGGCCAGGTCCGCCGCAAAAGAAGCAAGACCCGAATTCCAAAAGAATTAAGGGCAATTGTTATAACTGCGATAAACCAGGGCATATGGCCAAAGATTGTCGTAAAAAGAAGAGAGTTAATAAGACTCGGGGCGCATCTCACTGAAGAGAAGCAGCTGGCGACAGACAAGTCGGAGCTAGATCTGACTGCAGTCGTGTACGAGGCAAACGTCGTGGAAAATCCAAACTACTGGTACATCGACAGCGGAGCAATGCGCCACATCTGCTCCGACAAAGAAATGTTCTCCACCTACACGCCTATTTCGGGTAGGACTCTCTATATGGGGAACGCGGCGACGTCCAACATCGTAGGATTGGGACGGGTGGTGCTGAAGATGACCTCAGGCAAGGAAGTGACGCTTGTGGACGTGCTGCATGTCCCAGACATCCGCAAGAATCTGGTGTCCGGTGCTCTGCTTAGTAACGCTGGATTTAGACAAGTGTTTGAAGCTGGAAAATATGTACTGACCAAGAATGGTCATTTTATTGGCAAAGGTTACCTCGAGAAGGGCCTTTTCAAGTTATCTGTAATGCCTGTAAAACGCGATATTAAGATCACTGATATTAATAAAGCCAGTTCTTCTTACATGGTTGAGTTGTCTAATTTATGGCATGGTAGATTAGGACACGTGAGTTTAAACAAACTGAAAAAATTAATAAGTTTAAACTTACTTCCACAAATGGAAATTGATTCACAACACAAGTGTGAAATCTGCGTAGAAGCAAAAATGGCCAAGGCACCATTTTTCTCTGTCGAAAGAAACAGTTCACCACTAGAATTGATCCATACTGATATATGCAATCTGAAATTCGTGCAAACTAGAGGTGGAAAGAAATACTTTATTACGTTTATCGACGATTGCACGAAGTACTGTCACGTATATCTTTTAAGTGGTAAAGACGAAGCTCTTGATACCTTCAAAAGATATAAGAATGAAGTTGAGAATCAACTTAATTCTAAGATCAAAATAATAAGAAGTGACAGAGGAGGAGAATACGTGACACCGTTTGTGGAATTTTGCCGAGAACATGGTATTATTCATCAGACGACGGCGCCATATTCACCTCAATCAAATGGCGTTGCTGAACGCAAAAATAAAACTCCTAAGGAGATGATGAATGCGATGCTAATCAGTTCAGGGCTACCTCAAAATTTGTGGGGGGAAGCCATACTGTCATCAAATCGCATTCTAAATATGTTGCCACATAAAAAACGGGATAAAACACCATACGAATTGTGGAAAGGTAGACAACCTTCCGACGGATATTTTAAAGTGTGGGTGCCTAGCAAAGGTCGAAGTACCTAAACCAAAACAGGTCAAGATAGGACCAAAAACGGTTGACTGCATTTTCATTGGATATGCAGAAAATAGTAATGCATACAGATTTCTGGTGCATAAGTCAGAAATTCCCGACATGAATTCTGGGATGATTATTGAATCGAGAAATGCTGTTTTCTTTGAGAACATCTTTCCAATGAAGGAGAGAAAGAAATAAGTTGTAAAATAAATTATGAAGCCGTTGAAGTTTCGCCTCCAGAAGTTGAGGAACCACGGCAAAGTAAGCGTAAAAAAGTGGCCAAATCATTTGGGCCTGATTTCCTAACATATATGTTAGACGATGAACCTAGGATAGTTCAAGAAGCTCTGTCGACTCCAGAAGCTCCGTTCTGGAAAGAAGCTGTAAACAGTGAAATTGAATCCATCATGCAGAATCACACTTGGGAGTTAGTAGATCTCCCTAAGGGGTGTAAACCTTTAGGATGCAAATGGGTCCTTAAAAGGAAATATAAAACTGATGGATCAATTGAGAAATATAAGGCTCATTTAGTAACCAAGGGATATTCCCAAAAGGAAGGGTATGATTTCTTCGATACCTATTCACCCGTAACGAGAACGTCAATACGGGTTCTATTTGCTATTGCAGCATTGCATGATCTCGAGATACATCAAATGGATGTAAAAACGGCATTCCTAAATGGAGATCTCGAAGAAGAAATCTACATGAATCAGCCTGAAGGGTTTGTAATACCTGGACAGGAAAACAACGTGTGTCGACTTGTGAAGTCGCTTTACGGGCTTAAACAAGCACCGAAACAATGGCACGAAAAATTCGATATGACTATGCTATCGAATGGGTTTAAAATCAATGAGTGTGACAAATGTGTTTACATTAAAGGCACACCCGATGAATTTGTGATTGTCTGTCTTTATGTAGACGATATGTTAATCACGGAAAGCAATCATAAAATGATTGTAAATACGAAGAGTATGCTGAAAAATAATTTCAGTTTGAAGGATATGGGTTTGGCTAATGTCATACTAGGGATAAATGTCTATAGGACGCCTAAAGGAATAATGCTGACACAATCTCATTATATTGAGAAAGTGTTGAAGAAATTTAATGCCTTCGATGATCCTCCGGCTAAGACTCCTGTAGATCTAAATCTACATCTGGCCAAAAACAGAGGAGAACCCGTATCACAACAAGAATATGCTCGAGTGATTGGCAGTTTAATGTACCTAACTAACTGCACTCAGCCTGATATAGCATATTCAATTAGTAAACTCAGCAGGTTTACGAGTAATCCTGGGAGTAATCATTGGATAGCCTTGAGAAGGGTGCTGAGATATCTGAAGCACACTATTAATCATGGTATACTCTACACGAGGTATCCAGCAGTTCTTGAAGGATATTGCGATGCCAACTGGATATCTGATAGCAAAGATTCCAAGTCCACGAGTGGTTATGTATTTACCATCGGTGGTGGAGCAATTTCTTGGAAATCCTCCAAGCAAACGTGCATAGCTCGATCTACGATGGAATCGGAGTTTATTGCACTAGACAAAGCCGGTGAAGAAGCAGAATGGCTTCGAAATTTTTTGGAGGATATTCCTTGTTGGAATAAGCCTGTACCGCCTATTATGATATATTGCGATAGCATGGCCGCAATTGGTAGGGCACAGAATAGTATTATAACGGTAAGTCTCGGCACATACGTCGAAGACACAATACCGTACGACAACTGATCTCTAGTGGAATAATCTCTATTGACTATGTGAAGTCTAAAGAGAACATAGCAGATCCTTTGACGAAAGGCGTAGCTAGAGATCAGCACTATAATGCAGTAAGGGGAATGGGACTTAAAAACCACACACCCCAAGAACGAGCTTGGTGGTAACTCAACCAAAATGAGTGGAGATCCCACAAATTTGGTTCAATGAGACAACTAAGCTGAGTGTAGTTCAATAGCTTACTTGGATTTTAATAAGCTCATTCTCATAAGCTGCCCAAGTAATTACCGAAGACGTGTGGTAAAGGGTAAGCAATTTTGTTTTTAATGATGGCTATACCTAATGGTGGAGTATTTCAGGATACTCTAGGACTAATGTCCTAATAGTCGATCATCTATATAAGTGAGAAGTGGGGCCCGCTTCAATATAACACTTATGAAACCAAGATATGGTCCAAGGCCGAAATGGACACAATGTGAGAATCGAAAGAAATTAGATTCGTCACTGTGTGTACGTTGTTGTCTTAATTTACAGAAAAGCTGTCAGTTCAAGACATCATGTTCACTGAACAGCGAGTAAATTCGATTGCGTTTCACTAGGGAAGGTTCAAAGCCACAAGCTACCTATCCCGATGCAGTGACGAGTTGTCAAGTTTTTCTTGCAAGAGTCAGCATGCATAGCATTTGCATTAATTTCCATTCATGTGGGGGATTGTTGGATTTTGTTAAGATAAATGGGCTTTGGGCCCAAATGGGTATTAACCCATTAATAAAATCAATTTCGGTATTTATTAAATGGAGAAGCCATTGAATGTCGAAACGAGAAATCGTTGAAAGATTACGAATCTATGTTTCACGGGGAATCTAACGAATATTAATAAGCTCAAAACCGAATTCGGGTGAATGAGAAATTAATTTTCGAAGTTGGCCCAATAATGAATAAAATGGTTGATAGTGTTTAAGTGTGGGATTTTTGTGTCCCACATTGGTTAGACACAAAGAAAAACTTCACTATAAATATAGAAACCCATGTGGTTTGTTCAAAAGGGCTTGCCATGTGGGTGGGCTTATATGGGCTTAAGTGGGCTTAGTGGGCCTGAGAAGCTCAAGTGAGTTTTGGCCCAAATAATAGCTCGGGTGCGAGTCGGTGCCTCGCACCGACGAGCACCGAGCACCGAGTCCGAGCCCGTGGCCGAGGCCGAGGCCGAGCCGTGCCGTGCCGTGCCAAAGTGCGCAATGGGCGCTTTGAGGCGCGCACTTTGCACTTCGCACGCCGCATCGGAGCGAGGAGCATTGAGGAGCTTACTTAAATTTTTCCTCCGGTGGGCGGCGGCGGCGACGATGACGGTGCCAGTGACGTGGTAGTCGAGGTGAAGATGATTGAGGTCATGATCCATTGGATCAATGGGCTGTAGTGGGCCGTTGGAATGATCCGGCCCAACTCAAGGAGCTGTCGGTCGCCCAACAAGAGGTGTCGGTTGAGCCGCGGTGGAGCAGGTAGGAGAATCGGGCCGCCGTCGGTGGGACATGCTGACGATTCGGGCTGTCGGCCCGAGAATCGGGCCGGTAAATAAACCGACAGTCCAGAAGTTTCGAAATGTCTCATTTTGACCCCAGGATAATTACAACAATAGTTCAGCAAGTTCTTGAATTTGCGAATAAGTCCTTGCGTGAGAAAATCTATAAATAGACCCCTCATGAATTGAAAAATTTACTCACTTTTCAACCCACACAAATTATATCATTCACTCCCAACTCCCTAAAATCCCGAAGCAAGAAAAACTCGAGTTTCGAGTACGATTCGTCGTAAAACTCTAGTCGTTGTGCTGCGATTACGAGTTAAGAAAATGTCGTTGTATCTTGGGACGATCGCTGTTAACCGAAAGCACTGTATATCGGGGCGATTTCGTCTTACGGACAGTGTGTTCAACACACGCCTCGAATACGTCTACGGTCATGGATAGATTTCATCAACTCCAGGCCTATTTATTATTCTATGTGTTGTATAATATCACCTATGCGCGCATCATCATCTGGGTACTCACGAACTGTACCTGCGTTTGAAGACACTCCATCTTCCGACTATCTACTGCCGAAGTGTATCTATTACCAAAGCTCTCTGCCACCGACCAGACGCAACCGAGTAAACAACAGTTACCGAGTTATAAAATTACTTTACCATTGCTTTTTAGACTCTGTTCATAACTTGTGGAATTATGGTTAACCTAAGTCTCTATTACAAAATTAAGTCTCAAGTAATCACAATCTCTTATGACATTCTAAAAGGGTTTTATTTCTATCAGCTGTCAAGAAAAAACAAGTGATCGCCATCTCTTATGACATTCATGTCATCTGTTTCTGCATTTTCTGCATCTAATACTCCTGTAAGACTGTCATCTCCAAATTTTTTACCTGCAGAATCAGAATGTTATCATATTCAATAGAAATAGTATTTAACTTGGTGGATTTTTGAATGAGAATTTGGTACCTGCTATATTTACCAGCTCTTCTAGTGAATCTGGTAATATAATCAACTTCGGGCGCACCATCTCTAAACCTACACTCTTCTGCATCTTCAGATGAGTGCTGACCCTCTTCTTTTCGAATTGGCTATCTTCTACGTTAGTCCGGCATGTAGAATCACTTAAGCTTACAACTTTATTTTTCTCGAAGGGATTTTTCATGTAATCATTGACCACCAGATCTCTTTTTCCATTTCCATCGTTCATTGTCGGATCACTTATCCCTTTATTTTCATTTTTATTGTCCGAGACTTCGGCTTTGGTATAACAGTTTTCTTTAAGTTCTCCGCCTCTACGTTTGGGGATGACACTTGGTTTCAGTTGCCCCTCAATGCCGAAACTTCTACATGCTTGTAGTTTCTTGAGGGAAAATAATAAAGTGATTTGATTTGAAATAAAATATGATGAACGGAGAATTTTTTTGGTAAGACCGAGAAGAGATTATTCATGACGATGCATTCGTCCTCTGAGTTTGCTCGTAGAATGTCGAGGAATGTATTTGTATTCAGACGTAGAATCTGAGAAATCTCAGTCGTTCTAACACCAAGCGGCTGAGGTTTTCTGCATAAAACTCCCACTTCTCCGAATATTTCCCCAGCTGTAGGCCGTAGTCCTCCCCATTATCTGCATACACGAAATACTACCTCATATTACATCTCATTTTCTAGAATTTTCATGTTACTCCTTCATCTTCTTTACCTGAACGTGCTCGTCGATCTTCACTATAAATTCCTACAACAAGGATATTCAGAGTCAGATGTAGTAAGCATTATTCTCTACATTTCATGTTATTATTTAGGCTTAATTATTTTTTTGTCCTGTAATTTAGGGGGGTGGCGTTATAGGGACACATAATTTAGGTGGTGGCATTATAGAGACATTAAGTTTCGAAAAATGGCAATTTAGGGACAATATACGCCCTGCCGGTATTTTGACCCAAACCCGCTGACGTAGAACCCGACCTGCGGATATGTGTGCTTAACCGGATTAGCGATGGAATTTTGCGATGGAGGTACCGTCGCTAAAGGAGGAGAAAAATAAAAAAATTAAATACACCTCCGTCACAATGATTAGCCCGTCGCTAAAGGGAAAAATTTAAAAACATATAGATACAACTCAGCTCAACCTTCGCACCGACGGGGAAAAAAATAATAATCTTACATCGAACTTAGAAATCCACCAATGAGGTAATGATGATTTAGTAGGTGATGTGAAGAAGAACTACAGAGGAGTGACACAAAGGCCATGGGGAAAATGGGCAGCAGAGATTCGTGACCCTAAAAAGGCTACCCGAGTTTGGCTTGGAACGTTCGAAACTGCGGAGGCTGCTGAGCTTACGATGAAGCTGCCCTAAAGTTCAAAGGATCGAAAGCCAAGCTCAATTTCCCAGAACGCATTCAAGGCTACTCCCCACTAAGTCGCTATACAAACTGCCCCAGTAATAACAAGTGTTGCTGCTATTGCTAGCCATCATCATCATCAATCAGTAGCAAGAAATTGCAGTAATGAAGACGACGTCGTTTCGTCGCCTGCTGGACAAGAAGTGCCTTCAAATGCGAATAGTCGACAGAAACAATTAGCTGTATCTATTTAATTTTTTATTTTTCTCCTCCTTTAGCGACGGTACCTCCGCCACAAATCCGATTAAGCACACATGTCAGCACGTCGGGTTCAACGTCAGCGGGTTTGGGTCAAACACCGAGCCGTGACGTATATTGTCACTAAATTGCCATTTTATCGAAAGTTAATGTTCCTATAATGTCACCACCTAAATTATGTGTCCCTATAACGCCACCCCCCTAAATTACGGGACCGTAAAAATAATTAAGCCTATTATTTAATGAATGAGTTTGCTCACTACTGATCCTGAAACAAGTATGTATGCATCAGTTGGAGACTACTCGTTCTGCAGAATCATGTCTTCTCTCGGAAAATAATACTCTGCTTCCATTTGCGGAACCTTTTTTAAGTCCACCATTTGGTACTCTAACCAAGCAGACATCTTATATTGACAATAATTACAATAAGAGACGAGACAATACCAGCTGGAAAAGAAAGTCTTGTGAAACCCCATGAAAGAGGTGAGCATTATGAACGACAGAGAAGAACAGATGATGAGCGATGCTCGATCCAACAGCTTTGAGCAAACTAGTAAGCATCTTATGCATGTTCAATCCTTGCGTCTTGGACTTAAGACATATGCGACATAATCTGATCCTCAACGCATGAAGGTAACTGGTCCTCTTTGTGAATTCTGACGCTGCTCTAACTGCTTGAGAGAAAGAGGGAGAGAGAGTACGAAATCTCTGGTGCGGCTGGTCCAGTGAACGACGAGGTTCGTCATGTTTCCAATGAGGTAAGAAGTCAATCCCAGGTTGAAAAGCATGTAAAAGATGTCGAAGTACATCTCTCTCGAGTTCTCTAGGTGCAAATCTCCATAGCTAGTCGTCGTCAGAGTTGCGATTGACCAGTACATCAAAGTGATGTATTTGTCCCAAAGGCTCATCTTCTGCTTGAAATTCGAGTAAACAGCGCCAATCCATGTTTTCTCTTGCTTAGGGTATCTAACTGCTATCATGTAGCCAGCGAAGTGTACGGCAAACTAAGTCACCTGTAAGGAGTAGGGCTGGGGAAATATACCGAAATATCGATATACCGTCCTTATTGTATCATAACGTATCGAAAATATCGAAAATTTTGGTATACCGAAGTTTTTGGTAAGGTATGATACCGTACCGAAAATTTTCGGTACGGTAATGGTATGAAAATTTTAAAAATTAGGTATATCGACTATACCGAAATATAGAAATACTAAAATTTTAAATATTATATATATATATACACACACACCTGCATATATTATTTCTAAAAAATATCAAATGGATAAAAATATTATAAGGATCTTCATAAATTTATTTAGCCCAAAAATTATTAAATATATCCAACCTTTTAAGATTATTGACGCCCACCATATTTTACTTATTATACCTAACTCAAGTTACGTTTAATTTTGGCTTTTTTAATGTTTTTTCTTTAGGATTTTGAAAGCATGAAGATGCAATGCAATTACTTTTTCACTAATTTTTTTAAATAACAGTTTCATTTTAATTAATCTCTATATAAAGTTATATTTTGTGGTTATGTAAAGTTCTTTCTCTTACTAATGAGACTGACTAAAATATGTAAATTCTTTAAGGTTATTTTATGAATTAAAAATCTTTTTTTTATTTGAAAATTTGGTATTAATAATCCATCTTATTGGGCCTAAGGAGTTTGAATTGACTAAAAATTCGAAAACAACGAATTAACGAGTTCCGAGACACGCATGGTAAAAAATCCACCGTGTGAATGGTATAGAAGGTATGATACCGATACAGTATCGAAATTTCGGTATGTATCGTATCGAAATTTAAGGTATACCGAAATTTTGGTATGGTATTGGTATGATTTTTCAATACCGAAATTACGGTACGGTAAACGGTATCACGGTTTTGGTACGGTATACCGTACCGAACCACCCCTAGTAAGGAGGAGCGGAGTGAGAAAGAGTTAAAATTGTTTCAGTGATTTTGTAAGAACATGAGTTATATATACATGGAAGTGATTAGAAGCATCACAAGTATGAGCTTGGAGCAGCGAGTCCAGAAATAGTTGAATCGAATGTCCTTCTCATACCCTCGTCAAAAACTGAAAATAAGAATATCAGATTGAAAGAAGAAAATTGAAACATGGGAGAATATTCACAGAAGAGCAGTGGACCTTGCGAACAGAGAACTGACTCTTCGAAGACGCCATAGCCTTAGGGATAGCGTGACCTTCGATCTAGCATTCCTCCTGACCTAACAACTCACAAAGAACAGAGTAGGAGGTTAGACCCGAAGGAGGCAATGACTAGGTACGAGGTTCGACCAGAGGCAATGTACGAAGGTGATATTTGGAGGAGCTGGGAAGATATCCATGAAGCTAAGAAATTATCTGGAAGGGTCAAAGGGAGCAATCGAGAGAGCTAAGGAAGTGTTCGGGAGACCTGACGAGGGGAAGCAATACAAAGCCCTAGACGCGCCTACAGTATTAATAGGGGTTTCTTATCCTTTTACAGCATCTTCCACACGCTCCACACACACTAACACACCAAGAACACACACATACGCTCTCTCCCTCTCTTATCTTCTCTTAGACCTTTAGTGCTTGGAATCACTTGTAAACATGAGAGAAAGTAAGCTTGAGTGTGTAATCTTCCTCGATTATAATTACAATCCTTATGCGGCTCGTGGACTTAGGATTCACCCGAATCCGAACCACATAAATCTCTGTCCCTTTATATTTTCTCTTCGAATTTTCCACCACGATTTCATCCTTGTCGGCCCTTACCTTCATTTCCAGGACCATAAATCTTGTTGATCGGGGTCGTACACGCATCAAATGGCACCGTCTATGGGAATCGAGATTTGGAACGTGAGATATGGAGTCGTGGATTAGACTAGTCGACTGTTTTTGGATGATTTCTGGGATGCCGTTGAGTTTCTTCTATGACGTTTCATCGAACACTTGCCGGGCGAAAGTATGTCCCACCATAAGCATAGCCAACGGCCACCTTGGCCCCATCGTCAGCGACCACACCACCACCCGCCCGACCTGCATCATGCCACCAATCGTCCGGGCAACGGCGAACAGCAGGCCTCCGAGCTCGCAGCGATGTCCTGCCGTCCATGAAGCTCCGTGGCAGGCCGCATAACACCACTGACCAAGGAGGTTTCATTATAGCCATGGCCGGCGGCGACCCCAGCCCACTGTGGCTGGCGGCATTTGCCGACTCAGTCGACTCGCGCGTCACGCCGTCACCCAGCCCAACGACGGCGAACAACAGCTGCTCCTCGAAACAAGAAATTTTTGGGAACAGTCCCAATAGCGAACAAAATTACTAATGGCGTCACTTCTGAAAATCAGAAAAATCGATACCAGCTCCTCGAAATTGATGGTGCCCATGGCCTGGATCTTCTGTTGGGACTTCTTCTCCAATCATGCCTGATCACCCCCGGAGTCGAATCGAAGCCGGCTCGGGTCAATCCAAGACCGAAGATGCTAGCTGGGAAGTCGGACGGGAGCCAAACTCTCCTATTTATGAAGGTCATCGACGCCCACCGCTCATGTGCCCTCAAGGACAGCCACTGCGGTCGCTTCTCCGATCGCCGCGGGCGTCCTCGTCGGAATGCACTCCGATTTTCTAATTTTTGGGGTGTTCAGTTGCATTATAGAAATTTTGGGGTCAATCTGCTATTCCCTTGGGTCTAAATGCGGCGGAATCTAAAATCTGGGGGGCAAAGTAGAATTTTGATAATAGTTGGGGTACTATGTAGTTATTCCACCTAGGGTTTTCTAATGGGTTTGGGCCTTAAGCTATAAGATTAATTTGGGTTGCTGGAATTATTATCATTGGACCGCTAGCCCAGTTGGTCCCCATTAGGACTCCAAAAAGGTACAGCCTAGGACAGATAGTTACGGGCGTATTACTATCAGATTGACATACCCTCTGTCTGACCGTAATGTTCCCCGACCTGCACCATCTGTGTGTCCCCTTGTCGTGTAAACAGTCCCGCCCTTTTCAACACCCTAATGTCAAAATTAGCTGGGATTATGTACCTCATCCGTACACTATGGATCTCCAGCTTTCCTACTTAACTACGGACCTCCAGGTTTCCTATTTAGCTATTTTGACCCCTGGCTCTCTTACTTAACTACCCCATAACTCGAAATCTAACCTCTCTAGATGAACGAGTTAAGAAGAATACTAGGCTAGGTGCTGGAATCTATTTGTATACGCTTATTTCTAACCCGCCATAACGCACTATTCACCATGCAGATACTAGAGGTTATTTTGTTTTCATTATTATCTCACGACGCTCATGGCATCTCGCGCGTTGGAGTGGTTTGTGGTTGTGGCTTTGCAGATTTGGCAGGTATAACGATCCAACTCTCCGCTGGCAACTAAAGTCTCCTAGCTCCATGCAGGAACCAAAGTCTCCTAGCTCCAGACGGAGTTGAAAACCATGAGCCCCGGTATAGTTCCGGTGGAAAAAGAAGCCCAGCCTCGAATTACCCTGGGTTGAACACCTGTTGGCTCCCGAAACGGGATATGCCCTTGTTCGCCGCACGAATGTGCCCAGGCTCCAAGTTACCCTGGATTGACGCCTGATAAACCCGGACAGGGTGCCCAAGCCAATGCTTGAGGGCTGCGCAAAGCGCGCCTGCACAGAATGCGCCCGCACAGATGTGCCCAGGCTCCAGGTTACCCTGGATTGACGCATGATAAACCTGGACTGGGTGCCCAAGCCAATGCTTGAGGGCTGCGCAAAGCACGCCTGCGCGAAATGCGCCCACACGAATGTGCACGGGCTCCAGATTACCCTGGATTGATGCTTGTTAAACACGGACAGGGTGCCCAAGCCAATGCTTGAGGGCTGCGCGAAACGTGCCTGCACAGAATGCACCCGCACGAACGTGCCCAGGCTCTAGGCTACCCTGGATCAAGGCCTGCTAAACCCGAACTAGGATACGCCCTTGCCGGCCTTACGAAAAAACACCTCTCGGCCTCGGATGTCTCGGGTAACCTTGCTGGCTCTGGATCCTTCTAGGTACGAGAGAAAGTTCCTAGGCCCCAACTCACTCCAAACGGAACATAGAACCAGCTAATGCTGGCCTTGCACAAGGTGGAAAGGTTCACCGGCGTGCTACGGACCTGATAAAGGCGAATACAAGGGGTGTCGGATGAAGCCTACCCAGGAGTCTCCCAGGTACATGTTTCCATTCGCCCATAACCTCTTGGATGAAAGTTTTGAATGCGAACGCAGTAGGATGTTGGGAGGAAAGTGCAAGAGGCGTAAATGTCGCCCATAAGTAAATATCCAGGGTACTGCAATCTGACGAGAATGACCAGCGTGGGTACTCAAAGGGCAGTGTCTAGGGGAAGGATGGAGGTCAGCCAATAAGGAGTCATACTCTTCACTTACTTCGAATGTGCTCACAAGCATCAGCACAATTCGAAGTAGGGGGAGTGGTAGTAGTACATGTCTAGATATTAACAGCAAAGCGGGTCCAGAATACTTCAGAAGAAAAATTCCTTCGAAATGAGGTAAATGCACGAGCAAAATGCAAAGAAAACATGCCACGAAGCCCCCAAGACCTGACTCAGCGCCCAGACTAAAAACAAGGAGCGAAGGCCCTAGCCTATCTCCAAGTGGGAGCCTCCCCAGTCAGTCTGCGGACCTTGTGATGACGGGCATCCATTCCACGAAAACCAAAAGGATCATGTCCAACTTAGGGGATATCATTCTGGTACATGTTTAAATCCATCACTAACTCTTCAAATGTATGTTGGGATGCGAGTGCAACAGTGAGGCACTTTAGTGAGCCGGAAGTTGGGATAGTCGCCTCAGGATCCCCTTTAAAGGCCAGAGGAGTGCTCATAGCTGCCACCATTACATCCAGGGTGGAAGCTGGCTCTCGTCCAGCAGCAAAACCTCCCAAGAAGTAGTGCCGCATGAGAGGTTGAGAGATATTTTTGATAGAGCTGTGTTCCCTCTAGCCTACCTGCAGAACCCCTTCCCGGCGCATTGACTCGAGTCACTCTGCACTTCCCCACCTCAGCATCGAAGGCTCGGTCGAGAACAGCCTTCATAGCCTTCTCCCTCTCTTCCAACAAGTTTGTAGCCTTACGTTCAATCAAGGCTTGCCGCTCCTCCACGAGCTGGTTCATATGGGACGCAAGCTCATTCTCCTTGGCAACAAGATTGGCTAGACTTGGCTCTTCTAAGTCCGGGCTCAACAAGCTGGAAACGAGGCCCGTAGACCCCAGCCTAGCTCCAGATGGGAACCATCGTGGTTGATCTACGGACCTGGTGAAAATGAGCCCCCAAATCGCAAAAACGAAAGCGATGAGCGCCAAGTCCAGCCTATACGGACAACTCCCAGGTACACGTTTAAATTTGCCAATAACCATTCAGACGAATGTTTGGACGTGATTGCATCAGGATGTCAGAGCGAAAATGCATGAGGAGAGGATATCACCCAGACTGGAAACGAATATCATGAGCCACGGCCTAGCCCAAGGAGAAACGTTTCCGCGTTTACTATAGATCTACGGATCTGCTGATGACAAGTCAAGACTACAAAACAGAAGGCAGTAAGCCCTAGCCTGTCCAGGTGATGCTAACTTCCTAGCATTGATATTTCGACTAGCATTCTGTTGCAGGTTTCCAGATCAGCTTTCTCGCATGGACCTCCAGACGACCCATGGCAGGTCTCCAGAAACCGGCGCAGCTCCCAGCTCTGCGCTGGCACCAGAAGACCCAACCTAACTATTGGGGATATCTAAGTCCAGCTGTGCACTGGCACCAAAATGCCCAACCTAACTATTGGGATATCTAAGTCCAGCTGTGCACTCGCACCTGGAAACCCGACATGTCTGTTCAGGATATCTAAGTCTAGCTCCGCACTGGCACCAGGAAACCCAACCTAACTGTTGGGAAATCTAAGTCCAGCTCCGCGCTGGCACTAGAAAACCCAACCTAACCGTTGGGAAATCAAAGTCCAGCTCCGTGCTGGCACAGGAAGCCCAACCTTACTGTTGGATATCTATCTGAGTCCTCCGCGCTAGCACCAGAAGACCCAACCTATATGTTGGGATATCTAAGTCCAACTCCGTACTGGCACACGAAGGCCTGACTTATCTGTTTGGGTATCTAAGTCCGATTCTGTTCCGGTGTTTAGGACCCGACCTACTTCACTGGGGATGTCTAAGTTCAATCATGAGCTGGCTAGTGGAGGTTCGAATTACGTGTTCAGGATATTTGAGTACAGCTTTTCACGGGTTTCTGAGTCGAGCTTCGAGCTGCATCAGCATGTCAATAATCTGGCGTGTAAAAGGAGTAGAAGGAGATGTCATCTAATTTGGAGTACTCTAGATGTGCTACTGCGTTAAGCAGTTCATAGTAAAGGAGTAGTTAATAGGGAAGGCTCGGCCATATGTTTGGAAGAGACTATTTACTCCGATAGAAAGATAGCAAGATCACATGTGCAGAAGTACACGAGCCACTAAGACAGAATTCTCTGCAGCAAAGTCCCTGCGCCTCTACCTGACTCTCAGTTCGAATGCTCCAACCTGGCTTTTGGCTCATTTTCCAACAGATTTGCAGCATTATGCTTGATGAGCTGCTCCTGTTCTGCCGCTAGCTTGCTAGCTCATTTTTCAACCGTCTGATCGCGACGTCCCTATGCTTTAGCATCTCGGCTAGCTCTTTTGAGACGAGCCACGACCAGGGAGTTGGCCAGCAGAGTGGACATCCAACTTATCAAGGAAGACGAGCGAGGAGTTCTACATCAGCTCTTCGTCGACAAGGAGACCTGATCTGTTCGATCAGAAGTCCAGCTTCGAGCTGAAGAACGAAGGCCTGATCTATCTTATCATAATTCCAGGGATTTCCAAGCCAGTTCTTCCAATTCTAGGTCATTTCTTCGGATTACAGGTTAGTCCTCACCCACAAGATTGATCTGCTCGATCCTAATTTACAAGTCCATCTCAATGCTGGCCTGAGAAGACTCAGTTGATCTACTTGGGATTTCATAGCCGACTCCATGCTGGCGTGTAAAAGGCCATTCATCTGTTCGAGATTCCCAAGCTCGGCTCCAAGCTGGCAAGCAAAGATCTGATATACCCCGTCGCGACGTCCTGAGCTGTTTAGGACTTCTTGGACAACGGGAGAAAAGGGTAAAGCTGTACGATAGTGATTTCTGGAGAAGCTGGGGAAGCGTTGAGAGCTACGGAACTATTTGGAAATGTCGTTGATAGGAAATGCTTGAGTGGAAATTTAAGAACACAAAAGGAGGAATGCTTTCTTAATAATACTCCAAGTTGCAATACTCAGCATATTGCAACTCAGAGTAAGGGGATTGGTTGATAGGGGTGACCTTCGATCCAACATTCCTCCTGACATATCAACTCACAAAAGCAGAGTAGGTGGTTAGGCCCGAAGGAGGCAAGGACTAGGTACGAGGTTCGATCAGAGCAATCTACGAAGGTGATATTTGGAGGAGCTGGGAAGATATCCTAGGAAGCTACGGAACTATCTGGAAGGGCCAAAGGGAGCAATCGAGAGCTAAGGAAGTATTCGGGAGACCTGACGAAGGGAAGCACTACAAAGCCCTAGACGCGCCTACAATATAAATAGGGGTTCTTATCCATTTTACAACATCTTCCACATGCCCCAACACACTAACACACCAAGAACACACACACATATTCTCTCTCCCTCTCTTTATCTTCTCTTAGCCCTTTAGTGCTTGGAATCACTTGGAAACATGAGAGAAAGTGAGCTTGAGTGTGTAATCTTCCTCGATTAATAATTATAATCATTAGGTGGCCCGTGGACATAGGATTCACCCGAATCGAACCATGTAAACCTCTGTCCCTTTATGTTTTCTATCCTTCGTATTTTCCACCACGATTTCATCCGTTTCGGCCATCACCTTCATTTCCCGGACCATAAATCTTGTTGATGGGGGTCGTACCCGCATCAATGAAACATGGGAGAATATTTACAGAAGAGCAGTGGACCTTGCGAACAGAGAACTGACTCTTCGAAGACGCCATAACCTTAGCATACTGAGCAGTTTAAACCCCAACCCTGCTTTGTGATCTGTGAAGAGAGGCTTATCCCCTGAAATGAAACTGCTAAGCAGACATTGAAAGCGAACCACGTCGACAGATACTTGCTGGGAGCACAACAGTAAGTTGACTCCGACGTATGTACTGTGTTATAACCACATGTACTTTGTTAGAAGTGATTTTAACCTTGTTGCTATTCTCTTGTGACCATCTATCAGAAGATATGATTGGCTATCGAGGTAGGCCACGGAAGAATGTGAGGACAACATCGACTCCGAAGAAGCCATTGACAACGTTGTCTACCGCGAACAGGGCGCCTTGCTTGTAGTCCAAGAAGGCGAACTCGAATGGGGATATCCAAGCTGAGTATATCACTAGGAGAGTCAGAAACATCTTCCAAGCCCTGAAGAAAGCATATGAAACTCAGACAACGATGAGTATGTAAGAGAGTTTGCTTATAAGAGATTATATGTAAGAACCTGTAACGAAGGTTGAACGGAGAGATAGTACGTTTTCTGCGCTTCACCGAGATGTTAATTCGAGCTCCTAGTGATGGAATCAGATCAGTAGAGAAGAAGCCATTGTGTGCTGTATTAAACTCCTCAACACCGAAGTGTTTTCAAGAAGTTCTTTGGAAATAAATGATTTGTGTGGCATTTGTGCTTTTGCTTCTGAGTAAGGGTATTAAGCTAAGAAACTTAACATAAATTTGCTGCAAGAAGATATGTATATTTGATATGGGGCTATCCCAATCAAAGAGATTTATATGTATGGTTTGGGGAAATTTATATAGCCTAGAATCGGTTATCACAAAGTTTAAGACGTGCGTAAGGTGCTTGTTTGCATGGGACGTGAAAGGGACATCTTTGGCTCGTGTTGGGACGTGTGGGGACGTGTTGGGACGTGTGGGGACATGTTGCGTCGTGTTGGGACGTGTTGGACGATTTGGGACCTTGGGACATATTTGGGACGTATTTGGGACCTGTTAGGGATGTGTTTGGGGCGTGTTGGGGACGTAAATGAAATAACACAGGGATTACGTGGTTTGGATCTTTGCAGATCCTACGTCCACGGGCGCTCAGGAACTGTTTTCACTATACTTCCATGATTTACACACTCATAACTACTCATATCTCGCTCTTCTCTCTCAAAAACACATAGGAAAATACATAAATACGTTTTTATAGTGAGAAAGTATTTTTCTAAGTGTTGAGAGGTGTTGGAATGTGATTTAGGTGCAGAAATGATTAAGTCATCCTTTTATAGGAGCTCCCAACGGCCAGCCTAGCTCACTTCCAGGAGATGGGGCCTATTCAGTCATTTTAGGGACATCAGACTGGGACGTGACCTTGGGTTGTCAGGAGCAGGGGGCTAGCAGGGACACAGGCGGCTGGAGATGGGATGTGTTCTGCGCTGTTAGGGACATCAGGAGGCTGGGGATGGGACGCATTCCATCACATCAGGGCATCAGTCAACCTGAGACAGCTTGTCAGGAACAACTTTTCAGTGTTGCCAGACGTACTTTCAGGCAGCCTTCCTCGGGACGACAGGACCTGCCCAGCATGATAGGTCCCAAAATACTTCCCCAATATGGTGCTAGGTCCTAGAAGCCTTTAGGAGGTCCCTAAAGGTTTCTCGGAGGTCCCCTAAAAGCCTTATTTCATGTTTTTACCTCCCAATTTTTCCAAAACTCTAATTTCTATCATGCCTTTCTAATTATCATCTCTATATAGATCATTTCCTTAGTTTCATTATTTCGCCTGCCTAATTTATGTCCGCATAAACCACTCCCCTACTCTTAATTTGTCTTTTGGGAGAAAAGTGAATTAGAGTAAAAATTGTAAGGCAACATAAGTAAAATAAAGGATCTTAGGCCATACCTCCCTTACCGAAAAAACCTGTATTTTGTCTTTGGTAAGGTGTGTTTCCCTTTCTTCTTCTTCTTTTCCTTTTTGCCTTGGAGCTAGTGCTTTTCGATCATGTGTCTTGGTTTCCTGACACAGGTATGACATCCTCATGGTGGGCTGCGTTGAGCGTTCTGGAGAAGGGAACAGCTCCTTAGTTCCTCCGACTCCCCAAGCCACCGCACTCTCTGTAGCTCCCTTGCTCCCTTGGGTCTCGGTGGCAAGGGCGTTCGCAAGGAAATTCCCCCCTTTGGTCCGGTCTTAAGTCTTCGTTTAGCCGGTATACTCAGTCAAGTTTGAACAACCACCAAAACTGTTTAATCTGAATTCTTCGATTCATGATTCTTAACAATTTCCCCCTTTTTGGTGAATGTCAAAACTCAACGAAGCAGATTTATTAGATACATAAACTACCGATCTATTACAACCGTTGCTAGCTTATCTATTCCTTAGATATGCCACAGTTCTTCGATCTTCCGATTGTTGACATCCCCGGTCTTTTGATTTACGGGTCTGCCACAGTTCTTTGATCTCCCGGTTGTTGGCATCCCCGGTCTCTCTGGGGCGTCCGGTATGCCTGCTGCTTCATCTAAGTACTGCCATCTACCCTTTCTCCTGAACTGCCAGTACTCTTCTTCCCCCTTTTGATAATAACATGTCCGATATGAGGGAAGGTAGTCATTGTGCAAGAGAGCCATCATTACAGTTGTTCTCTCCTCGTAAAGCACAATGAGACCGGTAGCTCTGCTGCTGTACTGGAGATTTTTAACAGAAGATCGCTCAGCCTCGACGAAACTCTGGGAGGTCTGCAGAAATCTCCTTCTGACCCACTCAGTTTTAGCAGCTCTTACAGCTACGGTAACCCCTGAACCCACGCCTTGTTGAGGGTTTCTTCGGGGAATCAGATGTTGCGGCGAGGAGATCATTCACTTGTTTCCTCCTTGGAAAACGCAATGAATATGATAGGAGCTGAGGGATACCGTCTGGCATGACATTCAATCCCCGAACTTACCAGCTCCAGTGTCGTTTCTTGGTGGGTTCTTAGCTTTTTCTCCACCAAGAAACTAGGACGGGCGCCATATTCTCCTTTGGGTCCTTGTAGTGCTAGGATGGCTTGCCCGGTCCGCGGCATCTTCTTTTCAGCTATTACTCCGTGTGAGAAACTGGAGACTGGGTTCATCTTTTCCAACTCGTGCAGTCCGTAGAGGAGTTTCTCAGAGCTAGCCTTCTGTGCCGCCGGACTTGTTTTAGTATTCTTGCTGGTTCGAAACAGCATCTTTACGTCTTTGTTGGACCACCAAGAGGTCTTCGTATACCCTAATGAGTCGGTTTCCATCCAAGGTGGTGTCAATACCGCTTTGAGGTGGTTGGATAAGAAAACCGGATTTGGACTAGTTAGGCTTTTTCTGGTTGTGAGGCTTATTCTGACTAAGGGTGGTGGATGTCTCGGAAGTTTAGACATTGCGAACTTAGTCGGTTGTGAGCTGATGGATTTTGAAAGAGGGTGCGAGGTCCTTATATAGTCGAGAAATTTCTGTCGAGTTGTGTCACGGGTGTACAGTAGTTCGGACCATCCTTATTTCTTCTTCAGTGCGTCGGAACTTTATGTCTTGTCTGGTGGCAGAGATTCGTTGATGACAAGACTATTCACGCACTTAGATAACCTGCAAGCTGTACCAAGACATATAATATGTGCATTGATGAAGCGCAATAATCAAGAAAGTTCGGTCTTTATCCGGCCACTGAGGATTATGTGTATATTCACTGGTTAAAAGATAGTTCCGGTTTCATAAGGAACCCGGTATCAGACTTGTATAGCTCTGAACAATATGGGACTCATATGTTTATATTTCTCAGTGTATACTGACTTATGCTGATTTTAGATGAAACCGACTGGGATAAGTGTATAGGCCGGAACTATGAAGAAGTGACCGTTTTAAACAAAATGGCTTTGCACTCAAATCATCTATATGCACCGATTTTTGTAATGTCTAAGCAACTTATTATATCAATGAATTTGATATAACTTTGTTCCCCCTGACTTCATGCTAGGACCTTTAAGGTAAGTCAATATGTCCTAAAAGCACTTAGAAGGGTGATAGACTTAGCTGTGAGGGGCGGTTTAGTATAGATGTCTGTCGCTTGCCGGTTTGTCGAGCTGTCATCCAGTCTCTCCTTCTTGATCGCACGACTTCTGATGATTTTTGAATGGAGCACCGATCTTGTGATTTCGATTCTTTCACTCCATTTCCCCCAAATCAGTGTTGAACGTTCACCCTGTCGTCGTGTGTCGTCCAATGTATTGACTTCTCGAGAGATAGAGCAGCTTCTGCTGAGATGTTCAAAAACTCAATCTGTAGGATCTGCTGGAGCTTAGGCTTGTAGACGGTCACCATAAAATAAGATATGATATCCAGTCACCATATCCAAATTTTGATCTTCTAAGTATCTGCTTACTGATCCATGTTTGCTGGTTTTTGGTTGGATTGGCTTTTTGAATGCTCTAGTCCTTTGGCTGACACGTTTCCTCGTTATAGGCAGCAACTTCCTGCTAGACTGGGTTATGCTTTTGTTGTTATGGCCACTTATGCTTGTTCGATTTCGAAAGCTGACTGGTCATCACAGTATTGATATGTACTGATATTTTGGTCCATCTGCCATTTCTCCAAATTGTTTCTTCCCTGCATCCATCGTGTGCTATGTTTGAACTGGATGACCTTAATTCTTGCGACTGGTGCGAGGGTTTCTTAGTCGATTCCTTCCAGTCGTCCGGTTTCTTAGTCGACTGATGTTGCTTAGAGTTGGATCATCGGTCTTGCTCTTTCAGTCGTCCGGTTTTCTTCCTTAGCTGCACCATTTCCTGAACTGGCCTGCTAGTGGGTGACTCACGGCGTGCGCCATGGTCCTCAAAATATGATATTAATACTTAGTTGGGAGGTTCCGCTTTTACCTAGTTTCCCCTACGCTTACTATTGAGAATAATTGGTGAAGGTAGATCAAGAACCACGTTACTCCTAATCGAGTATGAGACAACTTTTACAGTTTTAAGTAATCCAATCTTTTTGTATCATAGTCATCTCTTGGACTCACCGGTAACCAAACACATTGGACTATAAACGCTTGCTTATATCAATTCAGAGTGTTGGTATTGTTGGTTCCTCGTCCGGTTAGTGTAGTTTGCCTTAGTTTTTAGTGAGACAGTTTAAATATCTCATATCTTTACCTTGGTAGCTATCCCAAAAGGTAAAGATTGTCTTGGCACATGGTTTGTCGTCAGTGAGAGTTCTTCTCTCCCTGGTCATGTGCTGACTACATCTGTTGTCTAGAAATCAGCAGGACTAGTTGAGTTCCTGCAAGCTTTCCTGCAAGAACACACAACGGTTTTGGTACCCATGTTGTTTTGGGTCCGGTTAGGGATTAGATCCTTTGGTAACCAGACTTGGATTACCCTACGTGTCTACCAGTTACAGGATCAATAAGATATCTATATTTATTGTTTATGTTTTGATACCGGTATCTAGGTCTTCTTTAACCTTGAGTTTTCGGTTTTGGATTGTGAGCATTCCCCCTTGGTTGTTGAGGTCTTCCTCGTGGGTGTTCGCACTCATATTCCCCTTTGTTTGTTGAGGTCTTCCCCTTCGTGGGTTGTTGTTCGCACTGATATTCCCCCTTGGTTGTTGAGGTCTTCCACTTCGCGAAGCGTTATTCACTTTATTCCCTCTCACTTTCTGAGGTGATGTACCTATACGGGGAATCGAGGAATTGAAGCTATATTCCACTCTGATTCCCTTAGACCTGTCCATAGGAGAAGCGGGAACTGGATTATGGTCTGTAGGACGTACAAAATTGATTACCAGTGAGATAGTCGGTTGATAGGACGTAGTTGCCTCATCAATATTTGCTTGTTCGTTGTACCCAAGCCCGGTCCGGTCGCCAGCATCCCTTAAGGATCCTTGAAGACACTGCAATGTCTCGGTTGACTTAGTCCATCCCTGGACCAAAGCAGACAATCTCTGGTATTCTAAGGCATCTTTTCAGCTGCCTCCCTCAGTCTGAGGTTTTCTTCCTCTAGTTCGATGATTTTCTCAAACAGAGGTCCGGTATCTTTATGTGCTGGTGCCTTTCCCTTTTCTGCAGCTTTCAACTTCTCGTTCAACTTCCAGTATTTATCAGCCATGTTCTGAAAGGCATCCAGGACTTCTTCATAAGTGAACTTATCTTCTGGATTTGTTTGATCTCCCACCAGGCAGGCAAGCTCTTTTTCATTTTAATAGTTGTTCAATTCATCTTCAGAGCTGGACTTTTCGGAATCTTTATCATCCCATCTATGGGAGTTCTTTTTAGCCGCATACGCTTGTGACTTCTTTTTGCCTTTGAGCCGGTTTCCCTCCTCTTTGGAGTAGTTATTGGTGTTGTGTCCGGTCCTATCATATTTAACGCGAGTGTTAGTTTTTTTATTTTGTTCACCTTGCTTATCCTATGTCATTTTGGAGGATTCTGCTTCTCCCAGTGCTTTTACTGGATGATCCTCGAGCTTATAGACTTCTTGGTTTTCGCCAAGTTGGCATAACTGGGTCCACATTTCTTTCGCAGTTTTGCTCGTCATGACCTGTCTGAATACTTCTATATCCAAGGTCTTGAATATGATGTTTTTGGTAACATTATCGAGGTTTGCCTTTCGTCTTTCTTGTATTGACATCTCGTGTCTTTCCTTGGAAACTTCTCGGGGTTCATTAAGATGTACAGCGTGTCGTTCGTTAACTTTGTTGAACACGAACTGTCCGGTTTGTAACACATCAATCATCTCGTCATCTTGCGCGTAGAGATTGGTCATTAGCCTTATCTTCCATTCAAGGAAGTTTTCTCTGCTAAACATAATAAGCTGGTCTGATAAAGTCATGGTTAGTAAGAAACATATCAAGAAACCCGCTCTGATACCACTTGTTAGGATCGGTTTACGCGTTTAGAGGGGGTAAATAAACGCTTGACGCTTTTTGGTAGTTAACCGGTTATGGCTAATACCGGAACTTGATATCTTTCTAAGTGTGATTTGTGCGGAAGCAAGTCGGTCGGTTTTAAACCAATACCGATGATAGATGTGATTGTTAGCATGTGTGTGTAAAGAAAACACCGGTTTGTTTCTGGAAGTTCGGAGTTAAATCTCCTACGTCTCCCCTTCTTCCCCGTAAGGAAGGTTCACTAGACTTCAGTTATACACTCACTGTACAACCTACCCAGCTGCCCTCAGCTTAATCTAGTGAATCACCTAGGCAGTCGTATAATACAATCCACCTACTTCAACAGCTTTTTACAGTCCATCGGAAAACAACTCACTTACTTAACCAAACTGGTTTTTGCACAGTGAGGACAACACTTTCTAATTTTCTTCACCTAGAGAGATTTAAATCTTGTATTTGATTTCTCGTGGTACAGTGTCGTATCTATACTCCGGTCTTGGCACTTGTCAGGTCCGGTATCTAGCACGCTTATGAACTACTGACTGGTATCCGGTCTTAAGTCTTCGTTTAGCCGGTATACTCAGTCAAGTTTGGACAACCACCAAAACTGTTTAATCTGAATTCTTCGATTCATGATTCTTAACACTATACTTCAATGATTTACACACTCATAACTACTCATATCTCGCTCTTCTCTCTTAAAAACACATAGGAAAATACATAAACACGTTGTTATAGTGAGAGAGTATTTTTCTAAGTGTTGAGAGGTGTTGGAATGTGAATTAGGTGCAGAAATGATAAAGTCATCCTTTTATAGGAGCTCCCAACGACCAGCCTGGCTTACTTCCAGGAGATGGGACATATTCAGTCATTTCAGGGACATCAGACTGGGATGTGACCTTGGGTTGTCAAGAGCAAGGGGCTGGCAGGGACATCAGGCGGCTGGAGATGGGATGTGTTCTGCTGTCAGGGACATCAGAAGGCTGGGGATGGGACGCATTGCATCACATCAGGGCATCAGTCAACCTGAGACAGCTTGTCAGGAACAACTTTTCAGTGTTGTCAGACGTCCTTTCAGGCTTCAGCATGGCTTCTTCATGACGCTTTCCCGGGACGACAGGACCTACTCAGCATGATAGGTCCCAAAATACTTCCCCAATACGGTGCTAGGTCCTTAAAGCCTTTAGGAGGTCCCTAAAGGTTTCTCGGAGGTCCCCTAAAAGCCTTATTTCATGTTTTTACCTCCCTATTTTCCCAAAACTCTAATTTCTATCAAGTCTTTCTAATTATCACCTCTATATAGATTATTTCCTTAATTTCATTATTTCGCCTGCCTAATTTATGTCCGCATAAACCACTCCCCTACTCTAATTTGTCTTTTGGGAGAAAAGTGAATTAGAGTAAAAATTGTAAGGCAACATAAGTAAAATAAAGGATCTTAGGCTACCTCCCTTACCGAAAAACCTGTATTTTGTCTTTGGTAAGGTGTGTTTCCCTTTCTTCATTTCTTTTTTGCCTTGGAGATAGTGCTTTTCGATCATATGTCTTGGTTTCCTGACGCAGGTATGACATCCTCATGGTGGGCTGCGTTGAGCGTTCTGGAGAAGGGAACCGCTGCTTAGTTCCTCCGACTCCCCAAGCCACCGCACTCTCTGTAGCTCCCTTGCTCCCTTGGGTCTCGGTGGCAAGGGCATTCGCAAAGAAATTCCCCCTTTTGCAGGGATATCAGGCTGCTGGCAGGGATATCAGGCGGCTAGAGAAGGGATGGGTTCTGTGCTGTTGGGACATCAGGCGGCTGGAGATGGGACGCTTTCCATCACATCAGGGCATCAGGCAACCTGAGGCAGCTTGTCAGGAACAGCTTTTCATTGTTGTCAGACGTCCTTTCAGGCTTTAACATGGCTTACTCACGACCCTTCCTCGGGACGACAGGACCTGCTTAGCATAATAGGTCCCAAAATACTTCCCCAATATGGTGCTAGGTCCTTAAAGCCTTAGGAGGTCCCTAAAGATTTCTCGGAGGTCCCCTAAAAGTCTTATTTCATATTTTTACCTCCATATTTCCCAAACTTTAATTTCTATCAAGTCTTTCTAATTATCACCTCTATATAGATTATTTCCTTAATTTCATTATTTCGGCTGCCTAATTTATGTCTGCATCAATATTATATATATGGGTGCGGGTGTAAGTATATATGTATATATAAAGCTAAGCATGGCATGAACTTGGTGAGGACACGGGCTAACTGCTCCAAAGTTTGCTTTTTTTTCTTAGATTCCGTGATCTACTTGGGAAGATTAGGGTGCGGTAGAAAAGAGGTGAAGAGGTAAGAAACGAAAACGAAATGACATAAAACCGTCAAATAAATTCCATCTTTTGACTTAAAATTTATATGACAATGTCTACATGCAAAGTAAGTTGAACGTGGGGGACAACACGAGGTATGTCTATATGTATTTATGTAAATAAACACACAACACATATGATGTAACAGAAGTACCAGTAAGAAGCATATATATACACATGAATATAAATTATGAGATGTAGGGTGAAAGATTACGGTCCCATGGAACTCCGTGATGTGAGTGGAATGCTTCGATAGAAAATCTATACTATACATAGATCTGGTAATATCGGGGGGCCTAGTTTGAATGGTTTAGTGAATTGCGTACCAAAACGAAATCAAATGCAAGAGATTGGATTGGCGGTCCTCGAATGATTGCCACGTAGACCTATTAGTCACTTGATTGTATGTTTTGCTTGGGGCCCTCCCTCCCTGCATGGTTGCAAATCTTGATAACCCTTTTCAAATCTTGCTTCTAACTTTAATCCATTCGATTAACAAAAAAATCATCCTTTTCTTGGGTTGTCCTTTTCTCATATTTTGAAAGACTAAGGATTTGACGAGTTTGAAGATCCTGGCCATTAATTGTTGATTCTAGGTTATATACTTATTATCTAGTTATTTTTTGGTTAGCTCTTTTCACGTTGTTTTGTTCTAAACCAGAGAGATGGACAAATGAATTTAGTTATAAAAAAAATCGATAGTTCATCAAGCTCTGCCAAATTTATGGAAAAGGGTATATCCTAAATTCGATGATCATAAAAGCAGACAAGTATCCTATATTTTGCATGTGATGCAAAAGAAAGATGCATTTTCTCTGTTTGCTATAGAAAATGAAAGTCAAAAGTCCAAATAATATTGAACACTATATTACCTTCATGGGAAGATAATTATGCGCTCGGCGTCGCCCACTTGATCTTATATGACTGATTCACGGTTCAGAAGAATTGAATTGCTTGTATGACTTCAATTGAAAAGCATGTTTATATGTCAGCTTGATCTTTCACACTAGTCAACCAAAACTACTAATGGTTAAAATCATAGGCCCATTCGCTTTGTTGTATATGTCATGATAGGTGACTTTTTATTATTACTAATCTTGTTCACTTAACGAAACTGGTATAATGTCCGCTATAATCTAGGCGCGTTACTATAAAGATGAAAATCCACTACAATTTATCAAATGGGCCAGGCCTTGATAAGTTATCCGACCCCTCCTACTAATTGTAAAAAGACGACAATACCTCTGAAATAAGGTAAAACACTAAATTGAATTTTTCAGTATCGAACGTAGTCATCGCGCTGGGCAGCAAGCTCAATTGGATAACACTCTACCTTGCACCATTTTCGTTCTTGTACGAGGTGATCAGGCAATGGATTTTCGATTCTAGCTCATATTTTCATCTCTTACAATCTTTATGCCCCTTTCAATTGTCGATTTCATCAGTCTTCACACTCTAGAATCTGAGCCGCACAATTCTTCCCAATTTCGACTTGAGCCGACTGCAGGTAACATGTCTTGGCCGATCAATGTGGAATATGTTGGGCTTGTGTGCAAGATGCCAATTTGAAAATTTTCTTCTGCAGATTAAAAGAAAATTGTTCATCTGAAAGAACGAATTAAGAAAATCAAAGCATGATTAAATTCGTAATTTGATTGAGATATACAAGTTGTTACATGGGAAGGTAAACACAGTTTAGAACAAATATAACATGCTCCTAGATTGTTATCTCGGTTTCCGTCCCAAGTCTATTTAGTCTTCCCTTATCCAATGTATCAAACTGAACCGGTCCTTAAGCAATTCTTGTCTATTCTATTATATTAAGGGTGGAAGTAGCTATAAACTGCACTTTGGCCTATCAATTCTTTACAATTTAACCCATGTTTTATAATTTAATAATTGTATAATTCTTGTATCACTTCTAAACTTTTTTTTATAACTGTACTAACATCCCTATATATAATTTTTTCTTTTATATTTGAAAATATATTTCATCTATTAGATATTAAATTATAAATCTCAAATTGAAAGTGATATTAAATTTGATTATATATTAAGCCGAAAATTACCATTAGTTATCTTTCTATTTATTAAGGCTCATGGCCTCGCTGAACTGTCATGTGTATGTCAATTTTAATTTTATAGAGTAATTACCATTATATCCTTCTTTTATAATCTATTTTTCGTTAAAATTAATATTTTCTCTTTCCCTTTAAAACAGTGTGATGTCCATTTGTTAACAAAACTAGTACTTTTTTGCACACTCAATGCGTATGTTATAATACATTAAATTTATTTTAATTTAAAATGTTGAGTAGAAATTATAATTTAAATTACATATATATCTTTATAAGTAAAAAATTAACTTATTATTAAATTAAGGATCGAATAACTAAAATTAGTTATTAAAGATAGCGTGTAGTTTTCTTTAATTTTGTAACGAAGCTTAATAAAAATTAGAAATCAAATCGATGGTTGAGAGAACGTGGTATGTTAGTAATTATTATTTTCGTAAAAAAAAAATATGATTACCAACTGACAGAACAATTCAATTAAATTTATGGCAGTAAGAAACTAAAACGTTTTTATATAATAGAATAAAAACGGTGACTCTCTACAGGTAGAGAAGAGGACAGCGATTGATGGCTCGAAAGCCTTCCATATAATGGGGATTTAACAGAAAAATACCCATTTATATAAAAAATTCGCAAGTCAGACCCCTGTCAGGTTTTTTTATATGCACCACCTGTCAGAATAAAATTTTTGCAGATTGGTACCCGTTCCGCCGAAGTACGTTATAGAACACATTTAGGTACCATATGGAAACATATTATGGTACGTTATACAGTAAGAAAATGGTACATCATACTACACATTAAGGTACCATATAGACCGTATATAGGTACCATATGTGGGTACCATATATACACGTGATATGATACTTAATACATATACAGAAAGGTACGTCAAGACTGAAAAAATGGTACGCACAGTCTAACATGTACTTATATGAAAATTTTTCTGACAGGGGGTCTGACTTGCAAATTTTTTATATGAATGGGTATTTTTCTGTAGATTACCGCCATATAATTTCGGCAAACGTTCCACGAATATAGGAAATTAGGAAAGAGCGCACTTGGGTGGGATGGGATCGAATCCTTCCTAAAAGAAAGAATTGCCTTTCATCTCTTGAGCTCACTAGGATATGCATGATCCAACTTGATCTTTTGATAATTAAAATATAAAAAATAATTAAATTGTCATAAATAACTATCCATAATATTAAGTTGCAATAATCATTTTTTCCTTCAAAATTATATTAATTATACTGCCAACCAAGAGGGTGAGTTGAGGAGAGAATTACATAGATAATGTTATTTTGAGAATGGAGTTACAACACTAGTTGAGTTTTTAAACCTATTACAAAACTAATCAATTTTTTAATTCTAACTATTTTTATTTTCATTTTAACCACGAAAATACTTAAAATTATAAATTTTCACTATTGTTATCTTCAAATAGCACAACACCTGTTAATAATTAAAATATTACCGCAATTTTGAACTCAAATATATTAAGAATATATTACTTTAAAAAATAAGCAAAAGAAAAATAAAATTACTTGACATGACTGTGACATACTCCTCCCACGTGAGTTCAATATCTAGAGCAGAGCTGTCAAACGGGCCGGCGGGCCGGGTCGGCCCGTTACCCACCAAAGCCCGCTGATAGGCGGGGCGGGCGCAGGTAAGCCCGCGTTCTGGCAGGCTTGAGAAAGGGAGGCCCGCCCCGCCCCTTGGGCGGGCTTAGCCCGCCATAAATAAAAAAATAAATATAGAGAGAATAAATTCAAAAAAAGATGAAAAAAATTTAAAAAGAAGATTTTTACTTCGAAATATTTGTATTTTAATCGCAAATCTTTGATAATAATTTATTTATTTTATTTAAACTTAATCTCACTTAAAATTATGATTAAAAAACTATATAAGTTAATATACATATATTATTTAATTAAAAATTAATAGTTTCAATTCAAGCGGGCCTGCCCGCGGCCCGCGCCTAAAATTCACAGCCCGCCCCGCCACTTTTGGCGGGGTGGGGCGGGCCGCGATTAAAATTGCCAGCTCTAATCTAGAGATGTCAAAATGAGTCAGGCCGGCCCGTAGCCTGCCAAACCCCGCCTTGGGCGGGCGGGTGCGGGTACGCCCGTCGTCTGACAGGCCTAGAAATTGAAGGGCTGCCCCGCCCAAATAAAAACAAATTCAAAACAAAAAGAAATAATTCGAAAAAAGAAAAAAACAATAAAAAAATATTTAAGCTCTGAATTAATTCTAATCAAATCATTGTAATAATAATTTATTTATATTATTAAACTTGAGTATATTAATATTTATATACATATATAATTTAATTATATATCAATATTTAATATAAAAATATCATATGAGCCCGCCAGGAACTATTATATGATATTTTTTCTTAAATATTGATTGATAAATAAATTATATAGGTATAGTATTCTTTAGCTCCGATTTTTAATTTACTCAAGTTTAATAATATAAAAAATTATTATTACAAGATTAGCTTTAATTAGAATTAATTTCGAGCTTAAATATTTAATATTTATAGTTTTTTTCTTTATTTTTATGAATTTTTTCTTTTTTTGAATTTTTTTAATTTGGGCGAGGCGGGCCTTCAATCTCCAGGCCTGCCAAACGGCGGGCTTACCCGCGCCCGCCACGCCCATGGCGGGCTTTGGCGAGCTACAGGTCGGCCCGCCCTGCCGGCCCGTTTTGATAGCTCTAGATATCGTTGGAAGAGTAGGTCACGAGCACGCCAAGTAATTTTATTTTTCTTTTGCTTATTCTTTAAGTAATATATTTTAATATATGTGAGTAAAATAATTGGGGTAAAAATTTAATTATTAACAAGTGTTGTGGTATTTGAAGATAACAGTAATTAACTTTTAAATTTTAAGTATGTTTGTGGTTAAAATAAAAATAAAAACAGTTAGAATTAAGAAAATTGATTAATTTTGTAAAAGGTTTAAAAACTCAATTAGTTTTGTAATTCAATTATCAAAATAACATTATTCATGTAATTCACTCGTGAGTTGAGTTGACAATATTAAAAGAACGCAAGTAATAACAATTTAATAGTAGGTGATTGTGATTGGGTCAAAGAAACCCAAACATTCGAAGTTGAACCATTCAAACAAGCAGCTAGGCCAGAACATCCAATCTAAAGCTCACATTAGCCACCGATCAAATCATCATCTCCCTGCTAATCCTCTCGATCAAATCGTGTTTTTTCGATTTGATTTTAAATTGGTTAAATATGAGCGAAGAAGGAAAGAGCAGCAGAGGAATTCACGGTCAACAGCCTTCGCCTGTTGCACCGCCGCCTCATAATTATTATTACGGTACTTTTCAAGGCGTCGCTAACTATCAACCTCCACCGGCTCAGCCTGTAATCGGTTTTCCTCAGCCCGTTGCACCACCCGCCTTCTCTGGGTCTTCGCCAATTTATTATCCTCATGGGTACCAAATGGTTCAGGGTAATTATCGTGTGATTTTTGCGGATTATTCGTACGTTTTCTCTTCATTTTCATTTCCCTTGGTTAGGGTTGGTGATTGTGACTTCACATATTGAATAAGCTAAGAATTTTGCGGAGATTGGGATTTGTGTGTGTAAGTTTGGGAAGCTTTTGACTTTGGAATGGTGGTGATAGGCCATGAGGAATTTGAATTTTTTTTAATTGTTTCTTTGTCATTGAAATATGGAGTTTGTGAGCTGGCGATTGGGAAGCATGTTGATGCGCTGAGTTGTTCCTTACATTTGGTCCCATGGCTGTTGAAATTATGTTTTCTTATATAAGAGTGCATATGAACTTGTAATTTATATATTTTTTCCTGGATTGGGACAGAAGATTGGTAATTAGAGTTACAGAAATTCTTTTTGTATTAATATCACAAATTTACGCCATCTTGAGTTTTTTGATCTCTCAGTTCAGTCGAAATTGTTTTTCGGGCTTTCTAGGTTATGTTGTTACCGAGGCACATCCTTATAGAGAGGGGAGACTTCCTTTCTGCGGTTTGGGACTCGGATGGTTCTTGTAAGTAGTTACTTAAGCCATTGTTCTCTTTATTACGAATCACGTCTTGAGATATGCTTGGTCTTGTTTCATGCGATAAATAAACTCGAACGCTCAAGAAATCTGTTGGACAGGCAGATTATGAACATATTACATAGTCGGCAGTATCAAAATTTCCGTTGAAGTACTCTTTTTTTATTTTCCTTCGTTTATCTCTGATATAGTGCTTGGTGTTCCTTTTCTGTTTCCTCTTCTGTTTATGGCCCAATGTCGTAGGATGGAATATTTATCCTACCTTACCAATATGTTGATTTTAGATAAACTTGTGTAAAGAAGCTGCAGTTTTTGAATAGTCAGATCTATTGCCGATGTATTGATGATGATGCCTATGGTCCATGTGTATATTTCCGCAATTTAGCTATTTGTTCTAGAATTTATTACAAGAACTAATTGATGATCGGGCTAACTTGATTTTTGGGCAGGTTCATAAGTGGTTTCTTCCTTGGTGCAATTCCCTGGTACATTGGTGCTTTTATCATGGTGTGTGTTCGTTTAGATCACAGAGAGAAGCCTGGACTTATTGCATGCGCTATAGCTGTAAGTTCTTTTTTTTTTGTATTGATGATTCTTCTTAAGCACCACTACAAAGTTTCTATTTATGACTGAGCTTGGTTTATGCTTGCGGACCTCTATTGTTGAGATTTTGTCGACGATCATTGAGTCCAGCTTGTGGCTACTAATATATTGCCAATTTCTTTTTTATATGTAATACACAAATTTAACATGCGTCGTTTCTTCAGTATGTTTATATATGATGATCCCACGTCGGAAAAATATCTAACACAATTAGTAATAGTCGTTGTTCTTCCTCTTCTTGTGAGGATCTTTAAGTTAGAACTTGGAACCCTAAAGTGTACTTATTCTATTTTTAATCTTCATATTTTGTGCTTAAATGCTTATGAATGTGTTTTCTAATTATTTGCAGGCGCTCTTGGCGGCCCTTGCTGTCACACTTGGGATGACGAGGGTTGCTCATTCTTGGTGAAGTTTGCAGTTTTCTGTACATTTCTACATATAAAAGAAACAGTTACGAAAATATACTGCTGTGATTTGTAATTATGCTTACCAAAGTTTTTTATTTGAGTTGAAGGATTGGGGTAATTAAGTGATGTTTATACCGTTGAACTTGAAATGATCGGGTAATTGTGCTGCTGTCTTTTCCTGTTGGCGTCAAATTATGATTTCGTCTTTCGGTAGATATATCAGCTAAATAGTAAATGAATAGATATAATTAAACATTTTACATATCATTCGAGGCTTAATTATTTTTTAGTCCCGTAACTTAGGGGATGTGGCACTATATGGACCATTAATTTAGGGTGTAGCATTATATGGACAATAAGTTTTAAAATCGTGCAATTACTAGACATTATACCTCTTTTTTTTCTCAAAATACATCATGCGCCACGCACGTGATCGATTTTTATATCTGATTTTTCCTCAAAATGCATCACGTGCCACGCACGTGATCAATTTCTATACCGAAAGGTCCGACGTGGGGCCGCACCGATGACATGCCCGTTTTATAGAGATTTTTTTGTTTTTCTTAAAGTAATTTCTGACACTGCGCCAAATTGGATTATTTTAATGACGTGGCGTTTCTGTAAAACGTGAATGTCATAGTGCCCAAAATGAGCAAAAACGGACATGTCATCGGTCCGGCGCCACGTCTTTTCCGGTATAAAAATCGGCCACCTGCGTGGGATGTGATATATTTTGGAAAAATTCAGGTATAACGTCTATAAATTGCACGATTTTAAAACTTACTGTCCATATAATGTCATTTCCTAAATTAGCGGTCCCTATAATGCCACACCCCCTAAGTTACGGGACTAAAAAATATTTAAGCATATCATTGGATCAAAACTATAAGTTCACATATTATTGGGTCCGAACTCCTTGGCAGAAGTTTATGGCTATGTTATGAACTTGGGACAATCCTAGGAACGTAACATAAGCCCATACTCGATTATGTGAAATATTTCAGGCACAAAAAAGAAAAACAAATTAACAGGTCGAGTAAACTCCGCCGGCTAACTCCTCACACTGATATAGCTTTATGAGTAGAAAAATATTCAAATTAAATTTAACTGAAAGTAGCTAACCATGATTTTGTCAAGCTATGAAACTTGAGATTGAGCTTAACAATCACGAGCTCGAGCCGAACATGCTCATATTTCATCCCTAATTGGACGTGTGTAATTCTTTTCAAACTATGATAAAAATGCATGTTAGTTACTACTTAATATGCTTAAGCTTCATGAATATTTCATACAATATTTGGAACAAGTGAAATTCTTTAGGGGACTGAATCGTAATTATAAAAACATTATGTTTGAATTGCAATTATAATGCTGTGCCTAGCCTGGAAGTGAGGGTAAATTTGGGCTCGTCTTTAACATCGATATAAGAACTTACAGCAGAAACAGATGACAAAGCAAAATCGTACAAGCGGTGACAGAGTTTTTGTTAAATAGGATTAGTTTTGTGTGAAATTTATAAAAAAAAAGAATTCTAGTTTATTAATTAAAAAAAGGGATTGAGTGTTGAAAAAAAATCGAAGGTTTGATTATCATTTTGATCCGCTCGACTGAAATTTCATGTCGAAATGAGTTGTTAATCATGGATCCGTGATTATTAAACATATTAACACCAAATCTGAGTGAATTTTCGTGTTTCTGAGCCTGAAATCGACGTTTTGGAACAGAAATCGGTTTATTCGAGTTTTTATTCGAATTATTCGACCTCGAATTGAGTTACTCGAATAACATTAAGGTAGAAAATCTAATTGAAAATTCTAACAATTATTATTTTCGAGTTTTTCTTTTTCACTCGAATTACTTATTCGAGTTAAAAATAATTATTCGAGTTATTTGATTTTTTTTTACTCGAAAAAAATTTGTTTAAGTCGGGATATTTCGGCTTTCGGTCCACTCCCTTTGTTTAATAAAAATAGGAACCGCTCCTTCCGGTTATAGCGGTGACCTCATTCTCTCTGTGAAAACGACGCGCTGAGACGCGCCACCGCATACGCCACTTTGAGTTCCAGTCTCAGGTGACGTCACCACATGGCGAAGAACAAAACCAAGACTCGGTCTGGCACTCGGCGTTCGTCGGCTTCTAGTTCTGCTGAAGCTGTTGGGTAAGCTTAAAGTGGAACTTTCGTAGTAATGGCTTGTGTGGATTAAGATCCATATATTTCCCTTTATCACACTCGCGATTGCTTTCTGAATCCTGGTTAAAATTATCCGGGAATTCTTTTATTAGGAAATCAGCTCTTTTAGTGAAGTCTGGTGATAAGGAAAAGCTAAAACCAAGGGCCAAAACGACGTCGTCGAGTAAGAGGGCAGCGAAAATCGACGCCTTGAAGCCTAAAAAGCCTCCCACGGCTTTCTTCTACTTCTTGTATGTTTCTTTATGGTTTTTCTTTTTTAATCGACGCTGTAAAACTTGTTCAAAAACAATATGCTCTTTACTTGTTGTAGAAAAGAAAAAAAAACAAGGTTTTACCTACATGGTTTTTGGAAGTTAGTGGAGGTTCGAGTCTCGGGTACAGATACAACGATCATTCTGAAATGTTGAGCTTGAATGCAAGTCGCTACATTAGGTTTTAGATGAACACACAATCGCACGAATGGTTTAACAAGATTTGCCATTGGCGCTTCTATTGCATTGTATTTCTTTATTCCGAGCTTGATTTTGTTGGATTTAATATTTCTTTTGGGCTGTTTATAGCCAGTGCTGTAGAAATAATGGGTGTGTTATTTGATAGTGTGAAAATATCTTATTGTCACTCTTCGTATCATATTCAGGGAAGATTTCCGTAAAGGTTACCAGGAGCAAAATCCTGATATTAAGTCAATGCGTGACGTAAGTGATGTTGAAAAATGGATATGCATCAAGTATAGTAATAATTTCCTTTACGATTTAAGGTCGATTATAGTCTAGTGGCAGATACGTTCGTTATGTATTTATCTGTGTCTTCAGATTGGTAAAGCATGTGGAGAGAAGTGGAACTCAATGACGTACGAAGTAAGTAAACCTATCTTTGGCCAGCTTTTAGGTTCGCTTTTTTGTCCATGGTACCGCAGCTTCCTTACACTCTACTGCCACATTAGTATCTGAAAGTGGTTTTGAGTCTTACTTAACTAGGCAACAATGATAGTGTTCAAACAAAATTAAGTTGGTATAAATGTGTTGGCAAATTATTGCACTTGTTATTGAGATAATTCCGCGCATTATTTTGACTTGATTTGAAGAGTTGCCATTCCGCTCGTGTAAATATAGAGGTATTGTGTGAGAAAACAACTGCCTTTTCTGATAGGTTATGAAGTCCATAGAGAAGTCACTCGATAGCATAATTGGACATGCTGGTTCCTTACAAATGTTTAACTAAAGCAAACATAGTTCATGTAGAGAATAATTTTAATCCATCATCATGGTACTAATTTATGAAACTGGTGTTTTTCTTTGAATTCTGCTTCACTTACTTATGGTAGGGAAAAGTGCAATACTACGACATAGCTACTGAAAAACGAGCAGAGTTTGAAGCTGCTATGGCCGAGTACATGAGACGAAAGGTGAATCTTCTGCCATTTTTTTGTTTTCGAGGAGAGGTATCCATATAAACGCGTTCTCCTCACGAGAAAATGACTTGCAGGAAAGTGGAGAACTCGATGATGACTCTGAACTTGAAAAAGATTCAGATTCTGAAGATGATTCAGATTTCGACGGTTAATTACAGCTTGTAAAACAGTAGTAGAGTGTCTTCTTCTCTCAGCAAATATCTCTGTGTACACATGTTCGGTAGTTGGTAGGAAGGCGGCTTATTTTGTAATAAGATTCATTCAAATCTTTACATCTCAACTTCACTCAGTAGGTTAGTTACCTTCATGTTATGACCCTGTAAATTTCTCATTCTTGGCGTGGTAGTACCTATTCAATGTTAAAACATAAATGTGCTCATCAGATTTATTGTCCAAGTTTTCTTTTCCCTGCAGAGCAATTGAAAATCAGTCTTGCGCATCAAGCATATCCGACGAAGAAACAAATACTTAAAGGTCGAAATATATTCATCACTTCCATACAAACTCCAAAGCCCACAAAATAAGAAACACCTCTTTATTACTCTAGCGATAAAATCAAACTCAAGTACTTTACAGCTTCAGCCAATCTGATGGAATAGAAGAAGCACCATCTCCATCTCCCTCAACCTTTCCAAGATCCACAACAGCCTTGTTCCCAACTTCAGCAGCAACACTCCTCGATTTCAACTCGACAAGTTTCTCTCTCAGGGCAACCATTCTCTCCTTCATCTCCTCTAGCTGCTGAAGATTCAGCTTGCCCAAATTCTCCTCCGTGGCGTAATAAGGCGATCTTTCCAAGAACACTTCGAGCTCTCTACGCCTCTTCTTCTTCTTCTCGAGCTCTTCGAGCGATTCCTCGCACTGCTCTTTGAGCTGCTGAGCAGTAGCAGCGTGGGACGTCCTTCCATGAACAGAGTCCTGCAAGTTAGGGATGGGGTTCCTATTTAGGAGGCGGGCTATCACTGATTCCACGCTGGGATGGCCGAAGGTGTATGCCCTGCCACACAGAGAAAAGATGAAAACAGCAACTTGTGCACCGCATAGGACGGAGAGCTCGGTGGCTTTCTTGAAAATCCCCGAACGGCGCTTAGAAAAGGTTACGGTTCGAGCATTCTCGTCCTCTATGAGCCTCATGTCAATCTTTTTACGCCCTTCAGTCTTCTTGGAGTTGGTGGGAGGAGCCATGTGAATGGAGGGCTGCACAGAAAAGAGGTTTCTCTGAGGTGTAGGAGAAGAGCTTGGGAAGAGATTTCAGGTTGTTGTAGCGTGTGTGCGTGTGTGTGGGGACAGCGAAACACAGAGCTCTCAAGTGGTGACACATAAGTCAATGAAGGGCATTAAATATAAAGAGACACAGAATTCCTAAAATTTATTTTTTGGTTGGATTGCTGCAATAAAGGTATAAAAGGAAAAGCAAAAACTGATGCCAATTCAATAGTTTTTCCCTGCGATTCTTTGATAAAATCGAAGGAGAGAACGCAACTGAGGAAGGTAGAGGGTTGGTTGGTTGCCGCTGGCTAATGCCAAGTGGCAAACACATTTAAAGGACTCTACCTTCCATGCAATGCCCCACCATACCATCCATAAAATCTCATTCACATTATGGCAACAAGTCGAGAAACTTAAATTGTGTGACGATTAAAGGACATAAAGTGTGAGCAGTTACCAAATGCTGCCGTATGGTTGCACATTTTCGGATCTGTATTAAATCCTGACGTAATAAGGTAAGCAGCGCACGAAGTCCGTCCAGGAGTTTAATGAGGGCATTGTCTGCCTAGGGCAGGGATGGCAATGGGGCGGGGCGGCGGCGGGGATCTAATCCCCGTCCCCGTCCCCACGAGGCATTCGGGGACGAAATCGTCCCCGTCCCCGTCCCCGTCCCCGCGGGGATCCATGAGGGGCGGGGATTCGCCACGGTGATTCTCTGCCCCTTAACTTTCTTTAAAAAAAGTAATATCTTTAATCTAATATATATAAATTTGAATATATTTTTGTTATAAATATTATATAAATTATAATTTTATATATTATTTGTATTAATTTAATATTTTTTAGTCTATATTTTGATATTATTTTACTATTATTTAAATTATAATGTAATATTATATATATTATAATATATAAAAGAGGGTTCGGGGACGGGGCGGGGATCCCCACAGGGAGACTTCATTCCCCGTCCTCGCCCCACGGGGATAAAATCTCGGGGATTCCCCGCCCCGTTCGGGGCAGATCCCCTCGGGGACGGGGATTGCAACCCTAGCCTAGGGAACTAAATACCATAGAGGGAAAATTGAACTACATCGTCCGTGAAGATACCATTGCAAAAGCATCTTACTTATTTTGGATACGAACGACAAATGAGAGCCAAGAACCACACTTGTCATATATAGTATCATAGAAGAATAGATAGTTAGTATTTAAAAAAATGGCCTTTGACATAGTCAATATTAAAAAAATAGCCTTCAAATGTAAAACGACCAATATACCCTTACTAATTGGGCCCACATCCGAAACCAATATGTTTAATGTCGTGCGGTTTAGGGCGGGCGGGCGGGGTGTAGTCCAGTGATTTTGTAGTCAGACGTTCAAGTAATAAGTCGGGGGTTCAAATCCCCAACAATTCTATAGCAGGGATCTCCTGCTCTATAGAAGGGGGCTCGTGCTCCATGGGACCCCTGTTATAGAGCACGGGTCCCCTTCTATATAGAAGGGGGTCCGTGCTCTATAGCTGGGGTTCCATAGAAGGGGACCCGTGCTCTATAGCAGGGGTCCCATGGAGCACGGATCCCCTTCTATAGAGCTGGGACCCCTGACTTATTGAAGGGGACCCTTGTTCATGGGATCCCTGTTATAGAGCACGGGTGCCCTTCTATAAGGCAGGGGTCCTTGCTCTATAGAGGGGGACCCGTGCTCATGGGACCCCTACTATAGACCACGGGTCCCTGCTCTATAGAAGGGGTCCCTTGCTCATGGGACCCCTACTATAGAGCAAGGGTTCCCTTCTATAAGGCAGGAGTCCCTGCTCTATAGAAGGGGTCCCTTGCTCATGGGACCCCTGCTATAAAGCAGGGGTCCCCTCATGGTGTGCGCGAGTTCCCTGCTATGGGACTCGTTGCTGTTTTCAAAGTAACTCCTATAAAAAGACGAAAATACCCTTAAATTCAACGCTACTTTTAAAATGGTCAAAATACCAATGCTATTTTTTTAATGTTGACTGAGTCCAAGGCTATCTTTTTAAACGACCCAGATAGTTACCGTGCTTTATCTTGATTCCGTAAAGGAGACAAGAGTCATAGCCATTGTATGAAGCTGAAGAACTATGATGAAGTGAAGCCCACATAAAGTTGATCCTCTCCATGCCATTACCCAATTGCCACCTACATTACATACATAGCATACCGAACTCGAATAAATAGACTTCAGAGACAACAAATCGAAACTAATTGTGATCTTTACAACCTCCCATAAACTCAATAAAAGACCGTTATGTGCAGTTAAATCATCAATCTCTCTATTAGACATACATAAACCCTAAACATTTGTAGATAAAAAGAACTTTCACAAAACAACTCAGGTAATCTCCATTCCAGTTTTTACTAAGCTTTGGCAAGAAAAAAAAAATCCTCCGTGAAGCCAACAACAATAACCATAAGAGTTGACACCTCAATTGAGTAGTTCCATCGAAATTTCATTCAAAACAAAACTATAAAGAAGTAGCAATATCAGCAAGAAATACTAGGTTAATCAATTTTTCAAAAAAAAGTTGCAATACCTATGTTGACATTGTGGCCCGAAAGCGGGAAGCGAATCCCACCATTAAGAGTCGCGACCTCGAAAAATCACCGCCGGAGACTGAAAGCAAAACATGATGACCGCCTCCGCCGCCGCCTCCGTTCTAAGTGCGGCCGCCGTCGCCATTTACTCTCGTCTTCTCTTAAGCCCAATAATGGCTATGTTGTAGCACCTACTGCTTAAGTAAATGGGCTTATTTGGTTTCGGCCCAATTTATAATTGGAATGGGCCACAGCGTAATTTTCTTCTTTCTGTTCTTAAAACTAATATGTTTAACTCATGGTTCTGAAACCGGGTTTTTGAACAGAACCGAAAATTTTAGTTGTTTAAGGTTTATGGTTTAACCGGCATCAAACCAGAGTCAAACTGGTATCTTTAAGTATAATTAATATGTATTTTATGATCGAATCAACTAAATAACAGAGATTATGTACACGTATATTAATAAACTTTTTAATATATTACAATATTATAAAATTGAGGGCCAAAATTAATTAAAGTAAATTATGTTGGTAGTTAGAATTATTATACCATGGCTGGACAAAATTAAATCTTTAAAATTTCGGGTCAAAACTGAATAAAAATAAAATATGTGGTTCATAGATTAATTATAAAACAAAAATAAAATGATGTGTAAGGGAATCAAACCCAGCCCAGTCGGTTAATAAGCCCAATCGTATTCATTGCACCACAGTAACATTAATAGAAAACTCGTCATTTAATCAATAATATTCGTCTTGCTTTTTCCTTTTTTTTTAAAATTAAACTTAAAGGACCGGGATCGGACCGGATTTCTGGCCGGTTCATCGATTTTCGATTAGAACCGGCCGATCCAGTCCGATTTCAAAACCTTTGTTTAACTAGAGCTGTCAACTGGGCTTGCCGCCCGCCCCGCCCCGCCCTTTTTTTAGGCCCGCACACTTAAGCCCGCGGTGGGCTGTGATTTTTTAGGCCCGCCCACTTAAGCCCGCGGTGGGTGCGGCTTTGGCGGGGCAGGGCGGGCTAGCCCGCGGGCAGCCCGCCAGAATAATTAAAAAAATAATTATATTATTTATAAACAAATATACAATAATAATTGGTACTTACTAACATAAATAGATCAATAGTAAAAAAGTTTGTTAAATTATATATATTTTCCAACTTGAAATCTTCATTTTTTTTGTATTTTTCCTATTTTTATATTAATTTTTCCTATTTTTTATTATTTTTTCTTAGTTTTCCTATTTTTTATTATTCTCCTATTTTATTTTATTTTTTAAAAAAAACCGACGGGCTAAGCCCCCCAGGCCCCCTACCCGCCTGCAGCCGGGGGGGGGGCTTCATTTCCTAGGCGGGCTTGCCCATGCCCGCCCCGCCAGTGGCAGGCCTAGCCCGCCGGCCCCGTCGACCCGTTTTGACTATGTTATGTTTAACACATCCGAGCGCAAATATATTTTATATTTTGAATATTTATATTATTACTAAGTTGTTTAAAGTAAAATTTATAATAAGAATAAAATTGTACTAAACAAAAATATTAAGCATAAAATGGTAAAAGTACTTGACAGACCAACCTCGCCTTGCCATGACGAGTCAACACTCTTGTCTAACCAATACGCATGGAAGTTAGATGACTGGAAGTGTGAGTCAATTTGGACAAGGACTGGCCTAAATTGGCAGGATCGCCTAGTTGCGTTAAGGAGCCAGTCGACTCGATTACATTGCACCTATCACTGAATCAGGCCAGGAAATAGGTATTGTGGAACTTGATGAGATCCAAGAGGAAGTTGACCACTGGAAATCGGCTATGCTTTGCCATGTATTGGGGGCCAATCCACCTTATGGTGTCATGGCTGGATTTCTGAAGAGGAAATGGGAGAAACTGAGGCTACAGAATGTCTGGCAGGTGCGCCAAGGGCTCTTCCTTGCGAGATTCGATTGTGTGGCATCTCGGGACAAGATCTTACAGACAGAGATCTTACACTTTGATAGAAAACCAGTTGTCCTAGCTCCGTGGACTGAGGACACGCAACTGAGTAAAGTTGGAGTTGATAAGGTACCACTTTGGGTGCAATTACCATAGCTCGAGAAGTATTGGGGGTCTAAAACACTTAGTAAGCTCACAAGTCTGATTGGGCAACCAATTATGACTGATGATGTTACGAGGAGGAAAGAGAGGATACACTATGCTCGAGTCCTTGTGGAAGTGGAGCTCAATAAACCACTCAAGGAATCCATACACTTCCTAAGTGAGAAGGGACAACTTCTAGAGCAAGCAGTTTCTTATGGGTGGAAGCCTATCCTTTGTACCAAATGCAAACAGTATGGTCATGGTGATGATATATGTAAAAAAGGGGTCAAGAAGGAATGGCAACCAGTCCATAAAAATGTGAATAGCAGCAACAGCTATTCCTGTTCCCAGTGGCAGGGATACTGAGCTGCTGGCTGCTGAGTCAGCCCCAAATGACCATGTCAAAACAGGGGGGATAAGAACCAGGTAGAAATGAGTGGAATCCGGAAGTCATGGGCAGATCTCGTCCAGAGAGGAAGTGAGGGGAGTAACTGTGCAAGCAATCAACCCTTCCAAGCAGAGCGGCCATTACCCTGGTCATGGATAGCTGTGCCTCATGGAATGTCAGGGAACTTAGTGGCCCTTCCAAACAGAGGGAGGTGGCTCTCTTCTGTTGTAAATATAGAATAAACATAACGTGCCTACTGGAAACCAAAATAAAGCAGGAAGCTGTGAGGGAAATAATGAATAAAGTCTTTGAAGGCTGGGAAGTGTGCCACAACTTACGTAGCCACCCTAATGGTAGAATTGTAGTGTGGAGAGGAGGACTAAATTGTAACTGATCTCTCAATCTGATCACCATATGCACTTTAAAGTTCTTAAGAACAATATCATGGTTACTTATCTCACATGTGTTTATGCTCATAATGAGAGTGGTGCCCGAGGAAAACTGCGGGAAACTTTGGTGCTGACTGGAGGGTCCTTTCGTGACCCCTGGATGGTATGGGGAGATTTCAACAACATTAGAGGTTTTGAGGATAGACTGGGTGGTTCAACTATTACTGCTGTTGAGTTTCATGACTTAATCTTTGCATTCATGACTGCCAGCTGCTGGAAATAAGAAGAAGTGGAAGTCAGTTTACTTGGTCCAATAAGCAGGGTCGCGATAAAAGAATCTGGAGCAAAATTGATTGGGCGTTTGCAAACCAGGCCTGGATATCTAAGTTCTATGACTATCAGCAGTTTTCCTGCCTGAGGGGGTTTATGATCATTCCCCTAAAGTGCACAGAAACCTAGGAAATTCTCAGACACAGAGAAGACCCTTTAAATACTTCAATATGTGGAGCATGGATCCTTCTTTTAAGTCCCTAGTAAAGGAACGCTGTCCCCTGGTTCTGCTATGAAGAGGTTATGTGGGAACCTGTCCAGACTACAAGGCCCTTTGAAGTCCTTGAAGAGAATCAAATTTGCTGATATAAGCACCAGAACTGAAGTGGTCAGGAAAAAGCTAGAGGATATCCAAATTGCCCTGCAAGCTGATCCTCTTAATCCTGAACTCTTAGCTAAGAAGGGTGAAACTAGAGCAAAATTTGGATTTTTGTATGTGGCCAATGACAAATTCTTGAGACAGAAAGCCAAAGTCAGATGGTTGAGTAGGGGAGACCAAAATACTGTATATTTTCATGCTAGAATCAAACAGCGAGCCTATTCCAACAGAATACTTTCTCTCTCTCCAACTGCTGGGGAGACAATTTCAGATCAGGGTGCAATCAAACAACATTTTTCTGAGTACTTCCAATTAGTGTTGGGCAAGGGTCTTAGTTATAAACAAGGCCTAGCTCAATTTGTAGCAACATAGGGCTATACACTGACACCGGAAGACCAACTGCAACTCATTAAACCAATTGGGAAAGCTGAAGTATGGGAGGCTCTGAAGACTATCCATGAGGAAGTGGCTCCGGGTCCAGATGGGTATGGGAGTGGGTTCTTTAAGAAGCCCTGGGACATTGTGGGGGATCAATTTACTGAAGCAATACTGGAATTTTTGACACAGGCAAGCTGTTGCCAAGAATCAATAGCACAGTTCTCTGCCTTATCCCTAAAGTGGCCTCCCCGAATATTGCTCTAGATTACAGACCTATAGCATGTTGCAACACTGTATACAAATGCATTGCCAAGCTGCTCTGTAATAGAATCAAGCCTCTACTGCCGAAGCTTATTAATGCCAACCAAAGTGCACTTGTGCAGGGGAGATCAATTGTCCACAATATACTCCTTTGCCAAGACATGATCAGATTATATAACCGCAAGAATGCCTCAGCTAGGGCCCTCATGAAAATTGATATCAGAAAAGCTTATGACACACTAGACTGGGATTTCTTAAAGGACTGGCTCTGCTTGCCCAAATTTCCCATGAAGTTTGTTAAATGGATTCTGGAATGTGTTTCCACTGTGTCCTACACAATGGATCTTTAACTGAGGCCATAGTAGAAGCCAGGTGGCTGAGACAGGGGGACCCAATCTCACCTGTCCAATTTGTGACAGCTATGGAGTACTTGACCAGAAAACCGCTTCTAGACTCAAGGGATCCAAGATTCAGATTTCATCCCAGTTGCAAACCTATCAAGCTGGTGAACCTGTGCTTTGCAGATGATCTTATGATCTTCTGTAAGGGTACTAGAGGTGCTTAACAGTGATCAAGGAAACACTAGACCACTTCCAAGATGTTTCTAGACTGGTGGCCAACCAACAGAAATCCAGTCTGTACATGGCAGGAATTCCTAGTAATGCTGCTACCCAGACTGCTCAGCTCACTGGTTTTCAGCCGGGAAAGTACCCTATGAGATACATGGGTGTGCCAATCTCCCCAGCTAAATGGAGTAGAAGTTCTTGTCAAGCTCTAGTCGAGAAGATAACTGCTAGAATTCACTGTTGGGCCACAAGGAACTTATCATATGCAGGCAGATTGTGCCTGATTAATTCTGTACTGCTGGCAACACGTGGATACTGGGGATCTATCTTTCTTCTAACTAAAGCAGTCTCGAAGGAGATTGGCAGGATCATTAGAGAGTTTCTTTGGGGGGAAAAACTCATGGCAAATGTATCAAGCTTGTAGGTTGGGATAAAGACTGTAGTCCAAAAAGTAAAAGTGGTCTGAACTTGAGGGATTGTGTGACTTGGAACATTTCTCTTGAGGGCAAGCAACTTTGGGATATTACAATGGAAGTAGACTCCTTATGAATTAAGTGATCAATGTGATTTACTTAAAAGGTTCATCATTCTGGATTTCAGCCGTGCTGTGGACTCGAGTTGGCATTGGAGAAAGTTAAATAGCCTGAAGGAAAGATTTAGGCTGGACTATGAGGGCAGTAGGTGGATGCATGCCATGGATGGGAAATACTCAGTGCAATCTGGGTATGTCTGGCTCAAAGGAGAACTCTTCGTTTTCCCTTATAGCAATGCTATTTGGATTTGGATTAATCTACATAAGCAGTCCTTCCTTCTCTGGTTGATTTTGCAGAGAAGAATTCTTACAGTTGACAGGCTGCTTGCCTGGGGTTTGGCCATAGAAAACATGTTCTTTAGTCACCAAGTATTGGGTAGGCTAAATGAATGGCTGAATATTGAATGGTTGCTCCAGACTTTTGAGGAGCTTTGCTGTTGGATGGAAAACATGGGTAGGAAAAGAAGTGCCCCGCATTGTATAACGGTGGCATGCTATGCTTCTATGCTGTACCATATCTTGTGTGAAAGGAACAGGAGAGTACACGGCTTGGGGGCCAAGGAGGTGAATCAGATCAGTCTTATCATTAATCAAGAAATGAATGGAGACTTCACTCCGTTGGACGTCCAAAGAAATTTGCTAGTTCAGTGTTGTTTAGAAGTGTTTGTTTCTCCCCTGCGGCTTAAGTCATTCATGTAGTGGGGATTCTGATGTAAATATGTATACTGCCTGTGGTAAATGGAACATTCCTTCTACCAAAAAAAAATGACTAGAAGTATTTTCAATTTGTCCCTTCTATTTTAACTTCATAATTATTTTATAATTAATATACTTTAGTACTTTTGCACACCCATACATGCATACTATTTATTATGTATATTAATTATAAAATAATAATTTAATAGAAGGATAAAATTGGAAATGAATGTTATGTATTGTGTGTTTTTTTTTCTATTGGCTTTTATAAACTGTCCGTTTTGATTCAATTTTAGCCTGTCAATTTTTTAAAAATTATATCATGAAATTTGAAACCACCCTAAAATATTTATTGACCTACGTTCTAAAAATTGTCGCATGAAAAATAATACTTCCGCAATTTGATTTATTTAAAATGAAATAAAGAATTAAATTAGTAAAGCTACCCACTAATTTTATATAGCACACACGCATCGGAATGTTCTCCTCTCCCATTACTAGTATTACTAGTAACCGGGCCACACTCGTTGCGTGTGCAATCAAACTTGAATATAACCAAAAACCAAATTAACAAAGACACGCAACTTGAAATGAAGCATATTTCTTGAAATGAAGAATAACGTTATTATCTATGACTTGAAACAATATGAAAGTTACATACAATTATAGAACTGAAGAATTTGAAGACAAAAGAACTTCTCTATAGACCACATTTCTTGTGCATACACCAGATCGCCTAACCTGCTTATCGTTTTTTACTAAAACCTTTGTCGTTTCTTTTGAAGTGCCTCTGGATAATGCAACATACAGTTGTACATGACTAAATACAGGTTCTCTTAAAACGATTCCAACATTTGGAATCGTGTGACCTTGAGCTTTGTTTATTGTAAGTGCAAAGCTCAGTCTTATAGGAAATTGTGCACGCGTCATAATAAATGGTTGATAGGGGTGACATTCAGCCCAGCATTCCTCTTTACTCGGACACCTGAAGATAGTGACTTTCAGGACATAAGGCCAGATGGGCGGTACACTAGGGGACCTGTGACCCTGTACGGAAAAAGTAAGGTGGGTCCCAGCAGCAAAGCAACTTGAACGGGAAACTTTGGATAGGGTCGACCAAGGAACACGTGGCATTCTCGGAGTGGTCGACATTGTGAACAGGAAAGAGGCGTGCCAGTCTGACAACAGTACGACCGCAGGTGCTGTCTCTCCTAGGTTGTACCAGACGTCGCTATCAAGTGGTCCCGGAAGTGTGCCAGCTAGGAAAGCAAAGGGAATTTGGGTATATGGGAACAGAAAGAGACGAGATCAAACGGAGATTGAACACAACACACAAGACACTTAGATATTGGACGGTATTCATCTTCTTCGTGTTCATCATGAAAAAAGCACTGTGATGAGCGAAGTAAGGTCGAGTGTGTAAATCCCGACTGTCAATAGTAAGCACTATTTCCGGCGGCCCGTGGACGTAGGACATCTGTCCGAACCACGTAAAATCCTTGTCTCTTGCATTTTCCTTCTTCTTTAGTACTAAAATCAAACCCTAAAACACATCAAGAAATCAAGGCCCGGTCCGTTTCACCCATCACCGTCTTTCCCGAACCAAATATCGTTGATCGGGGTCATACCCGCATCAATGGTAGTCCGGAGTTCTCTTCAGTCTTCACAGGAATTCGATGTAAAAAATATCGAGTACCCTTAAATGGACCAGTCATTATCTCTGAATCGATGAAATTGTAACAAAGATTACGACATATAAGTCGTGTGCCATTGCATAGTCCAAGTTCGGGTGCGACATTCCTAAGGAGCATAATAGGTTAACCCTTTTTAAAGATAAGTCGATGAGGTGGCTAACCCCTTGGCCGTAGCGAGTTGAGAAACTCAACATTGTAAAGGTTATGAGTATCATCCTAGACCGAATCCCATGACGTGTATAGGTTTTCCTCTCCAGGAAAAAATCCCATAAGAATTTCATTGATCTTATCAACATCTAAATTCTTCGGTGTAATAATGGCTCTGCCTACCATATAACTCATGTCATCTGTATGATCAGACATATTCAGAAAAATAGCATCAATCAACTGATAGAAAAATATTAGTGACCTGCAAATTATTTAATACTCCTTGTCTAACATAATCCTCAACCATGTATTGCCAATATTCCTCCCATAGTCGTCGAACTCCAGCTGGCTGACAGAATATCTCCTTAATGAACACGGCATGTATATGTTGCTCGCTTCATCCAAACATTTACGAACATAATCATCTTCATGAAGAATTCCACACCTTTGTGCACCTTCTTCGAATGATGAAAACGTTACACCGTTAACTGTCATTAAATCTTCAAAAGATTTCGGTCCTCTAACATGATTTAGAAGACGAATGTAAAACTTTTCACCAGATGCTGGCGACACTGTATATATTCTTCCTATAACTTTATGGGTCTTGCTACGTTGTACCCATTTCTTCTGAGAGTGTATCCATCTTAAGTGCTCTGAAAACTCGACATATTAATATTTTCCCGTCAAAGAAGGAGAACAGTTCATCCGGAAGAATTCAGTTAGCATCGTTTTGGAGTTATCCTCATTGCTTAATACATCTTGACTCTTTGTTGACCATTGAAACAGATTAACTGCTGATTTTGTAAATGTATCTGCAATCTTATGGCCGAGGGATATATTCTACTCAGGATAAACTGAAATATACACCAGAATGCTTCTGGAGAACAAATTCACCGTCAATAAAATGTTGTATTTCATCGTTATTATTTGGACCACGCAATTGTAGGGCTGCTCTATCTGGACCTTTGTGGACGTACTTGTAAATATATTTGACTCCTTCACAAACTTCAACATTGATATGACAATCATACTTGAGAAGAAGCCATGGATTGTAAGGAACAATCCAGCCATTATCAACCATCACGCGACTATTACTATGTAAGGAAAAGAGGTACCTGGTCATCTCCCGTACAAAGGATACGAATCGTTTCCTGGAGAAGCACCTGATGCAAATGGCTTTGGAAATTTCTTTTTACATAACCTTCTTCCATGCAAGGACACTGGGGATTATAACTACCACAATGTGAATCATATGCTTCATAACAATGTCGAACAACGCAGGTTCATCTTCTTTCGAAGGAATTTCTGCACGTACGACTTTACCAAAATCATCTGGATTTCGCAACTTGTCATTGTTGTCAAAAATGACAATCATGTGCGCGTGTGAATAAGCGATAACTCTTCCAAGAACACCCTTATCAATTATGTCTTTCTTCAACTCCTCGAACTTTGAATAAAATACTCTTGTTATTAAATCTGGACGATCTTGAGGGGTTTGTCCTCTTCGAAGATGTTGCTTTATCTCTATCCAATTTGGTTGCAGGTAATTGTAATCATAAGGTCCGGTTTTCCATATCTTTGCACCAAAGCCATTGCATCTTGATATCTTTGATGCATATCACATGGGTTTCCAGTGAAGGTTGATGGTAGAATTACTCTATGTCCAACATTGCCTTTACCAAAGACGGTTTTTCTTAGAAGTCACTCAAGTAATTAAAAGAAATTATATGTACATAATTTTTATGTATACCTGCATTATCTTCTCCATTGTGTAAGCAATCCTCAAGTCCTTGGTAAATTTCTGCACGAATATTATGTTGGTTTTGGCGAACCCATCTAAGCTTTTGGTTTTGAATCTTTATGTAGTTGTCTACTACGTATTGTTGAAGCAAACGTCCTCCACGTTATATAAGAGCCTCATCATTGTCTCTTATCTGCATGGTTAATTCATGAAAAGTTAAAGTAATATTTACCAACAGTAACATATATTTTCATATAAAATTCGGTAAGTGGAAAGTACCTGAAAAATAATATGCGTAAAATTCTCGACATGTGATGCGGTTTCCATCAAGAGTTTTACAATTTACATCCCAACCGCACGTACCATAAGGTAGAAGTAGGGGATACTGCATTGGATCGCAGTAGCCGACAATGTCTTGAATATTTCTGAGAGAACCATCTGCAGATTGAATTATAATATCCGTGCCGTTCAAGTTTTCAATTTCATCATCGTCACCACTGCAACCTGAGACGTTGTCAAACGACAATATTGTCGACAGTTGTGGCGCCTGTTGCTTTATTATAAGTCTGCATTGAGGTAAATCCTGACGTTGACCGAGTTATCGAAAAACACGCACAGAAGGATTGAAAGTGTCCAACATCCGTTGTAGCTTGTGTAACGACCTAACTTCTTAACTACGTATATTGGCGGGTTTACGCAGCGTGAGCAGCGAAAAGCCCGTTTAATAAAAACTTTTTAAAACATAATAATAACATGTACTGGGCCGAAGTGTAACAATATGAAACATGAATGAAAATACTCCACAGATCGCGTTCCATGTACTGCCCCGCACTCAAAAGACCGTGGAGTCACCGCCATCAGCCGCCTCACTTACATACGTAAATCCTGAGCTTTGCCCAGTAGATGAAAACATGCAATGCAAATGCTCTCATACCCCAATCTCGACATAACTCACAAAATACACGCTCGACTCTTTTCTCATATCTCATTTCATCACATCACATCACATCAGGGCCCGATGCTTAGGAACTAAAGGTAACACGCGCGCGCAGGGGTCCGTAGCTCGGGAGGCCCCACTCCCCACAAGGGGTCAGTAGCTCGGGAGGCCCCACTCCCTCCATATTAAGTGTGCCTTAGTCCTAACCTCACTCATACAACTCATCTACCATTTCTCATTCATAAACTATCTCTCACTTCTCCGTACAATACTCTCATGACTCCGCACTCCCCTCGTAACACGTGTATGCAAATGCCGTGCAAATAAAAATGCAACATATAACATATCCTTTGCACATTTCTATATTACATATCGGCCCGAGGTATCAGCTCGGCCCGATTCCAAGAATCAACACTCAACAAATAATTCGGGCCCAAAGCCCGCGTTCCGATTTTTAATCGGCCCGAAACCGTAACCACCGAACTCCCTCTCGATCTTATACTAAAAGTTCTACGTTTAGTTCTTTCTACCTTACGACTCTGACTTCACCCCAACTCCAGTTTTAGTTTAAGTTCCAAAAATATTTTAGAAATTATCAATCTTTGCAAATTTAAAAAAATATTTTAAGCTCTATATCAAATTTCGAGAAATTAGAATTTTTGCTCCGAAACCTTTGAAAATTTACAATTAACCCCAGCCGAATATTTTTAAAAATTATTTATTTTTAATCCGTGATTTTCAAAAATTCAATTTTTAATTCCCAACCATTTTTTTTATAGATTATTTATTTAAGCCCCAAAAATTTCTAATTATTATTTTTTTTACCCCAACCAAATTTAATGATTATTTATTTATACTCAATAGTCTTTTTTTTTTAAAATTTATTCTTTGACACCAACCGAGTTTCTTAAATATTTCTTTAGAATAGGAATTTATTAAAGATTTGCATTTAGCTCCATTCGAAAATTTTACAATTACTTAATCCCGAAAAGATTTTAAAGAAACTTCATAAAGACTTCTGATAATTGTAATTGTAAAGAAACTCCATAAAAACTTCCGGAGGTTCTAAAACTCCATAAAAACTCCATAAAGACTTCATAAAAACTTCATAAAGACTTCATAAAAACTTCATAAAGGTTTATGAACTCCATAAAAACTCCATAAAGACTTCATAAAAACTTCATAAAGACTTCATAAAGAAATTTCCGGAGGTTCTGATAATTTACAAAAAGGTCCCTAGTGGATTGCTTAATATTTATCAAGTATCTCAAAACTTCTGAAAATTGCAATGAAGTCCTTAGCCGAGATTTAAGTATTTATTTAATCCTCCGAAAATTCTGAAAATTGTATTTTTAACCCCTACTAAACTTTAATCCATTTATTTAAAACTCAAAAGTTACTGAAATTTTCATTTTTACCTTAGTCGAAATCTAACATGCTTAAAGAGTACCCAAAACTTTCGACAAATTCTAATTTGATCCTAGCCGGAATTTAATATATTTATATAGTTCCCAAAACTTCTGAAAATTTACAATTTAACCTTAGCTGAAATTTTAGTATAATCAATAAATTAGCTGTAGAATACTATTTGTAATTGTGCTTGATTTCATTAGTTGTCCTTGTAATTAGGGGCGTTTTGTATAGAGTCCTTAGATTAGGACTAGTTTGATATTTATACCAGGTTTGTTTGGTATAAATACATGTAAATCAATTGAGATGAATAGAGAAAGTTTTTAGAATTGATCCGAAAGGCTTGCAATTCGATTTCTAGAGAGAGAAACAACAGTAACTTTCTCACTCTACTCGAATTCTCTCTCTTGTTCTTCATTTGAGTTTTTCGATCGAATTCAATTGCTTATCATAACGATCGAATTACTATGAATTCTAGCCTAGGATCGTAGAGTGGTTAATCGAAGGACCTAACAATTGGTATCAGAGCAGATTCGTTCTGTTTTGAATCGTAAATTGTTAGAATTGGATCGAAAATCATTTTCTGGATACTGTTCATCGAAGAACAATTTGGCGCGAAAACCTTTTTCGATCCAATAGCTTCATTCTGTGCTTAATTGACTTGAATTTGGTGTTTCTGTGCTTGTTTAAGTATTAGATCATCATTGCTATCAGTTCTGTAGCAGTTTAAACTTCAATTTTTAGGATTGAATTGCTTCTGCGTGTTACAGTTTGCGAAGAACATGAAGAACACGTTCTGATTTTGATCAAATTCGATATATTTTGCTTCATAACGTGTTTAATTGCTTGTCGTGCGTGATTAGTACTTGATTGCGAGCAATTCCTTAAACTTCACTATCTGATTCTTTGTTTTTGCTCGAACTTGTGATTAATCGTATTCTGTTAATTTTTCTCGATTGCTCAAATTTTTCTCGCTAAGTTTCTCGATGGATAAACTTAGCGCGAGAATTTTTCTCGGTCAGAATACGAAGTCAGTACTGGAATCGTCATCAGCAGAAACGATTTTAGTTAATATTTCTCGAGCATTATACAGCGAAAATCTTTTTCGAGAGAGACTTATTTTGACTTGGCATGCGTAAAAACTTTCACAAAACTTTTCAGTCAAACCTTTTGACGTTTGACCAGGCGAAAATCATTTACACGCGAGAAATCCTTCTAGTCAACAGATTTATTTTGACTTGTCGAGAAACTTACTAACGTACTGTTTCTTTACGATCGAAGTAAATTCACGATCAAGAAATTTTTTTCGACCGAATGATTTTGAGCAATTTATCTCGCTCGAAAAATATCACGCTGACAAAATTTCTCGCACGAGAACAGTACCAAGTACATTCTATCTCGACGGAATTAATTTCGATCAAACTTTAAAGATTGAATCGAAAATAATTCTCGATCTAATTTTCGAATCAAACGCTACTAACGAATTTCTTCAATTGTGAAGCACATTACATCATCTTCAACCGTCAAAACAATTAACGAAGATCCTTCAACAACTCGACTACAATACAAACATGGACGCATACTCACTCGGAAATGATAACCGTCCGCCGATCTTGCAAAGAGGCGAATACACAGTGTGGAGAAACCGCTTTCTGAATTTCATCGCTCTAAAGGATCAAGCCGAAAATCTACTGAAGTCCCTTGAAGAGGGACCGGCACAGTTCTGGGTTCATGTACCCGGGGACGAAACAGCTACTCCAGCAATTCCAGCTTCTAGGCGACTAAAGGAGCCTAGAGAATACTCTCTGGAGGAAAGAGCTCGAGCTAAGGCTGATCTAGTAGCCATGAATACCCTTATGCAGGGCATCCCCAACGATATATACAGACAAATCGACAGCCTTACATCGGCCAAAGGGATGTGGGATGAGTTGCATAGGATGATGCAAAGGACGGAAGTTGGTATAAAGGCCAAGAGCGAACATTCTCACCGCTTACGACTCATTCAAAGCAAAGCCGGAGGAGAATCTAAACGAGATCTACCAACGATACCTCACTCTTCTCAATGAGATGAGGAAGATAGAAATAACGAAGACAAACATGGAGACAAACATAAGATTTCTATCTTCTCTGCCCACGGAATGGAAGAAAATATCCACTCAAATACGACAAAACAAAGATCTAGAGGAGTTGGATGTCCATGCCGTGTTCGACAATCTCGCCCAGCATGAGGAGGATATCCGCGAGATCACCAAAGAGCAGTAAGGCCAACAAACCGATGACACGGTTGCCTTAGTCTCGGAGAAGAGGAGCACAAGATCAAGAAAGGATAAGATCGTTAGGCCACCTTCATCATCAGAGCCGGAAGAGGAATCGGACTCTGACATCGAGCCGAACATAAAAGCCCTTGGAAAACAGCTAGCTCTCATTGGACAAATGATGAGCAAGAAGTACTTCAAGAAGAAGCCTTCAACCTCAGCCAATAGACTTCGGACTACAAGCTCCAAGAACAAAGAACGTGCTCCGGAGAGTTCCGAGGTCAAGAATCCCAAAGAGACTAATAAATGTTTTAACTGTGGCAAAGCAGGTCACTTCGCCAGAGAGTGCACTCTCCCGAAGAAAAGAGATGCAAACTACCACTCCAGGAAGCTTCAATTGGCAAAACAGAAAGAAGCTGGAGTAGCTCTCATGGCCGAACAGGACCAATGGCTCGAGGACACGTCGAGCTCCGAAAAAGAGAACTTAGCCCTTATGGCCCGTCTCGACAACGAATTGGGTGCCGAAACATCCACTCGTACGGACGACGACAACTCATCCACGTCTTCAAATGAGGTAGTCACTCCTTCCACATTATTGACCATGTTAGAATCATATCAAAAGCAATATGCTAACATGAAACGTGAGCAGGAAAGTATAAAGGAAGTAGAGAACGAACTTGAGAGAGCTCAGGAGAAGATAGATAGTCTCGAACAAGAACTTAGGAGCTCTAGTGCAAAAATAGATGAACTTATTAAGAGCCTACAGTCTAGAGAGACTAGTCAACCTCAACCAGGACAACAGAGTGAAAAGATTAAGGAATTAGAAGATAGGCTAGCAAATAACTACAATTGCTTGGTTAGAAATCTCAACGAGAAAGCCATTTTAAATTGTAGGATAACCGAAGCTACCTCTAAGATCACTAACTTAGAAGCTCAATTAGAAACATCGAATGCTAAGATTAGTGAGCTTAGTAAGTATTTCGATGCCTGTCAAGCCGCGAAACTAACCGTGGAAAACAATTATGCTCTCCTAGGTAAGGAACGCAATAAACTATATGCCAAAGTAAAGAAATTAGATGATATAGTTACGCGGGGACAATCCCAACAGACGACATTTTTGAACAAGCCCAAGGATATAGAGTTCTATAATCCTATAGAAGGCATAGGTTTCACTAACCCTTGTGTTTTACAAAAGAAAGAAATATATGATGTTAAACACATGCGCTTAAGAATAACCTCTCTCAGAAATTTTACTGAATCGTCTTATGAAAATACTTTCGATTCATCCATTAGACAAGGTCCACGTGGTCCAGAAATCCCCTTTGACTACACAGAACTAAATGAAAGGGACAAAAATAGGAAAGAAACTCTAACACCTGTCTGCAATTTAGTGCAAATTCTACCTCCTGATTCTCGAACACACCACGAGGAAGTTAAAACCATTAATTATAAAAATTCTCTCTACAAACCCCCTATCATAAAACAGATAGAGGAGTCACAGGCAAAGTTAGAAAAAGAACGAGAGAATTTCGAAGCTGAAAAGAAAAAATTCTTTAAGGAGATGGAAAATCTCAAGGCTTCCTCGTCCTTCCGAACTACCTCTCATGCTATTACAAAAAGCGTGAAAAATGAAAAATCGCCTTTGAAAGATAAATATTGTAACATAATTCTGTTAAAAGTGCTATGACTAATTTCACTTTACCTACGTCTACAGGGAGCGTAGCGTCAGCACTAAAAACAAAGGCGAGAGTGTCTAGCACTAAGATAAAGAAGGAGCCATTAGATTTAAATGTTTCTGAGCATGCTACTCCTTCTGTTACAATAAATGACATTCGTAGAAATAAAAGAGCTATTTCCACTTTTGAGATAGTTGCTTCTACTTATTCACTTCAGCCGATCACTTTTAGAAGCACCAACTTCGAAATAGGCTCTACGTCAAAAATAATCATTCTGAAACAAATGCCATTAGGAAGACACGTAGGAAACAAGATCCATCCATAAAGAAAGCTTATGGCGCCGTACATGAATGTACTCACCTAAGTATCCCGTAGAAATTAAATCCCCCAAGCACCTTAGAAGACTATCACTAGAAAAGATCTTTTCCTCAGTCAAACCCTCCAAAGCATTTGTACGTGCTGAAATTAACTTTCCCTGTAAGTTTCAACCCAAATGGGTTCCTAAATCTCCGCCTAGGACGACAAAAGCCAAAAGAGCCAAGTCTCCTATAGAGGTAAAACCCAAACCCTTTTTTTCAAAAGTGCAATGGGTTATTAAGACTCTTCCAAAAATAGATTTAGGAGTCATATCTGAACCCAAAACTAAATCTGCTAATCCGAGAGGACCCATGTTTAAGTGGGTACCTAAGCTCTCTAATTGTTTTTGCAGATCCATCATGTGTGGTACCTCGACTCTGCTTGCTCCACACACATGACTAGTGGTCAAGACCGACCAAACGGCAAAGTCAGATTTGGGAACAACGATTCAGCCCCGATTCTAGGACTTGGGGATATCACTCTGAAAAATCTGACCATCAAAGATGTCTCGTACGTCGAAGGACTCCGCCATAACTTGTTCAATAGGCCAATTATGTGACAAAGGCTTCCAGGTGGTCTTCCATGCTGACCGGTGTTGAATTTTGGATAGTCAGGACACAGAACTCCTTCAAGGACTTTGGATATCCAATCTTTACACGATCAACCTGACATCTGTGCGGCCTTCGACAGCTGTATGCCTCATTTCTCAGACTAATTTATACAGGAATAGCTTATGGCATCAACGACTGTCTCATCTGAATATGAAAGCTCTTCAACATCTTTCTATGAAAAAGTTGGTTCACGGTCTTCCAACTATACAACTACAAAGGGAGCATCACTGTTCGGCATGTCAATTAGGAAAAATGAAGCGAGCATCTCATCACGTCAAGCAAATTGCGTCTACTTATCGACCATTGGAACTAATTCACATGGATCTCTGTGGTCCAATGCAGACTCAGAGTATCAATGGAAAAAGTATGTCCTAGTGATTGTGGATGACTATTCTCGCTACACGTGGACTAAGTTCCTCCGAACGAAAGATGGGACTGGTGACTTGATCATCAATTTTGTGAACACAACTCAAAATCTGCTGCAACAGACTATTCAAGTTGTTCGAACAGACAACGGCACTGAGTTCAAGAACAATCACCTCAGTGAGTTTTATCAGAAACTTGGAATAAGTCAACACGCCAAAACACCTCAACAAAACGGGGTCGTTGAAAGGAAGAATCGAACACTAGTGGAAGCCGCTCGTACAATGCTGATCCAATCGGGACTTCCACACTTTCTATGGGTTGAAGCAGTTAATACCGCTTGTTTTATTCAAAATAGGACGGTGGTTCACAAACAGTTCAACAAGACTCCGTATGAGATTGTGAATAATAGAGTGCCCAACATCTCTTTCCTTAAAGTCTTCGGGTGCAAGTGCTTTGTGGCGAACGACCGAGAGCAACGTGCAAAGTTTGACCCTAAAGCATTCGAAGCTACATTTGTCGGGTATTTTTCAACATCAAAAGCATACCGAGTATACATCAAGTCCAACCGAACTATTAAGGAAAGCTATAATGTCACTTTCCACGAAGTGGCAGATATGGATTCTGGTCAATTCAGTCCAGGACCTGTGCCTAACCCGTTGGCTTCTGAAGACAACATTTCAGAACCCGTAATCACTGGTGTGTTGGCACAAAACCAACAGAAGATGGCAACAACTTCAGGATCAGTGTCAGACGAAGCAACGAGACTTGCAAATAGACGACTTGGATTCTCTCTTCGAACCGGTATATCGGTCATACACGCCTACACCAACAATGAATTATCTACCAAACGAGACCGACGTACCAAGTTCATCTCACACCTCTACCCCACCCGATTCAGAATTGCCACAGAACACCGAAGAACCTACAGTGGTCATCGAGGAAGTATTATCTGAGACGATCAATCCAAGTGCAGTATTGGAAATTCCTCAGACAAATGATCAATCTGAGACTATAGGCAATCTAGATCCACAGATGGCTGACGCATCGACTTCAGCCTTGCCTCATGAGCACAAGTGGACAGAGAGGCCACTCGGTTGATCAGATAATTGGCAATCCCTCGATTGGTGTGAGGACACGTCGTCAACACAGTCTTTTCAGTTGCTTCTTGAGCCAAAACGAGCCTACCAAAGTAGCAGACGCACTTCGAGACCCGGATTGGACAATTGCAATGCAAGAGGAAATCAATCAATTCGAACGTCTTCAAGTGTAGACCTTGGTACCTCGTCCACATGGGAAACACAGTGGTCGGAACTAAATGGGTTTTCAAGAATAAGAAAAATGAAGATGGTGAAGTGATCCGGAACAAAGCAAGGCTAGTTGCTAGGTGATACAATCAGCAGGAAGGCATCGACTACGACGAGACTTATGCTCCTGTTGCTCGTATCGAAGCTATCCGCCTCCTGCTGGCCTATGTGGCTCGCAAAGACTTCAAAGTCTATCAGATGGATGTTAAAACCGCCTTTCTCAACGGCGTGTTAAAAGAAGAAGTCTACGTCGCTCAGCGGAAGGTTTCGTTGATCAAGAACATCCCGATCATGTCTATCGCTTGGACAAAGCTCTCTATGGACTAAAGCAAGCCCCACGTGCTTGGTACGATGTCCTGAGTGATTTCCTCGTGAAGTCTGGGTTCATACGAGGAACGATAGACACAACCCTCTTCATTAAATGGCATGACAAAGATCTGATGGTCGTTCAAGTATACGTCGACGACATCATCTTCGGATCAACAAATCCTCGGCTCTGCAAGAAGTTTGGAGATCTCATGAAGAGCAAATTCGAGATGAGTCACATGGGAGAGATGCAATTTTTCTTAGGACTCCAAGTCAGGCAGCTCAATGATGGAATTTTCATCAGTCAGACAAAATACATCAAGGATATTCTGAAGAAATTTCATCAAGACCAGAGCAAGACTCTCAGCACTCCTATGTCACCAAGCTGCAAGTTGGATGCCGATCCCTCTGGCAAGTCGGTCGACATCACACTGTATCGCAGTATCATTGGATCTCTTCTCTACCTTACTTCGAGCCGGCCGGACATCATGTTCGCCACGTGCTTGTGTGCCCGTTTTCAAGCCGATCCCAAAGAATCCTATATGCTCGCGGTCAAAAGAATTTTACGCTACCTTAAGGGCACCTCTACCCTTGGCCTATGGTATCCAAAAGGTACGAATTTTAAACTCATCGGCTACACTGACGCTGACTATGCAGGTTGCCGAATGGACAGGAAAAGCACGTCCGGTGGCGCTCAATTTTTAGGCAAAAAGCTGGTTTGCTGGTCATCCAAAAAGCAGAACTGTGTGTCAACTTCGACGGTCGAAGCAGAATATGTAGCTGCCGCCAGCTGTTGCTCACAGATGCTGTGGATACGGACACAGCTTCGCGACTATGGGTACAATCTAAATAATATACCCATATATAGTGATAGTCAGAGTGCAATCGCCATTACTTGCAATCCTGTTCATCATTCACGCACAAAACACATAGACATTAGATATCATTTTATCAAAGATCACGTAGAAAAAGACACGATAGAGATGTACTTTGTAAACACGGAGTTTCAGCTAGCCGACATTTTCACCAAGGCATTGGATGAGAAACGATTTCAATTCCTTGTCGGAAAATTAGGCATGTTGAATCTTCCGTAATATGTGCATTACCTGATCTTCTGTGCTATCACATGCTCCATTCTATGCGTTTTCTATGCTTATTTGTTCTTATCTTGCGTGATAAAAATAAATATAAATATAATAATAATATATATATTTCTATGTATAATATAAAGGGGTATGACGAAATCCCTTTAGGATGTTTTGATCTAAAGTCAACTAGAATTTTACTTCGACGTGCGATTGATTTAATTGCTATATTTTGTCAGTCTAAGTCGCATTCTTGTGTCTAAAGGTCACTAGGTTGCTCCACTAGACACAAAGCCACTATAAATGTGAGGATTCAAGCCTTGTTCTATTTTTATTTCTTCGGATCTTTTTCTCGAGTGAGTCACACATCATTTGCTTGTCTTAACCAGTGACACTTGGCTTCATACTCATCTTGCGTTAGATCGTTAGGAAAATGATAAGGGCGTTTAGGATATTCCTCATTCGGCCTTATATTAATTTCCCCACGTTAGCCCTTAGTCATCAACTTTGAGCCTTCTTCGATGTCCTTTTCTTCATTTGAAACCCATCTCAGCCTTCAACTGAACTCTATACTCTTCGAATGGTTGTTCAAACGAGAAAAGGAGGGGGAGATAACGAAAGAAAAACTAAGATGATGACAAAAGAAGGCATTGCTCAATGCGCAACAAACAGACCAAAGGAACCGGCCTTCTGACTACCTTGTAGAAAGTGGCATGGATCTTGCTGTGAACTTCTCCAACGATAATCTCGTACGCTCGTCAGAACGGCTGGAAGAGGAGCACCACGAAGTGAACTTCTCCAACGATAATCCGGTCTTATATCAGGAAACGAGAAGAGGAGTGCAGCCTCGGGTACGAATTCCATAACCGTGAACTTCTCCAAATAGATAATCTCTGAGACCACTCTAGGGATTAAGAGAAGAGGAGTACGGTATCGGCCCGAGAACAAACAAGAAGAACTTCGCCTACGATAATCTCCTAGAGCCTCATGGAGAAGCGGAGCTTCAGCTTGAGCATAACATAAAAAGGGATAGTTCTTAAAAGAAAAAGAGGGAGAAAAGATTGAAAAGAAGAAAGACGCCGAAAAAAAAGGAGACGGACGTAGGATTGGAAGACGGTGAAGAGATAAGCTCATTTTCCTTTAAATTCCTTCCGTTCTAAGTCCTAGCCAAATTATAACCCTTACAACTCTTTGATTCCACATAGACGGTCTCTCGCTTAGGTGAAATGATTAAAAATGCCTCGATCACAGGTAAACTGACATAAAATTCCTTGTGTTGACTTGAGTGATAAAATTATAAAAATCCCAAGATAGCTAAATTGAGAGCAAGAGCGAACCTGGTGAGAGTTGTCGACATGGACCAGTCTATGAACTTAGAACTTTAGTTTGACGACATGACTTGACGGCATTTTCTTCTTTCAAATGTCTCGTAAAATTTTAGTCGTGACGATTGATCGAAGGAAAATAATCTGACCTCATACCATAAAAAAAATTAAAAATATATATATATGTATATATATATATACATATATATACTAAGAAATAAATAACAAATAAAAATTTCGCACATTTTGACATGAAATATTATGTTTCATATGCGTTGAATTGAATAAATGCGAATTTCTTTAGTGTATCGCACATTCTAAATGCAATTTTAGATTGCATTGGTGTTGAAATGTTTAAATACGATAAATTTTTCATTGCTTCTACCTTCACACAATATTTTAAAGTACATGTTTTCGGGGACCATGTATACATGCTTACTTGGTAAATTTGTGTGCTCGTGACTGAAATTGATTTCATATGCTTGCATAATTAGTCAATTCTTGTGCATCATTTGAGGGGGAGCAAATATAAGACTTGTAGATTAGCTCCAAATATTTTTGACGTTTTTCTCTGAGAATTTCAGATCTTTCAAAATTAAGGAGCGAGACATCGACACTACAAAGAGAGGAGCACACAAGACCAAACATTTCAAAGATAAAATTGCCAAAAATAATTGTTGATTAACTCCATTATTACTAACGCTTATCTCTAAGTGGTACAGATTTTAAATTTCTGCCAGGGGAGCTAGACGTTATTACACAGAAAATTCAAGGAGTTAATTGCATTTATTTTAATTACTAAGGGGGAGTCTTACAAAAGGTTTTATTTTGAAATAGGGGTCAATCTGAAAATTTTAGAAGTACTTACTATCGAGAAACTAGATAGAAGACTTAATTCACGATCATAAGTTTCTCGATCGTAAATAGTGTTGGAAACAATTTTGATTGGCCGCGATAATTTGCGATCGGAAAATTTGAATTGAGAGGAAATTTTCAAATCAAAAATTTCTCGAGCGCAAATAGTAATGGGCCTGATCCATTTAATCGCAACACGTCCAATCGCAAACCCAACATTGACTTAATGATAGTTAATAAAAGTTTAACTTTAGTCAGTCGAAAAACGTTTTCTCACGCAACCCTAATCGCAAAACTCTCTCTAGCGAAAAACTTTCACAGACAGTTCAAAACTGCTCAAAAATCTTTCGATTTTCAACACGAAATTGTCTGTGTAAGGTAGAAATGAGAATCTGTTGCTATTTGCGTATGATTTAACTTCGATAGCATCTGCATTTTGTTGTTTTTCGCATGATTTATATTAGTTTCTCGATTGTTCTTCAAAACTGAGAAAATCGTATACTATTTCATAGTGTTTTAGGCTTGAGTTTGAACTTTATCTGAGTTTAATGCCTGCACTTAAGATAGTTCGATTTCTCTATGAATCTGGTAGAATGGATCATCGGAAAATCTGCATCCTCGACTGTAATATGACTTTTTGATGAAACTGGGTATTTGAATGTTTAAAGCCATCGAAGAACTTTGTCGATCGCAAACAGTCTTAATTGGATTCCGATTTAATTGAGATACTGTTTATGTCGAATTAGTTTCTCGATCGGTAAAATTCTGATTTAGTCGCTAAGATAGAAGATTTTGACTGGAAATTTTTTAACATCGAGAAATCTAATTAGAATTTTTGTGAGCGAAAAACTTAGGCACTGATTAGACAATTTAGATACAAATTTTATCGAGCGTAAAATTTACTATCGCAAAATAGAAATTTTCGATTCAATTTCAATTTGATCGCAAAAATTTAGCAGCGAGGAATTAACTTTTCAACACGTAATTTTTCGATCGCAAAATTCGCCGCTTGGGATCTAATTGATTGGAAAATTTCTCGACTATTGACTTAGTCTTTCGTTGACTAATTTCTCGATAAAATTATATCGCAGCGAAAGTTATTTTACTTACAATCGAAAATCACATTCCGCTCGACAAATTTCAAATCGAAAAAATTTATTCAATCGAGGAAAATTTCTCGATAGTAAATTTACCTGAGAAATAATTTCTCGATCGTAAATTTACACGGAATTTTCTCGATCGTAAAATAGACCGACTACAGTCTCGATTTCAACTTCAATACTTAGAAAATTTTACTAAGTCTTTTACTCTGTAGCGGACCTTTGCGAATAAAATTTTCTCGATCGAAAAATCAAACTGAGTCATTACAATTGAAATTAATGCATAGGAAATCATTTTCAAAATCAATTTTATCGAGCGAAAATTTTCTCGGCATGAACAGTGTCCTTTTCCACGATTCAACACTTAGAAAAATTTCGAACTATTTTTCACGCGATTTATACTTCATTCGAAATTACATTGATGCCATTACGATTTTTCAAAATTGAGCATATACTATGCATTCGATATGATTTCAATTCAAAATTCATCGAACATGCTATTACTTGCGATATTACTATAGTTTGATGAAATTTATTCATACTTCGACTGAAAATAAAATTGAACTAATAAACTTTTATATATCTTATTTTTCAGATGGATCGATATCCAAGATATAATCATATATACGACCACAACCTGTATCTGAAGGTCCAGGATATAAATTTTCAGCTCGATCTGAGCACCTTTCGATGCCCGGAGGAGATTATTGTCTTTATCCTGAGAGGTCACCCCATCTGGCATGCGTTAACGGCCACCGCATCAGTGCCGATGGTATATCTCCAGTAGTTCTCGGGCTGCATACAATGAGAGTAGACAATGGAGCTTTCAGATTCTCAACAGGGATCGGAACGCGGCATATCAGCATGGACAAGAACCAGTTCGGCATGTTACTGGACTTGCCTCACAGCAATAATTACGACCCGCTCCCATCCGATGCTGAGATGATTCAAGATTTTTTGCACATGGGATACCAACCGCCGCTCACAAGATTAGCTCGAGTCCAGAGCAGCGGAATCCCACACCCGTGGAAGACACTATTCTGAATAGTGAATAAGTGTCTGTCGCCCAAGCACGCAGGATTTGATAAGGGCAACAACAACATTTTGAGGATCTTCCATGGCATCGCCTTCACAAGAAATTACGACTACACTCAGCTGATTTGGAACGACCTCGCGGACCAGATTCGGCAAAAGGAGAACCGACGACCGAAGAACGTGCCTTATGCTCGGTGGTTCAGCATCATCAGGGAGATCATGGCGCTGCACCAGACCATCCCTACTCTGCCTCCTGGCGGAAATTACCAACCACCAAGGCTCAAGTTCTTCCACAACCCACGGCTCACGGACCTGGACCAACCGTCATGCCTATCTCATTCGAGCTCCTTCGTCTCGCGGACCCCAACGAAGACTTCTACAAGCTATACTGTCGGGACAGGAATCTCACCGAGGAAATGATTCGAGGGCCCCCGACAGTGCTTGGAGCTAGCCCTCACCAACAACAACAACAACGGCTAAGCCCTGAGGACGCGATGATTGATGATGTCGCTCAGGAGCTAGCTCAGGAGCCACCATTGGTCGAAGAGCCAACGCACGACGTCGATGATACGCTGATAGACGTCGTGGCTACGGAGTTGGAACAAGAGGCTCCAACAGAAATGCTTCAAGTGGAAGTGCCCGTACATGTAGGCATGCTCGAAGAAACCATTGAGGAGGTTCTTCTAAAAGAAGCACAGCCCGAGACAGAAATTGGGCAGAGCTCGCTTCCACTGGTGACGGATCAGGCTCCAGGGATGTTGAACGTGATCCCACTCCTCACACAGCTACACCATCTGACACAGAGTCAGATGAGGAGATTAGCCTGATAAGATGGACTCCCAGACGACTTAGTATTCAACTGGATTCCCTCTTCCCGGCCGTCACCGACGCACCAGATACCACGCTAACCACAACGACAAGTGTTGCCGGCACTTCTTTGCTCAATCTTGAGCCACAACCAACTCACGTAGTGTCTGGTTCGCAGGCGCAACTGAGCCTGCCTTAACACCCATAGAGACGAATCCTCAAGATTCGACTCGAGGATTGGGTGGAAGTCTCATACAGTCACAACCTCAAGTGACTGTGAGCCAACCCACAGAGTCGGTGTCTACTCAAGGGTTGATATCAGGCGACATCAGTCGTCCTGGTCCATCTCAGGAGGCGTCCGCACCCTTCGTGACGACCGAACAGTTCCAGGCCGCTCTCTGCGCTGTACAGTCAATGGAAGAAAAGATCACAGAGAGAGTACTCCAAGCACTCGAGGCATCCCGAAGAGATACCGGGAAAGCACCTTCCTCTGAAGGCCCTTCGTCACGAATCAACCCCACACCTCCACAACCCACACCCACCGACCCTCTAGCCACTTCCTCCATCCTCATCAACCCATACACAATCCCTATCACCGAGCTCCATGACATTCTCCTCGCCCGTCTTATAGGCCTTTCCATCCGATCGCCGCAAGAAGAATCCCTCTATAGGCGATTGGTGGACCATCCTGAGCCACCGACTGACACCTACCTAGGCCAAAGCTCCCACTCACGGCGCAGACATGACGATCCTGACGATCAGGACCCTCATGAGGGGGAGAAGAGGCCAAGGACATCCAGCTACGCAGACAAGCGCTGGAGCTGGTGAAACCCAAACAACCCAAACACAAACCCACCAAACCCAAACACAAACCACACACCAAGCCCAAACTACCCACACCACGCACTGCACCGCCCACATCGACCCACCAACCTTTCACCTGAGGATGCCTCCGTCCACCCCACTGATCTACTCAAGCCCCTTGCTTCCGGAAGAAGAAGCAAGTGCTGCGATGCTTGTAGCTCTAGCAGCTACCCAAGCCACTCCCTCAGTCGCTCCAGACCTACCAGGACCCTCTGGACATGGCGTCAATCCACACGAGGCCCTAGACAAGTACATCTTCGAAGGACAGTGGATGACCCACTCCATGCCCGAGGAGCATCAAAGACAACGGCTTCACGACGTTCGGCGCTTTCTACAACACGCGTCTATAGATCTCGTAATCATAGAAGACGACGAGCTTCAGGAAGGTGAAGACTACGAGCGAGTTATCCCAAGACTACCAGAGTTAATCGCTCAACAGGCGGTTCCCTCCAAGGCTAACGCCAGGGACCGTTCGGATCGACACGCAATGGGAAAACATTCAAATAGAAATTCCCTTCCTCGAAGAAGTTCGTGAGAATATTTGGAGGTCTCTGGACAGAGTGAAGAAGCCGAACGAGTTCGAGCTTAGGGGGATCTCTCATTGGTCAGCAGAAGAGGATGACCTATCTCTGGATGCTGACCAAACTAGGACCTGATGTTAGGCTGGGGATGACTAAGACACAAGCCAAGAGCCATTATAAGAGTCTCTCCCCAATAAGCCAACTACTCAGCGTATACTGTGCCAAAGGAGGACTTCCAACACCTTACTACATCATCGAACGAGTGGACAGGACCCGAGAGGAACTGAGCGAGAGCGACGTGCTGTACCTCCCCGCCGATGAAGTGTACCGCTTTATCAGCTATACGTGGAGAAGTACAAAGGTCCTCAGGGCTTCATCAAGAAAGAAGGCCTCGAAGTGCTCTACCTGTTCATGATGCGCCAGGTAAAGTACTATGCCGCACACGACCTTCAGATGGCTCTGGAGAGCAATATGAAGAAGGTCAACATGACCGCTCCACTCAACAAAGGACCTGAGATCGAAGGGCTTCCCAACAATCACGTGCACATCAGCTCAGTCCTAGGCGTCACCTACCACAATCCAATAGCAAAGAAGAATAGGTTGATGCTGAAGACTGAGATTCATAAGTTTTGCGATGGGACGCTCAAGGTCGTCAGGAAAAACATCGAGCCGAGGTTGGAAGAAATCAACAGAGACACTATGCTGAGGATCCACAGGTTCGTGAGAGAACAGCTTCTCCTAATGGAATTGCTTGAAGATATCGAGGAGCGACTGGAGCTTAGGATCACGCTGAGGAACTACGAGCATGCGCTGGGCTTGCGCAGATCGTATTATGCCCGACGAGGACAAACGGCGCAGAGACACAAGCACAAAGGGTGAGATTGTAGAATACTATTTGTAATTGTGCTTGATTTCATTAGTTGTCCTTATAATTAGGGGCGTTTTGTATAGTAGTCCTTAGATTAGGACTAGTTTGATATTTATACCAAGTTTGTTTGGTATAAATACATGTAAATCAATTGAGCTGAATAGAGAAAGTTTTTAGAATTGATCCGAAAGGCTTGCAACTAGAGAGAGAAACTAACTTTCTCGCTCTACTCGAATTCTCTCTCTTGTTCTTCATTTGAGTTTTTCGATCGAATTCAATTGCTTATTATAACGATCGAATTACTATGAATTCTAGCCTAGGATCGTAGAGTTGTTAATCGAAGGGCCTAACAATAGCCCCTGTTTTGGATTTTACATTTACAGCCCCCAAAGTTTTGAAACTTTTCAATGTAGTACTCAAATTTTCTGAAAATTACACAAAGAGTCCCAGTTATTTATTCCGAATTTTAAATCTATCCTAAAAGCTTTATATTTTTTTAAAAATATCCCCTATTCGGAATTTTACAACATAGACTCCTGGATTTTGTAAAATTTTGATTAAGTCCCAAAATTTTAAAAATAACTATTTTATACGACTGTTTTGCGACAGTTTCGGATTTCTCAATGATCACAAGGTAAACGATGTCCGATGGACCTGAACTTTTAACCACAGATAAAGAACTTGCAGATCTTAATTCTTTCCAAAGGAATGTTTAATCCGAGGTCTGCGAGATATGAATTTTTTAAACCTCTTGGCAGAAATGGATAAAGAAAACCCTAATTATCCCCAAGTTTTTCTTTATCCTTTTAATCTAATGTCCTCTATCCCTACTTCCAAATATTCATAGTTCTAAAAATTCTCAATCTCATGCTCCCTAGACTAACCAACGAAAAATTCATGCAAACAAATTATTATTATCACATAAACACGAAGAATTCGATGAATAACATGCAAAACACGTAAAATTCACAAATCCTAATATTGTTTACGTATGTAGGTGATCTTCACCTACCTTATTTCTGTAATCCGGACCCTAGAAATCCCGATCCCGAGCCCCTCCACGTGTCTGCTGGTTTTTTTTTCCCTCCCTTTCTTTCCTTCTCTTCTTCTTCTCTTTTTCTTTCTTTTCTCTTTCTTTCCATTCTTCCCTCTCCCTCTCGGTTCCTCTTCCTCCCTTCCTCTCTATTTCTTTCTTTTACTTGTTGACTATCATTCTTGTCTTCATGCACCAAATGAGGTGTATTAGTTGAGGAGTCTTTGTTTTTATTCTATAAATTAGGTAATGGTGATTAGATGATGATGAGCTCTCCCCAACGTGCATCCCTCTCTTTTTCTTTATCTTATGGGTTGTAAGTTTGTCCTAAAGCAATGAGGTGTATTAGGGGTCCTTATATTGTCCTTATGTAACCAATGAGGTTGTATTAGTTGCATTAATAGGTTTTTTATTTTATTATACCAACCAACTTTATTAATTCCCTCTCTCTCATTTTCGTTTTTGATGTCCCTTATTTTATTTATTATTATTATTATATATTTTAATTTATTTATTTATTTGGACTCTCATTTCTTATTTTTGGCCCATCTAAATTTCTCTGGCCCAATTGTAAATTTTGGGCTCGATTCGAAAAGAAATCGTTTCCTTGTTCGAAAGTCGATTTCGTACATTTTGAATATTATTGAAATAATCCTGTATAAATTTTGTGGGTATTACAGCTTGATGATTATATCTCTGTCCAAACTTTGATTTCCATTAGCCTATTGTTGATTTCATGCTCTGTATCTACAATCCATGCTTGCAGGTATCGAGGCCTTTCATCTGAAATTGGAATAAGACTTCCTATACGATGATATATTGTGCCATGGGCAGGCAATGAGTATACACCTCTACCTCCACATGCCAAATTTTCATCAATATGGACGCCAATAGAAGTAAATGATAGGACATGGTTATATGATCTGATATACTGCCTAAAATGGCGTCCCTCTGCATTTTCTGCGTCGAATAGTTCTCTTAACTCACATGGAGATGATATCACAGGCAATCTGATCAATCCATTACGACAACATAGTTGGTAAGTTTCGCCTAAGAATAATCTGGCTGAACAGTGTGGACATGTTCTAGGAGAAGGCAATTGAAATTTGGAAGATCCCATAGATTCATGAAAATCTCTTCCCAAGTTATGGTTTCGGCGATTGGGGCGTACAACAACATTAGAAGGCCGTGTGTTTCTAATAATTTGCTCTGCGCTAGTGTAAGCAGTATCTATTGTACCTAAAGTCCAATACGAAGAGTATATTTAATTAAATATAATATTAAAGTTAACTACTTAAATTTTATAAATCGATTAAAAAATTTACTAAATAGTTTACTAAGTAACCTTGTTGAACTGGTACAAGATAAATCCCAGTTGCAGTATCATGCTCATAGCATGTTCCCATAACAGTCCGGTTTGAAGTTGATATATTACCTGTATTTAAGTAAAAAAAAAATTAAAAATATTTAATTCATATTGAAAATAAAGTATTTATAAAATAAAATTTGAAAAGTTTATCGAAATAATGCATTGGTGCAAAAATTAAACTGAATGAAAGAACATATAAAAATATGCAACATAAAAAAAATGACATTTGCAGATGTAGATAAAATATTTACCTTGAAGTACGGTCACATCATAAAATTCATTAAGAGACGGGAATTGGTGGTGGTCTGATCCCATTTGCACGTAATTTGGACTCCTATTCATATCTGAAAATAAAACATAATTTTGAAACAGATTATATATGTGTACAGAATATAATCAGGTTATATACGTGTACAGAATATAAAACTCGAAGAGTAAGAATTAGAAATTATTAAACTTGCAGATTTTGTAATATAAATTAACCTAATTATTACCTTGACAAATCGGTACTTCGTGCAAGTTGTTTATGACATCAGTATCATGAATGGAGTCTCTTTCCACGTTATCTAGTATAAAGTAAAAACATGAAATATCAAATTCGAAGAGTAAGAATGAGAAATTAATAAACTTGCAGATTTTGTAATATATATTAACCAAACTATTACCTTATCGGTACTTCGTGCAAGTTGTTTATAACATCGTTATCGTTAATGGAGTCTATTTCCATGTTATCTAGTATAAATGAAAAACATGAAATCAATTTCTTCGTAAGTGAAGTTGCAATCAAACATACACAATGAAATTAAATAACATTAAAATCAAATGTAATACAGGTACAACATGTCCGGCCTTGAGTTGATAATGTTCTAGAAGTAGATGCGAAGGACGAATCTAATTTCCGCCTTTGGTAAGAATCACGTCGCCGTGCTAGGACGAATCAATTTCTTTTATCACTTGTCATCGATTGTACTCTTTCCCGTTCAGATATCGTACGTCGTGCACGACCGTTCATTATGGCCTTGGATACCGATGATGTTATTATGAGTCCTTTTTGCTGTAAAAAATGTAAATAATAATCAGTTAAAACACCAGCGCAACTTTGCAAATTGCATATTAAAAGTTAACTGTTGGTCCGTTTTATCCAACCTTGATTTGATTCATAGAATTAGTTTTACCTTAGATGATGACTTACGGAAGCGATTGATCAGTAATACCTCTGGACGGATTGTAGAGTGAAAAATGAACGCGCGAATTCTTCAGTAATAATACGTCAACTCTATTAATGAATCAGCAACCCTAAACGATGTATCGTTTAGGGTATTTATACATAAGCCCTAATGGGCTATTGGGCCCAAGTTAAATAATATACCCACAAGTTAGGTATATTTACAATTAGGTCTTAGGGCAGTATAAAACTACAAGATTAAGATAACCTGATTTAATTGAACACAATAAAATATTCCTAACAATCTCCCCCTTTGTGTTAAATTTGCAATTCAGCGCTGGTTATCTTCGTCTTGTGATTGTACTGAGTCCTCAAAAAACACGTGTCGATGTTGTGTACGTGAAAGCATTTGCTTGCGTGTTCTTCTTCAATATCCTCCTCCTTTATCTTGTCTTTGACCTCTTCTTCAGGAGATCAAAGTTCACCATGTTCTGAACTTCTCTTCTTGAAGCTACTTGCCGAATCGTCTCTTTGTTTTCGATCTCTCCCTTCAATGGTTACAACTCCCCCTACATTTGGTCAATCTTGAGTTGGGATTGAGGAGTTCTCTTTAAATTTGGAGAGACGTAACGGAGGCGGTTCTTCTCTTCACGTGTTCCAGCGCTCCCTTCGACAATCGCAACTCCCCCTACATTTGTTCAACCTTGTGTTGTGATTGGGAGCTCTCTTTAAACTTGAAGAGCTGTACACGAGTCAGTATCTTTGATTCTTGAGTCCATGCTGAAGATGTTGGCCGTATCTTGTCATTGAGTCCGATCTCTCCGTTCGATTGTAGCTCAACTCCCCCTACGTTTGTTCCTTGCATTGTGATTGGGGTGTTACTGTAAAATCGAAGAGTCGTACATGAGGCAGAAACTTCAATCGTTGGACTTGTGGTCTTCGCTTGATTCTTTGACGACGACTTGTGGTCTTCGTTTGATTCTTTGACGACGCTTGAGATTTAGCATTTTCTGATCTATATTGCACTTTCGTCGCGGTGTTGCTCCCATTTTGCTTTAGTACTCCTCCTCCTCATGAAGATCGAGCTGGGGAGATCGTCATGCGATGAGTCAAAATGGGGCACGTTCGCCGTCGGGCCAAGATGATGGAGTTGATTGCGCGGCGAAAATGATGGGTGCTCAGATTGGGTAATAACCTGACGGAGCCACAAAGTCAATCCGTCCACACGACTTCAGAGTTAAACTCTGAGACGTGGCCTGTGAGAACAGGGCTGAGAATCCGGAGCCACATAGGCGTTCCGTTTACATCGCTATTGACACTAGCTCGAAGACGATGGCCTAAAACCGTTGTTGTTTTGATGTTGCAATGATAGGACTTCCTTCCGATCATCGAAGCATGTCGTAGTAGGAGATGTCTATGAAAGTTCTGATCTGGTCACAAAGTCTGGAGAAGAAAAAAAAATGTATGTGTCCTAAAAAAGATATAAAACATGTGGAAGGTGAGGACACACTAGACTCGATGTGTTCAATAAAATTCAGTGGTATGGGGATGAATACCACTTAGTTCAATATCTCCTGCTTCCAAGTGAAGCAGTGATAGATTACGTGGCTCCCCGTGATTTAGTGAAACATCGGCTGTTGGGAGATCGATGAGTGGATAAGGCTCGGTTGTGCATGCGCCTTTGGACCAAATGAGGCGACTTCTACCCGGAAGCTGATAGAAATCAGCTCCTGCACCTATATGGGATGGCCCGAATGTTTTGTGAGGTGATGGATTTTTTTTGTATCTTCCGCTCTTCGGTCTATCAATCCATTATGGCTTTTATGAACTTGAAATCGTTACTAACACTCGGCTACGTTCCGGGATTAGGTTCAGTTTGGTCTACTGAACCATGTGAACTTAGAATCCATGCATCCGTCAATTTGATTAGTGCTGCTTGATCAGCAAGTCGGAGCAGGTAGGTTGATATCATCTTCGTGATAGTGTGTTGTTGCGCCTTTGGAATTCTTGAACTCTTGAGGGTTGAGTTTTCGGTTGAAGTCCGTCTTGGGAGGTGGAACGCCTTAGAGGGTTTTTCTTTCTTTTCCCCTTCTTTTTTTTAGCGAATTTTTTTTTGAATTTTTTATAAGTATATAGTATATATTATCGTAATAGTAATATATATAGTAATATATATAGATATATACATATATGTATACATATATGCATATGGGTTAAAGTAAGTTTCTCCCCCCTCAAACCGTGCACCTAAGACGAACTCTCCCTAAAAATTTATTCTCTCCTCGTAAATATGGAGTGATACTCCCCCTCAATGCATGCACGTTTAAATACGTAAATTATCTCCCAATTAAATAAGCGTGAACGTATTAATTTATTTTCAGAGCAGATGCAAACTAAAGAATTATTGTTCTTTAAAAATGCATTAGAATGTACGTTTTGCTTTTTATCGCTCTAAGCTGAAATAGGTATTTTGTGCTTCAGGTCATATGCATATAGAAAAATTTAAGCTCGAAAATTCTTTAAGATGCATGCAAAATGAAAATGTACCTATAACATGGTATTAATACATTTCAGCTCATGTATGCATGCAAAATTTAGAATTTAATGTCTTTTTGAAGCATGCATAACTACAATGTACCATTAGGAGGGTCTTAGTCATTTCAGCTCATATGCATGCTAAAATTTAAGTTTAAAATTCTTTTTAATCATGCATGTTTCTAATGAACCCTCATGTGATTGCTCGCATCACTAGCCCGCCGTGTATGTGGAGCAAACCGAGATACCATACACGCTGGGATGTTTAGCTGCCCTCATCGCATACCAGTCATGAGGTGGAGCAGCTTTCTTCGTACCTACTCATGCTGGGAATCTGCAAAGACTTTATCGGGACTTTGGTACCCATTTTTGGATGGGTCCTCCCTTGTTAGCAGAAAACAAGTTAAGTAAATTTGGTTCAGATATTGATCCTAAGTCATCCTTTAAAGTCCTATTCCATTTGATTTGTGATTTAGGAATCCATAGCTTCAATCCTTGTTCTGAGTGTTGAGGGGATGTGGAGTGATCTTTTTGCTTGGGCACCCAAATTTGTTTAACATTAGGATTATACCCTGTTGAGTTCTTATGCATCAATCGATTGAATACGAGAGTGTTCGAGACGTGGCTTGCAAGAGATGATGGCTGTCGAGTAGATGAATGATGCATCTTATAAATATTAGATTTATTAAAACGGCAAACATCACAATACTTAATAGTCTTCGATGAAATGAAGTTATGTTCATCAGAAGCATAGTTTGTAGAGTAGAAAAGCCTTGGTAGGAGAGGGTTTAGATTTTGATTTCCTGACCCAGTCCATCGTCTTCGTCTTCTTGATTAGTTTCTTGCCTGTAGCTAAATTTGACACATTATGAGGAGTTAAATCATAAGTCGAAGAAGAACCAACTTCAGAAGAATGATCGTTGAGATTTATTAGGAGGAAAATTTCATTTAGTAGTTTCTCTTTTTCGAACTTGAAGATTTCAATTTGATTTTGGTGTTCCTTTGCTTGTAATTTATTGATGTTCTGGAGACGCGAGATTTCAGCTAGAAAGTCAGTCGTTCCTTTTGTTTGTGTCTTGTCTGGTTGAGTTTGCGAGCCTGACTTAGCAAAGAAGCGTGCATCATTCTTGATTGTGCTGGCATTTGCTAATCTAAAACGAGAATTTAAGGTAAGGGCATCATCATAGGAATAATAGTGATTTGAAGGGGATGCAAATTTTTCAAATAATAAATCGTCTCTTTTGGCTATCTCCTTCCCTTTTATTTTCTTATGGAGTGATGCGTCTATCTTAGGCTTAGCTAGATGCAGTTGTGGGGAGAAACCTATGGGGTTGTTGACTTGTTTTTCGAGTGAAGATATGATTGTCAGAAGTACGTCTTTTTCCACTTGAGAGACAATCTTTCGATCTCAAGAGTCGAGCGCAAATCATAGATTTCTTTGATAACTGCAGGGATATATGTACTAGAGGTATTTAATCTTTGGGCATCTACTTCTTCTGAAGAGGGTGGATATAAAGAGAAGTAGTCATCGGATAGAGAAATTTTCCTGGTTCGGTAACTTTTATTCAGTTCCTCGTAGTCAATTGGAATTTCAGCCCAGTCCTTTTTATTTCTCTTTTTCTGCTCTAAATGATCAAGTGTAGATGAGCTAGTGAAAGGCATGAAACTAGGAATATTTAAGCCTAGGAACCTGATATCATAAGGAGGAAGGGATTTCTTTACTGTTTGTATGGAATCTGGAACAAAGCTTATTCCTTCACGGGGTCATAAAATTCTGGGTCTCTAGCGTTAAGAAGCATTCTATCTATTTGTACTCTTTTGTTTAGAAATCCTCAAGTTTTTTAATTTTCAAATATAGACGATTTCGTTCTTTAGATAAGAACTCATACTGTAGGGATATTGAGTGTCGCTCTTCCTCACTCTTCTTGAAATTGTTTCCTTTTCGACTAGCTTATCTTCTAGATCTCTTATCTTAGTTTCAATCCTGGAGGAGTTATCTTGAGCTTGCTGTAGGAAAGAGGTTATCCTAACCTTTTCTACTAGTTCAGTGCGCAGGACTTTTTCGTTGTTTTGAAGCTTGCTTTCTAGTTTTCTTAATGATAGGTTTTCGCTAGTCATAGATGTTAGTTTATCTTGCAGGACTGAAATCTCTAAATGTAAATCAGGGTAAGAATCGTGTACCTCAATTTCAGAAGATGAGTTAATTGAGAGAGTGGCTGCCGTGTTGTGCGCCTCATCTTCAGAGTCAGCTTCGACGTTTGCCATGAGCGCCAGATTTTCTTCCTCACTCTTAGAGGTTTCCTCGAGCCATGATTCCTGTTCTCCCATGAGTACGACACCCGACTTTTTTGTTTTTCTGTTTGAAAAACTACTCTTTCTGATTCCAAAGTTGCGTTCAATTTAGGAATTTTATTAGCAACCGCTGGAATTTCCCAACAAGAAGCAGGTTTGTTGGAATGTAGATTACTTTTCCCATTTGACGTTAGGTTCTTAGAGGAATTTTGATCTGCTTTCCCTCTTTTTGTTAGAATGTCCTCTAAACTCTTAAGTTTAGAGTATAACTCGTTACGCTCGCTATACATGAAGTGATATTGACAAGTCTTAGTGTGTTTCTCGTCTTCGCTCTTTTTCAAATCAGTAGTTAACTCACTAATTTTCGCTTTCAGTCTTTCTATTTCTTTGTCATGATCATCGACTCTCATTTGCATTGCTTCAAGCTTGCAATTGAGAGCTGCTCTTTCACTTAAGCTGACAAGGAGACATTTATGATTATTCTCTAAGCGAGCTTCTAATTCCTTAATTTCTTTAGCTTGTTTGTTCACTTTCTGTTCCCAATGATACGGCATATATGACATATTGAAAGTGGATATTAAAAGTTCAGTTCTAGAATTATTTTGGTTGGATATGGATCTTAATCGTGTTGATCAGCTAAATCTTAGATCTCTAACTAAAAAAATTAAATAATGTTAGAGGATATATATATAGGAAATAAGATTATCACAAAATAATAAAAACTAGGGAGGTGCAATTTTCGTTGAATGATGTAGATATGGATTTCGTTATTTTTTTTAATATATGTATGTAATGATTAAATAACAATGATGAGTAATGAAGAGCTAAGGCCACGTGATGAAATGATGACTTAATGATAAAGAAATAACGTTCAATGATGCAATTTTTTTTAATTTTTTTTATTATTATTTTATTAAAGGAATTTTGGGATTGGTAATTTAAAAATATTTTCGTAGAGTAGTAGTGAAGATTTCTCGAAGTGGCGCCCGAGCCTGATGGCTATGAGAGTGGCTTCTTTAAACATACTTGGACACCTGTCATAATAAATGGTTGATAGGGGTGACATTCAGCCCAGCATTCCTCTTTACTCGGACACCTGAAGATAGTGACTTTCAGGACATAAGGCCAGATGGGCGGTACACTAGGGGACCTGTGACCCTGTACGGAAAAGTAAGGTGGGTCCCAGCAGCAAAGCAACTTGAACGGGAAACTTTGGATAGGGTCGACCAAGGAACACGTGGCATTCTCGGAGTGGTCGACATTGTGAACAGGAAAGAGGCGTGCCAGTCTGACAACAGTACGACCGCAGGTGCTGTCTCTCCTAGGTTGTACCAGACGTCGCTATCAAGTGGTCCCGGAAGTGTGCCAGCTAGGAAAGCAAAGGGAATTTGGGTATATGGGAACAGAAAGAGACGAGATCAAACGGAGATTGAACACAACACACAAGACACTTAGATATTGGACGGTATTCATCTTCTTCGTGTTCATCATGAAAAAAGCACTGTGATGAGCGAAGTAAGGTCGAGTGTGTAAATCCCGACTGTCAATAGTAAGCACTATTTCCGGCGGCCCGTGGACGTAGGACATCTGTCCGAAACCACGTAAAATCCTTGTCTCTTGCATTTTCCTTCTTCTTTAGTACTAAAATCAAACCCTAAAACACATCAAGAAATCAAGGCCCGGTCCGTTTCACCCATCACCGTCTTTCCCGAACCAAATATCGTTGATCGGGGTCATACCCGCATCAATGGTAGTCCGGAGTTCTCTTCAGTCTTCACAGGAATTCGATGTAAAAAATATCGAGTACCCTTAAATGGACCAGTCATTATCTCTGAATCGATGAAATTGTAACAAAGATTACGACATATAAGTCGTGTGCCATTGCATAGTCCAAGTTCGGGTGCGACATTCCTAAGGAGCATAATAGGTTAACCCTTTTTAAAGATAAGTCGATGAGGTGGCTACCCCTTGGCCGTAGCGAGTTGAGAAACTCAACATTGTAAAGGTTATGAGTATCATCCTAGACCGAATCCCATGACGTGTATAGGTTTTCCTCTCCAGGAAAAAATCCCATAAGAATTTCATTGATCTTATCAACATCTAAATTCTTCGGTGTAATAATGGCTCTGCCTACCATATAACTCATGTCATCTGTATGATCAGACATATTCAGAAAAATAGCATCAATCAACTGATAGAAAATATTAGTGACCTGCAAATTATTTAATACTCCTTGTCTAACATAATCCTCAACCATGTATTGCCAATATTCCTCCCATAGTCGTCGAACTCCAGCTGGCTGACAGAATATCTCCTTAATGAACACGGCATGTATATGTTGCTCGCTTCATCCAAACATTTACGAACATAATCATCTTCATGAAGAATTCCACACCTTTGTGCACCTTCTTCGAATGATGAAAACGTTACACCGTTAACTGTCATTAAATCTTCAAAAGATTTCGGTCCTCTAACATGATTTAGAAGACGAATGTAAAACTTTTCACCAGATGCTGGCGACACTGTATATATTCTTCCTATAACTTTATGGGTCTTGCTACGTTGTACCCATTTCTTCTGAGAGTGTATCCATCTTAAGTGCTCTGAAAACTCGACATATTAATATTTTCCCGTCAAAGAAGGAGAACAGTTCATCCGGAAGAATTCAGTTAGCATCGTTTTGGAGTTATCCTCATTGCTTAATACATCTTGACTCTTTGTTGACCATTGAAACAGATTAACTGCTGATTTTGTAAATGTATCTGCAATCTTATGGCCGAGGGATATATTCTACTCAGGATAAACTGAAATATACACCAGAATGCTTCTGGAGAACAAATTCACCGTCAATAAATGTTGTATTTCATCGTTATTATTTGGACCACGCAATTGTAGGGCTGCTCTATCTGGACCTTTGTGGACGTACTTGTAAATATATTTGACTCCTTCACAAACTTCAACATTGATATGACAATCATACTTGAGAAGAAGCCATGGATTGTAAGGAACAATCCAGCCATTATCAACCATCACGCGACTATTACTATGTAAGGAAAAGAGGTACCTGGTCATCTCCCGTACAAAGGATACGAATCGTTTCCTGGAGAAGCACCTGATGCAAATGGCTTTGGAAATTTCTTTTTACATAACCTTCTTCCATGCAAGGACACTGGGATTATAACTACCACAATGTGAATCATATGCTTCATAACAATGTCGAACAACGCAGGTTCATCTTCTTTCGAAGGAATTTCTGCACGTACGACTTTACCAAAATCATCTGGATTTCGCAACTTGTCATTGTTGTCAAAAATGACAATCATGTGCGCGTGTGAATAAGCGATAACTCTTCCAAGAACACCCTTATCAATTATGTCTTTCTTCAACTCCTCGAACTTTGAATAAAATACTCTTGTTATTAAATCTGGACGATCTTGAGGGGTTTGTCCTCTTCGAAGATGTTGCTTTATCTCTATCCAATTTGGTTGCAGGTAATTGTAATCATAAGGTCCGGTTTTCCATATCTTTGCACCAAAGCCATTGCATCTTGATATCTTTGATGCATATCACATGGGTTTCCAGTGAAGGTTGATGGTAGAATTACTCTATGTCCAACATTGCCTTTACCAAAGACGGTTTTTCTTAGAAGTCACTCAAGTAATTAAAAGAAATTATATGTACATAATTTTTATGTATACCTGCATTATCTTCTCCATTGTGTAAGCAATCCTCAAGTCCTTGGTAAATTTCTGCACGAATATTATGTTGGTTTTGGCGAACCCATCTAAGCTTTTGGTTTTGAATCTTTATGTAGTTGTCTACTACGTATTGTTGAAGCAAACGTCCTCCACGTTATATAAGAGCCTCATCATTGTCTCTTATCTGCATGGTTAATTCATGAAAAGTTAAGTAATATTTACCACAGTAACATTATTTTTCATATAAAATTCGGTAAGTGGAAAGTACCTGAAAAAATAATATGCGTAAAATTCTCGACATGTGATGCGGTTTCCATCAAGAGTTTTACAATTTACATCCCAACCGCACGTACCATAAGGTAGAAGTAGGGGATACTGCATTGGATCGCAGTAGCCGACAATGTCTTGAATATTTCTGAGAGAACCATCTGCAGATTGAATTATAATATCCGTGCCGTTCAAGTTTTCAATTTCATCATCGTCACCACTGCAACCTGAGACGTTGTCAAACGACAATATTGTCGACAGTTGTGGCGCCTGTTGCTTTATTATAAGTCTGCATTGAGGTAAATCCTGACGTTGACCGAGTTATCGAAAAACACGCACAGAAGGATTGAAAGTGTCCAACATCCGTTGTAGCTTGTGTAACGACCTAACTTCTTAACTACGTATATTGGCGGGTTTACGCAGCGTGAGCAGCGAAAAGCCCGTTTAATAAAACTTTTTAAAACATAATATAACATGTACTGGGCCGAAGTGTAACAATATGAAACATGAATGAAAATACTCCACAGATCGCGTTCCATGTACTGCCCCGCACTCAAAAGACCGTGGAGTCACCGCCATCAGCCGCCTCACTTACATACGTAAATCCTGAGCTTTGCCCAGTAGATGAAAACGTGCAATGCAAATGCTCTCATACCCCAATCTCGACATAACTCACAAAATACACGCTCGACTCTTTTCTCATATCTCATTTCATCACATCACATCACATCAGGGCCCGATGCTTAGGAACTAAAGGCAACACGCGCGCGCAGGGGTCCGTAGCTCGGGAGGCCCCACTCCCCACAAGGGGTCAGTAGCTCGGGAGGCCCCACTCCCTCCATATTAAGTGTGCCTTAGTCCTAACCTCACTCATACAACTCATCTACCATTTCTCATTCATAAACTATCTCTCACTTCTCCGTACAATACTCTCATGACTCCGCACTCCCCTCGTAACACGTGTATGCAAATGCCGTGCAAATAAAAATGCAACATATAACATATCCTTTGCACATTTCTATATTACATATCGGCCCGAGGTATCAGCTCGGCCCGATTCCAAGAATCAACACTCAACAAATAATTCGGGCCCAAAGCCCGCGTTCCGATTTTTATCGGCCCGAAACCGTAACCACCGAACTCCCTCTCGATCTTATACTAAAAGTTCTACGTTTAGTTCTTTCTACCTTACGACTCTGACTTCACCCCAACTCCAGTTTTAGTTTAAGTTCCAAAATATTTTTAGAAATTATCAATCTTTGCAAATTTAAAAAAATATTTTAAGCTCTATATCAAATTTCGAGAAATTAGAATTTTTGCTCCGAAACCTTTGAAAATTTACAATTAACCCCAGCCGAATATTTTTTAAAAATTATTTATTTTTAATCCCGTGATTTTCAAAATTCAATTTTTAATTCCCACCATTTTTTTTATAGATTATTTATTTAAGCCCCAAAAATTTCTAATTATTATTTTTTTACCCCCCCAAATTTAATGATTATTTATTTATACTCAATAGTCTTTTTTTTTTTAAAATTTATTCTTTGACACCAACCGAGTTTCTTAAATATTTCTTTAGAATAGGAATTTATTAAAGATTTGCATTTAGCTCCATTCGAAAATTTTACAATTACTTAATCCCGAAAAGATTTTAAAGAAACTTCATAAAGACTTCTGATAATTGTAATTGTAAAGAAACTCCATAAAAACTTCCGGAGGTTCTAAAACTCCATAAAAACTCCATAAAGACTTCATAAAAACTTCATAAAGACTTCATAAAAACTTCATAAAGGTTTATGAACTCCATAAAAACTCCATAAAGACTTCATAAAACTTCATAAAGACTTCATAAAGAAATTTCCGGAGGTTCTGATAATTTACAAAAAGGTCCCTAGTGGATTGCTTAATATTTATCAAGTATCTCAAAACTTCTGAAAATTGCAATGAAGTCCTTAGCCGAGATTTAAGTATTTATTTAATCCTCCGAAAATTCTGAAAATTGTATTTTTAACCCCTACTAAACTTTAATCCATTTATTTAAAACTCAAAAGTTACTGAAATTTTTCATTTTACCTTAGTCGAAATCTAACATGCTTAAAGAGTACCCAAAACTTTCGACAAATTCTAATTTGATCCTAGCCGGAATTTAATATATTTATATAGTTCCCAAAACTTCTGAAATTTACAATTTAACCTTACCTTAGCTGAAATTTAGTATAATCAATAAATTAGCTGTAGAATACTATTTGTAATTGTGCTTGATTTCATTAGTTGTCCTTGTAATTAGGGGCGTTTTGTATAGAGTCCTTAGATTAGGACTAGTTTGATATTTATACCAGGTTTGTTTGGTATAAATACATGTAAATCAATTGAGATGAATAGAGAAAGTTTTTAGAATTGATCCGAAAGGCTTGCAATTCGATTTCTAGAGAGAGAAACAACAGTAACTTTCTCACTCTACTCGAATTCTCTCTCTTGTTCTTCATTTGAGTTTTTCGATCGAATTCAATTGCTTATCATAACGATCGAATTACTATGAATTCTAGCCTAGGATCGTAGAGTGGTTAATCGAAGGACCTAACAATTGGTATCAGAGCAGATTCGTTCTGTTTTGAATCGTAAATTGTTAGAATTGGATCGAAAATCATTTTCTGGATACTGTTCATCGAAGAACAATTTGGCGCGAAAACCTTTTTCGATCCAATAGCTTCATTCTGTGCTTAATTGACTGAATTTGGTGTTTCTGTGCTTGTTTAAGTATTAGATCATCATTGCTATCAGTTCTGTAGCAGTTTAAACTTCAATTTTTAGGATTGAATTGCTTCTGCGTGTTACAGTTTGCGAAGACATGAAGAACACGTTCTGATTTTGATCAATTCGATATATTTTGCTTCATAACGTGTTTAATTGCTTGTCGTGCGTGATTAGTACTTGATTGCGAGCAATTACCTTAAACTTCACTATCTGATTCTTTGTTTTTGCTCGAACTTGTGATTAATCGTATTCTGTTAATTTTTCTCGATTGCTCAAATTTTTCTCGCTAAGTTTCTCGATGGATAAACTTAGCGCGAGAATTTTTCTCGGTCAGAATACGAAGTCAGTACTGGAATCGTCATCAGCAGAAACGATTTTAGTTAATATTTCTCGAGCATTATACAGCGAAAATCTTTTTCGAGAGAGACTTATTTGACTTGGCATGCGTAAAAACTTTCACAAAACTTTTCAGTCAAACCTTTTGACGTTTGACCAGGCGAAAATCATTTACACACGCGAGAAATCCTTCTAGTCAACAGATTTATTTTGACTTGTCGAGAAACTTACTAACGTACTGTTTCTTTACGATCGAAGTAATTCACGATCAAGAAATTTTTTTCGACCGAATGATTTTGAGCAATTTATCTCGCTCGAAAAATATCACGCTGACAAAATTTCTCGCACGAGAACAGTACCAAGTACATTCTATCTCGACGGAATTAATTTCGATCAAACTTTAAAGATTGAATCGAAAATAATTCTCGATCTAATTTTCGAATCAAACGCTACTAACGAATTTCTTCAATTGTGAAGCACATTACACATTACATCATCTTCAACGTCAAAACAATTAACGAAGATCCTTCAACAACTCGACTACAATACAAACATGGACGCATACTCACTCGGAAATGATAACCGTCCGCCGATCTTGCAAAGAGGCGAATACACAGTGTGGAGAAACCGCTTTCTGAATTTCATCGCTCTAAAGGATCAAGCCGAAAATCTACTGAAGTCCCTTGAAGAGGGACCGGCACAGTTCTGGGTTCATGTACCCGGGACGAAACAGCTACTCCAGCAATTCCAGCTTCTAGGCGACTAAAGGAGCCTAGAGAATACTCTCTGGAGGAAAGAGCTCGAGCTAAGGCTGATCTAGTAGCCATGAATACCCTTATGCAGGGCATCCCCAACGATATATACAGACAAATCGACAGCCTTACATCGGCCAAAGGGATGTGGGATGAGTTGCATAGGATGATGCAAAGGACGGAAGTTGGTATAAAGGCCAAGAGCGAACATTCTCACCGCTTACGACTCATTCAAAGCAAAGCCGGAGGAGAATCTAAACGAGATCTACCAACGATACCTCACTCTTCTCAATGAGATGAGGAAGATAGAAATAACGAAGACAAACATGGAGACAAACATAAGATTTCTATCTTCTCTGCCCACGGAATGGAAGAAATATCCACTCAAATACGACAAAACAAAGATCTAGAGGAGTTGGATGTCCATGCCGTGTTCGACAATCTCGCCCAGCATGAGGAGGATATCCGCGAGATCACCAAAGAGCAGTAAGGCAAACAAACCGATGACACGGTTGCCTTAGTCTCGGAGAAGAGGAGCACAAGATCAAGAAAGGATAAGATCGTTAGGCCACCTTCATCATCAGAGCCGGAAGAGGAATCGGACTCTGACATCGAGCCGAACATAAAAGCCCTTGGAAAACAGCTAGCTCTCATTGGACAAATGATGAGCAAGAAGTACTTCAAGAAGAAGCCTTCAACCTCAGCCAATAGACTTCGGACTACAAGCTCCAAGAACAAAGAACGTGCTCCGGAGAGTTCCGAGGTCAAGAATCCCAAAGAGACTAATAAATGTTTTAACTGTGGCAAAGCAGGTCACTTCGCCAGAGAGTGCACTCTCCCGAAGAAAAGAGATGCAAACTACTACTCCAGGAAGCTTCAATTGGCAAAACAGAAAGAAGCTGGAGTAGCTCTCATGGCCGAACAGGACCAATGGCTCGAGGACACGTCGAGCTCCGAAAAAGAGAACTTAGCCCTTATGGCCCGTCTCGACAACGAATTGGACGCCGAAACATCCACTCGTACGGACGACGACAACTCATCCACGTCTTCAAATGAGGTAGTCACTCCTTCCACATTATTGACCATGTTAGAATCATATCAAAAGCAATATGCTAACATGAAACGTGAGCAGGAAAGTATAAAGGAAGTAGAGAACGAACTTGAGAGAGCTCAGGAGAAGATAGATAGTCTCGAACAAGAACTTAGGAGCTCTAGTGCAAAAATAGATGAACTTATTAAGAGCCTACAGTCTAGAGAGACTAGTCAACCTCAACCAGGACAACAGAGTGAAAAGATTAAGGAATTAGAAGATAGGCTAGCAAATAACTACAATTGCTTGGTTAGAAATCTCAACGAGAAAGCCATTTTAAATTGTAGGATAACCGAAGCTACCTCTAAGATCACTAACTTAGAAGCTCAATTAGAAACATCGAATGCTAAGATTAGTGAGCTTAGTAAGTATTTCGATGCCTGTCAAGCCGCGAAACTAACCGTGGAAAACAATTATGCTCTCCTAGGTAAGGAACGCAATAAACTATATGCCAAAGTAAAGAAATTAGATGATATAGTTACGCGGGGACAATCCCAACAGACGACATTTTTGAACAAGCCCAAGGATATAGAGTTCTATAATCCTATAGAAGGCATAGGTTTCACTAACCCTTGTGTTTTACAAAAGAAAGAAATATATGATGTTAAACACATGCGCTTAAATAATAACCTCTCTCAGAAATTTTACTGAATCGTCTTATGAAAATACTTTCGATTCATCCATTAGACAAGGTCCACGTGGTCCAGAAATCCCCTTTGACTACACAGAACTAAATGAAAGGGACAAAAATAGGAAAGAAACTCTAACACCTGTCTGCAATTTAGTGCAAATTCTACCTCCTGATTCTCGAACACACCACGAGGAAGTTAAAACCATTAATTATAAAAATTCTCTCTACAAACCCCCTATCATAAAACAGATAGAGGAGTCACAGGCAAAGTTAGAAAAAGAACGAGAGAATTTCGAAGCTGAAAAGAAAAAATTCTTTAAGGAGATGGAAAATCTCAAGGCTTCCTCTCGTCCTCCCGAACTACCTCTCATGCTATTACAAAAAGCGTGAAAAATGAAAAATCGCCTTTGAAAGATAAATATTGTAAACATAATTCTGTTAAAAGTGCTATGACTAATTTCACTTTACCTACGTCTACAGGGAGCGTAGCGTCAGCACTAAAAACAAAGGCGAGAGTGTCTAGCACTAAGATAAAGAAGGAGCCATTAGATTTAAATGTTTCTGAGCATGCTACTCCTTCTGTTACAATAAATGACATTCGTAGAAATAAAAGAGCTATTTCCACTTTTGAGATAGTTGCTTCTACTTATTCACTTCAGCCGATCACTTTTAGAAGCACCAACTTCGAAATAGGCTCTACGTCAAAAATTAATCATTCTGAAACAAATGCCATTAGGAAGACACGTAGGAAACAAGATCCATCCATAAAGAAAGCTTATGGCGCCGTACATGAATGTACTCACCTAAGTATCCCGTAGAAATTAAATCCCCCAAGCACCTTAGAAGACTATCACTAGAAAAGATCTTTTCCTCAGTCAAACCCTCCAAAGCATTTGTACGTGCTGAAATTAACTTTCCCTGTAAGTTTCAACCAAATGGTTCCTAAATCTCCGCCTAGGACGACAAAAGCCAAAAGAGCCAAGTCTCCTATAGAGGTAAAACCCAAACCCTTTTTTTCAAAAGTGCAATGGGTTATTAAGACTCTTCCAAAAATAGATTTAGGAGTCATATCTGAACCCAAAACTAAATCTGCTAATCCGAGAGGACCCATGTTTAAGTGGGTACCTAAGCTCTCTAATTGTTTTTGCAGATCCATCATGTGTGGTACCTCGACTCTGCTTGCTCCACACACATGACTAGTGGTCAAGACCGACCAAACGGCAAAGTCAGATTTTGGGAACAACGATTCAGCCCCGATTCTAGGACTTGGGGATATCACTCTGAAAAATCTGACCATCAAAGATGTCTCGTACGTCGAAGGACTCCGCCATAACTTGTTCAATAGGCCAATTATGTGACAAAGGCTTCCAGGTGGTCTTCCATGCTGACCGGTGTTGAATTTTGGATAGTCAGGACACAGAACTCCTTCAAGGACTTTGGATATCCAATCTTTACACGATCACCTGACATCTGTGCGGCCTTTCGACAGCTGTATGCCTCATTTCTCAGACTAATTTATACAGGAATAGCTTATGGCATCAACGACTGTCTCATCTGAATATGAAAGCTCTTCAACATCTTTCTATGAAAAAGTTGGTTCACGGTCTTCCAACTATACAACTACAAAGGGAGCATCACTGTTCGCATGTCAATTAGGAAAAATGAAGCGAGCATCTCATCACGTCAAGCAAATTGCGTCTACTTATCGACCATTGGAACTAATTCACATGGATCTCTGTGGCCAATGCAGACTCAGAGTATCAATGGAAAAAGTATGTCCTAGTGATTGTGGATGACTATTCTCGCTACACGTGGACTAAGTTCCTCCGAACGAAAGATGGGACTGGTGACTTGATCATCAATTTTGTGAACACAACTCAAAATCTGCTGCAACAGACTATTCAAGTTGTTCGAACAGACAACGGCACTGAGTTCAAGAACAATCACCTCAGTGAGTTTTATCAGAAACTTGGAATAAGTCAACACGCCAAAACACCTCAACAAAACGGGGGTCGTTGAAAGGAAGAATCGAACACTAGTGGAAGCCGCTCGTACAATGCTGATCCAATCGGGACTTCCACACTTTCTATGGGTTGAAGCAGTTAATACCGCTTGTTTTATTCAAAATAGGACGGTGGTTCACAAACAGTTCAACAAGACTCCGTATGAGATTGTGAATAATAGAGTGCCCAACATCTCTTTCCTTAAAGTCTTCGGGTGCAAGTGCTTTGTGGCGAACGACCGAGAGCAACGTGCAAAGTTTGACCCTAAAGCATTCGAAGCTACATTTGTCGGGTATTTTTCAACATCAAAAGCATACCGAGTATACATCAAGTCCCAACCGAACTATTAAGGAAAGCTATAATGTCACTTTCCACGAAGTGGCAGATATGGATTCTGGTCAATTCAGTCCAGGACCTGTGCCTAACCCGTTGGCTTCTGAAGACAACATTTCAGAACCCGTAATCACTGGTGTGTTGGCACAAAACAACAGAAGATGGCAACAACTTCAGGATCAGTGTCAGACGAAGCAACGAGACTTGCAAATAGACGACTTGGATTCTCTCTTCGAACCGGTATATCGGTCATACACGCCTACACCAACAATGAATTATCTACCAAACGAGACCGACGTACCAAGTTCATCTCACACCTCTACCCCACCCGATTCAGAATTGCCACAGAACACCGAAGAACCTACAGTGGTCATCGAGGAAGTATTATCTGAGACGATCAATCCAAGTGCAGTATTGGAACTTCCTCAGACAAATGATCAATCTGAGACTATAGGCAATCTAGATCCACAGATGGCTGACGCATCGACTTCAGCCTTGCCTCATGAGCACAAGTGGACAGAGAGGCCACTCGGTTGATCAGATAATTGGCAATCCCTCGATTGGTGTGAGGACACGTCGTCAACACAGTCTTTTCAGTTGCTTCTTGAGCCAAAACGAGCCTACCAAAGTAGCAGACGCACTTCGAGACCCGGATTGACAATTGCAATGCAAGAGGAAATCAATCAATTCGAACGTCTTCAAGTGTAGACCTTGGTACCTCGTCCACATGGGAAACACAGTGGTCGGAACTAAATGGGTTTTCAAGAATAAGAAAAATGAAGATGGTGAAGTGATCCGGAACAAAGCAAGGCTAGTTGCTAGGTGATACAATCAGCAGGAAGGCATCGACTACGACGAGACTTATGCTCCTGTTGCTCGTATCGAAGCTATCCGCCTCCTGCTGGCCTATGTGGCTCGCAAAGACTTCAAAGTCTATCAGATGGATGTTAAAACCTCCTTCTCAACGGCGTGTTAAAAGAAGAAGTCTACGTCGCTCAGCGGAAGGTTTCGTTGATCAAGAACATCCCGATCATGTCTATCGCTTGGACAAAGCTCTCTATGGACTAAAGCAAGCCCCACGTGCTTGGTACGATGTCCTGAGTGATTTCCTCGTGAAGTCTGGGTTCATACGAGGAACGATAGACACAACCCTCTTCATTAAATGGCATGACAAAGATCTGATGGTCGTTCAAGTATACGTCGACGACATCATCTTCGGATCAACAAATCCTCGGCTCTGCAAGAAGTTTGGAGATCTCATGAAGAGCAAATTCGAGATGAGTCACATGGGAGAGATGCAATTTTTCTTAGGACTCCAAGTCAGGCAGCTCAATGATGGATTTTCATCAGTCAGACAAAATACATCAAGGATATTCTGAAGAAATTTCATCAAGACCAGAGCAAGACTCTCAGCACTCCTATGTCACCAAGCTGCAAGTTGGATGCCGATCCCTCTGGCAAGTCGGTCGACCATCACACTGTATCGCAGTATCATTGGATCTCTTCTCTACCTTACTTCGAGCCGGCCGGACATCATGTTCGCCACGTGCTTGTGTGCCCGTTTTCAAGCCGATCCCAAAGAATCCTATATGCTCGCGGTCAAAAGAATTTTACGCTACCTTAAGGGCACCTCTACCCTTGGCCTATGGTATCCAAAAGGTACGAATTTTAAACTCATCGGCTACACTGACGCTGACTATGCAGGTTGCCGAATGGACAGGAAAAGCACGTCCGGTGGCGCTCAATTTTTAGGCAAAAAGCTGGTTTGCTGGTCATCCAAAAAGCAGAACTGTGTGTCAACTTCGACGGTCGAAGCAGAATATGTAGCTGCCGCCAGCTGTTGCTCACAGATGCTGTGGATACGGACACAGCTTCGCGACTATGGGTACAATCTAAATAATATACCCATATATAGTGATAGTCAGAGTGCAATCGCCATTACTTGCAATCCTGTTCATCATTCACGCACAAAACACATAGACATTAGATATCATTTTATCAAAGATCACGTAGAAAAAGACACGATAGAGATGTACTTTGTAAACACGGAGTTTCAGCTAGCCGACATTTTCACCAAGGCATTGGATGAGAAACGATTTCAATTCCTTGTCGGAAAATTAGGCATGTTGAATCTTCCGTAATATGTGCATTACCTGATCTTCTGTGCTATCACATGCTCCATTCTATGCGTTTTCTATGCTTATTTGTTCTTATCTTGCGTGATAAAAATAAATATAAATATAATAATAATATATATATTTCTATGTATAATATAAAGGGGTATGACGAAATCCCTTTAGGATGTTTTGATCTAAAGTCAACTAGAATTTTACTTCGACGTGCGATTGATTTAATTGCTATATTTTGTCAGTCTAAGTCGCATTCTTGTGTCTAAAGTCACTAGGTTGCTCCACTAGACACAAAGCCACTATAAATGTGAGGATTCAAGCCTTGTTCTTTTTTATTTCTTCGGATCTTTTTCTCGAGTGAGTCACACATCATTTGCTTGTCTTAACCCAGTGACACTTGGCTTCATACTCATCTTGCGTTAGATCGTTAGGAAAATGATAAGGGCGTTTAGGATATTCCTCATTCGGCCTTATATTAATTTCCCCACGTTAGCCCTTAGTCATCAACTTTGAGCCTTCTTCGATGTCCTTTTTCTTCATTTGAAACCCATCTCAGCCTTCAAACTGAACTCTATACTCTTCGAATGGTTGTTCAAACGAGAAAAGGAGGGGGAGATAACGAAAGAAAAACTAAGATGATGACAAAAGAAGGCATTGCTCAATGCGCAACAAACAGACCAAAGGAACCGGCCTTCTGACTACCTTGTAGAAAGTGGCATGGATCTTGCTGTGAACTTCTCCAACGATAATCTCGTACGCTCGTCAGAACGGCTGGAAGAGGAGCACCACGAAGTGAACTTCTCCAACGATAATCCGGTCTTATATCAGGAAACGAGAAGAGGAGTGCAGCCTCGGGTACGAATTCCATAACCGTGAACTTCTCCAAATAGATAATCTCTGAGACCACTCTAGGGATTAAGAGAAGAGGAGTACGGTACGGCGCCGAGAACAAACAAGAAGAACTTCTGCCTACGATAATCTCCTAGAGCCTCATGGAGAAGCGGAGCTTCAGCTTGAGCATAACATAAAAAGGGATAGTTCTTAAAAGAAAAAGAGGGAGAAAAGATTGAAAGAAGAAAGACGCCGAAAAAAAAGGAGACGGACGTAGGATTGGAAGACGGTGAAGAGATAAGCTCATTTTCCTTTAAATTCCTTCCGTTCTAAGTCCTAGCCAAATTATAACCCTTACAACTCTTTGATTCCACATAGACGGTCTCTCGCTTAGGTGAAATGATTAAAAATGCCTCGATCACAGGTAAACTGACATAAATTCCTTGTGTTGACTTGAGTGATAAAATTATAAAAATCCCAAGATAGCTAAATTGAGAGCAGAGCGAACCTGGTGAGAGTTGTCGACATGGACCAGTCTATGAACTTAGAACTTTAGTTTGACGACATGACTTGACGGCATTTTCTTCTTTCAAATGTCTCGTAAAATTTTAGTCGTGACGATTGATCGAAGGAAAATAATCTGACCTCATACCATAAAAAAAATAAAAAATATATATATATGTATATAATATATATACATATATACTAAGAAATAAATAACAAATAAAAATTTCGCACATTTTGACATGAAATATTATGTTTCATATGCGTTGAATTGAATAAATGCGAATTTCTTTAGTGTATCGCACATTCTAAATGCAATTTTAGATTGCATTGGTGTTGAAATGTTTAAATACGATAAATTTTTCATTGCTTCTACCTTCACACAATATTTTAAAGTACATGTTTTCGGGGACCATGTATACATGCTTACTTGGTAAATTTGTGTGCTCGTGACTGAAATTGATTTCATATGCTTGCATAATTAGTCAATTCTTGTGCATCATTTGAGGGGAGCAAATATAAGACTTGTAGATTAGCTCCAAATATTTTTTAACGTTTTTCTCTGAGAATTTCAGATCTTTCAAAATTAAGGAGCGAGACATCGACACTACAAAGAGAGGAGCACACACAAGACCAAACATTAACAAGATAAAATTGCCAAAAATAATTGTTGATTAACTCCATTATTACTAACGCTTATCTCTAAGTGGTACAGATTTTAAATTTCTGCCAGGGGAGCTAGACGTTATTACACAGAAAATTCAAGGAGTTAATTGCATTTATTTTAATTACTAAGGGGGAGTCTTACAAAAGGTTTTATTTTGAAATAGGGGTCAATCTGAAAATTTTAGAAGTACTTACTATCGAGAAACTAGATAGAAGACTTAATTCACGATCATAAGTTTCTCGATCGTAAATAGTGTTGGAAACAATTTTGATTGGCCGCGATAATTTGCGATCGGAAAATTTGAATTGAGAGGAAATTTTCAAATCAAAAATTTCTCGAGCGCAAATAGTAATGGGCCTGATCCATTTAATCGCAACACGTCCAATCGCAAACCCAACATTGACTTAATGATAGTTAATAAAAGTTTAACTTTAGTCAGTCGAAAAACGTTTTCTCACGCAACCCTAATCGCAAAACTCTCTCTAGCGAAAAACTTTCACAGACAGTTCAAAACTGCTCAAAAATCTTTCGATTTTCAACACGAAATTGTCTGTGTAAGGTAGAAATGAGAATCTGTTGCTATTTGCGTATGATTTAACTTCGATAGCATCTGCATTTTGTTGTTTTTCGCATGATTTATATTAGTTTCTCGATTGTTCTTCAAAACTGAGAAAATCGTATACTATTTCATAGTGTTTTAGGCTTGAGTTTGAACTTTATCTGAGTTTAATGCCTGCACTTAAGATAGTTCGATTTCTCTATGAATCTGGTAGAATGGATCATCGGAAAATCTGCATCCTCGACTGTAATATGACTTTTTGATGAAACTGGGTATTTGAATGTTTAAAGCCATCGAAGAACTTTGTCGATCGCAAACAGTCTTAATTGGATTCCGATTTAATTGAGATACTGTTTATGTTGAATTAGTTTCTCGATCGGTAAAATTCTGATTTAGTCGCTAAGATAGAAGATTTTGACTGGAAATTTTTTAACATCGAGAAATCTAATTAGAATTTTTGTGAGCGAAAAACTTAGGCACTGATTAGACAATTTAGATACAAATTTTATCGAGCGTAAATTTACTATCGCTAAAATAGAAATTTTCGATTCAATTTCAATTTGATCGCAAAATTTAGCAGCGAGGAATTAACTTTTCAACACGTAATTTTTCGATCGCAAAATTCGCCGCTTGGGATCTAATTGATTGGAAAATTTCTCGACTATTGACTTAGTCTTTCGTTGACTAATTTCTCGATAAAATTATATCGCAGCGAAAGTTATTTTACTTACAATCGAAAATCACATTCCGCTCGACAAATTTCAAATCGAAAAAATTTATTCAATCGAGGAAATTTCTCGATAGTAAATTTACCTGAGAAATAATTTCTCGATCGTAAATTTACACGGAATTTTCTCGATCGTAAAATAGACCGACTACAGTCTCGATTTCAACTTCAATACTTAGAAAATTTTACTAAGTCTTTTACTCTGTAGCGGACCTTTGCGAATAAATTTTCTCGATCGAAAAATCAAACTGAGTCATTACAATTGAAATTAATGCATAGGAAATCATTTTCAAAATCAATTTTATCGAGCGAAAATTTTCTCGGCATGAACAGTGTCCTTTTCCACGATTCAACACTTAGAAAAATTTCGAACTATTTTTCACGCGATTTATACTTCATTCGAAATTACATTGATGCCATTACGATTTTTCAAAATTGAGCATATACTATGCATTCGATATGATTTCAATTCAAAATTCATCGAACATGCTATTACTTGCGATATTACTATAGTTTGATGAAATTTATTCATACTTCGACTGAAAATAAAATTGAACTAATAAACTTTTATATATCTTATTTTTCAGATGGATCGATATCCAAGATATAATCATATATACGACCACAACCTGTATCTGAAGGTCCAGGATATAAATTTTCAGCTCGATCTGAGCACCTTTCGATGCCCGGAGGAGATTATTGTCTTTATCCTGAGAGGTCACCCCATCTGGCATGCGTTAACGGCCACCGCATCAGTGCCGATGGTATATCTCCAGTAGTTCTCGGGCTGCATACAATGAGAGTAGACAATGGAGCTTTCAGATTCTCAACAGGGATCGGAACGCGGCATATCAGCATGGACAAGAACCAGTTCGGCATGTTACTGGACTTGCCTCACAGCAATAATTACGACCCGCTCCCATCCGATGCTGAGATGATTCAAGATTTTTTGCACATGGGATACCAACCGCCGCTCACAAGATTAGCTCGAGTCCAGAGCAGCGGAATCCCACACCCGTGGAAGACACTATTCTGAATAGTGAATAAGTGTCTGTCGCCCAAGCACGCAGGATTTGATAAGGGCAACAACAACATTTTGAGGATCTTCCATGGCATCGCCTTCACAAGAAATTACGACTACACTCAGCTGATTTGGAACGACCTCGCGGACCAGATTCGGCAAAAGGAGAACCGACGACCGAAGAACGTGCCTTATGCTCGGTGGTTCAGCATCATCAGGGAGATCATGGCGCTGCACCAGACCATCCCTACTCTGCCTCCTGGCGGAAATTACCAACCACCAAGGCTCAAGTTCTTCCACAACCCACGGCTCACGGACCTGGACCAACCGTCATGCCTATCTCATTCGAGCTCCTTCGTCTCGCGGACCCCAACGAAGACTTCTACAAGCTATACTGTCGGGACAGGAATCTCACCGAGGAAATGATTCGAGGGCCCCCGACAGTGCTTGGAGCTAGCCCTCACCAACAACAACAACAACGGCTAAGCCCTGAGGACGCGATGATTGATGATGTCGCTCAGGAGCTAGCTCAGGAGCCACCATTGGTCGAAGAGCCAACGCACGACGTCGATGATACGCTGATAGACGTCGTGGCTACGGAGTTGGAACAAGAGGCTCCAACAGAAATGCTTCAAGTGGAAGTGCCCGTACATGTAGGCATGCTCGAAGAAACCATTGAGGAGGTTCTTCTAAAAGAAGCACAGCCCGAGACAGAAATTGGGCAGAGCTCGCTTCCACTGGTGACGGATCAGGCTCCAGGGGATGTTGAACGTGATCCCACTCCTCACACAGCTACACCATCTGACACAGAGTCAGATGAGGAGATTAGCCTGATAAGATGGACTCCCAGACGACTTAGTATTCAACTGGATTCCCTCTTCCCGGCCGTCACCGACGCACCAGATACCACGCTAACCACAACGACAAGTGTTGCCGGCACTTCTTCGCTCAATCTTGAGCCACAACCAACTCACGTAGTGTCTGGTTCGCAGGCGCAACTGAGCCTGCCTTAACACCCATAGAGACGAATCCTCAAGATTCGACTCGAGGATTGGGTGGAAGTCTCATACAGTCACAACCTCAAGTGACTGTGAGCCAACCCATAGAGTCGGTGTCTACTCAAGGGTTGATATCAGGCGACATCAGTCGTCCTGGTCCATCTCAGGAGGCGTCCGCACCCTTCGTGACGACCGAACAGTTCCAGGCCGCTCCTGCGCTGTACAGTCAATGGAAGAAAAGATCACAGAGAGAGTACTCCAAGCACTCGAGGCATCCCGAAGAGATACCGGGAAAGCACCTTCCTCTGAAGGCCCTTCGTCACGAATCAACCCCACACCTCCACAACCACACCCACCGACCCTCTAGCCACTTCCTCCATCCTCATCACCCATACACAATCCCTATCACCGAGCTCCATGACATTCTCCTCGCCCGTCTTATAGGCCTTTCCATCCGATCGCCGCAAGAAGAATCCCTCTATAGGCGATTGGTGGACCATCCTGAGCCACCGACTGACACCTACCTAGGCCAAAGCTCCCACTCACGGCGCAGACATGACGATCCTGACGATCAGGACCCTCATGAGGGGGAGAAGAGGCCAAGGACATCCAGCTACGCAGACAAGCGCTGGAGCTGGTGAAACCCAAACAACCCAAACACAAACCCACCAAACCCAAACACAAACCACACACCAAGCCCAAACTACCCACACCACGCACTGCACCGCCCACATCGACCCACCAACCTTTCACCTGAGGATGCCTCCGTCCACCCCACTGATCTACTCAAGCCCCTTGCTTCCGGAAGAAGAAGCAAGTGCTGCGATGCTTGTAGCTCTAGCAGCTACCCAAGCCACTCCCTCAGTCGCTCCAGACCTACCAGGACCCTCTGGACATGGCGTCAATCCACACGAGGCCCTAGACAAGTACATCTTCGAAGGACAGTGGATGACCCACTCCATGCCCGAGGAGCATCAAAGACAACGGCTTCACGACGTTCGGCGCTTTCTACAACACGCGTCTATAGATCTCGTAATCATAGAAGACGACGAGCTTCAGGAAGGTGAAGACTACGAGCGAGTTATCCCAAGACTACCAGAGTTAATCGCTCAACAGGCGGTTCCCTCCAAGGCTAACGCCAGGGACCGTTCGGATCGACACGCAATGGGAAAACATTCAAATAGAAATTCCCTTCCTCGAAGAAGTTCGTGAGAATATTTGGAGGTCTCTGGACAGAGTGAAGAAGCCGAACGAGTTCGAGCTTAGGGGGATCTCTCATTGGTCAGCAGAAGAGGATGACCTATCTCTGGATGCTGACCAAACTAGGACCTGATGTTAGGCTGGGGATGACTAAGACACAAGCCAAGAGCCATTATAAGAGTCTCTCCCCAATAAGCCAACTACTCAGCGTATACTGTGCCAAAGGAGGACTTCCAACACCTTACTACATCATCGAACGAGTGGACAGGACCCGAGAGGAACTGAGCGAGAGCGACGTGCTGTACCTCCCCGCCGATGAAGTGTACCGCTTTATCAGCTATACGTGGAGAAGTACAAAGGTCCTCAGGGCTTCATCAAGAAAGAAGGCCTCGAAGTGCTCTACCTGTTCATGATGCGCCAGGTAAAGTACTATGCCGCACACGACCTTCAGATGGCTCTGGAGAGCAATATGAAGAAGGTCAACATGACCGCTCCACTCAACAAAGGACCTGAGATCGAAGGGCTTCCCAACAATCACGTGCACATCAGCTCAGTCCTAGGCGTCACCTACCACAATCCAATAGCAAAGAAGAATAGGTTGATGCTGAAGACTGAGATTCATAAGTTTTGCGATGGGACGCTCAAGGTCGTCAGGAAAAACATCGAGCCGAGGTTGGAAGAAATCAACAGAGACACTATGCTGAGGATCCACAGGTTCGTGAGAGAACAGCTTCTCCTAATGGAATTGCTTGAAGATATCGAGGAGCGACTGGAGCTTAGGATCACGCTGAGGAACTACGAGTATGCGCTGGGCTTGCGCAGATCGTATTATGCCCGACGAGGACAAACGGCGCAGAGACGCAAGCACAAAGGGTGAGATTGTAGAATACTATTTGTAATTGTGCTTGATTTCATTAGTTGTCCTTATAATTAGGGGCGTTTTGTATAGTAGTCCTTAGATTAGGACTAGTTTGATATTTATACCAAGTTTGTTTGGTATAAATACATGTAAATCAATTGAGCTGAATAGAGAAAGTTTTTAGAATTGATCCGAAAGGCTTGCAACTAGAGAGAGAAACTAACTTTCTCGCTCTACTCGAATTCTCTCTCTTGTTCTTCATTTGAGTTTTTCGATCGAATTCAATTGCTTATTATAACGATCGAATTACTATGAATTCTAGCCTAGGATCGTAGAGTTGTTAATCGAAGGGCCTAACAATAGCCCCTGTTTTGGATTTTACATTTACAGCCCCCAAAGTTTTGAAACTTTTCAATGTAGTACTCAAATTTTCTGAAAATTACACAAAGAGTCCCAGTTATTTATTCCGAATTTTAAATCTATCCTAAAAGCTTTATATTTTTTTAAAAATCCTATTCGGAATTTTACAACATAGACTCCTGGATTTTGTAAAATTTTGATTAAGTCCCAAAATTTTAAAAATAACTATTTTATACGACTGTTTTGCGACAGTTTCGGATTTCTCAATGATCACAAGGTAAACGATGTCCGATGGACCTGAACTTTTAACCACAGATAAAGAACTTGCAGATCTTAATTCTTTCCAAAGGAATGTTTAATCCGAGGTCTGCGAGATATGAATTTTTTAAACCTCTTGGCAGAAATGGATAAAGAAAACCCTAATTATCCCCAAGTTTTTCTTTATCCTTTTAATCTAATGTCCTCTATCCCTACTTCCAAATATTCATAGTTCTAAAAATTCTCAATCTCATGCTCCCTAGACTAACCAACGAAAAATTCATGCAAACAAATTATTATTATCACATAAACACGAAGAATTCGATGAATAACATGCAAAACACGTAAAATTCACAAATCCTAATATTGTTTACGTATGTAGGTGATCTTCACCTACCTTATTTCTGTAATCCGGACCCTAGAAATCCCGATCCCGAGCCCCTCCACGTGTCTGCTGGTTTTTTTTTCCCTCCCTTTCTTTCCTTCTCTTCTTCTTCTCTTTTTCTTTCTTTTCTCTTTCTTTCCATTCTTCCCTCTCCCTCTCGGTTCCTCTTCCTCCCTTCCTCTCTATTTCTTTCTTTTACTTGTTGACTATCATTCTTGTCTTCATGCACCAAATGAGGTGTATTAGTTGAGGAGTCTTTGTTTTTATTCTATAAATTAGGTAATGGTGATTAGATGATGATGAGCTCTCCCCAACGTGCATCCCTCTCTTTTTCTTTATCTTATGGGTTGTAAGTTTGTCCTAAAGCAATGAGGTGTATTAGGGGTCCTTATATTGTCCTTATGTAACCAATGAGGTTGTATTAGTTGCATTAATAGGTTTTTTATTTTATTATACCAACCAACTTTATTAATTCCCTCTCTCTCATTTTCGTTTTTGATGTCCCTTATTTTATTTATTATTATTATTATATATTTTAATTTATTTATTTATTTGGACTCTCATTTCTTATTTTTGGCCCATCTAAATTTCTCTGGCCCAATTGTAAATTTTGGGCTCGATTCGAAAAGAAATCGTTTCCTTGTTCGAAAGTCGATTTCGTACATTTTGAATATTATTGAAATAATCCTGTATAAATTTTGTGGGTATTACAGCTTGATGATTATATCTCTGTCCAAACTTTGATTTCCATTAGCCTATTGTTGATTTCATGCTCTGTATCTACAATCCATGCTTGCAGGTATCGAGGCCTTTCATCTGAAATTGGAATAAGACTTCCTATACGATGATATATTGTGCCATGGGCAGGCAATGAGTATACACCTCTACCTCCACATGCCAAATTTTCATCAATATGGACGCCAATAGAAGTAAATGATAGGACATGGTTATATGATCTGATATACTGCCTAAAATGGCGTCCCTCTGCATTTTCTGCGTCGAATAGTTCTCTTAACTCACATGGAGATGATATCACAGGCAATCTGATCAATCCATTACGACAACATAGTTGGTAAGTTTCGCCTAAGAATAATCTGGCTGAACAGTGTGGACATGTTCTAGGAGAAGGCAATTGAAATTTGGAAGATCCCATAGATTCATGAAAATCTCTTCCCAAGTTATGGTTTCGGCGATTGGGGCGTACAACAACATTAGAAGGCCGTGTGTTTCTAATAATTTGCTCTGCGCTAGTGTAAGCAGTATCTATTGTACCTAAAGTCCAATACGAAGAGTATATTTAAATTAAATATAATATTAAAGTTAACTACTTAAATTTTATAAATCGATTAAAAAATTTACTAAATAGTTTACTAAGTAACCTTGTTGAACTGGTACAAGATAAATCCCAGTTGCAGTATCATGCTCATAGCATGTTCCCATAACAGTCCGGTTTGAAGTTGATATATTACCTGTATTTAAGTAAAAAAAAATTAAAAATATTTAATTCATATTGAAAATAAAGTATTTATAAAATAAAATTTGAAAAGTTTATCGAAATAATGCATTGGTGCAAAAATTAAACTGAATGAAAGAACATATAAAAATATGCAACATAAAAAAAATGAACATTTGCAGATGTAGATAAAATATTTACCTTGAAGTACGGTCACATCATAAAATTCATTAAGAGACGGGAATTGGTGGTGGTCTGATCCCATTTGCACGTAATTTGGACTCCTATTCATATCTGAAAATAAAACATAATTTTGAAACAGATTATATATGTGTACAGAATATAATCAGGTTATATACGTGTACAGAATATAAAACTCGAAGAGTAAGAATTAGAAATTATTAAACTTGCAGATTTTGTAATATAAATTAACCTAATTATTACCTTGACAAATCGGTACTTCGTGCAAGTTGTTTATGACATCAGTATCATGAATGGAGTCTCTTTCCACGTTATCTAGTATAAAGTAAAAACATGAAATATCAAATTCGAAGAGTAAGAATGAGAAATTAATAAACTTGCAGATTTTGTAATATATATTAACCAAACTATTACCTTATCGGTACTTCGTGCAAGTTGTTTATAACATCGTTATCGTTAATGGAGTCTATTTCCATGTTATCTAGTATAAATGAAAAACATGAAATCAATTTCTTCGTAAGTGAAGTTGCAATCAAACATACACAATGAAATTAAATAACATTAAAATTCAAATGTAATACAGGTACAACATGTCCGGCCTTGAGTTGATAATGTTCTAGAAGTAGATGCGAAGGACGAATCTAATTAAGATAACCGCCTTTGGTAAGAATCACGTCGCCGTGCTAGGACGAATCCTTTTATTTCTTTTCTTCTTCATCACTTGTCATACTTGATTGTATCTCTTTCCAACGTTCAGATATCGTAACGTCGTGCAGCGACCGTCCCCCTCATTTGTTCATGTGCTCTTGGATACACGATGATGTTCTTGAGTCCATGCTTGTTGGCCGTATTTGTCATTTGATCTCTCCGATTGTAGCCTGATTGTGATTGGGGTGTTACTGTGTGTACATGTTCTTCTTGTGGTCTTCGCTTGATTTTTGATTTGTGTACTTTTTGATTCTTTGACGACGCTTGAGATTTAGCATTTTCTGATCTATATTGCACTTTCGTCGCGGTGTTGCTCCCATTTGCTTTAGTACTCCTCCTCCTCATGAAGATCGAGCTGGGGAGATCGTCATGCGATGAGTCAAAATGGGGCACGTTCGCCGTCGGGCCAAGATGATGGAGTTGATTGCGCGGCGAAAATGATGGGTGCTCAGATTGGGTAATAACCTGACGGAGCCACAAAGTCAATCCGTCCACACGACTTCAGAGTTAAACTCTGAGACGTGGCCTGTGAGAACAGGGCTGAGAATCCGGAGCCACATAGGCGTTCCGTTTACATCGCTATTGACACTAGCTCGAAGACGATGGCCTAAAACCGTTGTTGTTTGATGTTGCAATGATAGGACTTCCTTCCGATCATCGAAGCATGTCGTAGTAGGAGATGTCTATGAAAGTTCTGATCTGGTCACAAAGTCTGGAGAAGAAAAAAAATGTATGTGTCCTAAAAAAGATATAAAACATGTGGAAGGTGAGGACACACTAGACTCGATGTGTTCAATAAATTCAGTGGTATGGGGATGAATACCACTTAGTTCAATATCTCCTGCTTCCAAGTGAAGCAGTGATAGATTACGTGGCTCCCCGTGATTTAGTGAAACATCGGCTGTTGGGAGATCGATGAGTGGATAAGGCTCGTTGTGCATGCGCCTTTGGACCAAATGAGGCGACTTCTACCCGGAAGCTGATAGAAATCAGCTCCTGCACCTATATGGGATGGCCCGAATGTTTTGTGAGGTGATGGATTTTTTTGTATCTTCCGCTCTTCGGTCTATCAATCCATTATGGCTTTTATGAACTTGAAATCGTTACTAACACTCGGCTACGTTCGGGATTAGGTTCAGTTTGGTCTACTGAACCATGTGAACTTAGAATCCATGCATCCGTCAATTTGATTAGTGCTGCTTGATCAGCAAGTCGGAGCAGGTAGGTTGATATCATCTTCGTGATAGTGTGTTGTTGCGCCTTTGGAATTCTTGAACTCTTGAGGGTTGAGTTTTCGGTTGAAGTCCGTCTTGGGAGGTGGAACGCCTTAGAGGGTTTTTCTTTCTTTCCCCTTCTTTTTTTTTAGCGAATTTTTTTTGAATTTTTTATAAGTATATAGTATATATTATCGTAATAGTAATATATATAGTAATATATATAGATATATACATATATGTATACATATATGCATATGGGTTAAAGTAAGTTTCTCCCCCCTCAAACCGTGCACCTAAGACGAACTCTCCCTAAAAATTTATTCTCTCCTCGTAAATATGGAGTGATACTCCCCCTCAATGCATGCACGTTTAAATACGTAAATTATCTCCCAATTAAATAAGCGTGAACGTATTAATTTATTTTCAGAGCAGATGCAAACTAAAGAATTATTGTTCTTTAAAAATGCATTAGAATGTACGTTTTGCTTTTTATCGCTCTAAGCTGAAATAGGTATTTTGTGCTTCAGGTCATATGCATATAGAAAAATTTAAGCTCGAAAATTCTTTAAGATGCATGCAAAATGAAAATGTACCTATAACATGGTATTAATACATTTCAGCTCATGTATGCATGCAAAATTTAGAATTTAATGTCTTTTTGAAGCATGCATAACTACAATGTACCATTAGGAGGGTCTTAGTCATTTCAGCTCATATGCATGCTAAAATTTAAGTTTAAAATTCTTTTTAATCATGCATGTTTCTAATGAACCCTCATGTGATTGCTCGCATCACTAGCCCGCCGTGTATGTGGAGCAAACCGAGATACCATACACGCTGGGATGTTTAGCTGCCCTCATCGCATACCAGTCATGAGTGTGGAGCAGCTTTCTTCGTACCTACTCATGCTGGGAATCTGCAAAGACTTTATCGGGACTTTGGTACCCATTTTTGGATGGGTCCTCCCTTGTTAGCAGAAAACAAGTTAAGTAAATTTGGTTCAGATATTGATCCTAAGTCATCCTTTAAAGTCCTATTCCATTTGATTTGTGATTTAGGAATCCATAGCTTCAATCCTTGTTCTGAGTGTTGAGGGGATGTGGAGTGATCTTTTTGCTTGGGCACCCAAATTTGTTTAACATTAGGATTATACCCTGTTGAGTTCTTATGCATCAATCGATTGAATACGGGAGTGTTCGAGACGTGGCTTGCAAGAGATGATGGCTGTCGAGTAGATGAATGATGCATCTTATAAATATTAGATTTATTAAAACGGCAAACATCACAATACTTAATAGTCTTCGATGAAATGAAGTTATGTTCATCAGAAGCATAGTTTGTAGAGTAGAAAAGCCTTGGTAGGAGAGGGTTTAGATTTTGATTTCCTGACCCAGTCCATCGTCTTCGTCTTCTTGATTAGTTTCTTGCCTGTAGCTAAATTTGACACATTATGAGGAGTTAAATCATAAGTCGAAGAAGAACCAACTTCAGAAGAATGATCGTTGAGATTTATTAGGAGGAAAATTTCATTTAGTAGTTTCTCTTTTTCGAACTTGAAGATTTCAATTTGATTTTGGTGTTCCTTTGCTTGTAATTTATTGATGTTCTGGAGACGCGAGATTTCAGCTAGAAAGTCAGTCGTTCCTTTTGTTTGTGTCTTGTCTGGTTGAGTTTGCGAGCCTGACTTAGCAAAGAAGCGTGCATCATTCTTGATTGTGCTGGCATTTGCTAATCTAAAACGAGAATTTAAGGTAAGGGCATCATCATAGGAATAATAGTGATTTGAAGGGGATGCAAATTTTTCAAATAATAAATCGTCTCTTTTGGCTATCTCCTTCCCTTTTATTTTCTTATGGAGTGATGCGTCTATCTTAGGCTTAGCTAGATGCAGTTGTGGGGAGAAACCTATGGGGTTGTTGACTTGTTTTTCGAGTGAAGATATGATTGTCAGAAGTACGTCTTTTTCCACTTGAGAGACAATCTTTTCGATCTCAAGAGTCGAGCGCAAATCATAGATTTCTTTGATAACTGCAGGGATATATGTACTAGAGGTATTTAATCTTTGGGCATCTACTTCTTCTGAAGAGGGTGGATATAAAGAGAAGTAGTCATCGGATAGAGAAATTTTCCTGGTTCGGTAACTTTTATTCAGTTCCTCGTAGTCAATTGGAATTTCAGCCCAGTCCTTTTTATTTCTCTTTTTCTGCTCTAAATGATCAAGTGTAGATGAGCTAGTGAAAGGCATGAAACTAGGAATATTTAAGCCTAGGAACCTGATATCATAAGGAGGAAGGGGTTTCTTTACTGTTTGTATGGAATCTGGAACAAAGCTTATTCCTTCACGGGGTCATAAAATTCTGGGTCTCTAGCGTTAAGAAGCATTCTATCTATTTGTACTCTTTTGTTTAGAAATCCTCAAGTTTTTTAATTTTCAAATATAGACGATTTCGTTCTTTAGATAAGAACTCATACTGTAGGGATATTGAGTGTCGCTCTTCCTCACTCTTCTTGAAATTGTTTCCTTTTCGACTAGCTTATCTTCTAGATCTCTTATCTTAGTTTCAATCCTGGAGGAGTTATCTTGAGCTTGCTGTAGGAAAGAGGTTATCCTAACCTTTTCTACTAGTTCAGTGCGCAGGACTTTTTCGTTGTTTTGAAGCTTGCTTTCTAGTTTTCTTAATGATAGGTTTTCGCTAGTCATAGATGTTAGTTTATCTTGCAGGACTGAAATCTCTAAATGTAAATCAGGGTAAGAATCGTGTACCTCAATTTCAGAAGATGAGTTAATTGAGAGAGTGGCTGCCGTGTTGTGCGCCTCATCTTCAGAGTCAGCTTCGACGTTTGCCATGAGCGCCAGATTTTCTTCCTCACTCTTAGAGGTTTCCTCGAGCCATGATTCCTGTTCTCCCATGAGTACGACACCCGATAGAATGTCCTCTAAACTCTTAAGTTTAGAGTATAACTCGTTACGCTCGCTATACATGAAGTGATATTGACAAGTCTTAGTGTGTTTCTCGTCTTCGCTCTTTTTCAAATCAGTAGTTAACTCACTAATTTTCGCTTTCAGTCTTTCTATTTCTTTGTCATGATCATCGACTCTCATTTGCATTGCTTCAAGCTTGCAATTGAGAGCTGCTCTTTCACTTAAGCTGACAAGGAGACATTTATGATTATTCTCTAAGCGAGCTTCTAATTCCTTAATTTCTTTAGCTTGTTTGTTCACTTTCTGTTCCCAATGATACGGCATATATGACATATTGAAAGTGGATATTAAAAGTTCAGTTCTAGAATTATTTTGGTTGGATATGGATCTTAATCGTGTTGATCAGCTAAATCTTAGATCTCTAACTAAAAAAATTAAATAATGTTAGAGGATATATATATAGGAAATAAGATTATCACAAAATAATAAAAACTAGGGAGGTGCAATTTTCGTTGAATGATGTAGATATGGATTTCGTTATTTTTTTTAATATATGTATGTAATGATTAAATAACAATGATGAGTAATGAAGAGCTAAGGCCACGTGATGAAATGATGACTTAATGATAAAGAAATAACGTTCAATGATGCAATTTTTTTTAATTTTTTTTATTATTATTTTATTAAAGGAATTTTGGGATTGGTAATTTAAAAATATTTTCGTAGAGTAGTAGTGAAGATTTCTCGAAGTGGCGCCCGAGCCTGATGGCTATGAGAGTGGCTTCTTTAAACATACTTGGAACATTGTGGGAGAGCTAGTTACTGATGCCATTCTGGAGTTTCTCGAAACAGGCAAAATGCTGCCCAGAATCAATAGCACAGTGCTGTGCCTAATCCCCAAGGTAGCTAACCCAAACTCTGCTATGGATTTCAGACCAATAGCATGTTGCAACACAATATACAAGTGTATCTCTAAGATGCTGTGTGCTAGAATTAAGCCACTTTCGCCCAAGCTTATCAATGCTAATCAAAATGCCTTTGTGTAAGGGAGATCAATCGTGCATAATATCTTGCTCTGTCAAGATTTGATTAGACTATACAATAGGCAAAATGCCTCAGCGAGGGTGCTATTAAAGGTGGACATAAAAAAAGCCTATGATACTGTGGATTGGGACTTCTTAAAGAATTGGTTATGCCTCTTAAAATTCCCTATGAAATTTGTTAATTGGATTGTGGAGTGTATTTCCTCTGTTTCTTACATGGTTTCTGTCAATGGATCACTCACTGGGGCTATAAAAGGGGAACGTGGACTGAGACAGGGTGATCCAGTGTCCCCCTTGCTCTTTGTGATTGTGATGGAATATCTGTCCAGGAAACTACTAAGGGCAACAAGCGATTCTTGGTTCAGATATCACCCTCTGTGCAAGCATATCAAACTGGTGAACCTCTGCTTTGCGGATGACTTGATGCTTTTCTGTAAAGGTACTACAGGTGCTGTCTCGGTGATAAAGGAATCCCTTGATCACTTTCAGCTAGTATCTGGTTTGGCTGCCGACAAACTGAAATCAAGTATCTACATTGCTGGTACTTCGAGCACTACTACTGAGCAGATTAAGCAGATTACAGGTTACCCAATGGGGAAGTATCCCATGAAGTATTTAGGGGTTCCTATAGCCCCGACCAAGTGGAGTAGAAGCGCGTGCCAGGAACTAGTGGAGAAGATAACTGCAAGGATACAATGCTGGTCAACCAGAAATTTATCCTATGCTGGCAATTATGCCTTATTAATTCAGTTCTCCTAGCTACTCATGGCTATTGGGGATCGATATTCATGCTTCCTAAAGCAGTTTCAAAGGAAGTGGACAGGATTTGTGCTGAGTTCCTGTGGGGAAAAAAGGCTCATGGTAGATGTATACCTCTAATAAGTTGGGACAAAGTTTGTTGTCCAAATAGCAAGGGTGGGCTGAACTTGCGAGACTGTGTGACATGGAACCTTGCTCTTGTCGGGAAACAGCTTTGGGACATTACAAAGGAAGCAGATTCTTTATGGATAAATGGATTAATATGATCTACCTAAAAGGCACCAATTTCTGGGATTTTACACCGGTTGTAGACTCAAGCTGACATTGGAGAAAGTTGCATCGTCTGAAAGAAAAATTTAGAATGGGCTATGTGGTGGGCAATGGAGTCCTGCGAAGGATGGCATGTACTCTGTTCAGTCTGGATATCTTTGGCTCAAAGGAGTGCGCCCGAACTTTCCTTACTGTCGAGTGGCTTGGAACAGATTTAATTTACCCAAGTAATCTTTTTACTATGGCTGATATTACAGAGGAGAGTATTGAGTATGGATAGATTGCGTGGCTGGAGCATACTTGTCGCTAATTGCAGCTGTAGATTGTGTGGGGGATTAGAGAAGACATTAGAGCATATATTTCTGGGTTGTTCTTACAGCCAGGAAATACTTATGAGGATCAATTCATGGCTGCAGATTGTAGACCAGATTCAGACGTTTGAGGAGCTCTGTAGTTGGTTGGAATGCAGGGATAAGAAGAGAAATGCTCAGAGTGGGATAATTGTGGCGTGTTACGCTTCAATCCTTTACCATATCTGGTGTGATAGAAACAGACGTGTACATGATTTGGTGGCAAAGGATGTGGACCAACTCACCAGCATTATCAAAGAAGAATTGAAAATGAGGATACATAGCTTTAGTTGTATGAAAAACATGTCATGTTCAGTGGTATTTCAGCGAGTGTGTTCTACCTTGGTGATGTAATGTGCTTGTGTATGTGGGAATGAGCTGTATGTCTTAACAGTCGTTTGTGGTTAAATGAAATACTCATTCTACCAAAAAAGATTTCTCGAAGTGAATAAATAAGCACCTGAAGTTCGAAGTTAGGATCTCAAATTTATTCTACAACGGTACGATCTCGAAAGGATTAGGATTGGCAAAATTGTAGGATTTCGATAACTTCAAATTTAAGGATATTTCGAGAGGATTGTCGAAAAACACAAAATTGGGATTAAAGCGGTTTTTCGAGAAGGATATCGAGATTATTAAGACGTCGAATTAAGTTCTCGAGAAATTACTGTGTGATCAAGAAAGTGAAAATGTCGAGAAATTAAATTACTGTAGAATTAAGTTCTCGAGCTGTTCTTGAAATTCGCGATGTAATTTATTAGTCTTCGAGAAGCTTATAATTGAGAGATATTCAAAAATGTTGAGAAATTACGGATTTGCAAATAAATACGGGGATTTTAGACAAAAATACCTAATAGTAGTTCAAACTTATGAATCATCCCTATAAATTTGACTTTGTAACTAAGTACTGACATTAGGCTGAAAATTAGTTTCAACTCCCTCAAATGGTAAGTTACTATAATACCCTTTATTCTTTGTTTGAACCGTTGAATCAGAAATAAAAGTAAAAAGAAAAACCAAATCACAGAAATACAAATGCCCAAAGACGGGATCAATCCAGATGCTGAGGTCGGTTGGCCGTATCCGTTCGAAGCTGCTTCGTCGCTGTTTGTTTCCGTCGCTCAGTTGTCCGCCGCTAATCGCTCGAGGTCTGCCGCCCGTAGCTCGCTTGTCGCTGCTCGCCCGCCAATCGTCGCTTCTACCCGAAACTCGTTATTGCCCGCTGCCCGTCCCACCATCGGAGCTGCTCTCAGGCACTTGTCACAGCTTGTTTCCGTCACTCCACTCGTCGCTGGTCATTGGTAATCGACTACTCGTCCCTATTCTTCGCTGCTTTGTCGTTGTTCGTTTTGTCGCTCAATTGCTCGGTTTTCTCTTAGATAATATACTGGTGATGGTTGTGTCTTGGTGTTTGTCAAAATAGTATTGCCGATGCCATTCTATTTCGTAATATAATCACGATTTTTTGGTTTTCCCGTTTGGTGCTCGTTTCGGTCTCTCTTCGTAGCTCGTGCTCGTCGTTGTTTCGGTCACTGATCTCGCAATATTTTCTTGTTATAAGTTATGAAGATGAACAGGTCATTTGTCATTTTCTTATGAACTTCTGATATTCTGCTTATAGTTTGAAGTTTCATTGAATTGGATGGCATTTGATTTTAACAGGGGAGAATGGTATGAGAATTTGTGAGCTCGCCTATGTGCTACAGATGAGGTTCAAGTTTCCTAAAAATGGTGCTGAATTGTATGCGAAGAAGGTTAACATAAGGTGGATTGTTGTTAGTAGGCCAGGTCGCTTGCCCATCGCTCTCGATGCTTGATTCACACATTCTGCCTTAGTCCCTAGAACTTCCAAGATTTTTTGGAGTATCTTGTTTATTCGATTTTGATACAATTAGATTCTTAGGCATGATACTGCTCTTCGTATGAGGTTTAATCAAATCGATCTCCATTTGCGTGGATCCGTACATCCAATGTTGGTTAATGTGAAGTGCATCTGAAAGTGAACGAGTAATCGTGTTTTTGTTGCATGCTCAACAAAAGTAATTCTTTTTAATGTATCGTTTATCTTTCTTGCCATTGAAGTGGTAATATGAATGTATATAAAACTATCATCTTTCTATATAACATCAACAAGCCTATCGTCTTTTTGGGTAGGATTCCGTTCATAAATATCGGTATTTGAAGTCGAAATATAAGTATTTTGTGTTCGAATTTAGGTATTTGACAGATTACGTAGGGCAAGTAGAAAAAAACTAGTTTTTCATGTTTTTTTGGTGATTCATGTCATTAACACTTGATATGGTTCATTAAAACAACAATTTTTGTGGAATGTATTTCGCCCCCTTCCAAAAGTATTTTCTGTATGAGAATCGGTATTTCATATTATAAATAAAGTATTTGAAGTCAGTATTTTGTGTTCGAATTCAGGTATTCGACAGATTATGTAGGGCAACTAGAAAAAAACTAGCTTTTCATATTTTTAGTGATTCATGTCATTAACACTTGATATGGTTCATTAAAACAACAATTTTTTGTGGAATGTATCTCGCCCCCTTTCAAAAGTATTTTCTGTATGAGAATCGGTATTTCATATTATAAATCAATTATTTGAAGTAAAAAGTTAAGTATTTTGTGTTCGAATTCAGGTATTTGACAGATTATGTAGGGCAAGTAGAAAAAAAACTAGTTTTTTCATGTTTTTGGTGATTCATGTCATTAACACTTGATATGGTTCACTAAAACAACAATTTTTGTGGAATGTATCTCGCCCCCTTCCACAAGTATTTTCTGTATGAGAATCGGTATTTCATATTATAAATCAAGTATTTGAAGTCGAAATTTAAGTATTTTGTGTTCGAATTCAGGTATTCGACAGATTATGTAGGGCAAGTAGAAAAAAACTAGCTTTTGATATTTTTAGTGATTCATGTCATCAACACTTGATATGGTTCATTAAAATAACAATTTTTTGTGGAATGTATCTCGCCCCCTTTCAAAAGTATTTACTGTATGAGAATCGGTATTTCATATTATAAATCAAGTATTTGAAGTCAAAATTTAAGTATTTTGTGTTCGAATTCAGGTATTTGACAGATTTTGTAGGGCAAGTAGAAAAAACTAGTTTTTTCATGTTTTTGGTGATTCATGTCATTAACACTTGATATGGTTCACTAAAACAACAATTTTTGTGGAATGTATCTCGCCCTCTTTCAAAAGTATTCTCTGTATGAGAATCGGTATTTCATGTTTTAAATCAAGTATTTGAAGTCGAAGTTTAAGTATTTTGTGTTCGAATTCAGGTATTCGACAGATTAGGTAGAGCAAGTAGAAAAAAAATTAGTTTTTTCATGTTTTTTCATGTCATTAACACTTGATATGGTTCACTAAAACAACAATATTTGTGGAATGTATCTCGCCCCCTTTCAAAAGTATTTTCTGTATGAGAATCGGTATTTCATATTATAAATCAAGTATTTGAAGTCGAAATTTAAGTATTTTGCGTTCGAATTCAGGTATTCGACAGATTATGTAGGGCAAGTAGAAAAAAACTAGATTTTTCATTTTTTGGTGATTCATTGTCATTAACACTTGATATGGTTCACTAAAACAACAATTTTTGTGGAATGTATTTCGCCCCCATTTAAAAGTATTTTCTGCATTAGAATCGGTATTTTGGCACCCAAATCGGGTATTTTTCGTCACGATTTGGGTAATTTACCATTGAAATCAAGTATCCGAGTTGGTTGAAAAGAAGGGTTGTGGGAAAGCTTTTCTTTGTTTGTGATTATTATATACATTCCATGATACATCTTTTGATGAAAACAAAACATTTTAGCTTCAGATGTATAGCCCCAATTGACATGTATGTAGTTCATAAATATCGGTATTTTGGCACCCAAATCAGGTATTGTTCGTGACGATATCGAAATCAGGTATCCCACTGGGTTGAAAAGAAGGGTTGTAGGAAAGCTTTTTTTTATGTGTTTTTACTACCATGTATAATGGAATGACTCAGCTTGTATTAACATGTATTTTCAGTATAAATTTCAGTATTGTTTGCTGAAGTTAAGTACTAAAAGGTTAAATCTAAGTACTTAACCCTCAAAGGGGTCCTTTTCAAACACATCAACATTCATAGTTTGAAGATGAAAGAACACAACACGATTCAAGGTTAAAGCACAGAAAAAATTAGCCATAAAAACCATATAATCAAAATAAGAGCTCGAGTTTTCCTTATGAACTGCGGATTCCACGAGAAGCCAAGGCACAAACAAGAAAACCAAGCAAGAGGACGCCACATTCGAGAGCTAAGGGAGAATCACAACAAAATCTGAATCATAATAAGACTCATGGCCTCAAAGACAACTACCCCCAATTGGAAAATCACACGCCATTTATTGAATTTTGCCTCGCCGTAAGCTTGAATTCCGACCCCAATCGAGATGGAACCATATTCGCCATCGTCTCGGTGCTGCACGTTTCCATTCTCATTCCTCTTCTTCTTCCCTTACTGGTTCAGATCCCTCTCTCTCTCTCTCAAATTAATTCATCCCGACAACCTACCTTCGATGTCGCAAGGCGCTGTCCATGGTCGGAATTCATCATCCCTCAATCTCCACTGTCCACAATTCAAAAATATAATGTCAAACAACATTCTCTAGTTTCCAAACGACATAAGTTCGTCACTATTACAACATCCTCGGTCCGATTGAAGCAACCTTTAAGAATTTGCAGACATAATAATTATAACGGCGAAAATCAAACTGAAAACAAATAAAAATCGCAGATTTGTTTTTTGGAAACGAGTGGCCTATTTCGAGCTCATTTTCGAAGTCGAGCGCTGACCTAACATCTGCATCTATTCACACAAACAAAAATTAAGAAATATACACTACCTGAACTTCCCGAGATTTCATTTGGGTTTTCTTTTGAAACAGATTAAGTTAAGGGAGTTTTTTTTAGAGAAGAGCACCCAATATGAATTTAAGCTATGAATCAGACCGTTGATGTTTCTTGCTTCATCGAGCATCCCGTTTGCAAGCACCATCAATCAGTATGGTGAAAGTGTGAATCTTGGTTGAATTTGGTTCTAGTCTCTGCTCTGTTGCATCGAGTGTTCTACTCTTTAATTTGTTTTTTTATTATTTTTATTTGCGAAAGAAAAGAGCAATACTGTAAATTCGTTCACGAGGGAGTAAAAACTAAAATCATGTCTAGTGTCGGTACCCATTCACAAAATAATACTTATAGGGACTGATTTCTAAGATGAAACTCCAATTAGGTATTTTTATCTAAATTACTCAATAAATACAATGTCGAAAGAAGTATCGAGAAGCTCAATAGAAATTAAGGGTTGATTTAAAAAATAACTTCGAGAGGCTTAAATATATTCTTTTCCTCTTCTCGTCATATATAAATCCTAGAAAGAGGAAAACAAATGAGTGTTAGAGAGGCAGATTGTTGTGAGTGTTGAAGCTTCTGTTGCTAACGCATCTATGGTTGGAATGCAGCAGACAATCACGAAATTGACGGCTCAATGTAGTGAGAAGGCGTTCGAGCTCGAGATTAAAACAGCAGACAAACTGTGTTCTTCAAGAACAGCTGCAAAACAAGTGTGCTGAGAACGCGGAATTGGAAGAAAAAAGTAAGCAACCTCGAGAAGCAATTAGTTTCAGTATATGGAGAAAAGAGCGATAAAGGAAGACTCGAGAAGATAAGAATATGGTTTGGAGGTGAATATAAGATCTCGAAGAATCGGACAAGGATTTCGACAATTGAATATCGAGAAATACAGAATTGAGAAATATGTCGAGAACTTCAAATGAATAAAAGGTCGAGAAGGTACAAAATTTTAGTTGAATATGATTTCGAAGAGGATCTCGAGAAACTAATAAAAATTCGAAAGTTGCAAGATTGAGTCTGATATCGAGAAGGATGTCGAGTGGATTTCAAGTAGGATATCGAGATAGCAAAATCGAAATTCAGGTAGATTTCGACAACGATCTCGAGAAATTTGAAGGGTGTAGATTTCGAGCAATCTAGAGGTTTATCTCTTCTTCACAGCGGATGTCGAGCAATTAAAAATTGACGGTCTCGAGATTAAAATTTTGCAGTTCCTCGTCAAAATTGAATCTTCGGCTGGGAGCAAAAAAACTGATAATTTCGATCAAGAATTATGAGAAGGCAGATATGCACCTATGCGTTTTTCATGAACCGAGAAAGATCCGAGGAATTGAATGTGACGAAATTGATGATTTTTGAAATACTGAGCAAGAAATCGAAATTCAGAATAGAGTAAGATATCAGTTAACTTCGACGAGTTTGATCCACGATTTCGGCTCTGATACGACTTGTTGGTCCGTTTTATCCAACCTTGATCTGATTAATAGAATTAATATTACCTTAGATGATGACTTACGGAAGCGATTGATCAGTAATACATCTGGACGGATTGTAGAGTTGGAACAATGAACGCGCGAATTCTACAGCAATAATATGTCAACTCTATTAATGAATCAACAACCCTAAACGATGTATCGTTTATGGTATTTATACGTAAGCCCTAATGGGCAAAGATAACCTGATTTAATTGAACACAATAAAATATTCCTAACATTAACAAATATTAAAATTGGCATTTGGTGAAGAATATTAGAAGCATAAATGATTGTTTCTGCAAATTATATAGTTCATAAGTGGAGATTAAAAATATCAACAAACAGATAATACAAAATATCAGAATCTATTGAAAGAAAATCACTAAATTAAAGCCCAAAGAAAAAAATACGCACATGCTCATCATTAATATTAGTTAAATCAGCCAAATATTGGCAATTGCAGCAACATGAAATATGAACAGTGTTTTAGATGAAATGTGTCGAAGAAAATCAGTGATGGGATGGCAAATGAACAGTGTTGAAAACACTTGAAATAATTATTAATTCAACCTGTCTCTAAAGCAGTTGAATGAACCGCTGTATCTGCTCCTTCACTATCAGTTTCAGGTGAGATGCTATGAAAACATTCTGAATTTTGTGCGTCACTGGAAATTCGTCTGTTAGTTATTTTTGGCATCCTAAAAGTGCAATAGACTCCAGAAATCCTACTGACGTATTTTCATTTGTTGGAAGTGGAACATAATTCAGAACGTGGGTTTTCAGTGAACATGGGTTTCTACTTTTTTTTTTTATGTTTTATTAGACAAAATCTGATTGGTTAATTAGTAAAATAGACAGATCAAATTTAGATTTAATCCTCTTTTCCAGATTGGTGTTCCAATTTGGTGTTCCACCAACCAAATTGCGACAAGTGTACAGTTGGTCAACTCAGTTAACACTTGTCGGGGAATGGTTGGTGGAACACAAAGGTGGAACACTGTTGCGGCACAGACGATCCGATACCGACCAAATTAGAATGGAAATTGACTAGAACCTTTTTATATAATGGAATAGATATTATAAAGCACACGCAATTCGTGCAAAAATACTAGTTTGTCCATTTCACAAAATTAATAATAAAACTTAAATAATAAAATTAAAAAATCACCCATTATTTTAATTATTATTTTTAGTAATTACTATTCTTAGTTAATTCTTATACCTTGAATTATATAATTTATATATACGTAATTAACTTTAAATCACAACTTTAATTAACAATTTTAAATTAAAATAATTTAATATTATATATTTATATATTATGAATTTGAGCGTGCAAAGAGTACTAAGTATAGTAAGTGATATTTCATAGAAGATTCTTGAATTTAGGTACAGTTTGTAATTCAAACACTTACATTGTTGAAACATTTGATGTCTTACCTCAAAAGTTGATTTCACACCTAGAATTAGAAAGACGTTGGTTCTATTAGGGTGAGCAAAAATATTCGAAAATCGGATACCGACCCGAAAAAAACAGATACCGGTTTTAAAAACCGGATCGGATATCCGATCCCATTTATTTTAAACTAAACCGGATCGGATACGGATAGTGATTTGTCTAAAATCCGGATATCCGGTATCCGGTTTTATATTTAAAAAAAATAAAAAATAGTCCAAAAAGAAAAATGAAGGTTTAAAATGAAAAAAAAAAATCAAGTAGAATATTTAAATTTGTTAGAGAATTGAGATAAAAAAACATAAAAACATCGAGATGCAAGTTAAAAAATTAATGTGAATTTGTGGTATTGTGTTTATTATTTATTATGTAATTTTGAATCATAAATTCACATATTGAGTGAATTACTATGTGTAGATATTCTTATATTAAAAACATATTTTTTTTTATTGAGATAAGAATAAAAAATATGATTTTCAAAAAATAATAAAAAATATAAGAAAAATAAATTTAAAAACCAGATGCGGATATCCGGTGTAAATATCCGAATAAACCACGGATATCCGATTAAAATCGGAGCGGATACGGCTACCATTTTTCGATATCCGAAAATCCGGATATCCGAAAAACCGGATCCGGTTTTGCTCACCCCTAGGTTCTATAGTAAATAACCTGGAAGTACAGCTAATTTTATCAAAATACTCGGAAATTTCAGTTATATATATATATATATATATATATATATATAGTAATGTTATGGTGCTCACGGTGAGCACCTTCGTGAGCACCAACCACATCAACGCGCCAAATCATACAATGGAATTTTTTATTGATCTATAACCTACACATGGGATTAGTGAACCCGTCGGGGGTTGATTTGGCATGTTGACATGGCAAAAAAAGTGCCACACAACAGGTGCCCACGGATGGTGCTCACGCAAGGTGAGCACCATAACATTTCCGTAAGAAATATATATTGTTTCTTTCTCCCATCCTTCCTTAGTATCATCCGCCGTTTCAACGATATCAAAAGCGTCAAGGAAAATGCAGCAGCAAACTATACGAAATTCCCGTCATATTCAATGATCTGTACTGTACCATTCATTTGGATGGCCTTATCCCCAGTTAGATTAATAGAAAATAAAAATAAATACATCCTTCAACGAAGGTTTGAAAGCTTTACACTAAAATGATACTCCAAAATTAAATCAAACAAGTAGAAAAGAAAGAGATGGACTGGTTATGCCTTCTCAGATTTCCCATGAAATTTGTGCAATGGATCATGGAGTGTGTCACAACTGTGTCCTACACTATATCCATCAATGGCAATCAATGACGGGCTATAAAGGGAGCTAGAGGGTTGAGGCAGGGTGACCCTGTTTCACCACTACTCTTTGTGATTTCCATGGAATATCTAATTAGAAAGCTACGGCTCGCCTCTAAAGACCCTCGGTTTAGATTTCACCCATTGTGCAAGCAGCTTAACTTGGTGAATCTGTGTTTTGCTGATGACCTGATGATCTTTAGTAAGGGGACAGTTGAGGCTGTCGCAGTGGTAATGGAAACACCGAAGCACTTTCATCAAGTCTCTGGTGTGGAAGCTAACCAGCAAAAGTCAAGTATCTATTTGGCTGGCACATCTAATGTGGTGACCGATCTGATCCTAATGGCCACTGGTTTTAAGCAAGGGAGTTATCCCATGAGGTACTTGGGTGTACCTTTATCCCAAGTAAAGTGGAGTAGGAGCTCTTGCCAAGCATTAGTGATGAAAATTACTGCTCAAATTCAATGCTGGACCTCTAGGAATCTCTCATATGCGGGTAGATGTCTGATCAATGCAGTCTTACTGGGGTTCCATGTGTCTACTGCCCAAAGTTGTGGCAACAGAAGTTGACAGACTTTGCAGAGAATTCCTCTGGGGGAAAAGAGCTCATGGAAAGTGCAAGACCCCTATTAAACTGGGCCAATGTTTGTTGTCCCAAGAAGGCAGGTGGTCTGAATTTGAAAGATTGTGCAACTTGGAATACTGCTCTTGCAGGGAAACAGATCTGGGACATTAACTTGGCAGGGGGTAAATGCAATATACTTAAAGGGCAGTTTTTGGGATTTTATTCCTGCAGCTGATACTAGTTGGCACTGGAGGAAACTTAACAGAATTAAAGAAAATTTCAGGCTTGGCTACTTGGGCAGAAAGTGGCTACCAGTTAAGGAGGGAATGTATTCTGTGCAGAGTGGGTATGATTGGATCAAAGGCACACTACCATCCTTCCCTTACTGTAAAGCATATGGAATAGGGTCAACCTACCCAAGCATGCTTTTCTACTTTGGCTGATATTGCAGAAACGGATCCTCACTGGGGAAAGAATGGTTAGATGGGGTATGAGTATTACTAACACAAACTGTTGGCTTTGTGGTGTGAGTCTGGAACCTGTGGAGCACATATTCTTGGCCTGCCCTTATAGCCAACGAGTGATCATGAGTATCTTGTCTTGGTTGAATATTGGTGGATCAATACTGTCATTTGAAGATTTATGCAGATGGATGGCAGAAATGGGAAGGAAGCGCAATGCTCAATACCGCATAAGTGTGTCTTGCATTGCTGTTGCAGTCCATCACTTGTGGTGCGAACGGAATAGGCGTGTGCATGAGATTGGAGTAAAAAGCGAAGAGCAGCTCACTTCCATGATCAAACAGGAAATGCAAGTTTGGGTCCAGAGTCTTAATCATGTGAAGCAGATTGCTAGATCTCATATGTTCACTACTGTCTGCTCTCGGGGTGGCTAAACTAGGGTGTATTTGAGTTGCTTGGATGTAACAGTTCGTTTCGTGGTTAATGAACAATTCATTATACCAAAAAAAAAGAGATGGACTGTGGTGTATTGTATGTAACCGTCACCAAGATAATCGTCGAAGCTGAAAGAATTGAAAATACAAAAATAAAACTTAGGCTTTTTTAATTAAATAATTAAAAAAATTCAAACATTAACAAAATAAATAAGAAATAAAACCATTAATAAAATAAAGATTTTCGTATTCTGGGATAACTCGTAATCCTAAAATATGAGTTACTATCCTCGCTGGCGTGAGAGTCTTACGTGGAGTAACTCATAATCCCAGAATACGAGTTAGATCTTGGTTTCAAGTAACTCGTAATCCTAAATTACGAGTTACTCTCTTTTGTTTTTTATTTCTTTTTTAATTTTTTTTATTTTATATTTATTAATTATATAATCCACCAAATCATCGTTATCTCATGTGATTTTCATAATAAAAAACAGTAAATGCATCTAATTTATTGTTTGTTTCGCGACGATTAAAATGATATGTATATCTTATATTTTTCGATATTCAAAAATATTTAATTATTTTATAGAACCTGTCTTTATTTGTAATAATCATATTTTCATGAAAAGTGTCTACGTACTATTAATTTGATTAACCATTTCATATTCGTTTTGTCATTATTTTCGTTAGGCGCTCCATCAAATAGTAAGATAACCATCAAATGCATCCATATCAATTTGTTGCCTGGACAGGAAACACGTTGTATTCTGTTTCCTAGTGTTAATAGTAAGATAACTAAAGTTTATAAAAATAATTAAATATTTTTGAATATCGAAAAATATAAGATATGCATATCATTTTAATCGTCGCGAAACAAACAATAAATTAGATGCATTTATTGTTTTTTATTATGAAAATCACATGAGATAATGGTGATTTTATGATTTGGTGGATTATATAATTAATAAATATAAAATAAATTAAAATACAAAAAAAAATAAAAAAAATTAAAAAAAAAAGAGAGTAACTCGTAACTTAGGATTACGAGTTACTTGAAACCCAGATCTAACTCGTATTCTGGGATTACGAGTTACGTAACTCGTAATCCCAGAATACGAAAATCTTTATTTTATTAATGGTTTCTATTTCTTGTTTATTTTGTTAATGTTTGATTTTTTTAATTATTTAATTAAAAATACCTAAAACTTATAAATGAAAACACAGATAATTTATCCAGAGCTCCCAACATTAATTAATTAATTAATTAGTTATTCGGATGATCGATCGCCGGTGACTAATCGAGAGGGTTGAGTGCGTAGTCTGTCACTACTACTCTTCTCTTCTCCTTCAAAGAAATCAGAATTGACAGCCACAGCAAACGAAGAACGCATAAAGCATAGAAACCAAGACGATCGCCTCAAAGACGGAGACGATCTTGAAGAGAACGCCGCCGACAAGCCAAAGGTGCATGTTACCCTCGGGTTTTATAGCTAACGATAAAATAACGTTAACCATCAAATGATCAGTGAATGAGGGGGTAGAGCGCGAAAGAAACGGGGGAGGCCTGAAGGGTTATCCTGGGAGAAAAGGTAACGGTCCGAGAAGGAGTAGCCGGGCCAGGGCAACTGCGCCCGAGAAGGAATCGAGAGGCCTGGTTGGGCCTCAAGAGGAAAAGGGCAACGGACGGAACATAACAAAAGCTCAAGTGGATCGAAGAGGTCGGGGTCCTGAGTAAGTTTGCGCGAAGACGAATTGGCTGAGAACGCAAGGAATGGGAAAGCAGGAACATGCAAGGCTGAGGCTCCCCGGTCGAGCCAAGAGCCTAATCGGGGAGATGAGAGCGAGGCCGAGCGGAATGAGGATGCCGAAAAGCGGATGCCCGATCAGCGCAATCTCACCCGAGCAGACGAAATAAGAGAACGAAGAGGAAGGAAAAACGTGAGATCGTGGAGGAAAACCACGTCCTCAGTGGGAGGTCCGCGAAAAAGGCGGGCCAGGGTGGAGAACAGGTCAAGGCCGCGACGGCATAAGGTTAGTATAAATAGCGGTGGTTATTTTATTTCCCAGGTACTTTTTCATAACACAAAAAAACTGATTTACGAGCTAAAGCACCAATTCTCTACCCATTTTCTGACTTAAGCATCGGAGGGGATACGCCGGCACCAACCCCGGCCCCCTTCTGACGTATTTCTGAGTTTGTGAGTGTTAGGCTCGATGGAGGTAGCCGACGGAGAGTGAGGGATTCGCGCCAAGGAGGTTACGAGGGAAGAACAACTGCTTTAGTCGCCATTTCAGAAGGTCGTTTTATGCGGTCCACATCAATTGGCGCCGTCTGTGGGACGATATATCAGTAACATGGTGGACACCGCAAACGATACCCAACCACCGCCGAGGGACGAGGTGCTAGTGAACGATTGGACGGAGGAGGACCACGAGGAGACACGCGACATTGATCAGACTGAACTTGGAAAATTGAGGGCGGAAGTAGAGATGCTGAGAGCGGAACGAACGCGAAGAACTCGCGTAGAGTCGCCACGACAACAGGAGACGGACGAGGAAGAAGCGGAGCGGTCACACCGCGAGGCGGAAAATGCGCGAGCCCGAGAACAAGAGAAAGAAACGGAGGAAAAGACACTGAGGGTGGAGATTAACACCTTGTGAGCCGAGAAGAAAAGAGCTATGGAAGAAAGACAGATTGTGGAGTGGGAGCGGATGAAGGAAGAAATTCAGAGGCTGAAGGAGCTAGCCAATCCAGAGGTGCCCCTCCCGATTCAGCGAGGCTCGCCTTTCTCAGAGGAGATCCTCCGTGCCCCTCCACCGAACAACTTCAGATTCCCGGATATGAACCGCTACGACGGATCAGGACCCCCCGAGGACCATCTGGACAGCTTCGACGGAAATGCAGCACTCTACCAGTTGGGAGACGCGATCAAGTGTCGGGTATTCGCCACAACCCTCGCGAAAGGAGCCCAACAGTGGTTCACTATGTTACCCCCGAGCGAAATTCACAGCTTCACAGACTTCACCCGCGCCTTCTTGAGACAGTTCTCCAGTAGTCGAAGGAGACCCTTCTCGGCGGTTAACCTATTGAATATGAAACAAGGAGACCAGGAAAGCCTGCGAGATTACCTAAAACGATTCAATCGGACCATGATGGAGGTCCCGACCGCCACCTCAGACTTGTTGATCGGGGCGTTTCATAATGGGTTGAAAGAAGGGGACCTTTACCGGTCACTGGTGAAAAAGTACCCGACTACCGTGGAAGACCTGATAATTAGAGTGGAGAAGTATGTAAGGGTGGAAGAGGCGCACAACTTCAAAAAAGGGGACAAGAAAAGAGCGATCGGGACAGTCGATGTCGCGCGAGAACCGGCCCGACCCGTGGGCCCGAAGGAAGAAAAACCTCGAGAAGAAATCCAAAGAGGATCTAGGCCCAACAACACCCAGTGGAAGGTAAATAAAACCCGGGCTTTAGAAATATGCGAAGACGATACGCCATTAAGAGGCCAGCTAAGAGCAAGGATGGACCCAGAAACCTTGTGTCAAAGTCATACTGTGAATTCCATCGGGAGTACGGCCATACGACCGAAGCCTGCTTTCACTTGAATGATGAACTTGAGAGACTCGTAGCGGCCAATCCGGAAGCCTGAGCAGATCTGGTGGTGGGAGAAGAAAGTAGCGCCAATCGAAAGTATTTTAGGAGGGACTATGAGCAAAGACCTTGGAAGAACTAGGCGTACGCAAGCGATAGGCCACGGTGTAGGTTCCACGGATCCCCCGAGAGGAAGCCATTCGATCACCACCAGAGAAGTAGAGCCAACCACGAACGAAGGAATGATCGACGAACCCCAGAACGCCCTCGGGCAGCCGCTGAGGCGCACGCACCTCCGCGCAGAATCAACATGATATCGGGAGGACCTGCGATCGGGGATTCGAACAGAGCCCGGAAGGCAGAGGTGAGAAGTTAGAGAACTGGGAAGTGGCGACAATCCACAAACGGTCTGGGCCCGTCATTTCATTTGGACCCGAAGATTTCCATGGGGGTGACGATTCGCACGAGGATGCCCTGGTGATTCGAGCAGAGATAGCCAATCACGACGTAGGGAGAGTTTTGTCGACAACGGGAGCTCAGTGAATATCATCTTCAAAGAGACCATGGATCAGATGGAGCTGGGGAAGTATCGGATGCATTCTGTAGAAACGACGCTGTTCGGGTTCACAGGGCACGCTATCGAGGCCGTAGGCCTAATTCAGCTACCTCTGACGTTGGGCTCGGGCGAACTGAAGAAGACCCGAATCGCCCCCTTCTTGGTGGTAGACATGGAATCATCCTACAACGTCATATTAGGACGTCCGGCACTAAGTTCGTTCGCGGCAATCGCCTCCGCCTTACACCAGAAGATGAGTTCCCGGTGGGGAGTCAAGTGGGAGAAGTATTGGGAGATCGAAAAGTTGCGCGTAGGTGTTACGTGGAAGAAGTGAAGATTGAACTAAAGTCCCTGAAGACCCGAAGGGACAGCACCCCAGGAACCGAGGAACCTTCTATGCCATACACGCCGCTCAGGAAGTGGGAGCCGAGGACGAAACAGAGGAAGTCGTCATCAGACCTCCCTCCGGAACAGTTAAGATTGCTCGAGATCTGCCGCCTGAGTTGAAGGCCGACCAAGTAAAACAACTGAAGAAGAATGAGGACGTGTTTGCCTGGTCGGCGAACGAGTCGACGGTAATACCTCGGGATATAATGGAGCATCGATTAAACATCTCTCTTACCGTCCGGCTAGTCTTCCAAAAGAAAAGGCATCTGGGAGCACAGAAAGGCGCTATAGTCAAGGAGCAGGTCGGGGAATTGTTGAAGGCGGGGTACATACGGGAGGTTCAGTTTCCGACCTGGTTATCTAACGTGGTGCCGGTCCCTAAGTCGGCAGGGAAATGGAGGATGTGCGTTGACTTTAGGGATTTACTGCTACCCGTTACCGAGGATAGATCAGTTGGTGGACTCCACCACCAGGCATGAATTCATGTGCTTTCTCGACGCTTATCACCAGATCGGGCTGGCCGAGGAAGATCAGCCCAAAGTCAGTTTCATTACGTCGGAAGGAACCTTTTGTTATGTGGTTATGCCCTTCGGGTTGAAGAACACTGGAGCCACGTACCAGAGATTGATGGATTGAGTTTTCGAGGCTCAGATTGGAAGGAACGTAGAAGTGTACGTGGACGATATTTTGATCAAGTCCAAGACGGGGGATAGTTTCTTGAATGACCTTCAAGAGACCTTCGCCACAGCCAGGAGTTACGGGTTGAAGTTGAACCCGACTAAGTGAACGTTCGGGGTGAGGTCGGGGAAATTCCTGGGATACATGGTAACTCAATCAGGCATTGAAGCTAACCCCGACAAGGTGAAAGCAATCGCCGATATGGCCTGCCCGGGGAACCTGGAAGAGGTCCAGAGACTGACGGGAAGGATCACGGCCTTGTCCAGGTTCATTTCGCGATCCGCCGAGCGAAGTATTGCCCTTCTTCAAAGTATTAAGGAAGGTGAAGAATTTCGAGTGGACGCCCGAGTGCGAGAAAGCCTTCCAGGAGCTGAAGGAATATTTTAACGAGCTGTCGATTTTGAACAAGCCAAAGACTGAGGAAGAACTCACGGTTTACCTCTCCGCCACCCCTCGAGCTGTTAGTTCGGTCATGGTCCGAGAAGAGAAGCTGCAGAAACCAGTTTATTTCGTCAGTCACTTTCTAAAAGGGGCCGAGGTTCGGTATACTACTCAGGAAAAGTTATTGCTGGCCTTAGTGATTACAGCCGGAAGATTAATACCATACTTCTTATTGCTCCCGGTCGTGGTTATGACCAATGGACCTTCGACATCTCAGGAAGATCGATCAAATGGGTAACTGAATTGGGGGAGCACGGCATCCAATTTCGGCCCCGAGTCGCCATCAAAGCTCAGGCCCTGGCTGATTTCATCGTCGAGATGTGGAAGATCTACGTGGATGGTTCTTCTTGTCAGTTCGAAAATGGTGTCGGGCTGGTAATCATTTCGCCATGGGGCGAAGAGACTAGTTTGGGGGTAAGGTTAGACTTCATAGCTTCCAATAACGAAGTCGAGTACGAATCTCTCTTGCTCGGGATGAGGACAGCGATAAGGATGGGACTGACCCGAGTAACTCTATACTCTGATTCACAGCTGGTAGTTCAACAAACCGGAGGAAACTTCGCTATCAAAGAGGACAGATTAGCAGAATACGCGAAGTCTTTCGAAAAGCTAAAGGAAAAGTTCGAAGAGGTTAAGTTGGAGCTTATTAATAGGAAAGAGAACGAAAAGACGGACAGAATCGCCAAGTGGGCCAGTGCGTTGAGCATACCCGAGGGAGGGATTAAAGTGGAAAGAGCGCCCCAGATCCACCAGATCGAGGAAGCAAGGGAACTAGAACCCGAAATTGGCGGTATAACATCTATCGTCATCTCGAGAGACAGATCTTACCCGAGACAAGATTCAAGCTAGAGTAACGCAGAAGAGGGCTGGCCATTTACCCTCGTAGATGGGATCCTGTACAAAAGGTTCTATTCGGGCCCTTTGTTGAGGTGCTTGTCGAAGGAAGAGGCCGAAGAAGCCCTGATAGACATTCACGAGGAAAGTTGCGGAGGCCACATTGGAGGAAGAGCCTTAGCAAGGAAAGCAATGCTGGCGGGCTTCTTCTGGCCTACCATGAGGGCAGATTCGATCAGGGTGGTACGTAGCTGCCTCAGATGCCAGAAACACGCAAACTTACAAAGGGCTTCTGCAGAAATGATGAAGGCTGTGGTTTCAGCCTGCCCCTTTGACCAATGGGGCCATTCGAGGGTAATGCCTCGCAGAAGAAATTCCTCCTGGTCAGGATTGACTATTTTTCAAAGTGGGTGGAGGCCGAGGCCTTGGCACGGATTACTGAAGCTGCAGTAATCGCCTTCATATGGAAGAATATCTTGTGCCGGTTCAGAATCCCGAGGAGGTTAATAAGCGACAATGGGAGGCAGTTCAGTGGACGCAAGCTAAAGGAGTGGTGCGAGGGATATGGAATCGAGCAAATATTCATCTCTGTAGCCTACCCGCAAAGCAACGACCAGGTAGAAGTGACTAACCGAACAATCGTCCAAGCGTTGAAGGTACGACTTGACGGACTAAAAAGGGCAACGAGCTGCAGAGTGTACTTTGGTCCTATCGGACCACTCCTCGGGCAGGAAGTGAAGCAGTGTTACCCGTGGAAATAGACCAAGAAAGTGCTCGAGTTATAGGATATTCGGAGGAAAACGACCAGCTCCGAGCGGATGAACTGGATCTGATCGAGGAGGGAAGACAGAAAGCTGCGCTTAGGATGGCAGCATATCAAAGGAAGATAACCCGAGCTTATAATCGGAAGGTGTGCTTGAAAAGATTCGGGGAAGGAGAACTGGTAATGAAAGAAATACAACATAAAGGGGAGCGAGGGAAGCTGGATCCCAAATACGAAGGACCGTATAAGGTGATCAGGAAGGCGGGAGAAGCCGCCTATTATCTAGAAGACTTGGATGGGAAGAAGTTGGAAAGGCCGCATACTGCCCGGCACCTGAAGAAGTATTACCCGTGAAGCGTTCTCAGGGTCGCGTTTTATTTCTCTATCGTATTCATGCTTTATTTATTTTCTTAACTAGGAAGTCTACGTAGGATAGGTTGTTTATTTCCATGCTCGAATTCTTGCATTTTTCAAGTGAAGTTATTTATGTCCGAAAGAACGCGAAGTACGAGATGAAGAAAAGTCCTCAGATGAAGCCCGATCACTCGTGATGGTAGATAAAATCTCCAAACGAAAATGAAGAAAAGTCCTCGGATGAGGCCCGATCACCCGCGAGGGTGAAGAAAATCTCCAAACGAAAATGAAGAGAAGTCCTCGGATGAGGCCCGATCACCAGAACGAAAATGAAGAAAAGTCCTCGGATGAGGCCCGATCACCAGCGTGGGTGAATAAAATCTCCAAATGAAAATGAAGAATAGTCCTAGGATGAGGCCCGATCACCCGTGAGGGTGAAGAAAATCTCCAAACGAAAATGAAGAAAAGTCCTCGGATGAAGCCCGATCACCTGCGAGGGTGAATAAAATCTCCAAACGAAAATGAAGAGAAGTCCTCGGATGAGGCCCGATCACCCGTGAGGGTGAAGAATATCTCCAAACGGAAATGAAGAAAAGTCTTCGGATGAAGCCCGATCACCCGCGAGGGTGAAGAGAATCTCCGAACGAAAATGAAGAAAAGTCCTTGGATGAGGCCCGATCACCCGCGAGGGTGAATAAAATCTCCAAACGAAGATGAAGAAAAGTCCTCGGATGAGGCCCGATCACCCGCGGGGGTGAATAAGATCTCCAAACGAAGATGAAGAAAAGTCCTCGGACGAGGCTCCATCACTTGTAGGGGTCAAGACCAAGGTTCTGAAACCGGGTTTTCGAACCGGACCGGAAATTTTAGTGGTTTAAGGTTTAGTGGTTTAACAGATATAGAACCGGAATCAAACCGGAGTAAAACCGGTATCTTAAATATAATAAATATATATTTTATCTATGAATTAATCAAATAATATGAAAAATTACATGTTTTTATGAACTTTTTCAAAAATAATTATTTAAACTAAATGATAAAATTAAATAAACGTAAATTGTGTGGTTTGTTATAGATTAATTGCATGCCAAGTATTAAATCAATGAGTTGGGGTCAAATTTAAATAAAAATAAAATAGTAGACTAATATGTTAATTATAAAATATAAAAAGAGGATGTTGGGGGTTCGAACCCAAGACCATTAAGCTAGGTAAAAATATACAAGACTCGGAAGATAGGGAAAAAACGAGTGTGTTGTGAGCTAAGAAGAAAAAAGGGGGTGAAATCCCAAGTTGGATAGACGAAATAACCTGAAGGAAGTAAACTCAGTGAAGTTTGAGAAGAGAGGTAGAGCTAGTTGAAACCGATTTTATAAGAAGACAAGCCCGCAAAGGTCGGACTGTTACAAAGATCGGATCTTCAGTGGAATTCGAAGCTTAAATGAAGGAATACGAGGTCCAAGGATAGAAGGGCCTTTGGGTAATGTTCGAAAAGATGCTCGAGGAGATGAGGGAACACTCGAAGATCGTACTCGGGAGGCTTGGCGATCATGGAAAAAATACAATAGAGCGTCGCGGGAAAGGAAGTTCCCGATCACAGCTGACGGCGTACTATAAACTAGAGAAAATGCAAAACGATGGTAGCATAAACGAACGCGATACGGAGGGATTACAGTTAGACTAATATAATAAATTCCGAAAAGAAAAGACGTAGACAGAAAAGAAAGGACATATTGTTCGTAGAGAAAAGATATAAAGAGAAATAAGTTCATCCACGCAATCAGAAACTCCTTAGGGGCAGTAGAGGAGAAGAAGAATTTGCCAGCTTCTTTCTGGTTTATCTTCAGAAAGGACAGAAGAAGAGGGAGAGATAAAGGGATCTGAAAGTATTTAATAAGGATACTAGGGAAAGCAAAAGGCTCTAAGAGTTGGGGGTTAGTTGACTCGGGGAGATTTGGTAATGTTTGCAAAGATCGGCTATGAAGGGGGCAAGGGGAACGCGAAGGCCCATATCTAGCTGGTCCAGGAAATATGTGTGAAAGCCCTCGGGAGGACAGCTGATGATGTCTCGAGGTCCGGGAATCCGAACCTCGAAATCGGGTCCCAATCCAGCCCGATCAACGATCAATGGGATGTGGGATTCCCGAAGAGAGGAGACGTTCACTTCATGCCGGGGGAGCTTGACCTCCTCGCGAAATTCTTCCATTTGAGAAGCCCAGTCAGATAGAGCCCGAAGATAGGCTTCCTCGCTCGGGTATCCTATACGCTGAGGGGGGCGAAAAATATCCAAGTCAGGATAATTATTCAGGGCTTCCATGTCGTCGAGAAACGAAACGGAAAATGATGAAGAAGAAGATGGAGATTCTGGCGATCTAGAGTTGAGAACGGAATCGAATGATTGGGGGAAGATGAATTCGCAGGGCTGCTCATGGCGAAGGGAAGCAAAATTCTAAAACCAAAACCCTAAAATAGCTGATGGGGCGAATACAGAGGAAAATGGCGGGGAAGAAGGAAGATGAAATCTCAAGATGGCAGTTATTCGATTCGAAGGCGAAAACAAAGCTAAGATAAACAGAAATGACGAAATGAGAAAAGAGAGAAGGATAACTTACCAGTGACGGAGGATTACGGAGGAGCAGACGGAATGCCGATTTGGGGAAGAAAAAACTGGTGCGCTGGAGGTTTCTTTTAAGTGAGGGAAAGGGGGAATGAAGTGAGAGAGATGAAATGAGAAAGATGAAGATCGAAAACCCTAAGAGAAGGGGAAATGGCACGGAAAATAAGAAAAGAAAAAAAAAGAAGAAGAAAAAGAAAAGAGAAAGAGGGAAAAGAGGGAAGGGACGTCGAACCCCTCTGAGAGAGCCACGTGTTGGAATCGATCTGATTATGATCTGATGGGACGGCAATTTTCCCGCCCAAAGGAAAACGCGACGTGGCCCAACGAGAGGCCACCAAGGAGCAAGAGGAAGGGTATTAAAGTACCCGAGAAGGTCCCCCGAGAAACACCAAATGGCCTTTCGATCGGTTATTTTACTGATAGCTAACGTCCAAATACTCGTTACACTAGACTATTTTAGGGGGGACTATTGTTACCCTCGGGTTTTATAGCTAACGATAAAATAACGTTAACCATCAAATCGTATGAATGAGGGGGGTGAGCGCGAAAGAAACGAGGGAGGCCTGAAGGGTTATCCTGGGAGAAAAGGTAATGGTCCGAGGAGTAGCCGGGCCAGGGCAGCTGCGCCCGAGAAGGAATTGAGAGGCCTGGTCGGGCCTCAAGAGGAAAAGGGCAACGGACGGAACATAATGAAAAGCTCAAGAGGATCGAAGAGGTCGGGGTCCCGAGTAAGTTTGCGCGAAGGCGATGTGGCACCCCACCATCTACCAACCTTTCTAACGTTATCTTACGTGAATAAATATAATATAAAGTAAAGAATACGCGAAAATGCATATCAAATTTTTCCTTTTACATAAAGGAATATTATTCTGTACAAGTCAAAAGGTCATCCCAGGCCTAATTACATAGGAGGGTAGACGCAGTAAAAGAACCCTAGCGCCCGCCACACAGGTCGCACCTATGTACACACCACCCCGAAAAGTCAGTGGAAGTTTAAAAAAGGTAAGCCTTGCCATCAAAAGCGATCACGTACCGTGGTCGCATGCACCTACAACACATAAAGTAAGGGATGAGTTATAAAGCCCAGTAAGTAGGAATATGCAATGTCGTGAACGTGAAAACCCCTGCAAAGGCATCTGCGCCAATGCTTCTCACACCTCGTAAATCAAACTCGATCGCATATCTCTCAGGGCCCTCGGCTAACTTGCTATGCACCATAAAGAGCTCTAATCTATCACGGATAAACATGGCAGCGACCTACGCTGGGTAGCCTACGCTAGGTTTCCTTAGGTCGCACCCTTCCAGGTCGTCCCCTCTGCCGTGCGGTAGCCCATGCTGGTAGCCTACGCTGGTTAGCATACGCTAGGGTTTCGCCCTATGTCGCTCCTTCCCAGGTCGCACCCTCCAGGTCGCATCCCTCCGCTATCGAGGCATCAGCCCAAATAAATATATAATATAATCGACGACGCACCACGCCGTCTTGGTGCCATAGAGGTATCCCTGACTCAACTGCGAGTCGACATCAAATGCCTATATCGGCAAATATCATTCGCCCTCAGGCAATAAATACTGTGCATGCTCATCTCACATAAACCCCAAATGTCTCGTGCATGCACATGAATATGCAATGTGAATTAATATCGTAAGCACTTACCATGCAGAAGCATGTCAAATAATTCACGTAATAATATAAACACCCAAGCAAATAGTCACGTAATTCAAGCACATACAAATAAATTATGTGTTGTAGTTGAAATTCCCACTTACCTGTCGTCCAAGCTAAATAAATTTACTGCTCCGGAAAATTCCTATTTTTCGACCCTTAAAATAAAAATATTAAAGTATCAGTACCATACCTAAATTAGATGACTATGTTGAATAAATTGGTTTGCCTACACTAATTTGCTCAAAAATTATCTTCGGTGTAACATAAGATTTTAAAACCTAAGTCGCCCGATTAATAGTCAAAATTAGGTCAACACCCGATTTTGGTCAAGATTAGGGCAGTATAAGTTTCGATCAAAAGTATTATCGCCCGACTTTGAAATTAGCTGGGTGTCACCTGAATTTTAAATCGCCGATTTTTTGAATTCGCCGAGTTTACCTAAATATTTATATAACACGGCCAAAGTTCTATGTTTATTCGCCCAATTTCTTAGCTTTGAAATCTGGTTTCGCCGAGTTCCATTAATTACCAAATCGGCCGATTTGTCTAATACCACAACTTCCTTTCGCCGAAAGTTCATATAAAATACAAATCGCCCGATTTGTTTACTCTTAATTCAACTTCGCCGATACTCTTATTTATCGATTTAAGATTCATATTCAAGTCTCCCGTAGTCATAAGGAATATTAAAATATTATTCCGACATCCTAGGCACGAAAGTTTACACTCAATAACATATGAATCAATGCTAAGTTAATTACTCGAAAGTTCATCTCAGTAAATACGCCAATTTCATACCTTTAATAATTTCATTTAGTTGCACGTTGACTTTCATTTCAAAACAACTTCTTCGTTAATTCTCAGACATAATTTAAGCCTATATAAATCTAAGCAACCGTATTAGCATGAATTTACGATCAACAATTAGGGTTTTCAAATTCTTCTCATACCCGAAAGTTATTTCAACGACTTCCCAAAATTCCAACCCCAAGACCTCATATACTCGGCAAGTTATGTTACTATCTGAACATCAAATTATCTGTCCTATGCTCCTTCTATTCTTACTGATTTTCTGATTTAAATAATATATGTAACTTGTTAGCTTAACAAAAATTCCAGAAATTAGGGTTTCTTCTATATATTCTACTCGAGAGTTTCCTCTAACTTATATTACTTTGTATAAATATAATAAATATAAAGCTATAATTTAATTTACATGTTATGTGTAAGATTGTTACTTACCAAATGTTCAAAATCTGCTTTGTTGGTTGCTTAGATTGGTCGAGTTTTTCTCCTGTTCGACTTTGTTTTCTGTTGGGAGCTTATTAAATATTAATCTTTGATCTTCTTTGCTTTCTACTTTTTAGGTTATTAGCTTATGTAGATATTTTTCCCTATACAACCTTTGGTATACTCGATAAGTATTGAGGCATGGAAAATAGGGATTGAAGTGACAACTAGGTGAGTAAGCAAGTTATTTTTACATCTTAGGTCAAGAAAACCTTACGTGTCTTCTAATTATTCATTCTATATGTAAGTCATGATTGTTCTAAGTTCATCTATTGAATTTTTATTTTCCAAGTAACAATCGGTCGATTGTTAATTCTTATTTATTTTATTCTATATGGGATTCGGCCGATTCTATTCCTTAGCTCCTATATCTCTTCGATTTCACATTTATAAGTATTGAAATCGGCCGATTCTTACCAAGCTCGGCGATTGTTAGATGTACTTAAGTATATCTATATGTCGAATCAGTCGATTATATTTCCTATACAAATCATCTATGTTTCTATACTCAAAATTGATCGATTCTAAATTCAGCACACACGACATAAGGTTAGTATAAGTAGTGGTGGTTATTTTATTTCCCAGGTATGTTTTCATAACACAAAAAATTGATTTACGAGCCAAAGCACCAATTCTCTACCCATTTTCTGAGTTAAGCATCGGAGGGGATACGCCGGCACCAACCCCGGCACCCTTCTGACGTATTTCTGAGTTTGTGAGTGTTAGGCTCGACGGAGGTAGCCGACGGAGAGTGAGGGATTCGCGCCTAGGAGGTTACGAGGGAAGAACAACTGCTTTAGTCGCCATTTCAGAAGGTCGTTTTACGCGGTCCACATCAGTGCAGATTGAACCACCGCTTCCACCGCAATAATCCCGTCGAGGACTTCAAGTACTTCCACCGCCACGATACGCCGCTGCTCTCGCCGTCGTCTCTTCCGCCTCCGGCGGCGGATGAGGTTTTCCTGGTGAGCCTCTTCAAGAAGAAGGAGAAGGACGATGATGGCTTCTTTTCCATTGATGGAGATTTGCGTTGGTTTTGTGTTATTTTTGCTGCTGTGTTTTGAGTTTGGGTTTTTCTGTGAGTGACGGATATTAAAGAGGTGTGAAGAAGGGCAGCTATCGTATTGAATGTGGGTGGTTTTTGTTTCCATTTTGGTGGGTCCGGCGATTCAGCGTATTTGTGGGGAGAGGAGAGGGGTAACAAAATGTATCTTTGAAATTAGGAATGTTTCTTCTACTTCAAATCTTTTTTTTTTGCTTTTTTCGAAACGATAACTTGCATTAATAACAAAGATATGGCTAAATAGTCAAGGGGTCTCACCGGTACATCGTCAACCGAGTGGTCTAAGGCGCCAGATTTAGGCTCTGGTCCGAAAGGGCGTGGGTTCAAATTCCACAGCTGTCAATTTTTTTTTATTTATTTTTTTATGCATGAATACTTCTAAAAATATATTCTCAAAGGAAAAAGAAAAGATTGACGATGTTTTCATCATCATCAAACATGGTTGACAAATGGAATGAAATTGGAAACTATTATATAATTCTGTAAAGAATTACTTCATAACGCAGCTTTTTGGGGATATTCAGATAGTGAAGGGTTTCATGATTCAGATTTTCGAGTGTAAAGGAAGCTGCGAAATTATTGGGTTGGATTCGAAGAAAGTGCCTTTTGCTCAATTGCATTTTTCTTTTAGGAAACGATCCTTCTACAGTTGGCGAGCTTCTTGCTCAATAATCATCCCTTTGTTAATTTTATGTTCATGGAATTCTTGTTTGTCGCAATTTCTAACCCTTGTTTCGTATGCAGATTATCATTCAAATCCTTAAACCTGATAAAATTTTCACCCGGGGATCCCCGTACGGTTAACCCCGGATTGCTCGGTTGAGTAAAGAAAAAACCATGTTATGACACACGTATTAGGGTTTTAAAACCTTACCCTCGTAGCGAAGATCCTAAAGCTCTCGCCATATGTCCTGGATGTCGCAGTCCGCTCCAAACACCACCTATGTGAGCTCTCCGAGCTCGGCCTCCTTGCTCCAAGATCGTCACGCCGACCCGAGACGCGCTTCAGACAAACACCCTTCCAAGGATGGCTGGAGAGGGAGCGGAATGATTGGGAAGAGTGTGTGTATGTGATTTACTACAAACTCACTTACACTTGGGTTTTTCTCACAATCAAACCCAAATGCTCTCACCACTCTCTAAAGCTCTAAGTTTAGTGTGAGAAAGCTTTTAGAACTTGTTCTGGACGGAATTAGCTCAAACCCAAATGATAAAATCAAATTTCAACCTTTGAAAGTTGACTTTAATCATAACTAATCTAAGTCATGTCCTACATGACTCATTTCTTGTTCGATTCCTTTTTTATATCATCTAATGACTAGACAATGTTGCATATGTCTCACATAAGAACAAGGAACGAAATTGATCTGATTTTGATTAAATTTAGTCAAACCGACACCCGTCACGGCCTGAAACAAGCCCCTTTACGGCCGTGACAGGGGCTTTCACGGCCATGGTCAAGATCTTCACGACCGTGACATTTTCTGGACCCAAAATAAGCTCTCGGCCACGCTTCACGGCCTGGGACACCACCCCTCACGGCCGTGACTATTTCGGCAGGTTTGCGGCAGGTTAAGCGATGTCCGATTGACATAAAAGTTTAACCACAGATAGAAGACTCACCAGTATTGACTCTGACCAAAAAGATTCTCAATCTGAGGTCAAGATTGTGAGATATGAATTTTTGAATCTGCTGCTACTTTTCAGGCAGGCTTCACGACCTTGACGAGCCTTGCTCATGGTCGTGAAACCTATTTCCGGTCCATTCTTTATTGTTTCATTCCGAGAATCTAAGTCCATGTAAATATAGTTTCTAAAACTAATATTTGACATTTTATTAACGTCTCTAAGATCATTAAATAAACATACATCTCATATTCATTAGGCACTCTCTCAGTGATCATTTTTAAGTCCGACTCTCTTGATTCGTCTCAACCCGGCAAGGGAGTTCGATAAGCGCCTAGCCAATCCCGTGGTACCGGATTGATCTACGATCTTCATCGTTTAACGAACCGACTATAGATATTACCGTTGTACGTATAGACCCTTCACATATGTCCCGGTCAAGTGAGAGCCATGGATTTGTCAAAATTACTAAAAATCGACTCTATGACTAATTCGTGACTGGCGAATTACTAAACTGCACTCCACGTCCCACGTGAGTCAGTTTATTACTCTAGAGATTTCATAATTCCCGTCCCCGAATAAGCATAGGACATGTATCTCGTATACTAGCGAGACGGTGAATCCCTCACGATAGTCCAAGCCCGGCAGTTGCCCTTCGTTGTCAAGACCGCATGTCGCCGCCGACCCATGTTCGTCCCCGAACAAGGCGGGCCTAGCAAACTAGTGACAAGTTAAGACCCCGAGGTCAACTCCATCAAAGACCCTTTGGTCTAAGGTCCACGCACACTACTATAGTCAATCGATCGATCACTGATGCTACCCAGAGTAATGATAAAGGGCCATTTGATCATCGATTGCGTGTCCAAGTATAGTTAATCCCTGATGCATATACCAATGTTACGACCTCCCACTTCCCAAGCGAATGGTTAGCACAACCATATTAGAGTCGTCAACATATAAGTCGTGATCGACACTCAGTCACGCTACTGAGGTCTAAGACTTATGGACTAATTTAATATCGAAGAATAATAGCTCACCAGTGCTCCTCTCTCATCCCATGAGATCGATGACTAAACTCAAGATATATGAAATTTATTTACCGTCTCACCGGATGCCTAGTAAGACTTGGTAGGTAAATAAATAATATGCCTTCAAAAGATTGTAAATTCTATAAATTAATATTCGAATACAATATTCAAATACAGTGAATAACACGTTCACGTCTATGCCCTATTCTTTACATCCTCGAATGGCATTCCTAGGACATATCCCCAATAATCTCCCACTTGCACTCGGTGCCATATGCTGTGTGTATTCGTCGTCTTCTAAAGACGTCGTACAACACTGCCTGCTTTAATATGCATGATGAATGGGGTCCATCACGTTTCGGTGGCGGTATCCTCTGCACGGCTGTATAGCCATTTTTCAACGACACATGCAACATGTAATATTTCTTTCTTTCTCTTTGTCTGGATTTATTGTGAGATTAATATTCGTGGACTTAAGTGATCATCCTGCTATTGTCGCACCACGATGGCAGCAGTTGATCTGCAAAGCCCTGAACTATTCGAAGTTCTTCCAAGAAACTTCATATCCAAACTAATTTCCTTACCTCCCTGGCAAGTATTTGCGCCCACGCGCATGGTCAACTTGGGATTCGAGATCATGATTCCCATGTTCTAACAGTATGTGCTTCCTCGAAACCATTTCAAGATACTAACTCTAAGTGGATTTTCGATCAACCACGTCAAACTGAAAGTTCGAAAATAAGTCTAACTTTGTTTCCTTTCTTAAAGGCAACATCTTTCGTACAATACGAAGATTATATTTAACTCCCACTGCTTTTATTACGATACTAAAGGCTACTTTGTACTTATGAATCCACAGGTCCCAACTATTTCATCAAAGACACCAACTCCTGAAGGCTTGAGTAAGTCTTCATGACTCACTTCGCAATTTAAGTTTGCACACTATGAGCATCTGCTTGTGATGTAAAATCGTTGGGCTATTTTTTTTCTCTCACCGGAAGTACGATTTTCACATCCGTCTGTCTGATCTCATTAAAGTGTGCGTATGTGTATGTAAAATTTAGTGAACTTCATTGCAACAATTGAAAAAGTTTCCTCAGAGTCAAAGCCCATTATTTATGACTCAATCTTTTCCATACAAGCCGAGCTCTGTAATTTCAACCAGTCTATTAGATCCAATCAGGACATGGTTGTTGTGCTTAGAGTTCATCTACTTCCACATAATCAAGCCATCTCGGCGAGTCAACCATTATTGCCTGGTCTAGGGAAGTGGGATTGTAGTATAACATATCCCTTCATCGCAGCAATGCCATGCTCGATGTGTATTATACAGCTCGCAGCAATCCTTGTTCTCGACATGTATTATACAGTATCTCTCAGGCTGGCGAGACACTCTACCCGACCCGTGCAATCATGGGTGTATCTTAGACTTTTTTTTAAGTGCAATCATGCACTAAAGTATTTTAAGGTCTATCGGTCAACACTCTAAGTGTTACCTCTCCTTTAAGGTCTATCGGTCAACACTCTAAGTGTTACCTCTCCCACTTCACGTTCTCGAATGAACTATTCATCAAGAAGCGTGAGCCTCCAAGGCTTCTATTCATTTTTCATTTTTTATTTAATTATATTTACATTTGTGGAGTGAGAAGTTGTTAATGACAAGTCCAAAGACAATAACAACCTTAATATTCTCGTTTTGTCTTATACGCATTCATCATAGGCTTTCTCACTTAAGTAATTAGCCATCTATAATCGAAATGCTTGTATTACTTTCACATTATTTTCCAATAACTAAACTCGAGAATACTAGCGACTTCGATCAAATCAAAATTGCTTCAGTTATTTCGCAGTTTAATTTCCCATTAATTCCCCGATCTAATCAAGGAATTAAAACTGTAACTTCACATATACACTAAACTCTAAGAAAACCGTTTATTTGTGAAGCTTACAATGGAAATTACCACGGACAAATACAACATTCTGTCCACAAACGTTAGTGAGGATCAAAACCGACAAGATTTATGACTCTTTTTCTATTTCCCTATGAAGGGTGATTTGCCACCTTTTGTTGATGTTACGGGATTCATACGTTGAAGGAATCTGATTCCCACGACTTAATAATGTCGCTTACTCAACACTTGAATCGTCGAACTTCGGCGTGACCAAATCAAAGAAACAATAAATTTTTCTTTATCATCTCAAAGTTATGTTTGTTGATCATTAATTTCACAGTTTTAAAAAGTTTAGGTAATAATACAATATTATAATTATAACAGTTATTAATTGCCAGCGAATTTATTTCTAAAATAAAATCGCATACATTTATTCAAAATAATGTACAGAAGAACCCCTTCATCTTCGAGGAAATTATGTAACTAAAAATATGCCCAAATTTAAACAGAGAAATATTGATCCAATGTATTTATTTGGACACTTTGCCCGAATTTAACATTGATCAAAATCTCTCAATGCTGAAAAACTCCCCACTGGGATCTAGCACGTCCAAAACTTAAAAGTGAGTACTACACTCAATTTTTTCCAGTACATTGTTTAAGATTAAAAGTTTCAAAAACATTTATTCAAAACAGAAGGCCCTTAGACTCAAAGTTTTAGGTAAATGTAATTTCCAATGCCCTGCCCTTGGAAATACTTGTCTAACCAAATTGGAACCTTCTCGTACGTCCTTTTATTCTTTATGCATATTGGTCCGATAGGCTTATCGAATATGAAACTATCCAAGATTCTCCTTTTACAGCCCATTTTAGAGCGTAATTATTTATGCCAACTTATGCCACAATGGCTAGTTGCTAATTATTAGCAAACGATCTATTTTCGAGAATATGCATTTCGAAAATTCCGTATTTAGGACCATCCTAAATTCGGATCAAATCCATATCGCTCAGTCTCACCGAACGATTAAGCAATATACATATTTATAATGGGTTTGTCTACTTGAATGAAAGAAATAAAATGCAGAAGACATAAAAATTATCAGGTCGAACATATTATTCGTCAGGCACTGAAAGGACTTCTTCTCTTGGTCAGACTCCCACTATTTTTATTCAAAATCTCATTCTCCCAATAGAGATTTGGAAACCTCGTTATGGTTCCATAATGGGGTTGAGGTCCCCTCTCCACAGAAATAAGCCTCAACCTAACAGTTTGTTGGCCCATTAATCGGACGGGGTCGTGTCCCACACGAACTCACAGATGGCCCTGTGTGCCACACGAGTCCATCTCATGAGTGTTTCAACAACTTCGTCTCCGGTAAGGAACCCTCACCCTAACAGGAATAATTGGGAAATAACCGGTCTAAGTGCGACCTATCAACGTCTGGCTCAATCCTAACATTTAGAAATTCCCGCCGTAGGATAACACTTTATAAGGCGTGAATATGTTTCGGTGAGCGGTGTTTTGACAGTCACCCGAAATATCCACTACAAGAGCAAAATGTTTGCGCCGATAATTCGGAACAAACCGCACAAACCAAGTCGTTTCAATAATGAGCTTGACTTTATTGTCTCAACGCACTTGGACCAACTACGACAATAGCGAGATGACTGGCGCGGATAACTCGTAACAAACCGCACACGACACTCAAGCGCAATGGTTTTGAGCTTGATAGAAGACATACCTAGTCCCTTTACTCATAGTATTTTGTCCAACCGGGAGAATACGTCTCACATACAAGCACATAAATATTGCACGTAACGTCAAACAAACATGCACACAAACGCGGTAAACCTAGTTTGCCTAAAAGACGATAAGCGTGGACTATTTCTACTCTACTACATCTTCTTTATAAAATTACATCTCTTGACTAAAAATGCTACGTCTTCAAGCAACCTCCAAGTTCTCGAATGGCCACGGCACCACGTCTATGAGCAACCTCTAAGTCCTCGAACGGCCTCCCCATGCTTCTTTCTCGTACTCGTACGACCACCATACTTAAACTTTTTTTAATTAATGAAGTCCAGGACGGGGGATCAACTGTCCCAGACAACCCGTATAATATCAAATAAAATACAACACTGGGGGGGGGGGGGACCTTGTCACCCTTAACATATCACCCGGAAATAGAGCCTAAGTCCACGCTGAAGCCTTAAACGTATCATGCATTCACAACATAAACACGTATGCGACACCAAACGCTCCAAGAATCCGAAACGAAATTTGGGCTTAGTCCTAGACCAACGGGACCAAGAGGGTATTTATAATTGGGCCTAAACTAGTCAATCTCACAATACTAATTTTGGGCCTAAATTCTTAGATCCATTTACGAACACGAAATTGGACCACATCCTTGTCAGCCCAACGGGATATTCAGAACAGCCCAGAACCCAAAAACAGCGCCACTGCCCCTCGTCACTACTCAATCAGAGTAGGACTTCGCCGTCATCGGAGTTCAAACCCGGATCCGTTGAACGTCACAGTCCCGATAACAGTAAACGCGTATTTTAACGCACGACTCGGGGCAGCAACTCGATTTTTAGCTCACCTTAATCTCGAACCGGAAGTCGTTGACGTCAAGGCTTTGCCCCGACCAACGAACCTCACTGTTCTTGTTTGCTGTCTCGCTGAAAATTTCCGTTCGAATAAATTTCACGTAAACGACCAAAAATCCTAGATCATGCCATCTACGTGAAAATACCCTTAACCTACAACCTAGCATAAATTTATGAACAGCAGGGCGATGACCTTTACGGTTGTCTCTCCACGTCGCTACACTACGTCGGACCGTTCAAACTCGTCCGACCAAGCAAGCGCTTGGTTTGCAAACTCGAACCGAGAGCAACTCGTGCTATGACACTCGAGCGACTCAGCGACTTGCACAACCAAGTTCATTTCAGAATCGTTTATGTTGTTTCTTAGACCCTAGCCTGACTCTGATACCATTGTTGGGGAACCACGGGTGTCCCGAGGCCTCGCCCCGGACGCAGCGGAATTTTAAAATTTTTACCCGGGATCCCCGCGCGGTTAACCCTGGATTGCTCGGTTGAGTAAAGAAAAACCATGTATGACACGTATTAGGGTTTTAAAACCTTATCCTCGTAGCGACGATCCTAAAGCTCTCGCCATATGTCTCGGATGTCGTAGTCCGCTCCAAGCACTACCTATGTGAGTTCTCCGAGCCCGGCCTCCTTGCTCCAAGATCTTCACGTCGACCCTGAGACGCGCTAACACCCACACAATCAAACCCAAATGCTCTCACCACTCTCCAAAACTCTAAGTTTAGTGTTAGAAAGCTTGTAGAACTTGTTCTTGACGAAATTAGCTCAAAGCCAAATGATAAAATCAAATTTCAACCTTTGAAAATTGATTTTAATAATAATTAATCTAAATCATGTTCTACATGACTCATTTCTTGTTTGATTCCTTTTTTTTATGTCATCTAATGACTTGACAATGTCCCATATGTCTCACATAAGAACAAGGAACGAAATTGGATCTGATTTGGATTAAATTTGGTCAAACTGACGCCCGTTACGGCCCGAAAGAAGCCCCTTTACGGGCGTGACAGGGGCTTTCGCGGCCATGGTCAAGACCTTCACGGCCGTGACACTTTCTGGACCCAAATTAAGCTCACGGCCACGCTTCACGGCCTGGGACACCACCCTTCACTGCCGTGACTATTTCGGCAGGTTTGCGGCAGTTTCGTATTTCACGCAAATCAACGGTTAAACGATATCCGATCGACATGAAAGTTTAATCATAGATAGAAGACTCATCAATCTTGACTCTGACCAAAACAATTCTCAATCCAAGGTCCAGATTGTGAGATATGAATTTTTGAATCTGCTGCTACTTTTCAGGCTGGCTTCACGACCTTGACGAGCCTTGCTCATGGTCGTGAGCCCTATTTCCGATCCATTCTTTATTGTTATTCCTGGAATCTAAGTCCTTGTAAATATAGTTTCTAAAACTTACATTTGACATTTTATTAACGTCTCTAAGATCATTAAATAAACATACATATCATATTCATTAGGCACTTTCTCAGCGATCATTTTTAAGCCCGACTCTCTTGGTTCGTCTCAACCCGACAAGGGAGGAATCCAAGAGTCCAATAAGCGCCTAGCCAATCCCGCGGTACCGAACAGATCCCGACGATCTTCATCGTTTAACGGATCGACTATAGATTATCGTTGTACGTATAAATCCTTCACATATGTCCTGGTCAAGTGAGAGCCTTGGATTTGTCAAAATCAGTAAACTCGACTCTATGAATAATTCGTGACTGGCGAATTACTAAACTGCACCCTACGTCCCACGTGAATCAGTTTAATAGTCTAGAGATTTTGCAATTTCCGTCCTCGAATAAGCTTAGGACATGTATCTCGTATTACTAGCGGGACAGTGAATCCCTGACAGTAGTCCAAGCCCGGCAGTTGCCCTTCGTTGTCAAGACCGCATGTCGCCGCCGACCCATGTTCGTCCCCGAACAAGGCGGGCCTAGCAAACTAGTGACAGGTTAAGACCCTGAAGTCAACTCCGTTAAAGACCCTTCGGCCTAAGGTCCACACACACTACTATAGTCAATTGATCGATCATTGACGCTACCCAGAGTAATGATAAAGGGCCATGTGATCATCGATTCCGAGTCGTGTCCAAGTATAAGTTAATCCCTTGATTCAACTTATACCAATGTTACGGCCTCCCGCTTTCCAAGAGAATGGTTGGCACAACCACATTAGAGTCGTCAACAAATAAGTCGTGATCGACACTAAGTCATCCTGCTGAGGTCTAAGACTTATGGACAAATTTAATATCGGAGAATAATAGCTCACCGGCGCCCTTCTCTCATCCCATGAGAATCGACGACTATACTCACGATAAATGAGATTTATTTATTTACCGTCTCACCGGATACCTAGTAAGACTTGGTAGGTAAATAAATAATATGCCTTTAAAAGATTGTAAATTCTATAAATTAATATTTGAATACGATATTCAAGTACAGTGAATAACACGTTCACGTCTATGCCCTATTCTTTACATCCTCGAATGGCATTCCGATGGCATATTCCCAACAGGTATTGCAATCTAGCGAATAAAGCATCTGTTTTTAAATCAAATAGACTGATGATGTCTCCTTGTGGCACTATAGACTTGGACACATGTCTTTTAGTGAATTCAAGTATATGAGTGATTTGCATCTGAATTTAAAAGATTCTGTTAGATACTGCAGTTTCTACCCATTAGCTAGGCATGGAAGAATGAAATTCCCTATTAGAGAGCTCACAGCCCAGAGTATTTTTGAGCTCATACATATTGACATATGGGGTCTATACAAGGAGGTGACTTACAACAATGAAAGGTACTTGTTAACTATAGTTGATGATTGTTCTAGGGCATGTTGGATTTTCTTAATGAAAACTATGTATGAAGTTGTTGATGTGCTGAGAAACTGCATTCCATACTCTGAAAATCAGTTTAGGACTAGAATTAAGGTTATCAGGAGTGATAATGGTCATGAATTCTTCTCTCACGAATGCAATACTATGTTAGCATCTAAAGGCATTATTGACCAAAGCTCATGTGCATATACACCACAAGAGAATGGTGTTGTGCAAAGAAAGCATAGTCATATTCTTGATGTTGCTAGGGATCTTAAGTTCCACCCTAATGTTCTTTATCAAGTTCTGGGTGAATGTGTAAGAACTACCATATATCTTATTAATAGAACTTCTTACTCCAGTGTTGAATGGTAAGACACCATTCGAGATTCTTTATGGTAAGAATCCCTCTTATTCACACTTTAAGGTCTTTGGGTGTGATACGAACCCGGGTGGAGGTTCGTTCGTGAGCTGAGATCGTCCTTGAAAGATTGGACTTGACGAATGAAACTGACACGAACTCAAATAGAATAAAAACTAGTAGACACGGAAAACAACTAGACTCGATACGAACCGAAAAATGGTAGGATGCAATTTGGAGAATACAAATAGCGTGGGTTGGACACGACAAAGAATAGGATATACCTATCTCCTTCGAATCACAACGAACGGTTTCCGAAATTCTATCCCCTCGACCCAAAACGACCCTCAAACAACAATATTAGGACGACGCCTAACACCTTTGAATTACGGGCTGCATTTGGACGAGAGTTTTGATGCCACAACTAGCTAAATTGTACGAAAGACTAGCTGATAAGTCGAAAGAATTGCGAAAGCAAAACCGAGCTAATTTGCGAGAAACTAGCGAAAGGAAAATAAACTCACAGGTTTAATCAAAGTCCAAAAGTCTGCCTTTGTTCATATGCATAAACCGCAATATAAGGAAAAACAATGCTTAGGAAATGAGCAACATAAAACTACGAGCTTGAAGACTTTTGACTGGCTCAAACAATGAGGTTGACCTTCTCTCAAACGTTGCATGATGCTTCATCTTCAAGACTATACAACTTCCCTTCTTGGGCTCATTGGGCCTTCAGAAATTACAGCTACAAGGTGTTAAAATTCAGGCCTCGGATTCACTTAAAGCTTGACCCGTTATGTGTAAAGTGCTGTAGCACTTGGTCGGGCCTTCCTTACCAGACTCTTGATCGAGCGCTTGATGAATTAACTCGTTCAAGGCCTCATCCATTTGTTTCGTTCTGGATCGCGTCATTGGCCCGATTAAAATGTGAAGTGGATCGTCGGACGCCAGCCTTTGTCAATCACACTAAAGCACACAATTCCATTATGGAAGAGGCTCCTTAAGGGTGGGTTAGCTTAGTCAATCAGGCCCGAGAAGCATTATCCGGAATGATTGGACATAAAGCGTCTGTAGGTGGCTTTTTAAGTCCGCCGTCAAATCCTTGTCTAAACGAAGTCGCACCCTCGCCATCAGCTTGCGCACTTGCTTGCTTCGCATCATCTCCTCTCCCTTGGAAAGGATTCATCCTCGAATCCCCGTAATCTGCAAATTCAAAAGGAAACAAATCAGCCATATTAAATGTCGGGCTAACGCTATACTCACTCGTAGGTCGAGCTTGTAGGCGTTATCGTTGATTCTTGCCACCACTTTGAATGGTACATCGCCTCGTGGATGTAATTTCGTTCCTCTCTCTGCTGGGAACCGCTTTGCGCATATGAATCCATACCCAGTCTCCGGGTTAAAACAGAATTATGCGAAATATTTCAAAATACAGATGCAAATGAAGTTTAGATACACGATAATCCCTAAAAGAGGTCAAATCTACCTTCTAAAGACGAAAAGCAGAGGAAAAATCGAAAGATTTGGAAGGTTTTGACGTTCGTCTTTTGAGAGAAAAGGTTTTTCGCACGAAGAATTGACTGTTGAGTTTTGCGATCGAGGGTTTTTCGTGTATTTAGGGATTTTCGACTGCAAGCAATGATTTCGTTTAATTGGGCTGACTAGACGCTTTACGACTTAGTGAATTTAAGCCCATTACTGTTTATGATTGAGAAACTCACGATCGAGAAATTTTCTGTGGTTACTATTTAATTTTCGCTCGACAAATTCCGATCGAGAATTTTCATTTGGTTCCTGTTTAATTTTCGCTCTTTAAGAAAGCGAAAATTACAACTTGGTCCCAAATCAATTTTCGTTTGAGAAGCTGCGAACGAAAATTACAAAATTTACCCGAGTTTCTCAATTGATTTATCGAACAAGTACATAAATCAATCTGAGTAACAATTATTAAGATCATGCGATTTATCATGGTTAGCCTAGATACATGGTCCCCGAAACATGTAATATATATTTTCGCGCGAGGGTATGAGCATGAACAATATATCGCATTTAATCAATTCCGTATAAATGCAAATTAATATTGCATATAAAAAATGTGCGAATTAAAAGTATTTTTATAGAAAATTTTTATTATTATGATTATTATTATATAATATACATACTAATTTTATTAATAATATGAGGTCAGAGATTATCGATTTGAAGAAGTTCACAGTTATGGAATTCGAGCCCAAACCGTGCTCCCCTTCTCGTTATCTCGATATAAGACCGGATTATCGTTGGAGAAATTCAATTCGTGGTGTCCTCTTTCCAACCGTTCTGACGAGTGTACGAGATTATCGATGGAGAAGTTCACAGCAGATCCATGCCCCCTTCATAAATATTTTGCGATTGATAGTATCAAGAGGCAGGTTCTTTTGGTTTGCTTTTTGTGCGTTGAGCATTCCTCGTGTGCGCTTTCCACCTTCTTTTGTCATCTTTTTTTTTTCGTCTCATAGCTCTCCCCCTCCTTTTCTTGTTTGAACATCCCACCGAAAATTTAGATAGTTGGTTGAAGGCTAAGGGTTTTCAAATAAAGAAAAGGAATTTGGAGAAGGCTCAAAATGGATAACTAAGGCAATGTTAAAGAAACTTTTGTCATGTTTAATGAACAATTTTTATATTTGGCCGAGTGAGGAATTTTCCTAAGTGCCCTAATCATTTTCCTAACGTTCTAACACAAGGCGAGTATGAGACCAAGAATCACTAGTTAAGACAAGCAATGATTGTGTGACTCGCTCAAGGATAGATCCGTTAAAAGAGATAAAAGGCTAGAAATCTCACTTATATAAAGTGGCTTTGTGTCTAATGGAATTTACGAAAGAACTTTAGACACAAGTATGCAATTTAGACTGACAAAATTAAGCACTTGATCAGTCGCATGTCAGGGAAATTCATACGTAACTTAGATCGAGCGTCCTAAAGATATCGTCATTCCCCTAGTATTATACTTATAATGCTAAAGAGAGCAGATGATGCTGCGATATAATGTAATGTCGATCGCTTTTCCAGTGGGATCGGCATACAACTTCCAGCTTGTAGACATGGGAGTGCTTATCGGCTTGCTCTGATCTTGATGGAATTTCTTCAAAATGTCCATGATGTATCTAGTCTGACTGATGAATATCCCATCATCGAGATGCCTTACTTGTAGTCCTAGGAAGAATTGCATCTCTCCCATATGACTCATTTCAAATTTGCTCTTCATCAAATCTCCGAATCTCTTGCATAGCCGTGGATTTGTTGATCCAAAGATGATGTCGTCTACATAAACTTGGACGACCATTAAATCTTTGTCTTGCCATTTTATGAAGAGGGTCGTATAAATCGTTCCTCGAATAAATCCAGATTTTACGAGGAAATCGCTCAAGACGTCATACCAAGCACGCGGGGGTTGTTTCAGTCCGTAGAGAGCTTTGTCCGATCGATAGACGTGATCAGGATGTTCTTGATCAACAAAGCCTTCTGGCTGAGCGACGTAGACTTCCTCTTTTAACACGCCGTTAAGAAAGGCGGTCTTTACATCCATTTGGTAGACTTTGAAGTCTTTATGAGCCGCATAAGTCAGGAAGAGACGAATGGATTCGATTCGGACAACAGGAGCATATGTCTCGTCGTAGTCAATTCCTTCCTGTTGATTATGTCCCTTCGCAACCAATCTCGCTTTGTTCCTAATCACTTCGTCATCTTCATTCTTCTTGTTCTTAAACACCCATTTCGTCCCGATGATTGTTTTTCCATGCGGACGGGGTACTAAGGTTCATACTTGAAGACGCTCAAATTGGTTGATTTCATCTTGCATTGTTGTTACCCAATCTGGGTCTTTTAGTGCGTCTGCTACCTTGGTTGGCTCATTTTGGCTTAAGAAGCAGCTGAAGAGACTGTGGTGATGACGTGTCCGTACTCCACTCAAAGGATCACCAATAATCTGATCAACCGGATGTGCTCGAGTCCACTTTCACTCTTGAGATAGTGTAGAGCTAGACGCATCGGCCATTTGTGGACTGAGATTTCCAAGGATTTCAGATTGTTCACTTGGTTGAGGTAAGTCAGATTCTGCACTTGAATCGAGTGATTCTGATGAGACTTCCTCATTGACTGTTGTAGGATCTTCAGTGATTTGTGGTAATTCTGAATCGGGTGAGGTAGGGACATTTGAAGAGCTCGGTACGCCGGCCTCGTCGAGTGGCAATAATGGTGTGGCAATAATGGTTTCTGGTCGATACGGGCTCAAAGAGAGAGTCCAAATCTTTCAACGCAAGTTTCAGAGCTTCTTCAGACGTTGAGTCCGGAGTTGTTATCTTCTGTTGGTTTAGTGCCAACACACTAGTGTATACGGGTTCTGAACTGTCATATTCAGAAGCCATCGAGTGTGGCACGGGTCCTGAACTGAGGCGTGCAGGAGCCATAGGGTTATGCACGGGTCCTGGACTGATGTGATCAGAAGCCATCTCTGCCACTTCGTGGAAAGTGACGTTGTAGCTTTCTTTGATTGATTGGTTGGACTTGATATAAACTCGTTACGCCTTTGACGTTGATGAACACCCGATGAATGTAGCTTCGAATGCTTTAGGGTCGAACTTAGCACGTGGCTCTCTGTCGTTCGCCACAAAGCACTTGCACCCGAAGACTTTAAAGAATGAGATATTGGGTACTAGCTTGTTTATTATTTTGTACGGAGTCTTATCGAAGCGCTTGTGAACCACCGTTCTGTTCTGAGTGAAACAGGCGGTATTTACTGTTTCAGCCGAAAGGAAGCGTGGGAGGCCGGAATGGATCAGCATTGTACGGGCGGCTTCCACTAGAGTCCTATTCTTCCTTTCAACGACCCCGTTCTGTTGAGGCGTCTTAGCGGCTGAGAATTGCTGATTGATGCCAAGTGTCTGATAAAATTCACTGAGATACTTGTTCTTGAACTCAGTGCCGTTGCATGTTCGGATGACTTGGACGGTTTGTTGCAGCAAATTCTGAGTAGTGTTCACAAAATTGACTATCAATTCCTCTGTCTCATCTTTGGTTCGGAGGAACTTTGTCCAAGTGTAGCGAGAGAAGTCATCAACAATGACCACAATGTACTTGCGTCCATTAATACTCTGTGTTTGCATAGGTCCACAGAGGTCCATGTGAAGCAATTCCAGTGGACGGGAAGTAGAAGCAATCTTTTTATTTGATGAGATGCTCGCTTCATTTTTCCTAATGCGCACGCTGGACATTGATGCTCTTTCTGTAATACTATAGTTGGAAGACCGTAGACCAACTTTTCGTCGAAAGCCGTTGAAGAGCTTTAATATTGAGATGAGACATACATTGAGGCCATAAGTTGTTCCTCTGAATTACAGTCTGAGAGATGAGGCAAACAACTGTCGAAGGGCGCACGGACGTCAGGTTGAGCGTGTAAAGATTTGATTTCCGAAGTCCTTTTAGGAGTTCTTTGTTTTGACTGTCCAAAATTATGCACCGGTCAGCAAGAAAGACCACCTGGAATCCTTTGTTGCAGAATTGGCCTATGCTGAACAAGTTATGGCGGAGACCTTCGACGTACGAGACATCCTTTATCGTCAGATTTTTCAAAATGATGTCCCCGAATCCTAATATAGGGGCTGAGTTGTTGTTTCCGAATCTGAATTTTCCATTTGGTCGGTATTTGTAGTTGCTCAGCAGCTCTTATAGTCCCGTCATGTGTGTGGAGCAACCAGGGTCGAGGTACCACACATGATGGATCTGCAAAAACAATTAGAGCGCTTTAGGTACCCACTTATAAATGGGTCCTCCTGATTAGCAGATTTAGGTGTCGGTTCAGATATGGTTCCTAAATTAGTACGCGTGGGTGTTTTAGTGACCAAAGTCATCTTCGTAGAAGTCGATTTGGGTTTGCCCTTTGTAGATGACTTGGCATTTTCGGCTTTTGTTTTCTTGGACGGAGTTTTGAGAACCCATTTAGGTTGAACCTTGCAGGGAAGATTAATTTCAGCGCGGACAAATGTTTTGGTAGGCTTTACCGATGAAAAGATCTTTTCATTCGCTAGTCTCCTAAGGTGCTTGGCGGATTCGATTTTTACAGGATACCTTAGGTGAGAGTGTTGGTCCCAATTGTACCAAACAAAGAATCAAAGAGGCTTTGATGGAATGAAAAGGGAGAGGTTCTCACCTTCAAGTGTGTGTATTGTGTGAAAAGTAGGATAAGCCTTTTGATCTTTGATTAACTTTAAAAATAGTGAGGGTAATACCTTATATACCACATTAACCCTAGGTATATTAAGGCCCAAGCACTAAAGATTAAATAATTACATTCTAGTCCAAAGCCCAAGCTAAAAGGATAATTACAATATTAAACCAAAGACTTAAACTATTGACACAATCTATAAATATCCTAACAATCTCCCCCTTGTATCAATTGTTGGGAGTCTTGGAACTTGGGCGTTGTCATGGTGGATTAGCGAGTGAGTGTTTCGCGAAGTCCTAGCTTGAACTCGAAGGCGCGGAGATTCCTTCGAAGGACCATTCGATCAGCTATAGCGTCGATGAACTTCGCGAACTTGGATCGGCAGTGTGGATCTTCTTCCGAAAGGATGCAGCAAATCCTCATGAGTTTGTCTTGGATGATGGTGAGCATCCCATCTGAGAACTTTGCCACTTCGGAGCAGCGCAGCAGCCTCATCTTTCCCTTGTAGTTCGAGTAGGCGACCGCCGGATCATCTCCGTCGATCACATCACCTTCTCGGTAGTCGTCCGCGTTCTTGAAAGATGGGCGAGTTAGGTTCACCTTCTTCAGGTTATGCTCCACCGCCATCTGCAGATCGTGGGTGGCGAAGAATCTGACCTGTCGGAGCATGTGGCGCTTGAGAGCTACGTAGCCCATGGTGACCGGTTCAGCCCGTACGAGATGTCCAGAACTTCTGAGGACGAGTCTGAACTGCTTCATGGATTCCAGCATGCTGTACAGGTCACCCAGGCGCAGAAATTTGAAGTCCGCCTCACTGACTTCACTGTAGCTCTCATCCTGCCTCATTACCGTGAACACTGGATAGTGAACACGTCTTTTCGACTCTTGGCGGAGGTCAGTGACTTTGCAGATGGGGGCCCGATTCATTTCCAGAGCGATGTTTTCTTCATCGGACAGCGTCCTCTTTGTGCACTTGTGGCAAGGAAGGCTCCATTGATAGAGCTTCTTCTTTTCTTCGCTCCAGTTTTGGATGTTCATCAGCTCGTATTCATCGAAGGCCGTTATGATCTGCTCCTTGCGCCGCCAGATCCTCTTCCTGATCTCTTTTTGAAATGGTGCGGTGATCTTTTTGCTTTCCCACGGTGCTTCTGGTATATTCGCCGTGGGCACATCCGGTTGAGCAGCAGAAGCCTCAGCGTGCTGCGCTTGAAATTGAAGGATGTTCTCGAGTTCGGCGGGTTCAGCGTCGTATTCCTCTCCGTTCTCGTTGTCTGCAGTGTTGATCAGCGTAAGTGAAGCTTCTTTTAGCAGACGTCGAGCATTTTCCACCAACTTCCTGGCTGCTACTGCATCGGCGGGTGTGTACAGCCATTCATCGTTAAAGATGTAGGCCTCGATCTCATTTTGTGCGCAGTAGACGTCCTCGGAAGCCACGTTGGAATCGGTATTGAGAGGGGTATGGCTGTGTGGTGGCGAGGGTGTTGCGTCGGAGGAGTTTGTGGATTGTGGGGATGGTTGTGGTGGAGATTCTGGTGGCTCGGTTGTGGTGATGGTTTTGGCGAGGATGATTTGGGTGTCGGGTGGTAGAGATGTGGTGGTGGCCTCTAATGTCGATGTGACAGTTAGAGGTTCTGAGATGGTGGGTGGAGACGGTGTGGTGGTGGTCTCTAACGTCGATGTGACAGTTAGAGGTTCTGAGATGGTGGGTGGAGACGGTGTGGTGGTGGTCTCTAATGCCGATGTGACAGTTAGAGGTTCGGAGACGGTAGTAGGTGGTGGTGAGGGTGATTTGGCTAGTGACTCGGGGTTAATAGGGTGGGATTTTTGGCTAGTGGGGTGTGAGGTTTCTGTTGCGGACGTCGTTTCAGGTACGGAGGAGGAAGGCGGCGTCGATTGTACGGGTCCTTGAGTTTGTGAGGCTTGCTGCCTATTCTCCCCTCGCGGCGATCTTGATCATCGTCTTGATCGTCGCGCCTGATCCCGCTAGACTCGCCTTGAGTGCGGCAAGTCATGGGTTGAGTCATTATTTTCGTCATTTGCTGTTCCTCCTCGTCGAGTTCCGTCATTGACTCGAATCTAGCTCGTAGGATGTAGAAGAGCTCCTTTGCGGAAATGGAGGAGAGAACAGCTTCTGCGTCCACATTTAGCGTTGGTGGTGGCGTCTCCGGGGCCACACCTTTGCCTTTGTCGATGGTGGACGCATCGAGACGCGCATCGTTTTGTGCGCAGTAGACGTCCTCGGAAGCCACGTTGGAATCGTATTGAGAGGGGTATGGCTGTGTGGTGGCGAGGGTGTTGCGTCGGAGGAGTTTGTGGATTGTGGGGATGGTTGTGGTGGAGATTCTGGTGGCTCGGTTGTGGTGATGGTTTTGGCGAGGATGATTTGGGTGTCGTGTGGTGGAGATGTGGTGGTGGCCTCTAACGTCGATGTGACAGTTAGAGGTCTGTGATGGTGGGTGGAGATGGTGTGGTGGTGGTCTCTAATGTCGATGTGACAGTTAGAGGTTCTGAGATGGTGGGTGGAGACGGTGTGGCGGTGGTCTCTAACGCCGATTTGACAGTTAGAGGTTCGGAGACGGTAGTAGGTGGTGGTGAGGGTGATTTGGCTAGTGACTCGGGGTTAATAGGGTGGGCTTTTTGGCTAGTGGGGTGTGAGATTTCTCTTGCGGGCGTCATTTCAGGTACAGAGGAGGAAGGCGGCGTCGATTGTACGGGTGCTTGAGTTTGTGAGGCTTGCTGCCTATTCTCCCCCTCGCGGCGATCTTGATCATCGTCTTGATCGTCGCACCTGATCCCGCTAGACTCGCCTTGAGTGCGGCAAGTCATGGGTTGAGTCATTATTTTCTTCATTTGCTGTTCCTCCTCGTCGAGTTCCGTCATTGACTCGAATCTTGCTCGTAGGATGTAGAAGAGCTCCTTTGCGGAATGGAGGAGAGAACAGCTTCTGCGTCCACATTTAGCGTTGGTGGTGGCGTCTCCGGGGCCACACCTTTGCCTTTGTCGATGGTGGACGCATCGAGACGCGCATAGACTTTGTCGAGGATGGACGTCTCATGAGTCTTTGCAAACTCTTGAAGACGAGTCTCTAGTGCGGTCTCGGTGACGAACTGGGGTAAGTTTAACAAGTTGGAATCACGAAGAAATCCAACTGTCACCGAATCGGAGAAGATAGCTGATCGGCCGCCCGTTTGCACAGGACGGGAAAAGACGGGGTCACTAAGACTTCCCGTTGGCATCATCGATGAGACAGACTCGAACGATTGATGGCCTAGGCTCACGGTTCTTGTTATGTTGGCCGTGCTAAGTCTTCCGCTCTCAGTCACAGAGACATCACCGAGCGTTCTGACAGAATCACGAAGACTCTGTGGTGCTGTAAAAGGTGTATGTGTCCTAGTAACGTATGAAATTATGGGGAGTGAGGGCACTAGACTCGATGTGATTGAAGAGGATGCAGTCTGAGGCGAAGGACTGCTTGTTTCAACATCCACTATCTCCAAGTGGGATGTCGATGGCATACGTAGCTCCTCGTGGAATGAAATATTTTCCTGTAGAGAGGAAGATAAGTGGCTTGGTGGGGTTGTTTGCGTGGTTGAGCCAAATGCCACGTCTTCTACTCGGGAGGTGAACACATCACCTCCTGTACCTACGGGTTGGGCTCGGCTTGTATGTGACTGAGGAGGTCGATCGTGTTTTTGTTTCGATCGACGCTCCGTGGGGCGGCTTACGTCATCCTCACGCGATCGTTTTTTTGGTACGCGGGTGGAAGAAGATGCGGCGCGACTCGACGACTTTTTAGTAGTGGGGTGGGGTTTTGGCTAGTCCCGGGGTTAGGAGCAGCAGGGCTGGTCTGCTCCGTAGGGACAATGGATAGTGGACGGGGACTCTTGCGAAATGAGGCTGTGGAGGTGCGATAGTCTTGAACATGTGGGTTTGTTGGGTCGGCATATGCGAGGACTTCGTCTGGGATGCGTGTCGATCTTTTGTCGGAGTATTTTTCTTGGCGAACTTCTCGACAACGGGAATGATGAAGTGCTCGCTCGCCGGGCGGATGCGGATGCTAGTGGAGAAAATGCGGAAGTGTTTGATGATTGCAGGGAGCCACCGCATGCAAGGGACGAAGCGGTTTGTGACGCCCTTGGCGATTTCCCGGTCGCGACGTTGGACCATGGAGACGAGATCCATCCAGATGATCTCGGCGTAGTTGTACTTGCGGTTGTGGGCGATGCCGGTTAGGATGGTGAGGATTTGGTGGTTTCCACGGTCCTGGCCGGCATGCTTCCCCGACATGCACTTGTTCAGTAGGAGATATAGTGTTCGCCAGGGTTGAGGAAGGTTCCGTGTAGTGACTTCACTGAGAACGAGTGGGCCTTTCTTCTTCTTGTTTTCAGGTTGAAAGCCCAATCTATCGATGTCCTCGATGAGTTGTTCATGAGTTGGTAGTGGGTCGTATGGTGAGTAGACAGGGAGTTGAAGCACTTCTTGGGCAATCTTGCGAGTGAGGACCACTGTTTCTTGATCGATTTCTGCGGACATTGTTTTAGCAAGGTGGTGTGGTCCAGCTATCTGCAAGGTGTGCTAGAACTGCTGGAGGTAGACTTGAGCTTCTGGCTCGCCATGAGAGAGGGCATGTCGGAGGGGATGCCCTTTGAGGATCTCTATGATAATGGGAGCATCGCACCGAAAGTTGTCTAAGTCCACCATGTGGTTGTTTGGTATCATGGCAACCCATTGACTTGTTGGGAAGACCTGCTCGGTCGGTGGGACATAGGTTAGCGTATTGAGTTCTATGCGAGCGATGTCCCTTTAGAGTGCTGCCGCCTCAAGTGCTTCAATGGTGTCTTGATTTTTGTTGGTCATATCTGTGCTTGACAGTGATTGAGGCATAGTTAGTATGGACTTAATTGCAAGAAGATGGATTATGGGTAATTCATGAATAAAACGAAGCATAAAAATGCCCAAAAACGTAAAGATAATAGTAAAGTTAAAACTCGAGCTACGAAATTTTTTCTAACACTTAGAAGATGTGTATGTGAGATGAGAAAATTTTGATATTTGAGCAAGTCGAAGAAAAAAACATATCACATTTAGTGTAGAATTTCGCTTGGGAAAATGTTTCGCAAGTTGTCCAAAATTTTCGCATATCATGAGAAAATTTGCTGAGTATCACACATAGACAAGTCAGGAGGACGTTTTCAGATTTAGTGTAAGATTTTCGCATGTAGTGGGAAATTTTCGCACATCAGGAAATTTCGCAAATTTTCGCATGAGTGAGAAATTGTTGCATTCAAGTTACCCAAAGATTTTCGCATGTAAGAAAAAAAAATATCGCACGTTAAAGAGTATGTCGTATTCAGAGTAAATTTTCGCATGTAGTGAGAAATTTTCGCATTAAAGTTAGCCAAGAATTTTCGCATGTAATAAAAATTTTCGTACGTTAAGGAAATTTCGCGCAGGGTAAAGTCTCGCATGTAGTGGGAAAATTTTCGCATTCAAGTTAGCCAAGAATTTTCGCATGTAATGAAAATTTTCGCACGTTAAGGAAATTTCGCGCAGGGTAAAGTTTCGCATGTAGTGGGAAATTTTCGCATTCAAGTTATCACATTTATAAGATATCCAAAAATTTCTCGGTTAACATACAAAGTTATTAAATTTTCGCAAGTAGAGAAATTTTTTCAAGTTGCAAACTTTCGCAAGTTTTGAATTTTTCTCAAGTGAAATGAAAGTTTCGCGGAGTGATAAAGCTTTGAAGAAACATCTGCTTAAGTGATGACTTTTCTCGGGTTGAAATTTCTTAGTTTTCACAAGTGGAAAGAGATTTCTCGGATAAAATTTTGCAGATTGAGAAATTTTAGTGATCCGCGAAAGAATTGATTTGTATGGGTCCGAGAAAAAACTTAAGTTTGCAGATTGAGAAAATTTTGGTTACTGTAGTTGCGAAAGAGTGAAGATGCGAAAAATGTAATATTACGTGAGGTGTGTGAAAGTTTCGCGGGTCATGACTCACTGTAGCAGCAAAAGTTTTATCGTTAGAAAATTCTCGGATGAAAACTTTCGCGGGACTTCACACACTGTAACAGCAAAAGTTTTATCGTTAGAAAATTCTCGGATGAAAACTTTCGCGGGACTTCACACACTGTAATAGCGAAAATTTTAACGCAAGAAATTTCTCAGATAAAATTTTCGCGGAACCTTACTCACTGTAGCAGCGAAAAATCTATCGTTTTAAGTAATTTTCCTGAAAAGTTTCTCGGTGAAGAACACTGTGCGTATACGTTCAAAGCGACGCTGTGATTTTTGCCTTTAGACCCACTCAAATCTTAACCAAAATGCAATAAACTGGACCCAATCGACTCGAAATTTGACGGGCAATATATATTTGGAGGTTTAAAACACCGAAAACCTAACATGCGCCCTAATTAAATCCGGGAAAAAATAATTTAAAACCTAAATTTTAACAGTCGCGGCAAAAAAACGGAGTAAATCGAACGAGAAGCGGTTTATTTACGATGTATTCATACCGAAAAGCTGATTTTGACGTTGGAGAATGCAGAAAAACGAAGTTTGAAGACAGGTTTGAAGAAGATGACGATTGCGAGGGTTTGAGAAATTTCGAAGAGGAGGGTGCGAAATTTTTGAATTTTTCTCGGGAATTTGTAAGATTGTGAAAAAGTTAAGTGTTTTGGGGTTTTGTGACTGTTCATGCGAGATTTTGAGTTAATGGGCTGAAATTCCCGGGCTTGGTCAAAATTGGGTCCTGGGCCGAATTTCGCGGGCTTGGTCAAAATTGGGTCCAATTGGTGTTCAATTGGTCCGATTTTGACTCCGTTTTGACCAAAAATTTAAAATTTCAACCCAAAATTCAAAGGATCCATTTTTGGATGCGATACGAATGAGTTATTACCAGTTTTGCTTCGACCCACCAAAACTCAAAAATTTGCTTTTATAGCTTCTAGGTTATTACATAGGTAAGTAAGTATTATTAGAATGGTTTTAGTTCACTAACAAGGGTTGAGAAAACACAGACAGATATCAAAGGAAATCCATTTCTAATGATTACACCTAGTAAGACTACTCTTGTCTTCTGTCTCTTCTCTTTCTTGTCCAAGTACCCCCTTTTTTAAATAGGCAAAATCATAAACTCCCCCTTAATCGAAAACTCCCTTTTTAAATAATGGAAAAATCAGAAGCTCCCCCTTAATCGAAAACTCCCCCTCAAAAGTCATAATTCAGAAGTCACATAGAAAATGGAGTAAAGTGAAAAGACATATGTACACTTTATCAAAGTTCATGTAGGGTCGATTGATCACAACTGAAGATTCAACATGCCCAGCACAGTCACAAGGTGTTGGAATCGTTTGACATCCAACGGTTTTGTGAAAATGTCGGCTAGTTGATCTTCGGTAGTGACGTAGTGCAATTCAATCGTCCCTTGTTCGACGTGTTCTTTGATGAAGTGGTGACGAATATCTATGTGTTTCGTTCTCGAGTGATGTACCGGATTACTCGTCATCGCAATCGCACTCTTCGAGTCACAATAAATGGGAATTTTATTAACATGAAAATTAAAATCTCGAAGTTGGTTCTCATCCACAAAAGCTGTGAACAACAACTAGCGGCGGCGACATATTCTGCCTCCGTCGACGAGTTGAGACACAGTTTTGTTTTCGAGAAGACCAACTCACGAGTTTACCGCCCAAGAAGTGTGCAGCTCCAGATGTGCTTTTTCGATCTATCTTGCATCCTGCGTAATCCGAGTCAGAGAATCCAACCAGTTTGAAGTCCGATCGAGTGGGGTACCACAAACCCAGATTGGGTGTTCCTTTGAGATAGCGGAGAATCCTTTTGACAGCAGTGAGATGGGATTCCTTAGGTATAGCCTGAAAGCGAGCGCAGATTCCTGTCGAGAGAACGATATCCGGTCGACTAGTAGTGAGGTACAGAAGAGAGCCTATTATCCCACGATAGACGGTTTGGTCAACGGGAGCACCAGATGGGTCCGCGTCGGGTCGGCCAGAGGGTGACATAGGTGTAGCAGCAGTCTTAGCATCCTTCATTCCATATTTCTCGAGGATATCATGGATGTATTTGGACTGGTTGATGAAGATTCCGTCGGGGAGTTGCTTTACTTGCAGACCAAGAAAGAAATTCAACTCTCCCATCATACTCATTTCGAATTTCTCTTTCATCAATTCTGCGAACTCTTCACACAGTTGTGGCTTAGTCGATCCAAAAATGATGTCATCAACATAAATCTGTACAATCATAATGTCCGTGCCACTCCGCTTGGTGAAGAGAGTTGTATCCAGAGATCCTTTCTTGAATCCAGACTGAACAAGGAAATCTGAAAGGACGTCATACCAAGCTCGGGGAGCCTGTTTTAGTCCGTAGAGGGCCTTGTAGAGTCTATATACGTGATGAGGAAACTCTTCGCTCAAGAATCCTTCAGGTTGATCAACGTACACTTCTTCTTTGAGAAATCCATTCAGAAATGCAGTCTTCACGTCCATTTGGTAGACATTAATGTTCTTGTGAGCATCAAAGGCAAGAAAAATTCGAATTGCTTTGATCCTGGCAACAGGGGCGAAAGTTTCATCGTAGTCGATGCCTTCTTGTTGGTTATACCCCTTAGCCACAAGTCTTGCTTTATTGCGAATGACAACACCGTCTTCATCCTTTTTGTTCTTGAAGATCCACTTCGTGCCGATAATGTATCTGTTATGAGGGCGTGGTACGAGTTCCCAAACTTGTAAACGTTCAAACTGATTTATTTCCTCCTGCATTGCAATCAGCCAATCAGGATCGTTGAGAGCTTCAGCTACTCGTGATGGTTCGGCTTGACTGAGATAGCAAGCGAACATACTTTCATTCATTGTAGCTGAACGCGTCGAAACACCGGATGTGGGATCCCCAATAATCTGATCTGTAGGATGAGAGCGAGCCCAAAGTGGTACATTGGTCTGTGAGGAGCTAGCCGTATTTGTATCGATTGGAGGTTCATTAGATTAGGGTCCGGTGTCCGAAGAAGAGATCTCACTTGTAGTAGATTGAGAAGGTTCAGCATCAGCATCAGCAATGTTCCCAGGGTTGGGTAAGATGTCGTCTTCGTTGAGATTGAGATCATCCAAGTTTGGCGGGACGACATCATCGCCGATAGCTGGTGATGTAGGTGGGGTGGGTGCAGCGGTAGTTTGAGTGGTGGCGACGGGAGTCCTGGGGACTGGATAGAAGTACTCGAAAAGCAGATCGAGATCCAGGTCACCAGAATTGCCCTCAGATGAGGAGGTTCCCGCCGTTGCAAGTTGACCTTTAGTCAACGACTGTAGAAGACCTGGTTCTGGACTGATGTGAGCAGAAGCCATGAGGTCGCCTTCGTTTTCGTCAAAAGTGACATTTGTGCTCTTTATTACTGATCGTTTCTCCCTAAGATAGACTCTGTATGCCTTTGAGTTCAGCGAATATCCAACAAAGATGCCTTCAAGTGCTTTTGGATCTAGCTTTCCAAGATGTTGGCGATCATTGGCCACAAAACATCGGCAACCGAAGACCCTTAGATAAGATATATCTGGGATACGACGGTTATTCAGCATCTCGTATGGGGTGCGGTTGAATCTCTTGTGGATGGAAGCCCGGTTCTGCGTGTAACAAGCCGTTTGAATAGCTTCTCCCCAAAGAGAGTGAGGATGTCCGGATTGAATGAGGAGAGTCCTAGCTGCTTCAACTAGTGTCCTATTCTTACGCTCAACGACACCATTCTGTTCCGGTGTCTTCACAGCTGAGAACTGCTGGGTGATGCCCTGAGTGGCATAGAATCACTGAGCTTCTGGTTCTTAAACTCAGTTCCGTTGTCAGTTCTGATAATCCGAACCTTCTGTTGATGAAGAGTTTGGGACGTAACAACAAACTCGATGATTAATCAGGAACTTCATCCTTTGTGCGAATGAGTTTCGTCCATGTATAGCATGAGAAGTCGTCGACAATCAGAATATATCGTCTTCCTCCGAGTGTAGCCGTAGGCATTGGGCCACATAGATCCATGTGTAAGAGCTCAAGGATGAGCTTAGAGGACGGTGTTTCCTTAGAGATGTGTGATGATCGCTTCATCTTCCCCAATTCACAGGCAGAGCAGAGGTGTTCCTTATGATAGGACAGTTGGGGTAGACCGTTGACGAGTTTATTCCGACGCAGTTTGTTGATAGTCTTGAAATTGAGGTGTGAAAGACGCCGGTGCCACAGATCGTTCAACTTGGGTGCAGCACGGGAGAGAAGGCAAATTGGTCGAGAGGTCGTAAGATTGAGTACGTAGAGGTGAGACGTGCGTGTTCCAGAGAGAAGAGGTAGTCCCGAGGCATCAATAATGCTGCAGATGTCAGATTCGAAGAGAACCTTGTATCCTTTGTCACAGAAACGGCCAATGCTGAAAAGATTGTAGCTCAAACCCTCGACGTAAGAGATGCCCTTAATCGTCAGTTTGTTATGGACGAGATCACCAGTTCCGAGAATTGGCGCCATTTGACTGTTTCCGAAGGAGACCCTTCCGAGATAGCGCTCGGAGAAGTTTCTCAACAGCTCCTTGTTCCCCGTCATGTGCGTGGAGCAACCCGAGTCTAGATACCACACATGACAGACCTGCAATCATTAGCAAACGTTGGGTCCCCGTTTACGGACGGGACCTTCTTGTGATACAAGTAAAATTTTCATGCGCTTAATGGGAAATATGGGGTCTAAATCAGGTTGTGTTGGATCTAATTTAGCTTTCCCTTTGTGATTTGTTTGATGAGGCGGGATTACGATTTTTCTAACCCATATTTGCCTAACTTGCGCTTGCATATACGTTGTCTTATTCATGAATTGGCGTGAGGGTTTTGGTTGTTGTCGTCCTTCGGTTTTAGCCATCTTTTGTTTGCGAGCAGTAGGTGACTTTGTATTCAGCGTTGGATGGCGTTTTCGCTTAACCGTGGGCGTAGATGAATTGGGAGAATGCAAGGGCGTCGTAGAGAAGGTTTGCCTTTTTGGTCGGAGTGTTGCGTGTTCGTGTGCCTCATATTCATGAAAGCGTGGAAGAATAAAGTCATTGCAGCAACACATAGACATTAGTGTGGCAAAGGAAAGGTAAGTTTTGGCAACATAATTGTCTATGTCCTTAAGATGTTGAGATTCAGGACACAGATTGGAAAGACGAATACAGGATGGTTTTTTCTTCTTGTCATCGAAGAGCGGGTTCTTCTCTATTTCAAATGAACTCCCTTCCAGAGACGTCGAACTCACATTCCCTGTATCCATAGGAATACGAGAGTTAGTGTTTGAACAAGTTTCAGCTTCAGGAGTCATCTTCGCCGTCCTCTTACATTTACATGTTTGAGAATCGGGTACTTGACTCGATGTAGAGGGATTGTTCGTATTGTGAAATTGGTCTAGTGTAAAGCTAAGTAGTTCATCTCGCTCCTTCGCGAAGGTCTTCCGCTCTAATTCTAGTGTTCGTTCTAGTTCTGCTATGGCAGAAGTTTCTCTGGGATATAGGTGCGAGAGATCGCTTCTTGGAAAGCAATTTCCTGCTCTTTGGTTGGGAGTAGAGTTTCGACATCCTCCGAGAGTGAAGGTATCTTAGTCTTATCACTAGCATTCATTTTTGTGTAGTCATACGCGATTTCCGCCCAATGAATGTTCTGTACCCTCTTTCTTCCGAGATGACAACGGAGGATGATTTCACAAATGGCCTAAGTTGCGAGCGAGCACCATTTCTTGTTTGCAGGAACGTAGTGTTACACATGTTATACCTTTTAACTGTTAGTGGTGTTGGTTTGCAATTGCTGGCCAGGCCGATTCCCCCCGGACGTCGTAGAATTCTGTTTCAACTGGTTGGTCCAATAGGCATAGGATGCGTGCGTTTTCGTTTCTAAGGTGAAGTTGCTCTTCAAGTTCTTTCACCTTTCGGTACAGCCTAACTCTTTTCTTTGTAAGCAGTTCGTATTGGGATGCCGTCAGAAGACGAGATGTTTCGCATGACGTTTGACTAACGCTTCACTTTGTTTATTCTTGCTTTGCAGACGTTTGACTAACGCTTCAGAGGCCATTAGACGTTCGTTTGCACACGCGAGCTCTTCTACTTTTAAACTAAGTAAGGCATAGTTGTTTTCAAATTTTAGCTTAAGTTCATCATAATCCCTAGCGTCTACGGTGGGTTTCTTAATGGTGTGCCGGTGATTAAACACATCATCGAGTTGTGAAATTCGTACCTCAGCCTCGGAGTTGGTAGGAGTCTTAGCTGCATTCTCACCGGTGTTGACCATCTCTTCATCCTCGTCATGTTCGACCAGCCTTGCCATAGAGCAATCTTCATCCTTAGGCTCCTCGTCTTCTGAAGTGTCGTTCACCCATTCAGCTTCTTCGGTGAGAAGAACTTTCCCACTTTCCATTTTGCGGGTCATTCTGGCCTTACGGTCGTAATAGTCAGAATCCTTCACGCGTGGGGCGTGGCATTCCTTGGCAAAGTGGCCCAGCTTTCCACACCGAAAGCACTTCACAGACTTTTGAGGTGCGGATTCCTCCTCTTTCTTTGTCGGCTTAGCTTCCTCCGTAGGGGTAGTCTTTTTGGTGCCGCTAAAGGTTCTTTGACGATTGGAGGAGGATGAGGACTTTTTCCCGATCTTCTTTGAGACCATCTTTGTGAGCATTGCCAGCTGCTTACGTAGATCACGAACATCTTCATCAGATTCTGTATCAGCTTCGGATCCTGAAGAGGTGTCAGATACAACAACTGGTAGCTTCCCTTTGTTCTGTTTGGGCTTAGAGGTGGCAGATCGTTCGGTAGTCTTGTTCGAGAGGAGAGCCAGCGGGTCGACTCGAGTGTTGGTGGACTGAGGTTGCACGTAAGGTGCATAGGCTGACAGGCTGTCGTAGAGGGCATGGATGGAAGTGTTGGAGAGGTCCTCTGAATCATCATCACGGTTGCATTGCCCCAATGTGGTTTGAGGCTACCAAGGAAGCGGTTGTTGATATCGAACTTGTCCCTAGAGATCTTGGCTTTCTTGAGTTCATTGATGACCTTCAAGTATCGGAGGTACGTGTCACGCAGCTCCTCTCCTTCATAGGCCTGAAAATGTTCATACTGCGAGAGACATGCTGATTTCCTCCCCTGAGCACTCTCAGTTGTGCCTGCCATAATTTCTACGAGTTCATCCCATATTTCCTTGGCAGTTGTGCAGCACTCGATGTGAGCATAGACTTCGTTGCCCATAGCCTGGAAGAGGTATCCTTTGGCAGTCTCATCGGCCTAGGCGAGCCTCTTCATCCTCATTAATGGGGCCTCTTGGAGTGCGACGTTCATCCATGGGAGGGTTTGGGTTTGGTTTAGCAGGAATGATTGTCCAGAACTGTGCTGGACCGTTGAAGATGGAGTCCAGTAGGTATTGAGAGAGTGGGGCGCCTTTGTTCCTGATGAACGTGAGGAACCTGATTGTCCATATGCTGTAATCGCCTTGTCGCAGCATCGGGGGTCTGGTGTCGGAGCCCACTGTTGAGATGTCATTTGTGGCAGACATGGTTGGTGCAGTCGAATCGTCCGTTGTTTTGATCTTGTATAGATAAGAGGGTTAGTAACGAACGAGATGAGAAATATGAGTTTAACGAGTAGAGTTTGAGAAAAATCGTTTAAAGCATTTCTTAGAACTAAGTGAACGTGTGTGATAGTCGAAAACGTGTGAAGGAAAAGTATATCTTAGAGTTCGGAGAAGTTCGAGAAATTTAAAAACGATTTTTGAGGAGTAAAGTTTTCAAAAAGTGGTCTAGGTGGATATGTTTAAAGTGGAAGGGAACAAGACTTGAATGAGTTTGAGGAAAAATTTCAAAACGAGGAATTTATCACCAAAAAAGGTTTGAGAAGATGTTCGTGATTTAAAATTACCCAAGAAAGTTTTGGTTGAGAGATTTTTGTGTTTGTGTGAGTTTAATGAAAAATTCTCGGACAGAAAAAGGAAAAACAAATTCTCTGTTGAAAATGATTTTCTCGGATTTTAAAACTTGTCATGTGAGAAAGTTTCTCAGTTGAGGATTTTACGACTTCGCAAGAAATTTCGCATAGAGAAGTTTCTCGGATGATTTTGAAAAATTTTCTCGGAGGAAATAAACTTGCTCGGCTGAAAATTTCTTGGATTTGACAAACTTTCTCAGTTTCAAAGAATTTATGCGGATTTGCAAATTTTCTCGGTTTTTAAGAAATTTCTCGACTTAGATAAGGCCTAGGAATAGTCTTTCTCGGGTATAGAATTTCTCAGATTTTAAACGTGAGCAGTTGAGAAAAATGGACTTAGAGAGAATTTTTCTCGGTTTTAGATAGATACTTGGAATGATTTTCTCGGATATAAAAGTTTCTCTGATTTTGACAAGCTAGGCAGTTGAGAAAAAGATGAAAGTGGAATTTTCGCGGTTTTGATAAAGTTCTCGGAATCAAAGTTCGCGGATATACGATTTCTCGGATTCTAAGAAAAGCTGGGCAGTTGAGAAAAATGAAATGAACGTGAAATTTTCGCGGTTTTGAAAGGATTCTCAGAATAAAATTTCTCGGATAAGAAATTTCGCGGATTTGAACGACTCAGCATGAAATTTCGCGGCCAAGAACACAAGTTTACTGTTCCATTGCCTGTCGCGGGTTTTTCCCAGAAAATAGTCCGTTTTCACTCAAATCTCATCCAAAATCACTCAAACTTGATCCAAAACTTCAGAAACTCTTCCCTAAACACATAGTCGACATATTTGTGAGCTAAAAACACCAAAAAAACGGGTCAAATCGACCAAAAAACATAGAGAGGCCGATATGACTTTTTCTGAAGATTTTTGCTTCGATCTTGCTCAAAACTCGTTAAAACTGATCCAAAAGTGTTCTAAAAACATTTTAGGCATAGAATCATTCTGGGGAAAGGTTTTAAACACAAACACGAAGCATTAAAACCCCAAACCGAGCTCAGAATGCGGAAAGTGATTTTTTGCCCAAAACACCTTTGATCTTTCTCCGAATCGAACGAAACTGGATTCAAATCAATGCAGATCGATCCACGTTTGCTCTGATACCACTTGTTGGTCCCGATTGCACCAAACAAGGAATCAAAGAGGCTTTGATGGAATGCAAAGGGAGAGGTTCTCACCTTCAAGTGTGTGTATTGTGTGAAAAGTAGGATAAGCCTTTTGATCTTTGATTAACTTTAAAAATAGTGAGGGTAATACCTTATATATCACATTAACCCTAGGTATATTAAGGCCCAAGCACTAAAGATAAATAATTACATTATAGTCCAAAGCCCAAGCTAAAAGGATAATTACAATATTAAACCGAAGACTTAAACTATTGACACAATCTATAAATATCATAGCAGAGAGCAAGCATAAATAGCGCTATAAGCCCTTTTAATGGCTGGATCTTGTTTCCTATGGGTCTTCCTAGTCTCATTTGTTTTAGAATGATTATTTTTAATTTCTGATGTAGAGCATATTTCAAAATTAGTGCTTTCAAAAATGGTAGGCTGTAGAGAACAAGTAGAAGCAATTATTTGAACCGAAGAAACAGCTCTTTTATTCCTACGAGTGTCTTTTATTTGTACAGAAGATGTATTCTTGGAAGTTTTCAAATCTACGGTCTTCTTCTCTATTTCACTATTAGACACTCTCGCCTTTGATTCTAATACTGACCCTACGCTCCCTGTAAACATAAGTGAACCAGAATTGGATTTATCATTTTTTAAGATATTAATTTTTCGTTGTTGTTCGTTGAAGGCGATTTTTCTTTCTTCACGCTCTTTAGAATATTTTTATCCTTTGAGGAAGATGCGTGAGAAGTGGCCTGGGAGGAAGTTTTGAGATTTTCCATCTCTTTTCGGAATCTTTTCTTTTCAGCTTCAAAATCCTCTCTTTCCTTTTCTAAAGCGGCTCTTAACTCGTCTATTTTCTTAACTATGGGAGGGATGTAAAGAGAATTTTTAGAACGATGATTTTGAACTTCCTAATTTTTGGAATGATCTTCAAGAAAATTAACTGTTTCAAGGCTCCAGCCCTTGGGAGGTACCCAAGTTTTGTCGCGTTGATTCAGTTCGTGTAGGAAAACACTACAAAAAAAACATCCTTTAGCGACTACAGATATTAGTCGCTAAACACCGAATGTTAGTCGGTAAAGTGATTTAGCGACTACATTTGCGACAACAATCTGTAGTCGCTATATGGCTTGTCGCTAAATTTCCGTAGTCGGTATTTAGTCGCTGTTTAGCGACTACACGGCGACTACGAAACTGTAGTCGCTAAAGCTTTTACCGACTACATTAGTGACCACACATGTAGTCGCTAAACTCAATCTGTGTTTTTTTTTATTTTATATTTTATTGTAATTGGTTATTATATTAAGCAGTTAGTTAAAATAAAAATAAATAAAACTGGAAGTATAAAATAAAATCGAAAAGGTCATTGATATATATCAAAAAAACATAATCGACCACATAGAATCAACAGAAATAAAACAGTCCAACTACGCAAACGAAAACTCCAGTAAAGCCATGGGGACTTCTCGTTGACCTCGTCGATGGGATTAGTTCGTCTTGGTCCTCACCGAGCAGCGATAGACGGATACATTTCCTTTCCCCTCGTGAAACGAGAGTCTTTCGTATGATATCGCCGAGCTTAATGCTGAAGATTTCTCTCGATACCACCCACCACCTCTTATGATCTTTTGCAGCTTCTTGTTCCCTCAGCTACCATTAAAGCAGCAACAGCAGCAGCCCCATCACCTACATTGCTCCCTTCGACGACCTGTGGATTTCAGTAAAAGGATCTTCAATAAGTAACAAGCAGCGATTCAAATTCACCTAATCAAAACTAACAGTTCAAAACTATTATATTCCAGCAAACGTGCAGCAACAAAAGAAGAGGTTGAACATCCAAGCAGCTCGAACGCAACATTCTCAGATCATATTCCACAATCAGGCCACTTCGTAACACACACACTTTAGCGGACATCAGAATAGTTCGACGGAGCAGCTATGGAGCAACAATGGGAAAGAAGAGGTAACTTACCGAGCGAACAGCGACGTGGGGTGGTATTCGTGACCTCGGGCAGCGCCGGAGCAGTTAGGATGGGTTCGCCTCTTTTCTTGTAGGATAACAGAAAAGTAGAGAGGATGGTAGGAGAAAGTCACCTTAAATTTCGAGATGGCTTAGTACCATCAGATTGCGCAAGGCCCACTTGAGCAGTCCCTCCCAATTACGATTTTCGTTCACCAATAATCTCCTCAACCAAACTGAACAATCGAAATACAGAACTAACAGAACAAATCAGAGCAAACAAAAGGGATGAAATTGAAGAAATAAACAAGCCGATGAATGGACATTTATTACCAGAAGCAAGAGGAAATCGAGCAAGGAGCAGTGACCTAAGGGCCGCGCTGGGACGCACTGGCACGAGCGACGGGCGGAGCAGCGGACGGGCCTGGGCGTGCGACAACGTACACCGGCGAACAACGACAACGAGCACAGGCGAATTGTGCGAGCGTCGGGCTGGACGAAGTAGCTCAAACAGAAGGGAAACACGGCGGAGAAAGAGAAGGCGAGGAGGGCGGTGACGAACGGGCGGCGAGGATGACGAGGATGGAACAGCTGGAGAGCTCGAGAAGATGGCGATTTGGGAGATTTTGAGCGCGAGAATGAAAAGTAAATTCTAAAATGGTGGCAGATGAGATTTAGGGCTTACAGTTAGCGACTACTAAAATGTAGTCGGTATTGTTAAAGATATGTAGTCGCTAAATATTAATTAGTCAGTCGAAAATTATTATTAGACGGTAACCGAATAGTGTTAGTCGCTAAGAATAAAGATGGCGACTACAGTTTTTACATAGCGACTGATATCCGTAGTCGCATTAGGCGACTACTAACTTTTGGTCGGAATCTTTAACCTGTAGTCGGTAACTTTCATTTTTAGCGACTGCACCTCCATCAGTCGATAACTGTAGTCGCTATATCAACTATTTTTTGTAGTGAAAGGGTATTTCAACCCTAGTGTTGGCTTGTTTCTTGGCTTCTTCTTCCTCAAACGTTACTTTTACGTTAGTAAAGTTCATGAGAGAAGTTAGTCCGAGACCCATGTACGAGATATCATAAAGTTGTTTGCAGTTAACTTTCCTCAAGTTACGTGGGTTCTCATAGCCTAGGCCATACTTATAGTTATAGAATTCCAAGTCCTTGGGCTGATTCAAAAATATAGTTTGATCAGTATGTGCCCTTTTCACGAAAAGATCTTCTAATTTCTTAATTTTATTATATAGCTTCTTACGCTCAGCATCTAATGTAGCATAGTTATTTAGAGCGGTGCTCTTTTCGGCCTGACAGGCGTCTAGACTTTTACGTAATTCAGTAATCTTAGAATTTGACTTAGTCAATTCTTCTTCGAAATTAGTTACCTTCTTAGTTGCTGCCTCAAGTCTACTTTTGGCAAGACTCTTTTCTTCCAAGTTCCTTAGTAGACATTTGTGGTTATTATCTAGCCTGTCCTCTAGTTTTTTTATTACCAAACTATGCTTATCTAATGAGGTGTGCTTAGTCTCTTTAGACTGGAGTCTCTTAGTCAGTTCATCTATTTTGAGACTAGAACTCCTAACTTGTTCTTTGAGACTAGCAATGGTTTCCTTGGACCTAAGAAGCCTTTTCTCTACTTTTATTCCTCGTTTCTGCTAAGTTACCATGTTAGCAAATTTAGAGCTTAACTCAGCTAACAAGTCAGAATTTGTCAGAGGTTTCTACCTCCTGAGATGAGGTGGATGCTTTCTCGTCGTTCGTCTCAGTGGGAGTATCATCTTCCTTTTCATCATCAAGGCGTGCCATTAGAGAAAGATTGTCGGTGTTAGAATCTGAGCTGTCCTCTAGCCAGTGGTCCTGCTCTGCCATAAGAGCTACTTCGGCTTCCTTTTGTTTGGATAGTTGAAGCTTCCTGGAGTAGTAGTTAGCATCCTTTTTCTTTGTGAGGGTGCACTCCCTCGCAAAGTGACCTGTTCCACAATTAAAACATTTTAGTATGTCTTTGGAATTGTGGCTTTTGAGGACTCAGCCGGCTTGTCTTTATTCTTCGAGCTTGTAGTTCGAAGTCTGTTGGCAGAAGCTGATGACTTCTTCTTGATGTACTGCTTTGTCATCATCTTGGCGACTAATGCCAGCTGTTTGCCAAATTCTTTGATCTCAGAGGGAAGTTCTAAATCAGAAGTGTCTTCATCCTCTGAGGAGTTAGGGAGCTTGACGTGCTTTTCCTTGCGTGAGCGAGATCTCTTCTTCTCAGAAACTAGAGCTATAGAGTCCTCGGGTTGTTTGCCCTTTCGCTCCTTTTGTAACTCGCCTATGTCTTCTTCATGCTGTGCGAGGTTATCAAAAACAGCGTGAATATCCATCTCGTCCAAGTCCTTATTTTGTCGGAGTTGGGTAGAGATCTTCTTCCAGTCGGTGGGCAGTGCGGACAGGAACCGAATGACTTCTCCATGTTAGTCTTTTTTTATCTCAATCTTCCTCATTTCGTTGAGAATAGTGAGGTACCGCTGATAAAGATCGTGTAAGCTCTCCTCACTTTTGGCCTTGAAGGAGTCATAAGCTGTGAGTATGTTAGCCTTCTTAGCTTTGGCACCGACTTCGGTTCTTTGAATCATTCGCACCAGTTCATCCCACATCATTTTAGCAGTTGGGATGCTATCTATTTGTCTATATCATTCAAGATGCCCTGCCTCAGTGTGTTCTTAGATATAAGATCTGCTCTTGCTCTTCTTTTCTCAGCTTCACCGTACTCACTAGGTAATTTTATTCGCCTGGTGGGTTCGATTGGACGATTATTCGAGCTATCACCTTCTTGGGTTATGTAAAAGTTTCTGGTCCCTCATAAAGTGATTTGAGCAGATCTTCAGTCTGATCGTTAAGTTCGATGAAGTTTAAGAACCGACTTCTCCAAACTTTGTATTCGCCCCTTTTGAGAATTGGAGGACGATTATCATTTCCTAGAGAATAGGCATCCATTCCTTCTTTGAGTTGATGTAGGATCTTCGTTTGTTGTTTTGATCTCTTGAACTGATGTGGTGTGCTTCACAAGTAGCAGATTAGTTAGTAGCGTTTGATTCTAGAGCAGTTTCGAGAATGATTTTTGACTCAATCTTTAAAGTTTGATCAAAAATTAATTCGTCGAGAAAAATTGGCGATGTTACTGTTCTCGTGCGAGAAAGACGTCAGCGAAAAAAATTTCGAGCCAGAAAAATTGCTCAAAATCTTTGGTCGAGAAAAAAATTTGGATCGTGAATTTATTTTGAGCGCGAAGAAATAATGTGTTTAATAAGTTTTTCGCTGGGTTAAAATAATTCGTTGACTGAAAGGTTTCTCGTACGCAAATGATTGTTGCTTAGTCAAACTGATAAGTCTGACCGAAAACGTTTTTCGACAGTATGTTTTACGCGCGCAAAGTTAAAATTGGTCTTTGTCGAAAATTTTTTTCGCTAAGTAATGCTCGAGAAATTTTTCTACTAAAGTCGTTCTTGATAGATGCGACTTTAGGTCTTTCTCAGTATTCTGATCGAGAAAATGTTTCGCGCAGAGTTTTTCGATCGAGAAATTAATCTGATCGAAGAACCTTGCGAGAAAAATTGAAATTATCGCAAAAATTCACAGAATACAGTTAACACCGATTCAAGCACAAACACCAAAGTTGAACGCGAAATTGCAGGGAAGTAGCCTAATATTGCAAATCCGTTGATCTTAGGTTGATTCTAAGGCGTATCGATGGATCTATCGTTAGGCCATATCGAATCCCAGATTTACTTTTAAGAGTGAGTCTTCTACCTTTAGCTCCGAATTGTTCCCCTTTTGCAATAGTAGGATTTTCGGTGACAAGGTAGGTACAGTACATGAACAATAATGCTTTTGCTCTGTGAAAAATCATTATCTTTTTGTCTTATTATTTGCTTGTTTGAATCGAGCAACAATGTTTCCTTTATCCTCTATGCTTCGGTGCTGGAGACCCTCATATATTCAATACCCATTTCGAAAGAAATTTAAGTTTAGACATTATTATCGGAAGGTACAGAAATTTTAGGTATGGAAAATTCCATGCAAGCACGAATCCGAGGACTCGAAAATGAGATTTCGATTTTTATCCTTGAGAAAGAAAGGAAATTAAAAGCCCTCGAGGTGCTTAAATTTTACAGAATAATAAAAACCATCGATTAAATCATACGACAATTCCCAATAGAAGATGCAACTTTTAGGTGTGGTTTTTGAAGTAAATAGCTTTGAGTTGGTCATTTTCTCAAAAATAGCACCCAAAATTGGATTTTACCTTTCTATCCTAATTAATATGCTATAAAGACTATTTCACCCTTATTTAATGTCAATCAACAACCTCAACAACGCTTAACGAAAAAATTAATTAAAAAGTTTATAGGGTATACTGTAGCGTATCTGAAATATTAGACCCGTAATAGAAGGGAAGGGTAAAAGTAAAAAAAAAAACCACTTTTGCGTTATCTCCCGCCCTTGCAGTGCAAATCGTTTTGTTTGCAACTCAAACTCAAATTCGAATCTCAATCGACTCAATCGACTCAATCGACAATGACATTCAACGCGAACAGTCAAAGAGTTGAGGTATGTGTTCTACTCTTGGTCTTCTTCAATTTAACGTGAGAAGGGATCTGGGAACGACCCATCGAACCTTAATTTGGTGCGGACCCGTGCTTGTAAGCATAGGACAGTGCTTGGTAGCATAGAATTCGTGCTTGTTAGTTTAGAACCGGTGCTTGCAAGCATAGGACCTGTGCATGCAAGAGTACGTTGCATTTTAATGAAAAAATGGGTCCCTTGCTGGCAAGCACGCGACCCCCGCTTATGAGCAAGGGACCTGTGCGTATTGTATGGGACTCGCCCATAAGATGATGGTCCCAGCACGGGTCCCCTGCGTATTAGCGCGGGTCTCCTGCTTAAACGCTCCGGTCCCTTGACCTTAACGGGCGGGTCCCGTGTCACTATGCGGGCGCAAGGTCATGGGACCCGCTCGTTATAAGCAGGGGACCCACGCTTATACGCAGGGGACCCATGCTCATAAGCGTGGGTCATGCGCATCTGTGCTTGAATCTAGGGATGGTTCGGTACGGTATACCGTACCAAAACTGTGATACCGTATACCGTATCGAAATTTCTGTATCCAAAAAAGTCATACCAATATTATATCAAAATTTCGGTATACCTTAAATTTCGATACGGTATCATACCTTCTACACCATTCACACGGAGAGTTTTTTACCATGCATGTCTCGTAACTCGTTAATTCGTTGTTTTGGAATTTTTAATCAATTCAAACTCCTTAGGCCCCAATAAGATAGAATCGATATTTTCGATATACCAAAATTTTCGATATTTTCGATACGATTCGACACAATAAGGGCGGTATTTCGGTATTTTTCCCTAGCCCTACTTGAATCTCAGCATATGCGATGCGGCCCCATGCGCATCTGTGCATAAGGGTTTTCAATTTTTAATATTCATACCACGTAATAAGCTAAAATGTGTTTTACGTATAAATTAGGTTGTGATGAAGCAGTTCGGCATAGGGGATGAAGTTCCCGATTGCCGTGTAAAGCTGAGCTCGTTATACGGCGAGGCCAGCGAGCTGATAAGACAGTGTCTTAACCAGGGAGAGTTGCAGATTTTTTGTGCCGAAAGTCCGTTCCGCCGCCTTGTTAGTGCCGAGCCTGATTTTAACCTCTCGGTCAGTTGCTGTGGTACCTCATCCTGAGCCAGACGAGGCTGCACAACCGCGAAGAGTCGTGGATGATTATTGGCGACAAACCTCTCCGATTTTTAAAATCGGAGTATTGCCTAATCACCGGGCTGAAGTTCGCAGCCGAGATACCGCCGGTAAACGGCGACTCACAATTCACGAGGAGACATTTTGGCCGTAGATCAACATTTGCAAGACGGACGTCAAGCATGCATTGGAGGAGTTGTCTGGCGACGAGGAACATGTGGACTTCGAGAAGCTGAAGTTGGCAGACGTCTATTTCGCCACCGTCGTAGAAGGACACCTTCGTCATTCCCTGGGTCTTTAGTCTCGTCGAAGATAGGTTTGCACTCTCCCAGTATCCTTGGGGCAGCGTGGCTTTCAATGAGGTCATACGCACTGTAAAGGTAAATCTACGGGAATGGCTGATCAGTGGGTTCGTACAACCACTTCAGGCGATTTATAATTAAGCTTCTTTGCACACCTTGTTTTGACATATAAATTATTGCTAATACTTTTTGCGTCATTTGTATTCAGATACTAGCATACGAGTGCATATCGGGCTTTGAAGACGCCTTTGCGGGGCGCAAAGAAGAAGATTTTACGCCACGCATGCTGAGGTGGGTGACGAACAATTGGCGTCGCACAGCATGCCCGAGTCTTAGGACGGTCGCAGATGCCGTCGACGGGAATTTTGTACGAGGATTGTTACTGCCGTCAGTGGAGGAGTTGGAGGCGGCGTACTTTAGGTACAGCGTTTTTGACGTTAGGGCGGTACACGAGCTCTTCGACCGTGTGACGGGCCTACTCCGGCAAGGAGTGGAGGTTAGGTGTTCCCGTGGCCACCGCGATCGTGGCGAGGGTCCTAGTCGACAGAATTTCGAAGCTGAGGTAATCCTCCAGATCGAGAGCAGTGCCCGTCGCGACGACGATGATTTAGCTATTGTACCTGTTCAAGAGTTTTCCCACACCTGTGGCGGTGGTTGAGGCTGGAGATTTTGGTGCCCGAGGAGTTCGAAGAAGAGGCAAATCGACCGTAGAAATTGTTGATCTAAGTGATGATGATTCAGAAACAGATAGAAATGAGAAGTGGAGCAAGAAGTACCTCGCGAGAGTGGACTTCTTCGGGCGTCAATTGATTATTTATATGATCGCGTGCTCATTGACAAGTACCTTGAAGCGGCAAGATTTAGGTAAATTTTTTCTTTCGATGACAAACTCATTTATCGTACATAAACACGTAATTTTTTTTTGTGTGTAAGGTTTGGGAAAGTGACATTTTCGACGTGGATGCCCAAGGCTTCTACATGATGCTCTTCGATGATATGCTCAAGCCCAATTGCTTGATGCATATCTAGATTGCTTGAGGCGAATCTATGCGGACTCCGATAATTATCCTCGCGTCTACGTCTTTCCAAGTTACGTGCAAGACGAGCACTTTAGAAAGGCACAAAAGTTGAACAGGAAGGCGAAAGTGACGGTGGATGATATGGATGAATTCCTCAATGGATTGTCGACAAGCAGTTGGAGATGGTTGGAGCGTCTCACGGAGGATGAATTGGTGCAATGCAAGTACATCATCTCTCCTGTTTTCGCAAAAAGTCACTGGGCAGTGCTTATTTTTGACGCGTCAACGCAAACCTTCGTCCTTAACGATTCGTTGGGCGTGCATCAGGTTTCATTTGCCGGGAGAGTGTTCGTAAGTAGCTGAAATCCGTATGTCTATCATTTTATTTATTTAGTAACATGCTCGTAACATTTGCTATATTTTGCAGGCGGAGTTTCTTTCTGCATATTGGCGTTTCAAGTTCAATATTGTGACAAAGGTGAAGTTGAATAATAGAATGAATCGGAACCAGAAGGTCGGCAGCTTGGATGTCGGGGTTCATGCGGCGTTGACGGTGGAGACGGTGATTGTTGACACGCCCGACTTTAATGAATATCAAAGGCAACTTGATATTTCAGCATATCGCTCCATTATGGTTGCACGGATGTTGCGTGACCAGCATAGCTGTATGCTCCATTTGTTAGGTTGAGTTTGGAAGTGTTAAATTGTAGGTGGTTTCGGACATGTTGGACATGGTTTAGTTGAAGTCGTTAAAAGGATGTTAGTTTGTAGGTTAGTTGAATAAAATGTTTTTCATTGTTGAATAACTGGTTCTCTCTATGAAACGAAACGTGATGGGTGATTTGACATGTGACTGAGAAAACAAACCCAATACTCAATAATTGTTCAATTATTGGTACGACTAAATAAGCGAACGTGACCAACCCTAAATTGGCAAACAACCCGTTTATACGCGCGGGTCCCTTGATTTTACGTGCGGGTCCACTGATTTTGCATGGTCCCCAGATCAGAACGCGCCAGTCCCTTGTGTGCGCACGGACCTTACCATATGCGCGGGTCTCCTGTTTTCACGTGATGGTCCCCAGATCAAAAAGCGCCGGTCCCCTTGTGCGCACGGACCTTACCTTATGCGCGGGTCCCATGTGCGCACGGACCTTACCTTATGCGCCGGTCCCTTGTGCGCACGAACCTTAACTTATGCGCGGGTCCCTTAATTTTATTACAAAAGAAAAAGTAAAACATGTTAATTAAAAACAACGCACGAATGCATTAAAAGCTGCACGACCATTTTGCAGCAAAACGCATTCATTCCACCAAGCAAGCTCACCTAATTATAAATCTTCTTCACCATCGTCCTTAAGAAAAATCACCTACATTTGTCTTTTATAGGTGATAATCATGACGATTACGAGCATTTTTTTCAAGTCGATGGTCAGTGGATAATTCGCGAGGACAATACGTCGAACGGGGTTCCCGATCCAAGTTGTCGATGGCAATCAATCTTAGTTGATGACGGTTCCTGCACATTAGTGGATCTCATTAACGAGATATTGAATGCATTGTCGTTACGCAACGTCAATACCAAGCTTAGGATAAGCTACATGCCTTGCATAGACTACAATTATGTGCACCTCATCTACATCGAGAACGCGCGTACGTGCGTACCTTGGTTGGTTGTCCACGATCAAGACCACCTCTTCACGTGCAACTTGAGTTATCCGTCATTGCTGCACTGCCACATCAACCTCATGATAATGATTTGTCGGGTTTCGACGTCGATCTTATAGTGCAGTGCGATACAAACGCGGAAATCAACCATTTGAGGGTTTTCCCAGCACATCTTACAACCCTCCTTACCAAAGTAATGAAAGCAGTGGCTATTTAGGCGACTACTCCGAAGTGGGCGGCCAAGAATATGATAATGAGAACGAGCAAGTCGGACGGGAAGATGAAAATGAAAACGAGCAAGGTGCTACAATCGAAAATGATGATGATGATGATGACCACGATGATAACGAGTTTGATGTCGATGAGCACGACGACGCTCTAGATGTGGCCGAAGATGGTACCTATTCGTTTACGGATGGTTTGACCCTATACGTTGGACAAGAATTTCGTAGCAAGAAAGAATTCAAGGACGAAATCAGTAAAATCGCAGTCGCTGCTTGCTTCGAACTCCAAGTGGATAGGTCAAACAAATCCCTGTACGTAGTGAAATGTGCGAAGGAGAACTGTGAATGGATAGTACGAGCTGCATGGGACAAGAACTCCCCCTTTTTCTTAATCAGAAAGTATAGCAACACGCACACGTGAGGCGTGTCTCATCGACGCCAGAGACATCACCAGGGAAGTTCGTCGCTCGTATCGAGTACGTTATTGGAAAATTTCAGGGCTCGTAAAGACATCCCGACACCCACTTCCATACAGTCGATGATGCAGAGCAGGGGAGTAGAAGTTTCATACTACAAGGCTTGGAGAGGAAAACAAATTACGATCGATGAACTGGTTGGTAACAGGGATGCTTGGTACGGTTTACTGCCGGCGTACTTAGATGCGGTGAGGAATGCCAACGAGGGCAGTATCACCGATTGGGAGATGGACGAGACAATGGGTTCAAGTACATGTTCTTAGCAAAAGGCGCATGCGTTAGAGGCTTTACGTACATGAGGAAAGTCGTTTCTATCGATGCGACTTTTTTGAAGGGGAAGTATAAGGGTGTCATGATGATTGCCACTGCGCAAGACGGCGATTACCATCAATATCCTGTAGCATGGGGTCTTGTCGACGTGACGGAGGGAACTGAGTCATGGACGTTGTTTCTCTCGAGATTACGACGTTTTGTCACGGATGGTGACGATCTCGTAATAATTTCTGATCGGAACCCCAGAATAAAGAATGCGGTTCCGGCCGTTTTCCCGAATGTGTTTCATGGTTTCTGTGCGTGGCACCTTCAACAAAACGTGAAGACGAAAATGAAGAAGAAAGATGCTTGCCCTATTTTTTGGCGTGTCGCGACTGCCTACACAAAGAGCGAGTCCGACCGTCATTTTAGGCAGCTTGAAACAAAATACAAGGACGTGGCAACTTGACGAAGTTCCAAAAGAAACGTGGACGCGAGCATTACAACATAGTGACGACCAATGGATCCGAGTCTATAAATGCGGCTCTACGTAAGGACAGAAAGCTTCCAATTATTGGACTGCTGGACTCGATTCATCGACTAACATCTTCATGGTTCAGTAACCATCGGCGATCTGCGGAAGCTTCACTCGCTGCGAACATGACTAGGTTTACGCCGAAGGTGGAGTCGATCATACAAGAGAATTTCGCCGAGTCGCAAAAATTTCATGCGTCGGAAGTCGGGCATCTAACGTATAACGTTAGCGGGCAACATGAGAGCGAGATGGTCGATTTGGGGCTGCACAAATGCACGTGCATGATGTTTGACATTGATCGTATCCCATCTCCACATGCGATTGCAACTTGTGATTCTGCCCAAGTGCCGGTGTATTCATTAGTGCACGATTATTATAGCTTGGAGATCTGAAAGTTGACATACGGTGGTACTATACGGCCGGTAACGGCTCGCATTGAAAGTAGTATGGACATGTTGCCGCCTCTTGTTGGTTCACAAAGTGGACGACTTTAGAAAAATAGGTTTCCTTCGGTGGGTGACTTTGGTAGGAGATAACTTTGTATTTTTGCGCATATTTGTATTACGTACGTTTATACGTTGTCATTTGTGTTCAGTTATGTTAGGTGTTACGTGCGTCTGCTTTCTGTGTTGCGTTGCCATGTTAGATAACCCTTATGCACAAATGCACAGGAGGCCGCATCGCATATGCAGCTAATCCCGCACGAATGCGCATGATACCCCTGCGCATCTTTGTGGTACCCGCCGGGTCCCGTGCCCATAACGTGAGGGTCCGCTAATTTAAGGCTTGGGTCCCATGAAGTAACGTGTGGGTTCCATGAGCCTTGCGCGCAGGGAGGGGCGCGTTACGAGCATAAGACCCAAACATTAAAGCCAGGGGACCTGCCAATTACAACATGGTACCTGCACATTAGGGTTGGTCACGTTTGCTTATTGGAGTGAGACCAATAATTGTTCAATTATTGATCAAAAGTGACTGTCAGAGTAGTGTCTTCATTTATTGGTCAAAAGTGACATGTCACAGCAGTGTCTTCATTTATTGGTCAAAAATGACATGTCAGAGCAGTGCCATTATACAGTATGTACAGGACAGATGACTTGACATTTGGTTCCCGATTTGGGGCTTCAAAGGATGTGAAAATCTATATTATTAAATTTTGTAATAAGATAATAATTAATAAAAAATTAAGTACGCGATAAAAAACGCTAGATTAACAATATTTAACTCCAAGTTATACAAAAAAAAGATTCCAACATGTATTTCAAGTTGAACGATCTCTGACGTGAATATAGTAAGAGAGCACACTCAGAAAACATACTCGTGTTTGTGATTTCTATAGGATGTAACAATCTTATAAACTTAATGTAATTCTTGCGATTTTATCCAATTGTTTTGGTTGTGCTTTTTATGTTGACTTTAACAAAGTATAAATACGCACAATTAATCGGCCTCTTCCATGAATTAACATTGCAAAGATAGCACATAAACACAGGGGACCCACAGTTATGGGCATGGGACACGCGGGTCAAAACAGGGGACCCGCACATATTGCATAGTCCCCATACTGAGATGTCCGGGTCGTCCTTGGTCCCGTCAAAATTATGAGCATGTTACTGCCGGATCTCGTCCCGTCCCGTCAAATTGTTGTGCGATATAAACAGGGGACCCGCGCGTAAATGGCAGAGGACCTGCGCGTTATGAGCAGGGTTCACGCACTTATATTCAAGGGACCCGCGCAGGAAATGGTGCGTAGCAAACACAGAAAAGTTAATATCAAACAAGTAAAGTTATGTCAAATCACTTAACATTCAGTTTTTTTTATGTCAAATCACACATCACTCTCAGACTGACAAAAAGTTGGAAAACACAGAAAAATTATCTTTCACAATTCTGAACCCTAAATTCATATCCAACACACGTAAAGTTAATATCAAACAAGTAAAGTTAAAATTCAACAAAGAAATTCAACAACACATGAAACTTATATTCAACACATGAAATTTTATTCAACAACAAAAAGTACTAAAAACTGTCTCAATCATTATTAAAAATAGAACATGCGAGGTATTTCCTAAAATCCTTCATATGAATTTGATTGAGGCAGGAGACGTCGTCGTTCCTCATCATAAGCGACATTGCCGCCCGCAACATCGCCACGCCAGATTCTCTGCTGAAAATCATATCCAACATGACACTTATTTTTAAACACGACGACCGGTAAATAAAACGCAACATTCATGAAAACTTACGCATTTTGTTTTCCGAAGTCGCGACGTCAACCAGCTGGCCAGCTCTTGCCCTTGGATGGCATGCGTTTTATCAGCTTCAGCTCCTTGAAAATTGCCGGGAGCACGATCAGAAGTTTATTGACGTCGTCCGTGATATAGCGCCACTCGAAGCCAGGAGGCGCATCGGAGTCGTAAATCATGAACTCCTTTTCTGCTACATCAACAACGAACAACGCCCATCGGCCTCGCGTACGGATGGGGATGGCAATGTGGGTCGCTAGAGCAATCGCTAGAGCAATCAACAACGAACAACGCCCATCAACAACGAACAACGAACAACGAACAACGCCCACGACCTGTTCTTCCAATCTTCATCTTCTCCCCATGCGAAAGGGAGCAATCTCTTGAAGCCTTTCCCACTTGGCTTCCCAGTGATACTTACACCCCTCGATCCTCGACGAGCATCTTAAAGCTATGGGGCATATACGCGACATAGCTCGCAATTGATTCGCTAAATTTCTGCATGTTGATGATCCCAGCGATACATTCATCGACGTGATGCAATAAAATATAGACCGTTATTCAACACATTCAAGTAGGGTGACGAACGTTATCCGTTAATACCATCTCATCGAGCGGAATACCCTGAGTCGCAAGGTTCAGGAGCCATCCAGGGTCGTGTTTTTGTAGCTTTCCGTCGAATTTCGCACCAGTAGTCTTCATGAGCGTTAAAAGATGACTTTTGACTTTTGGCAAAAGATTGGTCGCCTTGAACTGGATATGCCGCTCGAACCCCGAAAGCTTTGGAGCTTTGACTACAGTCGTCGAGGGGAAAGCGGTAAACGGCGTCTGCTGGTACCAAGATGGCTTCTTCGTCCGCTCAGGGGTCATCTCTCTCACGACGCCTTTTCCTTTGTCGGCCGCTTGGACAGAAATCGAAGCGTCGGTGTGCGTCTCGACCTGAGCCTCGTCCTCCGAAGCCTCGGCGTGCGTCTCGACCTGAGCCTCGTCCTCCTGAGTCTCGGTGTGCGTCTCGACCCGAGTCTCGTCCTCCTGAGTCTCGGCGTGCGTCTCGACCTCATGAACCCCGACACCATAAGCGCCCATCCACAGCGATAGGACCACCTCTTCTATTCTCTCTGCCTCTTCGCCGGTCCATTCCGGTTGGACATCGTGTTCGTAACGGGAATGCGCCCATTCAGACGGACTGTGACTGTCCCATGCCTCCTGGCTCGAACAGTCATCCGGTCCCATGTACGATGTTTTCCATTTCTCATCGTAATCTATACAAGAAAATTCGAAAATAAGTACATATTATTTTTCCCGTCCTTAACTATAAAACTTACCCTAACACCGTTCGGCGTGTGTAGCATGCGATCCACCACCAATCTCGCTTGGATCGACATCTATATCGTAAATAGTAACTGATAAGTAATCTACACAACTAATTAAAAACATAAGCATAAAAAACTTACTATAACGAGCTTCGGTAGGCGGAGTGCGCGATCCGCCAAACAATCTACTCGCTTAACCCTGAACTGAGATCCCCAACTCCCTTATGTTTTCGCTGCACGATCCCATTTAGGTCCAATGTTCCTCGTACGCATCCCACCTTCTCTCGTTCGTCGACCACCGTCGACCCTCTTCGTCCAATTTAGCTCCACGCGACTCGACCATTCCTCGAAGTGTGCTGAGGCCAAACCATGACCACTTGCTGGACCCGCCCCTGGACTTGCATGAAAGCCGTGCTCGTGTGGATGTTCGGGGATGTCGACGTGAGGCCTCATCATATCGTCGTCGCGGCGGCCACTGCTCTCGATCTAGGGGATTACCTCAGCTTCCAAATTCTGCCGGCTATGACCCTCGTCTCGATGACGGTGGCCGCGGGAACACCTAACCTCCACTCCCTGCACGAGTAGGCCCGTCACACAGTCAAATAGCTCGTGTGCCGGCCCAACATGAAGGATGCTGTCTCTAAAGTACGCCGCCTCCAGCTCCACCGCTGACAGCAATATCAACCCTCCTACATGGGACCCGTCAGTGGCAGCTGCGACGGTCTTCATTGTCGGGCATCCCTCGCGACCGCAATTGTTCGTCACCTTCATGAGCATGCGTGGCGTGAAATCTTCTTCTTTGCGCCCCGCAAACTCGTCTGCAACGCCCGTTATGCACTCGTATGCTAGTATCTGAATACAAATAACACAAAAAGTATTAGCAATTATGTCGAAACAAGGTATGGCAAAGCTTAATTATAAATCACCTGAAGTGGCTGAACGAAACCACTTATCAGCCACTCCCGTGAGGTCTCCCGTAGATTTTTTTAACAGCGCGTATGACCTCCTTGAAAGCCACGCTGCCCCATGGATACTGCGAGAAAGCAAACCGGTCTTCAGCGAGATAAAGGACCCAGGGACTGACGATGGTGTCCTTCTTTGACTTTCAAGGCATCAACACCGCGGTTGCGAAGTACACGTCCGCCAACTTCAGCTTCTCGAAGTCCACACGTTCCTCATCGTCAGACAACTCCTCCAACGCATGCTTGACGTGCGACATGCGAATTGTTGAACTACCGCCAAACTGTCTCCTCGAGAATGCTTCGACGCGGTTCACCGGCGGTAGCTGCTTCGAACTTGAGCCCGATGATTAGGCAGTAGTCCGATTTTGAAAATCGGAGTGGTTTGTTGCCAACAAGCATCCACAGCTCTTTGCGGTTGTGCAGCGTCGTCTGCCTCTGGATAAGGTACCACAGCAACTGAAGCGAGAGGTTAAAATCCGGCTCGGCCCTAAGAAGAAGGACGAACGGACTCTCGGCACAAAAAATCTGCAACTCTTCCTGCTTAAGACACTATCTTATCAGCTTGCTGGCCTCGCCGTATAGCGAGCTCAGGGTAAGACGACAATCAGAAACTTCATCCCCTGTGCCCAACTGCTTCTTCATCACAACCTAATTTATACGTAAAACACATTTTAGCGATGGACGTGTTATGAATATTGAAAATGGAAAATCCTTATGCACATATGGGCAGGGGACCGCATCGCATATGCTGACATTCAAGCACAGATGCGAATGAGACCCCTGCGCATGAGCAGGGGACTTGTGCGTATTTTCACGGGGCATGTGCGTATTTTCACGGGACCCGACCATAAGATGATGGTCCAGGCACGGGTTCCCTGCTTATAACGCGAGGGTCCCCTGCTCGTAGCGCGCGGGTCCCGTGTTGTTCTTCACAGGCGCAAGGTCACGGGACCCACGTGCAGGGAACCCGCTCGTTATAAGCAGGGGACCACGCTTATACGCAGTGGACCCATGCTGGTAGGCTTGTCAATGGGGTGGAGATTCCCCGTCCCCGCGGGGATCCGCCCAGAACGGGGCGGGGAATCCCCGAATTTTAATCCCCGCGGGGCAGGGATGGGGAATTTTTTGTCCCCGTAGGCATGGACGGGACGGGGACGGGGACCATAGACCCCGCCCCGTTCCCCGCCATTAATATTATTTAAATAAAATATTTTATAGCTTAAGTTAATAACTAAATAATATTTTTTAGACATTTTTTAAAAAATATTATAATAGTTTAAAAAAATATATTATTTTTACACATTTTTTATTATTATAATATTGATAAACGTATTTTAATACGTTTATTGTTATGTTTATTTGGGTTATAATAGGAAACTTTTGATCATTCCATGCATTTATTGGCTCTATTTACACTCATTTAAATATTGTAGGACCTTCGAATGATTATCGAGAAAAGAGGAACGAAACGAGGCGAAAACGACGCGAAAACGGCAAAGTTTGAAGCTGCCAGTAATAAGTCACGGCCGTGAACGATCTTGCAAGAGGCCGTGAACGAGGGCAGTAAGCTCAAGGAGAAAAAGTTCCAACAGTCACGGCCGTGAATCACCTTGCACGAGGCCGTGAACGTGGGCAGTGAGCTCAAGATCCAGTGTCGCGGCCGTGAAGGCTCATGTAAGAAGCCGTGAACGTGGACAGAGAGTTTTAAGGAACGTGTCATGGCCGTGAATGCTCATGTCAAAGGCCGTGACTCGCGGCAGAGACTAAGCAACCGCTATGCTATTCACTGTCACGGCCGTGAACCTATATGCAAGAGGCCGTGACCCTCTCCAGAGAGTCAATATTTAGGGTTTAAGCCGCCGTCACGGCCGTGAAGATCGGTGCACGAGGCCGTGACTCGTGCCAGGAAGTCAATAAATAGGGTTTTTTGCCGCCTTCACGGCCGTGAAGGCCCGTTAAGAGGCCGTGAACATGCCTAATTTCAGGGTTTTAGCCCATTTTCGAACCATAAAAGGGGAGCTTTCCTTAGCACTGAAGAAAAAAAAACTTGATAGAGACGAAAATTGAGAGAAAAGGAAGGAGGAAGAACACTAGAAGCAACCTTGTGATTCGGAGAAGCTGAAGGGACGATCCAACAACGTAGCCACGCCCAGTCGATCGAGGAACGAGAGCTCCACCTCAGAAACGCCATACTACTTCTTATGGAGGTTTTATGAGTTCTTTATCTTCGTTTCCTTTGAATCTCGTTGTTGTTATGCTTAATATGAGTAGCTAACCCTCCTGTGTGTTTGGGAATAGATGAACGTTGGGTTATGTCGTAGTTAAGGCGTAGGATAATCGTGAACACGTGTATTCGACTATTTATCGTTCTATGATATTGTTTCTTCGTATCAATATGTCTATGTGTTGATAGGAATGTGTGGTATATCGTTTAGGGCGACAGCTAAATAACGATCAGGCCGTTCGTAGACGTTAGGATTCGAGTATAGGGCGACAGCAAATACTCGATCCTCGCCATCTAGTAATCGCTAAACTTAGATTCCCACGAACGTTTAGGGCGACAACAAATCCGCGAGTGGGTAGGAAATTACTGCGATTTAGTCGATTTTCACGTAGGAACGATATTCCGTAGCTTTAGCCGACAGCACCTAGCGGGATTCGAATCCCGAACACATATTTATCATCTTAAGTCACTCTTATTACTTCTAGTTGTGTTCCTTAGTCTTCCGATCCTTTAAGTTGCTCTGTTAAGTTAGTTCGTATTATAAACAAATCCTACTCTTTTATTTGGGCTAAATATCGATTCGATAGGTTAATACTAGTACTCAATTTATTCCTCGTGTCCGATACTCGGATATTCACTATAGCTATATTACAAACGATAGGTACACTGCCTATCGCGCGTGATTCTAGTTATAATATATTCGTTTTAATTATTACTTGACGTACTCGCACGATCTTTTATTTAAACACACACGCAAGCGATCAAGTTTTTGGCGCCGTTGCCGGGGATTAGATTGATATTAGGAACACCCTAGTTCGGTAATTTAGCTATTTTCCCAGTGTTTGGTTAATTGCGTTTTTTTGTTTCTACATCATTATTAGTCTCGTTACCTTTTCAACGTATTTGTCTAGTTCTTCGCTAAATTTCGTTTTCACTCATTGAAGGTACTGTTTGACGGTGGATGACCCGAAGCCACCCATCGGGTCCAATTGTTGAAGGAGATCCAGATTTCGAGCGGAAATTGCGAAGGCAACTCAGATACAATTCAGAAGGCACGGCTAGTAACTATCAAGAAGCGTTAGTAAGCTACTCAGAGGACAACTCTCAGAAGTCGGCAGAGAATTCTCGAACAGAGGCATCTGTAGACGGTCGAGAGATAGAAGTCGAGATGGCTGAACGCAGAGTACCGGTCCACCAGGACCAAGAAGAGGAACAATCTCTACAAGACCTACTCAAGAGTGCCTCCCTCGGCGGAACTGAATCGGCAATCGTTATTCCGCCGATCGAGAACAACAATTTCGAGCTGAAGCACGCCTGGCTTCAGATGATCTTTCAGACGGCCCAGTTTGAAGGAAATCCCGATGATGATCCTTACTCCCACCTGAAGGCTTTTCTTACAGTAACAGACACCATTAAGATTAATGGGGTCCTGAGTGATGCGATTAAACTAATGTTGTTTCCATTCTCACTCAAGTACAAGGCGAAGGATTGGTTGGAGATGTTACCGCCCAGATCGATCACTACGTGGGAAGAACTACGAGCAGCATTCATCGGCCATTACTTCCCACTGTCAAAGGTATTACGGTTGAAGACGGAGATCTCCCTTTTTCACCAGAAGGATTCAGAGAATCTTTACGAAGTGTGGGAGAGGTACAAATCGCTGTTGAAGAAATGTCCACAACACGGGATGTCGAAGGCCGCTATGATCAACCGATTTCATGAGGGCCTCAATGATCAAACAGTTCATATGTTAGACGGAGCCGCGGGAGGAGGGCTCGTAAAGCTCAATGCTACAGACGCTTGGAACCTAATCGAAGACTACTCGAGGAACAGTTTCATGAGAGGCAATACGAGGATTAAGACTCCAGGAGTGTTTGGGGTGAGCGAGGAGACTGCTACACATGCCAAGATTGAGGCGTTGCAACAGCAGATTGCAACTACCAATTCCCAGCTCCAGACAGTGATCAACACACTACTCCCAAAGGCCGGGCAAACACAACCAATACATGCCGTGATGACAAGCCCATCGCCTCAGAAGCCATATACACCACAATGCGAGATTTGTGGTGCAGCTCATGAGACCTCGGAGTGCCAAGTCGGACAATCACTGGAACACGTGGACTATATGGGGAATTACCAAGGCCAGCGAAGTTTTCAACCTCGCGCGCATCCAAGTCTATCATATGGGAACCAAAACCACAACGCCCAAGGACCACCGGGATTCCAACCTAGATCTTCTGGTTTCCAAGGAGGAACATCACGTCCGTATCAGAATACATCTGCAGGGTCGGGGTCCGACGACATTAGGGAAATGAAGGATATGATGAAGACGCTCATCACCAATTTCAGCAACACCACACAAGCCCACGAGAGTCGGATGAATAAGATGGAGGAGTACATAGAAGTACGTGCCCAGAATACCGACGCTTCTATCAAGAAATTGGAGCAGCAAGTGGGCCAAATGGCGAAGCAGTTGGCTGAGCGAACTCAGGGATCACTCCCAAGTTATACCGAACCAAATCCCAAGGAGTATTGCAAGGCGGTCACCCTGAGAAACGGAAGAGAGTTGCAAGAGGTACCTCCCAAGAAGAAATCAAATGATAAAGCTGAGGTCGAGGTCCACGACGAGCCAGAATTGGAGATGGGCAAAGGCGACAATGTTGAGAAAGCTGAAGCTGAAAAGGAAAACGCCGAAGCTGAGAAGGAGAAGGTCGAGCCTGAGAAAGAAAAGGCGAAGGAGATCGAGCGGCCACCGTTGAAGCCATACCAGCCAAAAATTCCTTACCCAGCCCGACTAAAGAAGGATAAAGACGAGGCACAATTTGGTAAATTTATGAGTATGTGTAAGGAATTGCATATTAACCTACCTTTTGTTGAAGCTATTACGCAGATGCCTAGCTTCGCTAAGTTCTTGAAGGACCTACTGACGAACAGAAGGAAGCTCGAACATGTCTCCACCGTATGCCTGCGAGGAGAGTGCTCGGCGATACTCCAAAGCAAGATCCCTAAGAAGCTTAAGGACCCTGGGAGTTACTATTCCCTGTCTTATAGGAGACTTAGTTGTTGAGCGTGCGTTAGCTGACCTAGGTGCTAGCATTAATTTAATGCCATATTCAATGTTTAAGCGCTTAGGATTAGGTGAGCCACGACACACTAGGATGATCTTGCAGTTAGCCGATAGATCGTTGAAGTATCCTCGAGGTGTTATCGAGGACGTTCTAGTTAAAGTGGATAAGTTCGTAATTCCTGTTGATTTCGTTATTTTAGACATGGAGGAGGATGATAATGTCCCGTTGATATTAGGCAGACCGTTCCTAGCCACAGGAGAAACCATGATAGACGTTAGGAATGGTACATTGACGTTGACAGTAGATGGAGAAAAGGTTACATTTAGTATGGCAGATTCGATGAAAAAGAGTAATGAGCAAGACGATAAATGCTATTTTTTAGACGTGTTTGAGCACGATTTTCTCTTTTCCGTGCAAGGTCTGTCACAGGTCGACGAGCAGGACATGCATGCACTTATGGCAATCGACGAGTGTGGGGAGGAGGTCGACGAGCCTATCATAGCCATCGACGAGAGCAGCGAAGAGGACAAAGAAAAGAGCTCGGTCGAGGAGCCACCGGTCCTAGAGTTGAAGCCGCTGCCCGACCACCTCGAGTACGCGTTCCTTAGCAGCAATGGAGGGCTACCAGTCATCATCTCGTCGAGCCTAGACAACGGACAGAAGGGCCAGCTCTTGGATGTGTTGAAAGCACACAAGAAGGCCTTGGCGTGGAAAATATCTGACATAAGGGGTATCAGCCCGAGCTACTGCACGCATAAGATCCTCATGGAGGACGATTTCAAGCCGGTCGCTCAACGCCAAAGGCGGCTCAACCCCAATATGAAGGACGTGGTAAAGAAGGAAGTGATCAAACTACTAGACGCAGGGATGATTTATCCCATTTCAGACAGCGCATGGGTCAGCTCGGTCCAAGTAGTCCCAAAGAAGGGAGGCATGACGGTCGTCACCAATGACAAGAACGAGCTGATTCCGACGAGGACGGTGACTGGATGGCGAGTCTGCATCGACTACAGGAAGTTGAATGATGCAACTAGAAAGGATCATTTTCCTTTACCATTTATTGATCAGATGTTAGAAAAACTCGCCGGTCACTCATTTTACTATTTCCTAGATGGTTTGTCAGGTTATCTACAGATCCCCATAGCACACGAGGACCAGGAAAAGACCACGTTCACTTGTCCGTTCGGAACGTTCGCGTACCGAAGGATGCCATTTGGCTTATGCAATGCCCCAGCCACCTTCCAGCGATGCATGATGGCCATATTCGACGAACTGGTAGGTGAGATAATGGAGGTATTTATGGACGACTTTTCTGTGTTCGGTTCCTCGTTTGATGCATGTTTGTCAAATCTGAAACTCGTACTCGCACGATGCGAGGAAACAAACTTGGCACTTAATTGGGAAAAGTGCCACTTCATGGTTCGACAGGGTATAGTTCTCGGTCATAAGATTTCCTCTAAAGGAATCGAAGTGGGCCGAGCTAAGTTAGAGACGATAGAAAAATTGCCCGTTCCCTCGAACGTGAAGTCCATAAGGAGCTTTCTAGGACATGCGGGGTTTTATCGTAGGTTTATTAAAGATTTTTCGAAGATCGCAAGACCCATGTCTAGGTTGCTAGAAAAAGATGCCCCGTTTGATTTTAATAACGAGTGCTTGCATGTTTTCAATTTGCTTAAGGAGCGACTTATCGCAGCACCTATTATGGTCGCCCCTGACTAGGGGCTGCCCTTTGAACTAATGTGCGATGCTAGTGACTATGCAGTTGGAGCCGTGTTCGGGCAGCGTAAGGACAACCATTTCAGGCCGATCTACTATGCGAGTAAGACGTTAGACACAGCCCAAGCCAATTACACGACCACCGAAAAGGAGCTGTTGGCTGTCGTGTTTGCTTTCGACAAGTTCAGGTCATATCTTATCCTATCCAAAGTTATCGTTTTTACTGACCATTCTGCTCTTAAGTACTTGTTAGCAAAGCCCGATGCCAAGCCACGGCTGATCAGATGGATCCTACTACTGCAAGAGTTCGATTTTGAGATTCGGGATAAGAAGGGTGCGGAGAACCTAGCGGCGGATCACCTCTCTCAACTGGAGGAGTCCGAAATATACCACAAGGACGGAAGGCCGATACAAGATAGGTTCCCAGACGAGCATCTTTACTCGATACAGGTGGTAAGTGACGTCACTCCCTGGTTTGCAGATTACGCTAACTATCTTGTTGCGAGGGTCCTACCAAAGGAGTATACCAGTCAGCAAAAGAAGAAATTCTTTTCTGACTTGAGATACTACTTTTGGGAAGACCCATATCTTTTCAGGCGATGTGCAGACCAGGTGATACGACGATGCGTTGCCGTTCCAGAAACGACACAGATCCTGAGGCACTGCCACAATGGACCGACCGGAGGGCACTACGCAGCCAACAGAACCGCTCAGAAGGTGTTGGAAAGCGGATTCTACTGGCCCACGATATTCAAGGACGCCCAAAGGTACGTTGACACTTGTGATCAGTGTCAGCGCGCAGGTAATCTCTCGAAACGCGACGAAATGCCCCAGAACTTCATCCTAGTTTGTGAAATTTTCGACGTTTGGGGTATAGATTTTATGGGACCATTCCCTAGCTCGTACAATAAGAAGTACATCCTAGTTGCGGTCGATTATGTGTCTAAATGGGCCGAGGCGCAAGCCTTACCCACGAAAGCCTTACCCACGAACGACGCTAGGGTAGTCGTTAGATTTCTTCGAGCATTGTTTTAACGTTTTGGGGCGCCTAGGTGCATTATTAGTGATAGGGGTACACATTTCTGTAACACCCAGTTTGCACGCATGTTAGAACGTTATGGTGTTAGACACAGCCTATCCACCCCATACCACCCCCAAGCTAGTGGTCAAGTAGAAGTAGTGAACCGTGAGTTGAAGCGCATTCTAGAGAAAACTATAAATGGGAATCGACGGGAATGGGCGAATAAGCTTAATGACGCACTTTGGGCTTATAGGACTGCGTATAAGACGCCAATAGGCACTACACCGTATAGATTGGTCTACGGGAAGGCATGCCACCTCCCCGTAGAAATCGAACATAAAGCCTATTGGTCAATCAAGTCATTGGACATGGATTTGGGAAAAGACGGCGGAAAGCGGCAGCTCCAAATTAATGAGCTTGACGAGTGGCGTTTATCAGCTTATGATAACGCTAGAATGTATAAGGAGCGTTCAAAAGCCTACCATGATAGCAAAATTAGGCACAGACGAGAATTTCAAGAAGGGGACCAAGTCCTCCTCCTTAATTCTCGACTTAGACTTTTTCCTGGCAAGCTTAGATCACGTTGGTCAGGACCTTTTACAGTTACTCGTGTTTTTCCCTATGGTACTGTCGAAATTTCAAATGTTGAGCAGGGAAATTTCAAGGTTAATGGCCATCGACTGAAGCATTACTCCGGAGGAGGAGCAGACACAGGAACAAAGGAGGTCATGTACCTCGATTTCAAGCTATCGTAGAACGAAAAAGGTACGTCCGGCTCACGACGTTAAAGAAGCGCTTCTTGGGAGGCAACCCAGGTATTTTTATTTATGTTTTAAGCATTATAAATAAATAAAAAAAATAAAAAAAAATAAAAAAAATAAAATATATATATAATAATATTAATTAATAATCTAAAACTTATATAAATTAAATTAAATAAAACAACAATAATAATAATAACAGTATATTTGAATTAATAATAAGTTTATTACAAACATTGATGATGGGTACAACGCAGAGTCTAGAGACGAGATAGCACCGATAGTTTTACTTCATACACGATGGTTACAATACCATTACAACGTGTGAAAGACCAACACAAAAGCAAATTAAAACAGCGAATAACACAAAAGATAGAACAATAGTTTATTTTGCTTCATAAGGGCGGGTTATACACAAGTGCACCTTGTGATAACCCAACACACGGAAGCAAGTAAAACTCCAAACAAGCCCAAAAGAAGAGCAAGGTAGAGTGATACCATATCTAAATTACGACGAATCCTTGCATATTCCTCACTCTCATCCTCATGACCTTGCTGCTGTCCCCAATTCATAGTGGCTAGATAACTCTTTCGAAAATAAGATTGTTAAAGGCGTGGGTGTATGGTAGATGATGCTATTGTGTTGTTCTACAACTGTCTATTTATAGGCATGAACGGCACAAAAATATCATTGTCATATCAGCAAATCCCATAAATGATACAGACGAATTTTTGACTTGAACGGTCTGACGCCGCGTGAGAAAGTGATATTTCCCTTGTCGATTATCAGATTTCTCCTCGTGCCAATCGTTCTCGAAAAAATCGTCGATTGCGTGTCAATCATAGTTAAAATATATATTAAATAACTAATAAGTATCATATTAAAAAAAAAAATATTGAAAAAAAGCAAGTCACGGCCAATGACTCACAAGTCACGGCCGCGACTTGGCGCGCCAACACGCACTGCCCTTCCTCACGGCCTTTTGCTCAAGCACTCACGGCCGTGAATGTTAGGGCCACAATACATAGCGCACACTGCCTCACGTCACGACCAGAGGCATATATCTCACGGCCGTGACACATGCAGGAAAAAAAATAATAATAATAATAAAAAATAAAAAAATAAAAATAAAAAAATAAAAAAATATATATAAATCGTCACGGCCAATGTCTCAGGAGTCACGGCCGTGACGTGAGCGGGCTTAACTCACTGCCCGTATTCACGGCCATCTACTCCTGCTGTCACGGCCGTGACTTGGTTGAACGCCGCTCACTGCTCTTGTTCACGGCCTGTGAATTGGTATTCACGGCCGTGAACGTATCGGTTTCACCTTTATTTCATCAATTTTTTTTCCCTTTCGTCTATTTCACACCGAAAAACCTCCAAAGCTCGCGAATTTCTCGCCAAATCCATCCCGAAAAACACAACTCCGGCCACCACTCCGCCACTTGCATTTTTAGCGACGCCAAAACAACCATCTTCCCTCTTTTTCGCAGTGATTAAATCAACGAGGTACTATGGGTCGAAGCCGCTCATCTGCATCAACGAGTCGTCAACGTCGAGGCCCAAGCACGAGCCGCACACCGTCACTGCTAGAGTCTATGGGGCAGTTTGACGACGAGACGCACCAGGCCCGTTACAACAGGCTAAAGAACACGGAATTCATTCCGACCGACCAAATTGACCACGACACGCTGGAAAAGTACAACATTGACCAGCAGGTGGCCGGCTACCTGTCACTGAGTGGGTGGCTAGATTTCTTCACATCGACGAGCCGGGATATAAGGAGCTGACACTGGAGTTCCTGTCCACCTTCGCCCACGAAGAATTTGGCCGGAACAAGATCACATTCCGGGCGTTTAACAAGGAGGAGGTGGTTACCATTAAAGACTTCTGACGTGCAATTGGAACACCGGAGCTACCTTACGGGCACCAAGGACTACAAGACTTATACTACAAGAATTATCTGGAAAACCCGGACGTCCGACAGGCCGGTTGGGCAGAGATTACGAGACCCGGCGAGCCCCCCTTTAGCGTCAAAACGTCGAAGGCCTCGTCGCTCAGGAGCCCCGGCCTGCGATATATCCACCGGCTCCTGACGACTTCGCTCACACCTAGGGCGATTCACACGGCGCGATAGGCCTTCGCGACCTCTTCTATTTACTCAAGATGCAACGCGGGGAACACGTACACATAGGAATGGCCCTGAAGCACGCCTTCGCGGCACAGGCCGATGTTGGTAGCCACGGGAAGATCGCAGTAGCGCCATTTATTACTAGGATCATCAAAGGCCTTAACCTATGGCCAGAAAATCCACCGGAGATGGAGATTGTGGGCGGGCGTAATCCGGTCAACGAGGATATGATGGTGAAGATGAAGATGTTGATCAAGGCGCCCACCTGGTCTCGCTCGAACAAGGTTTACGTCTGGCACGAGGTCTACCATGGGCAGACAGACCTGGGCGACGCATACCCAGAGCCACTACAAATTGAGGGCGTGGGGCCATTCCCAGTTCACCCCGACACTGCCGGCACTTCCCATTCCTCTGGTTATCACGAGGGCGAATCATCAGGGTTGCTCGTTTTGCCTCAGCCGCCGACCTTCACACACTGCGCGAGGACATGCTACGCTACAACGAGGAGGCCATTCGACGCGATGAGGAGACACGACGGCGCCAGGAAGAGTATGAGCGTCGAAACAAGGAAGCCCACCGACGCTACCGCGAGGAGCAACAACGATATGAGCAGGCCCTTAAAGCCATGAACGACGCGGTCAGGCGATCACAGGAGTCTCTGGCATTCCTTCGCCCTCGGCAGCCCTCACCACCACCACCTTAGTTCCGACATCAGTTGGGATTTTTCTTTTGTAAAACACTTTGTGTGTTTGGTTTAGTCATCACGATATTTTGATGATTATGACTCGTTTTGCTATTACTTTTTATTTCCATCGTACGTTTAATTTTCTTATTAAGTGCTTACAGGAAACGTGACACGAATTCAGACTACGACCCAAAATATTCACAATCAGTGAAGCAACCATGTTCAAACTACATCAAATGATAGAGGCAGGGCCACGCCAATTTTTCAGGGGAGTCACGTTCTTTTCAACTTCTTTTACCTACCTGTTATTTCTTTTACACGTTGAGGACAACGTGAATCTTAAGTGTGGGGAGGGGGAATTTTGTTAAGAAATTTGTTGAAAAGTTACGTGAAAATTTTTTATGACGTGTTTTGGGCTTTTAAATCTATAAAAGTTTGGCATGATTGCTTGCGTTCATCTCAATGGGGATTGCATAGTAGGGAGTCTAGTGAGCGATAAAGACATGCATCAGTGATTTAATCTTTTCAGCATGAATAGATATAGTGTTACTTTGAGAGATTCAAACACATAACCCATGTTCCGTTGTGAGAGTTTGAGCTGACGAGCTTTTGCTCATTTTTTTCTTGGTTGTGTGAGTAGTGCATAATGTACGTCTCTCTAGAACTTGCTTGTTTGATACGCATTGAAATTGCTTATAGTATGTTTTGTATGAATATGACGAAGGCATTAGGAAATAAGTCCACGGCCAAAGTTCCCGACCACGACTGATCACCGTAGTTAGCCACTTTGTGCCTAAGCCTATTTATTCCTTGCACCTCGTATATCATAACCCTCTGACCTAAATAAGCCTCCAGAGATCATTTGAACCCGAGTTAAGTGGAAGTGAAAGTCAAATGTCAAAGTCGAAAAGCGCAGAGATGACGGCCCGCCAGAAGTGAACAGTTTGTTGAAAAAAAAAAGAAGAAGAAGAAGAAAAAAAATTTGGAGAAGTGAAGCATGAGGAGAATAAGCTGTTGCGAAAAAAAAAAAGAAAAAGAACCTTTCCTTTGATAATCTTCCGGTCTCGTATTTTCCACATCATCCCCTCATTTATAGACTTGGAAGAAGAAAGGCATAGTGGAACGCAGCAAAAATAAGAACATGAAGACGGCGTAATCAGAAAGGCTAATTGTTGGCGTGCTTTAGACAATGACATGAAGATCGACACGACTGCTACTCATATGTGATTCCATTACCACTTCAATACTATCTGAACCCATTTAACCCGAAAAAGACCTTCTGATTCATGCTAACTGCTTTAAGTAGTAGACGTGCGATTGACTTGCAAGCATATGGTTTAGACTAGATTATTGCATGAATTGAGTGATTCACCGACTTTTTAGCCTTTACACTGAGTGATTTGAGTGAATCCCTGCGAGGTGTGGATCTCGATTAGTAGTGCTAAGGAAATTTGTGTCGATTAGTGCTGATTATTTTTTGCAGTGTCCATAATTGCTTGCTTGATTCCATTTTGTGTTTTCCATCTGCGTTGGTGAATTGTGAATGGTCGTGCCGTTATCTTTATAACCTTTTCTTGCTTTTAATTTGCTTGAGGACAAGCAAAAGCTTAAGTGTGGGGAGGTTTGATAAACGTATTTTAATACGTTTATTGTTATGTTTATTTGGGTTATAATAGGAAACTTGATCATTCCATGCATTTATTGGCTCTATTTATACTCATTTAAATATTGTAGGACCTTCGAATGATTATCGAGAAAAGAGGAACGAAAACGAGGCGAAAACGACGCGAAAACGGCAAAGTTTGAAGCTGCCAGTAATAAGTCACGGCCGTAAACGATTTTGCAAGAGGCCGTGAACGAGGGCAGTAAGCTCAAGGAGAAAAAGTTCCAACAGTTACGGCCGTGAATCACCTTGCACGAGGCCGTGAACGTGGGCAGTGAGCTCAAGATCCAGTGTCGCGGTCGTGAACGCTCATGTAAGAAGCCGTGAACGTGGACAGAGAGTTTTAAGGAACGTGTCACGACCGTGAATTCTCATGTCAAAGGCCGTGACTCGCGGCAGAGACTAAGCAACCGCTATGCTATTCACTGTCACGGCCGTGAACCTATATGCAAGAGGCCGTGACCCTCTCCAGAGAGTCAATATTTAGGGTTTAAGCCGCCGTCACGGCCGGAAGATCGGTGCACGAGGCCGTGACTCGTGCCAGGAAGTCAAGAAATAGGGTTTTTTGCCGCCTTCACGGCCGTGAAGGCCCGTTAAGAGGCCGTGAACATGCCTAATTTCAGGGTTTTAGCCCATTTTCGAAGCATAAAAGGGGAGCTTTCCTTAGCACAGAAGAAAAAAAAACTTGATAGAGACGAAAATTGAGAGAAAAGGAAGGAGGAAGAACACTAGAAGCAACCTTGTGATTCGGAGAAGCTGAAGGGACGATCCAACAACGTAGCCACGCCCAGTCGATCGAGGAACGAGAGCTCCACCTCAGAAACGCCATACTACTTCTTAGGGAGGTTTTATGAGTTCTTTATCTTCGTTTCCTTTGAATCTCGTTGTTGTTATGCTTAATATGAGTAGCTAACCCTCTTGTGTGTTTGGGAATAGATGAACGTTGGGTTATGTCGTAGTTAAGGCGTAGGATAATCGTGAACACGTGTATTCGACTATTTATCGTTCTATGATATTGTTTCTTCGTATCAATATGTCTATGTGTTGATAGGAATGTGTGGTATATCGTTTAGGGCGACAGCTAAATAACGATCAGGCCGTTCGTAGACGTTAGGATTCGAGTATAGGGCGACAGCAAATACTCGATCCTCGCCATCCTGTAATCGCTAAACTTAGATTCCCACGAACGTTTAGGGCGACAGCAAATCCGCGAGTGGGTAGGAAATTACTGCGATTTAGTCGATTTTCACGTAGGAACGATATTCCGTAGCTTTAGCCGACAGCACCTAGCGGGATTCGAATCCCGAACACATATTTATCATCTTAAGTCACTCTTATTACTTCTAGTTGTGTTCCTTAGTCTTCCGATCCTTTAAGTTGCTCTGTTAAGTTAGTTCGTAGTATAAAAAAATCCTACTCTTTTATTTGGGCTAAATATCGATTCGATAGGTTAATACTAGTACTCAATTTATTCCTCGTGTTCGATACTCGGATATTCACTATAGCTATATTACAAACGATAGGTACACTGCCTATCGCGCGTGATTCTAGTTATAATATATTCGTTTTAATTATTACTTGACGTACTCGCACGATCTTTTATTTAAACACACACGCAAGCGATCAAATATAAATAACATTTAATATATAATATAAATAATGAAATGAATTCAATTTATATTATAATGAAAATATCATTTTTTTAAAAAAAAAATCGTGGGGACGGGGAATCCCCGCGGTGGCGGGGACCCGGCGGGGATGGCGATGGGGACGATTTTTTCCCCGTTTAGTTCGCGGGGACGGGGATGGGGATTCCCCGTCGACACGGGGATGGGGATGGGGACCTAATCCCCGCCCCCGCCCTGCCCCATTGACATCCCTACGTGCTGGGACCATCATCTTATGGGCATATGCTTCTAACGGTCCCATGCTTGCAAGCACGGGTCCGCACCAAATTAGGGTTCGATGCGTTAAATTGAAGAAGACGAAGAGTAGATCAAATACCTTCACTCTCTGGGTGTTCCCGCTGGCTGCCATTGTCGATTGAGGTTCGGATTTGGGTTTGACTTGTAGATAAACGATTTGCAAAGTGTTTTGTGTGCATGAGAAAGAACGATTGAATTGAATTTAAAGTTAAAGTGGTGGTTGCTTTTTTACTTTTACTGTTCTATCACGGGTCTGATGCTTGCCAATCGCTAGAGTAAAAACTGTAAACCCTTTAATACCCCTTTATGTTTATTACATAACTAACCTAATTAAATTTTATAAAATATAGTTAATTTAAAATACAATACTAATTAGATCAGGTTCATAATAAATAATGCTTAAAATTAAATCCTAAATATTGAAGTGTTTAAATCATTATCACGTACAATTACACTAGCATATCTTGATAAAATTATTAAATAATTTATTCTACCCTTCTTTTTCTTTTTCTCGCCCTTCTCCAACCCGAGCTTGTTCGACATCCTTCTGCACGGCGTCGTTTCGGACAGCCTCGCCTGCTCCTTGCCTTACTTCGCTCAGAGAATCGTCGTCGTCGTTTCGGACAGCCTGGGGTGCTTGTCCTTGGATCGCTTCGCTCATAGCATCGCCGTCGTCGCCGTCGACCTCGAGAGCATCGTCGCCGCCGTCGACCTCGAGAGCATCATCGTCGCCGTGTAGGAATCTGGCGATCTCAGCCACGATGAACGCCCTCCTTCTGGAGAGGTCGATGCCGAGGTCGGCCTCTAGACGGCGGCGGACGGCGGTGGCCGTGGTAGTCCAGGGGTCCGAGCTACGGACGATTTCGTGGAGGCGGGCGACGATTTGGGCGTCCGTCAGCATTCTTCCTGTTTTGTTTCTGGGATTATTTAAAAATGTTATTTTCGGATGCTGTGTGTTTGATAATGTAGACATAATTGAAGGCCTACAGCTTGCAAAACCGTGAGAGCTTTCGAAAACCCTAACATATAGCGAGGGACCCAAGCTCTAGTGCGCGGGACCCAAGCTCTTGTGCACGGGACCCAAGCTCTAGTGCATGAAGCATGACCACGAGTAACAGTCCTCCCAAGCTCAGTATATAACATTTGAAGAAACTGAAATTGGGGTTTATGACGAATGCGTGTATGGGGGCATGGGACCTATCAATAAGAAGCAATTATGTGCGGGTCCCCTATTTTTACGCGCAGGTACCCTGTATTTATGTGCGGGTCCCATGATCTAATGCGCCGGCACTAATGTGCGGGAACCATGTACTGATGCGCGGGTCCCATGAATTTATATGCGGGTTCAGTGAATTTATGTGCGGGTCCCGTGAATTTATTCGCCGCACTAATGTGCGGGACTTCTGCTTTTATATGGGGTCCCATGATCTAAAGCGCGGGTTGCCTGCTTTCAAGCAGGGTCCCCTGATCCACTGGACGTTTTATAAAGGGAACGATGAACATGTTTGGCCTTCGAAACCGGAATTCGAAGCTTTGAGAACCCATTCAGTTGGAAACATGGTTTAGACTGAGAGTTACAAATTTAGATGGTTATATTCAAAATACGACTCGGATAAAATACTTACAGTGAAGCGTGAGGTTCAAAATCTTTCACTGAGGACTTTCGAGTGTCACTTCGACTGACTTGCAGAAGCAGAAGAAATTGTAGGTGATTTTTCTTAAGGACGGATGATGAAGAAGAATAATAATTAGGCGAGGTGTAATGAATGAATGCTATGCTTTCTGCTGCAAAATGGATATGCAGCTTTTAATTCATTTCAGGCGTTATATTTTATTTTTGTTTTTCTTTTTTTATTAATATAAGGGATTAGAAGAAGATGATTAAGTGTTAATTAAAAAGAGTGCTATTGACCAAAAAATAAGTCAAAAGTGCTATTTTTTAAATTGACCACGTCAAAGGCTATTTTTTAAAAATACCCCTTTTAGGAGCCTATTGGATTAACTGAGCTTATATTTTATTTATTAAGGTTTGAAATTAAGCTTTTATTAAATGAGCAAGACTTGTTGGGATTAACTGAGCTTATATTTTAGTTATTAAGGTTTGAAATTAAGCTTTTATTAATTGAGCAAGAGTTGAAGGTTGAAGAGCTAGAACTTGTAGCCCAAGTCCTGTGAGAGTAGGAATAAAGTAATACAAAAAGTTAGCTTACATGTTTATTATATTCACAACACTTCACTTTATTTATTCAGTATTGCACTTGTGCTATTGAAAAACAAAATTGTACAATTATGGGTAGACGTGTTCATACGGTTGAAAAATCGTAAGTAAACCACCGGTAGGAATGTCAACGGGACGGGAACAGGGATTAGATCCGAACCCCGTCCCCGCCTCGACGGGGAATCTCCATCCTCGTCCCCGTGAACTACACGTAGAGAAAATCGTCCTCATTCCTATCCCCAATGGGGATTAGCTTTTATATTTTTATTATAATATAAATTGGATATATTATTTAAATTTTTTAAATATTATTTATATTTTAATAACAAAAAATGGGTAAAAAATATTATTTTAAATTATAATAATATAAACTATGTATAAAAAATAGTATTTAGTAGGACTGATCAAAAAAATCCGAAAATCGAATTTCGATCCGATATCCGATTTTTAAAATCCGAAAAATAGGATATCTGGTTTAAAAAATCGGATCGAATATCCGATACAATTTATTTTACAATAAACTAGACCGGATCCGGATAGTCCCTGGAGGAATATTCGAATATCCGGTATCCGGTTTTAGGTTTAGAAAAGAGAAAATAAAAAGTGGCCCAAATCAATTAAAAAAAGGCCCATAAGAGAGAAAATAAGTCCAACGAAATAAAGAAAAACAGCCCAAAACCAATGGTAAGGAGAACAAAGGGCTGAGAAGAAAAAAAAAGAAGAAAACAACGAATATAAGCAAAAAAGGGCGGCCATTGCAATCATCTCATCACCTCCACAAATTGCCTCTTGTTTGGACTTTTTCATCTATTAATGTAAGTAAATCTTTATTCAACACTTGATCTTTGTTACCCTCAGGATTTCCAGCTGACGGTAAAGTAACGTTAACTATCAAATAACTCGCGAGTAATGAGGCGCAAAAGAGCGTTAGCATGCTCTCCAGAAGGAGCTTGAGGAACAATGGTAGATGCGCGAAGGGGTCTCCCGAGTAGGTGGCGGACAACTCGAGGCGGTCGAACCCGAAAAGGGGCGAAATGCCCTAGCGAGCCCCGCCGGAGAGGAAAGGAGGGAGAGATCAAGATGAAGTGCCCAAGGAGCTACTCAAGTAGCCCAAACAGTAAGAGGAGCAAGACCCAATGGGACCGGAATTCTCGAAAGAGTGTAAATCGCCTAAGAGTGAATTACTTAGAATGGATCGAATGGCCCGAGGGCAGAAGAACCAGGAAGATGAGCCGAGCAGCATACTCTATTAAGAGGCCGATTCGAAGTAGGGATGGACCCCCGTGTCAAAATCATACTGTGAGTTTCATCGGGAATACGGTCATACGACTGAGGCTTGCTTTAACTTAAACGACGAGCTCGAGAGGCTCATAGAGGCCAACCCCGAGGCCCGAGCGAATTGGTGGCCGAGGAAGGCGAGAACGCCCCAAGGAAATATTACGGAAGTGAATTCGAACAAAGATCAGAAAGGGATTGAGCATATGTGAACGAAAGGCCGCCGGGCAGATCTCAAAGATCCCCGAGCAGAGGCAAGCCGAACACCGGACGTGGCCAGACCCGATCAAGAGCAGCGAAACGTTCATTGAACCCCATAGTGTACTAGAGCAACCGCAGAAACATATGTGCCCCTGCGCAGAATTAATATGATATCAAGAGGGCCCGCAATTGGGGACTCGAACAGAGCTAGGAAGGCGGAAGCAAGGAATTTGGAAAGTCTAGGGGTGCCATCAGTGCAGAGACGCTCGGGACCTACCATCTCTTTTGGACCCGAGGCTTTTCATGGAGGGGACGGCTCACATGAAGACGCTTTGGTGGTCCGAGCTGAGATAGCCAATCACGACATGGGAAGAGTGTTCGTCGATAACGGGAGCTCAGTGAACATCATTTTCAAAGAAACCATCGACCAGATGGAGCTGGGAGAATATCGGATGGACTCTGTGGAAACAGGGTTGTTCGGGTTCACGGGACATGCGATCGAAGCAGTGGGGCTGATCCAACTACCCCTGACCTTGGGATCAGGCGAACTAAAAAAGACCCGAATCACTTCCTTTTTGGTGGTGGGCATGTCCTCCTCCTACAATGTTATACTAGGTCATCCGGCGTTAAGTTCCTTCGCGGCAATCGGCTCAGCTTTGCATCAGAAGATGAAGTTCCCAGTGCGGAACCAAGTGGGGGAGGTACTCGGACATCGAAAGATGGCACGAACATGTTACGTGGAGGAAGTGAGGATCGAATTGAAGGCTCTGAAAGGCCGAAAAAATGGTAATCCCCGGAGCCGCGGGGCCTTGTATGTAATACACACCATTCTGGAGGTAGGGACCGGGGGCGAAATAGAGAAAGTCGTGATCAGACCCCCCGCGGGAACAATCAAGATTGATCGAGATTTACCTCCCGAGCTAAAAGCGGATCTCATCAAACAGCTAAAAGGAATGCAAACGTGTTTGTCTGGTTGAAAAACGAAGTGACGGTGATATCTCGAGACATAGTGGAACATCGTTTAAACATCTCTCCTACAGTCAGGCCAGTGTTTTAGAAAAAAAGACACCTATGAGCACAAAAGGACGCGATATTTAAGGAGCAGGTCGGGGAACTTCTAAAAGAAAGGTATATTCGTGAGATCCAGTTCTCGACCTGGCTTTCAAACGTGGTGCTGGTTCCCAAGTCCGCGACGAAGTGGCGTATGTGTGTCGACTTTAGGGATTTGAACAAGGCATGCCCGAAGGACTGGTACCCCTTACCGAGAATAGATCAATTGGTGGATTCCATAGCCGGACATGAGCTTTTATGTTTCTTGGACGCCTTCCAGGGATATCACCAGATTGGGCTGGCCGAGGAGGACCAGCCCAAAGTTAGCTTCTTCACCTCGGAAGGAATATTTTGTTATGTGGTCATGCCGTTCGGGCTGAAGAACGCCAGGGCCACATATTAAAGGTTGATGGACCGGGTCTTCAAGCCCAGATCGGGAACGTGGAAGTTTACGTGGATGACATATTGATCAAGTCCAAAACAGAGAATAGTTTCTCGAGAGACTTCCGGGAAACCTTCACCACAGCCAGGAGACACGGCTTAAAGCTAAACCCCGCCAAGTGTACGTTTGGGGTGCGCTCAGGGAAGTTTCTAGGATACATGGTGACCCGATCGGGCATCGAGGCCAATCCCGACAAAGTGAAGGCCGTTGCTAACATGGCCTCCCCCAAAAATCTTAGTGAAGTCCAGAGGTTGACAGGGAGGATCACAACCCTGTCCAGGTTTATCTCGCGATTCGCCGAACGAAGCATGTCCTTTTTCAAGGTGCTAAGGAAAGTGAAGGATTTTGAGTGGATGCCCGAATGTGAGAAAGCCTTCTAGGAGTTAAAGGAGTACCTGAAGGAGCTGTCTGTGCTGAACAAACCAAAGCCCGGGAAGAGCTCATTGTTTATATATCAGCCACTCCCCGAGCAGTCAGCTCGGTCATGGTCCGAGAAGAAGAAAAGGTACAGAAATCAGTCTACTTCGTTAGCCATATCTTGAAAGGCGCAGAAGTTCGATACACCTCCCAAGAGAAATTACTGTTAGCCCTCGTGATTACGGCTAGGAGATTAAGACCGTACTTTCTGTCACACACGATCGTGGTGCTAACCAACAGCCTGATGGGGTATGTGAAAGCGTTCGATAAGATGAAGGAAAATTTGAGGAGTTTAAGTTGAAGCTCATTAATAAGAAAGAGAACAAGAAGGCTGATCGAATTGCTAAACGGGCATGTGCCTTGAACCCCCCCCCCCCCCCCCGAGGAAGGAGTAAAGATAGAAAGAGCTCCCCAAATTCATCAGATAGAACAGAGGGGTAATCCGGAGCCCGAAGATTGGCGATATGACATCTATCGATACCTGGAGGAACAAATCTTTCCCGAGACAAGGTCCAAGCCCGAGTAAAGGTCCTGTCGCTTTACGATTATCGATGGAATTGTGTTCAAGAGATCCTACTCGGGCCCTCTATTAAGGTGATTGTCGAGAGAGAAAGCGGAAGAAGTCTTGGTAGACATACATGAGGGAAGTTGTGGAAGTCACATCGGAGGAAGAGCCTTGGCACGAAAGGCAATGCTGGCGGGTTTCTTCTGGCCCACCATGAGGACATACTCGATCAGAGTGGTGCGAAGTTGTCTCAGATGTCAGAAGCATGCGAATCTACAAAGGGCGCCCGCGGAAATGATGAAGTTTGTCGTGTCTGCCTGCCCGTTCGATCAATGGGGATTGGACATAGTCGGGCCATTTGAAGGCAACGCCTCACAAAAAAATTTCTCCTGGTTGCGATTGATTATTTCTCCATGTGGGTGGAGGCCGAAGCTTTAGCACGGATCACCGAAGCTGCGGTAATCGCCTTTCTGTGGAAAAATATTCTATGTTGGTTTGGGATCCCGAGGAGGCTGATAAGTGATAATGGAAGACAGTTCAGCGGACGCAAGCTAAAGGGATGGTGTAAAGATTATGAGATCGAGCTAGTATTCACCTCCGTAACCTATACACAGAGCAATGGCCAGGTGGAAGTGACCAATCGGATGATTGTCCAAGCGTTGGAAGTCCGGCTAGACGGGCTAAAAAGGGCCTGGTTTAATGAGCTACAGAGCGTACTCTGGTCCTATCGAACCACGCCTTGGGTCGGGAAAGGGGAAACCTCCTTCAGCCTGGTATACAGAAGTGAAGCTGGGTTGCCCGTGGAAATAGAACAAGAAAGCTCCCTAGTAATGGGATATTCGGAGGAGAATGATCAACTTCGCGCTGATGAACTTGATCTGATCGAGGAAGGAAGGCAGAGGGCCGCGCTCAGAATAGCAGCCTATCAAAGGAAAATCACTCGAGCCTACAATCGGAAGGTGTGCTTGAGAAGGTTCGAGGAAGGAGAACTTGTCATGAAAGAAATACAGCACGAAGGAGAAAGAGGAAAGTTGGACCCCAAGTACGAAGGACCGTACAAAGTGATCAAGAAGGCTGGAGAGGTTGCCTATTACTTGGAGGATTTGGAAGGAAAGAAGTTGAAAAGGCCGCACAACGCTCGGCACTTGAAGAAGTACTACCCGTGACGAGCCTTCAGACTCGCACTCTATACCCCGCATCATACTCATACTTCGCCTAGTTAGCTAGTTTGCTCAAATACAAGTTATTTGTCTTTATTTCGAACATTGCAGTTTCTGAATGAAGTTGTTTATTTCGTAAGAATGCGACGTATTGGAAAAAGTCCTCAGATGAGGCCCGATCGCTCAAGAGAGTTAAAAAAGTCCTCGGATGAGGCCCGACCGCTCAAGAGAGTGAAAAAAGTCCTCATATGAGGCCCGATCGCTCGAGAAAGTGAAATTGTACGAAGCCTTCGAAAGAGGAGTGATAGCTCGCACGGACGAAAATAGATGAGATCCTCAAGAAAGGCTATAGGATTTTTCAAGAGAGCGAGGTGGGAGACGTCCTCTCGAAAGAGTGCTAAAAGTCATAGATAACCCATAGTACAACACTCCAGGCAAGAATGGTGACGAATTACGATGATCGAAGAAACTAAACGCCTAATATATTTGATTGAAACTAATGAAGAAAGCAAAACCAACGCGAGATGACAAAATGGAGAATGCGAATTTAAAGGATAAATAGAGAAAGACAAGGGATAGAAACCAAGAAGTCCCGTAGTTCAAAGGGTAAAATAATAACAAAGCAACGTGGCGGAGGGTGTAGCAAGAGATGATTATGGCATCAGGTCCGGTGCATAGGGGTTGCCTGAATGCCGCACCCTCGAGGAGGTGAAGGCTTCTTCATCATGAGCAATCCTCTTATGCCTTAACTCCGAGATCCCACTCACGCAGGGGAAAAGCACGCCTTGCACGACTAGAGAACCTGGCCCGAGCACGACTCCCTCGAGATCTCGAGCGAATCTCTTGATTCTCAGCTTGGGACTCGACAAACAGCTTCTTTAGCCTGGCAATTTGTCGGTCTTTCTCGCCCAGAAAAGACGTCATTCGGGAACAAGCATCATCGTAGTATTGAATCAAGTCGCGTCGTTGAGTGGAACGCCGAAGTCCCTCACAAGAAAGCGAGTAAGACTAAAGGAGAAAGTTAAGGAAGGGTGAAGAAAGACGAAAGATGAAAAGTAATGCTTAACATAACCTACCCGGCTTTGACTCAGAGCCCACCAATACCAGAATACGGAGTCAGAGAATTTCGCCGAATGTAGTTTCTCCTCGGGATCCAGAAAACTCTCCATGAACTGACGAGACGAGGTACACTCGTTCTCCAATAGGAAATGAGGATACGATCGGTCCACCCTTGATGTGGTTGCTTCTCGAGAATGGGGGAATCGTCGAGACTGGGTACTCCTTATGCGGAAATCGCGCGTTCGTATTTGAGGTAAAACCCGTCGCCTCATCCCACAAACCCCAAGGAGGGCGAATCGAAGGGTCTTGTTTCTAGGCTTGAAAATAAGGGTTTCTCCGTGGATAAGAGTGTGTAGCCCTCTTGTTCATTGATGAGCTGAAAATGCATAAGAACCGAGGAAATGAAGAAAAGCGATTGCCTTACGCGATAAAAAGATAAAAGAGAGTAATACACGGCGACAGAGAAATTATAGGACCTGGATCTGAGGGAATTAATGAGGCTTGAGCTTGGAAAGAAATATGAGAAGTTTGAATTATCAAGTACGGATTTTATAAGGGAAGGATCTCGCAATTCTCGGGTTTTTAAATTTTAAAGATTTGAGTTATGGTATACAAGATGCACGGATTTAGTGACCGTTGAGCTAACGTTCGTAATGATTCGCGATTCGAACGAAAAGGGGACCCCGGATGATCGGGTCTTCCTGATTTTGAAATTTTGAATTACGAAAGATATGGGATTCGCGAAATGGCTTTAGCTACTCGAGGACCGCGGTCGAGAAAACATCGCGGAAGACTAGCTTCAGGTCATCGGGCGTCTCAATCTTTAAGTTACGGAATTTAAGAGATAGTGGGAAATTACGAAATCGCGAGAAGAAAGCATATGACACACAACGATGATTAAAACAAGCACAAGATGCTGAACTGAAAAGATGCGATTACACTAATATAATAGAGTAGAAAGGAAAAGACATACTACAATATTGTTCGAAAAGATAGAAAAAGACAAAGGACGATATGGTCCATAGAAGGAACAGAAAAGGGTTCAAAAACACAGATAGAAGTTTTTGGAGTGGATCGGGAGAACCGGCCTGATTGGACTCCACCATCATCTCTTCTGCCCCAGTCACCACTGACTCGACCGGGGGGCCAATTGCTCTTCCTCTTGCAGGGGGCCCTCAAGAACTTCTTCGCGGGCTTTCTCAACCTCCTATTTGGCAACGGGCTCAGGGACTTCATCGGCTTCTCAGGAACTCAAACGGGAGATCGGGGGCTTCCTCGTTTTCCTCACTCGAAGGAGTGGCAATTATGTCCTCCGGGACGATGTCCTCGGATCCTCCCTGGGCCACAGACTCCGGCTTGTATCCTCCGACAGGGCACTCCAATAAAGCCAGCACAGCATTCAGGAAGTCGAGCTTGAATTTCTGGCGAACGAAGCCAGCTTCTCGAAACTGGCAGAGGCAGCCCCTGAAGCCGTACTTAAAATAAGTAACGACCTGTCTCCCATATGCCTCTCGGGACAGATAATCCCGAGTGACGATCTCCTCCAGCTCGCTGAAGTTTTTCTCCGCCTCCTCCCGAGCTTCCTTCTCCTTGGCTAGGGCCCTCTTTGCCCTCTCAGACTCTGCACGAGCATCCCTCATCTACTTATGTAAGTCGTCCTCTCGCGACTTGTCATCCTCCTTGACTTGATCTATCTCCCCTTTCAGTTTCTCCTCGCGCTGGGTGAGCTCTGTGCAATCGTCATGCATGAAAAGCATCCTCTCGAGAGCCTCGGCGGCGCTGGCAAATTCCTGAGGATAGGGATGGCGACAAAGGATAAAGAAAAGGCATAAAGATAAACAATGGTAAAAGAAGGAGAAAGCAAAGGGGTAAAAGTTAATACCTGGCTCATGATCTGGGCAAAAAGTGAGAAAAATTCTCGAGGGTTCTTGCCCGAGAGATAGACTTGCCTCGCTTCGGAAGCCCCGGAGAAAATATTGGCGAGGGCGGTGAAAATATTTCGGCTGCTCCACCGGGTCGCCGCAGAAGGAGAACCTTCAACAGTGCTCGCGCTTGCCCGGGCGCTAGGTTTAGCCTTCTTTGACGTGGAGCAGCTCGAGGAAGTGGATGGAGCTTTACCCATGCCCTTATTGAGGGCCCGAGTAACTGAGGTAGGGAGGGGCTTGAGAAGAGCCACCCTTCTTCATTTGCTCCGAAATTTTGAGCAAATCAGCGTGGTCCATGCTGGAATCTGGTAAGACAAGAAAAGAGGCCCGATCATAGATAGAGTCGAGGAAGAAAAGAGAAAAACCTATAAAATATACCTATGTCATCTATCATGATTCCCTTCGAGCAAAAACCAAAATGGCAAAGCAGGCCGTCTCTGACAAGCTCGGGGGCGCTGAAGCGCCAGCCCCCGAGGACCTCTTTGAACCTCTAAACCTCTGAATCGGGGACAAGGGGAAGAGGAGTAGATATGGATATGGTCTTAGGCCAAACCTCAACGGTATCATTTTCGGGACTCCCATCGGGAGATCGAACGAAGAAGAATTTCCTCATCCATCCCTTGTGGGAGGAGGGGTTTCCGAGAAGAATTCTTCGGGAGCAGTCGAGGAAAAGAAGAATTTGCCATGTTCCTTATGGTTAATTTTTAAAAATGATAGAAGAAGGGGAGTGGAAACTGGCTCTCTGGAAGTATTTGATGAGAACGGCTAGGGAAAAAAAAAGACTGTAGGAGTTCGGGGTCAGTTGACAGGGAGAAATCTGGTAATAGTTGCAAAGATCGACCAGAAATTGAGGGAGGGGAAGACGAAGCCCCATGTCAAGCTAGTCAAGGAAGAAGTGTGGAAACCTTCAGGAGGCCCACTGGCCACTTCCCGGGGTTTGGGAATTCGCACCTCATGATTGGGAGTTAGACCGGCCCGATCGATAATCAAGGGAACATGAGATTCCCGAAGGGATGAGACGTTCACTTCATGCCAGGGGAGCATAACCTCCTCGCGAAATTCTTCCATTTGTGAAGACCAATCAGATAGAGCTTCGAGGTATGCTTTCTTGCTCGGGTACCCAATAAGCTGAGGGGGCGAAAAATATCCAAGTCAGGGAATTTACTTAGGAACTCCGCCGCGTTGAGAAATGAAGTGAAAAATGAAGAAGAAGAAGAAGGAGAAGATGGAGATTATGGGCGGTTTAGGGTTGAAAAAGAAATCGAGCAATTTGAGGAAGACGAAGTCGTGACGTCGCTCGCAGCGAAAGACCGCATAATCCTAAAAGGGCTAATGGAATAAACACAGGCAAAAACGAATGAAGACGAAACAAAGAAAATCTCAAGGGCATGGCTCAATACAGATAAAGCACATTTTAGAGACGAAACTTAAAGTAGCGAGAGGGGAAAGAGAGAGAAAGAAAGAAAGCTTACCGGTCTTGATGAAGAAGAAGATGATGAAATCGCGGAGACACACTGAAGAACGCAAGAAATTGTTGCAGTCGCACTTGACAAAGACGTAGAGAGGAGGAAAGCGAAAATCAGGAACCCTACTAATGAAGGAAAAGGGAGAAAATAAGGAGAAAAGGGGGAAAAAAGGAAGACGAGACGTTGGGTTTTCGGATGAGCGATACGTGTCAAGATCGATTTGGCATGATTAGATGGGGCGGTATTTTTCCCGCCCAAGAGAGATTGAGATGTGGCAGCATAAGGGATCACCGTGACGAATGAAGGATAAGAGCTGCCCGAGGAGCTAGGAGGGAAGAAAAGGATAAGCGCCCGAAGAAGTCTGATGAAAAACGAAAAGAACTTTACAACCGATTATTTTACCGATAGCTAACGTCCAAATACTCGTTACACTCTTTTTGGACTATTTTAGAGGGGACTATTATTACCCTTAGGATTTTCGGCTGACGGTAAAATAACATTAACTATCAAATAACCCGCGAGTAATGAGGCGCGAAAGAAACGTTAGCAAAGGAAGAGGATGCTCTCGAGAAGGAGCCCGAGAAACAACGGTAGATGCGCGAGGGGTCTCCCGAGTAGGTGGCGGACAGCTCGAGGCGGTCGAACCCGAAAAAGGGCGAAATGCCGGAGCGAGCCCCGCCGGAGAGGAAAGGAGGGAGAGATCAAGATGAAGTGCCCGAGGGCGAAATCCACATCAATCTTGTTCCTAAGAAATGTTATTTCTTCAAAAGAGCTTGTTTTAAACTCTTTTTCGCTGAACTTGTTTTTTGAATTTTTATCTTCATAGAATCAAGTATGTCGACATCTGAAGATAGTGTTGCAGACAATACTAGTGCAAGAGTTGTGGACTTGGCTCACTTGATGGATGAATTTGGCCAAGCAAATGAAAATAAATTAGAGAGTAAAGAAGTATATCATACAAAAAGAACACTCTTGAGAGCTCCACAACTCGTAAGAAAGGAAAACCACCAATTCATAATAATCCTCAAGTAAGTGACCAACGTTTTCTTAAAAGAAAAAATCGTTCTTCTGCTTGGGATCACGATAAAACTGATGATCCGGAGAAAGCTAAGTGTAAATATTGTGAGAAGCTGATTGGTTGTATTCTAAATTGGGACTACATGTTTAATCAATCACATTCAGAGGGGGTGTCCAAAAGCACGTGGTCGGGTTGATTTGAAGAAAAAAAATTGGATATTCATTTGAAATCTGTTGTGAACAGTGATGGTACAACAGAAATTTTCAGCATTCCTAGCTTGTGGCAATTTGATCAAGAATCTTGTAGGAGGGCACTATCTCGAATGCTAGTTGGATGAGATACCCTTTCGGTTTGTGGAGCGAGAAGGTTTTCGTATCTTTTGTAAAATTTTGAATACTCGGTTTGTCATTCCCTCACGATTTACGGTAGCGAGGGATTGTTATAGCTTCTTTATAGAAGAAAGAAACAAGCTAATTGAATTTTTCAAGACGCTTTCTTCTATGGTTCGTCTCACAACTGATACATGGACATCTGGTCAAAATATGAGTTACATGTTTCTCACCGCTCATTTTATTGATGATGATTGGAGTTTGCACAAGAAAATTATCAATTTTTTTTCCTATTGCTGGCCATTCTGGTAAATTTATTGGTGGATCTGTGGAGAAATGCTTCAATGAGTGGGGACTTAAGAATGTTTTGACCGTAACCGTGGACAATGCAATAGTGCTAATGACAAGGCTATTGAGATATGCCTCTCATATCTTGAATTTGGTTGTGAAAGATGTCTTGCGTGAAGTTGAAAAATCAATACAAAAAATCCATGCTCTTGTGAGATATGTTAGATCTTCCCCGCATGGTTATACACAAATTCAAAGAGTGTATTGAAGAGGAAAAAATTGAGTCTAAAGCCTTGTTTGTTTGGATGTAGAAACAAGATGGAATTCCACTTATTTGAGGATTGAATCCGCTCTAAAATTTAGAAAGGCTTTTGATAATCTTTTGATGAAAGATAGCGCGCTTAGGAGTCAAATGGTTAAAGAGAAGGTTGGTTAACCGTGGTCAACGGCGGTTCAAACCGTAACCGAACTGTTATTTAATACGGTTCTGTTATTGTTTTCTATTTGTCTAACCGTAAATTGCCGGTTATAGCCGGCGGGTCTAACCTCCGGTTATAACCGGTGGCTAACCGACAGTTTACCATAAATAAAAACATTAGTTTATGGGTTCTTTGGGCTTATGCCTTGAACTTGGACTTGGATTTTTATATTTTATTTTCTGTTTATGTATTATATTGCCAAACGATCATTTTCTTAACCGCAATATATTTATTGAATATATAATTTTATTGTTCTTATTATAGTAACCAATGTTAATTTATTCACCATTTTTAGTTTTTGTTTTTGCTTTTTAATGTTAAAAAATTGACGTTGGAAGTCCTAAGCGAATAAACTTGATCTTTAGAAGATGCATACCACGAGTGTCTGTCAATGATTTTCGATATAAAAAAATTAGCGATAATCATAGTATTTTTTTAATATTAAGATGTAATTTTCTTTCACATATGAAGGATATTTTTATATAAATTTCTAACTTGGTATGGACTGTCTTTTTTATTTTTTTACGTTTTTTATATTGAAAAAATCAATAACTTTAATTATTTCAATTATTATAAGAGAGAAAATATAAAAAATATTTAAAAAATTTGAACTGTAAACTGGCGGTTCAAAACCGTAACTGGCTCGGCTGGTTCAAAACCGTAACCGTAACTGTGATTACCAAAGTTCGGTTACGGTTAGAGGTTTTTAGTAACCGTAAACCGACGGTTCATAACCGTGAACCGTAACCGTAGTCGGATGAACACGCAGAGCCGGATTTGGGCCTGCGCATCCAGGCGTGCTGCACAGGGCCAGAAATCCGGCCCAGTTAGAGGGCCTCAAATCCAGTTACAGTAAAAATATAAATTAATAAATAGGCCCGGTTGTTCTCCATAGGGCCACATAAGGAAAAAAATATACATGGGCCTTAATATTTTGACGCAACCGAGCAGGGCCTCCAAAATTAAAAAACCGGCCCTGTGAACACGTCTAATTGTGAGGTAAAATTGTGTATTGGCTAAGTTTGTTGTGATGATTTTGGAGGAAAGATATCACTTGGAAGTTTCATTAGGATCACTTGGAAAACACATTCAACGTTTTTGGTTTGTGCTAGCTTTGGTTTCAATTCACTACTTGGTTAAATAAAAGGGCAAAATATTGCGATGTTTTGTTTCAAATCATATTGAATATTTGACCATACATTCCGTGCTTAGGTTCCACTGTCATGGCAGCAATGGTACAGTCTATCTTAGGTATACATTAATAAGATTTTATTATATTGTAATGGACAATGTCATTTTCGTAATCCTAACATAAATTAAATATCGTCACATCTAGTTATATACTCCAGTGATATCATTCATCGCCGTTACCATAGTATCATCATTCCTCATCTTTACACTCATCGATTAGTGCACTTCCTGAGTTTTTTGTCACCTTGTTTATATACTTGCATATATTAAATGAATCTTATCTTGTCCCCTGGTGTTAGTAATTCTAAACTGAAATAGATGGTTTCTATTGTAACAGCAGACATGATTTAGCTGTACCGATCTAAACTAAATAATTAATCTGACGCTTCATTTCTTCGTTATCTAATATATGTTCATTTTCTGGATTTAGAAACTACAAATCCAACCAATAATGTCCCACGCCAACCTCGTCATCTAGTTCTCTCTTTTACCCATCAAACACTATTACATTGCTATCTACATATAAATATTGATGGTAGATGTTAGAGTAACATCATGTAACAATACGAAAACGTAAGACCGAATGAAAACAGTATTCAAACTTTAATATGAAGAACTAATGAAACTGATAAACGTATATACGTTTATATAATGTCGTTTGCAAGCTAAATTGATTCGTCTCAATATATTTTAGTGCTTTGATTAATATTTTAGCTTTGTTTGAAAGAAAACAGAATGCACGATTATAGCACATGCGATGACTTGTATCTTGCATCTCAAGAATTATCAGTCGATCATCTAACATGCAAATTTCCATCAAGCACACGTGCCCAATGCTAATTCTTGGAAACCGTTAATGAAGCCCATTTTTTTTGTCCGAACAAAGCAGCCCAAACTGCCTTGTATTAGGCCCATATGCATACTACGTACAAATCAAGTGATATTTTATTATTGGGAATATGGACGGACCATGAGGAATAAGAGCTGCTTTGACATTTACATGCTTGACATCTCAAGACTAAAGCACATGGAGGTAACCAATCACAAGCATACAACTCAAGCCAAAGTTAAAAGAGCGAAGCATTGATACGAGATTTCGCATGGAAACACGAAAGTTGTTTAAAAGAGCAAGACATGGATACGGGATTTCGCATAGAAAAGTTGTTTCCCACTTTGCTAATTCATTTCGTTTAGTTTCTTTAAGTACTATAAGAAACAGAGCTTCAAAGGGAAGCAAAGGAGGAACCACTCGCAAAGAGCCTTGGAGAGGATCGAAACCCTTAAGGCCATTATAGAAGATATTCAAAGCAAAAGAAAAAAAAGAGCACGTTTCTTCGAGTCTGCTCGCGCTTAGGGACAACAGAGGAAGGGAGTCGGCCTGAAATACCTTCACTAAACCTTCGTTTGCTCACATACAACCCAAAGCACACACCTCAATCATCCACCTCCCAAATTCACGTACGTTGCTCACCTCACACCAAAAAGCCAAGTCACTCACCTAGTTGAAGAAAGCAACTCACGGCAGAGCAAGGAATAAACCATCGAAGCAGAATCCTCTCAGCTCCAAGCTCGCTCACAAGCTGTTCGATCAATTCCCTCAACGAAGAATAAGGATCTGCTCAGCCAATTTTAGGGAAGATTCGATGTTTTCTCTGTGTTATATTCGTTCTTCGTTGTGTTTAATTCATCCTATAAGTAACTAAATCCCTTGCGTTTGAGACTAGATGAACCCTAGCGAGTTCGAACCTATATTTGGAAGTACCGATGTTTTGCTATTATTATGACTTGTTTACGAATTATATTGTTTTGATTATGTCTATGTGATTGAGATAATTGTTGGAAAATCGTAAGCTACGCTTGAAAGAGGGGTTGGCGATTAGACCACTCGTAGACGAGCGGAATAAATCCATCGCTAGAGATAGGTTGGGCTACCCCGTCGGATTAGAGTCAAATCTAATAGAGAGATTTATCGTATTTTTATGCGGTCTGCGATTGTGTAGTTAGGAAAACTTGCCCAGCTATTCAAAAGGTAGATTAGTTGTTTACGATTATTTTATAGTAAGACGCAGTTTCGTCAGCTATAGAGACTCGTGCGCATGTTATAGGAATCTCCACGGTCTAATGATAGTCATGTTTATGTATAAGATATATTTGCTTCGGTCGAGCTAGGGGGATTCAAAGTCTCAAATACTTTGCTTTATTAAGTCGTTCCAACCCATTATAGCTATTTTATCAGATTTTTATTTTTGTGTTTATCGTTTATTTAGTTTATCGTTAATTATATTTGTATCAAACCAAAAATATTCACTAGGATATTTAAACGACGATTTTCAAAAGTAGATAGTTCCACTGGTTCGATACTCGAATACTTACCGCTTATGTACTACTATCGATAGGTACACTTGCCTATTGAGCATAGAATAGTTCGTAATATTGGTTTTATTTTTATAACTCGATGCGCTCGATCAAGTTTTTGGCGCCGTTGCCGGTGAGCTACTGATATTTGGAAAACTTTAGTTTATTATTCTAGCTCTATTATTCTTATTTTTTTATTTCTACGCTTATTATATTTTTTCTTATTTTTTTTATTTTTTTCTCCGCTATTTTCGTTATTTTAAGTAGTATTATTTGCTGTTATTTTTTAAATATATTTTTTTTGCTTAAGCGAATTTCTTTTTGTCTAGTTACCTTTATTAATATTTTTATTATTATTATTTCTTCAAACTTTCTATCTTATTTTTATCACATGATTATAAAAAAAATATTATCGTAGTGATTATTATTTTCTTTATTATTTTGTCTTTATTATTTTTTAGCATCGCTTGATTTCATTTTTATTTTTATTTTTTAGCAATAAATTTTTTTCTATTGGTTTTTACTTTTGTTATTTTTATTTTGTTTGTCTAGGTACGTGAACGCTCGTGCATGACCCGAAGAAATCATTCTCTACCATTAGTTGAAGGACACCCGGAGATCGAAAGAACGTTCCGACACAACCTACGAGAAAACGCAAGGCGAGTCGAAATGACGGATCAGAATCGCGAAGAGATGCCATTAGCAACGAGAGAACCTCCAACGAGAGAGTTGTGGAGAAACAACGCCGTCGGGACGGTTGGCTCAGGGATAGTCCTTCCTCAAGTTCCGAACAGCTTTGAGCTAAAACATCATTGGCTTCAGATGCTTCAGACGACAGCTCAATTTTTTTATTTCTACGCTTATTATATTTTTCTTATTTTTTTATTTTTTTTCTCCGCTATTTTCGTTATTTTAATTAGTATTATTTGCTGTTATTTTTTAAATATATTTTTTTTGCTTAAGCGAATTTCTTTTTGTCTAGTTACCTTTATTAATATTTTTATTATTATTATTTCTTCAAACTTTCTATCTTATTTTTATCACATGATTATAAAAAAATTATTATCGTAGTGATTATTATTTTCTTTATTATTTTGTCTTTATTATTTTTTTGCATCGCTTGATTTCATTTTTATTTTTATTTTTTAGCAATAAATTTTTTTCTATTGGTTTTTACTTCTAAATTTCTTACTGTTATTTTTATTTTTATTTTGTTTGTCTAGGTACGTGAACGCTCGTGCATGACCCGAAGAAATCATTCTCTACCATTAGTTGAAGGACACCCGGAGATCGAAAGAACGTTCCGACACAACCTACGAGAAAACGCAAGGCGAGTCGAAATGACGGATCAGAATCGCGAAGAGATGCCATTAGCAACGAGAGAACCTCCAACGAGAGAGTTGTGGAGAAACAACGCCGTCGGGACGGTTGGCTCAGGGATAGTCCTTCCTCAAGTTCCGAACAGCTTTGAGCTAAAACATCATTGGCTTCAGATGCTTCAGACGACAGCTCAATACGATGGACTCTCCGAGGAAGACGCTTATCGCCACAACCGAGACTTCCTATCCGTCGCCGACGCAATACGAGTGCAAGGCGTAAGCACCGAAGCTATTCGACTCTACTTATTTCCATTCTCTCTACGAGGAAATGCAAAGGAGAGGTTTAACTTACTTCCCGAGAGATCTATCACCACTTGGGATCAGATGCATGCCGCCTTCATCAATTATTTCTTTCCACCTTCCAAGGCTCTCAAACTAAAGATGGACCTCACCGCATTCAAGCAAAAGGAGGGCGAAAATCTATATGACGTGTGGACTAGATTCAAGGCGCTCTTGAACCGATTCCGTCAACACGGGATGACAAAAAGCGAACAAATTCAGCGTTTCCACGAGTCACTGAACGACCACACCGTACAACTATTAGACGGAGCATGCAATGGAGGTCTGTGTAATCTTAGCGCGACAGAAGGCTGGCATTTGATCGAGGATTATAGCGCTAATAGCTTTCGGTGCGGGAGCTCGAGCAATAGAGGCAAACCACCGGGAATGTACGACGTCGCTGAAACTACCGCAATCAAAGCCAAGTTCGATGAACACAAACTTTGATGAATGCGCTCTTGCCTATGAAGCCGGCCGTTAATGCTGTCCAATTACAACCCACACCGAGGACTCCCACAACTATTTCGACTTCTCATTCATATCCGACGTATACTCCACCATGCACTATATGCGGAGGAAGCCACGGCGCAAATCACTGCCCAGTCACTATTCCAACAGAGCAAGCCGATTACATGGGAAACTACCAAGGTTAGCGAAATTTCGTCCCGAACCGAGTATATCCTAACCTGGCCTATGGAAATCAACAACATGCTCCGCTGGGATTTCAAAATCAAAGAACACAAGGATATCACAGTCGAAATTCTGAACCCCTTCCGGAAAGTCGCGTAGACAAGCTCAAGGGAATGTTATCTAATCTCGAGTCTCGCTTAGACAGTCAAGAAGTGCGGTTGCAAAATACCGAGTCTTCACTACGGGCTTTAGAGAAACAAGTCAGGCAAATTGCCGAATCAATCCAACAACGCCCTTCCGGTTCGTTGCCAAGTTACACCGAGACCAACCTAAAGGACCACCATGTGAAGGCGGTGACACTTCACAACAGACGACAGCTCGAGGAAGTACCAAGGAACAAGGCGAACGTCGAGATCGAGAAGGCAAATGTCGAGGACGAGAAGGCCAACAAGAAGGGCGAAGTCGTAGCCAAACCGACTATTAAGGCATTCCAACCAAAGGTCCCGTACCCAGCCAGACTCAAGAAGGAGATAGTAGACGATCAGTTCCGTAAATTTCTCTCTATTTTTAAAACATTACATATTAACTTACCGCTTGTTGAGGCTCTTGCACAGATGCTACGTTGGGCAAAATTCGTCATGGACTTGGTAACGAACAAGCGCAAACTCGAAGATATCGCCACTGTTTGCCTTCGAGGGGAATGCTGGGCCATTCTCCAATGCAAGATTCAGAAGAAGCTTAAGGATCCAGGGAGTTTTACTGTACCTTGTCTTATAGGAGATTTAGTTGTTCATAAGGCATTGACCGATTTAGGAGCAAGTATCAATTTGATGCCTTACACTATGTTCAAGAAACTTGGTTTAGGCGAACCCAAACCCACTAGAATGAGTATTCAGTTAGCCGATAGATCTATCAAGTATCCTAGGGGAATCATCGAGGATATACTCGTAAAAGTTGATAAATTTATAATCCCCGCTGATTTTGTTATTCTTGACATGGAGGAGGATGAGAATATTCCCCTTATTTTAGGTAGACCATTTTTCGCTATCGGGGGAAAGATGGTCGACGTTCGTAATGGAACATTGACGTTGACTATAGATAGCGAGAAAGTGACCTTTGATATTATGAGTCGAACACCGAAGAGCTCGATGATAAGTGCTATTACATGGATATTATTAATTGGGATAACTTTCTAACTTTGCAGGGACTCTCACAAGCCGACTCACTCTCTTTAATGCAAGAATTTGAAGAACGTGAGGCTGCCTTAACGACGGACGTTCACATAAATGTAGACAACAACATCGAAGACGAGCAACCCGTCAAGGTAATATACGAGCAACGGAGAAGAAAGGGAGAAAAGCTCAATCGAGGAACCACCGACGCTCAAACTCAAGCAACTACCCGATCACTTGGAGTATGCATTCTTAGGAGAAAATTAGAAGTTACCCGTCATCGTGGCCGCAGACCTAGAAGAGGAGCAGAAAAGCATGCTCTTGGACGTATTAAGAGAACACGAGAAGGCGCTTGCATGGAAGATCTCATACATTCGAGGAATTAACCCAAGCTTTTGCGTACATAGATCCTCATGGAAGACGAGTACAAACCGGTGGTGCAGTCACAATGGCGATTGAATCCAAACATGAAAGAAGTTGTGAAGGCCGAGGTGATTAAGTTGCTCGATTCGGGTGTTATATATCCAATCTCGGATAGCAAGTGGGTGAGCCCAGTTCAAGTCGCGCCGAAGAACGGAGGAATAACTGTAGTGCCTAATGAGAAGAATGAGTTAATTTCGACGAGGACTATCACAGGATGGCGCGTTTGCATCGACTATCGAAAGTTAAACGATGCGACGCAAAAGGATCATTTCCCTTTACGCTTTATTGACAAATGCTTGAAAGTTTTTCCGATCATGATTTTTATTGCTTTCTTGATGGTCTTTCAGGATATTTGCAGATTCCCATTGTGCCCGAGGATTAAGACAATACTACCTTTACATGCCCGTTCGGGACATTCGCATACCGACGGATGCCTTTTGGACTATGCAACGCTCCGACCACTTTTCAGTGGTGTATGATGGTCATCTTCGACAAGCTAGTAGGAGACATAATGGAGGTATTTATGGATGATTTCTCGGTTTTTGGTAACAAGTTTGAGGTATATCTCTAGAACCTTAAGGCTGTGCTTAAGCGATGCGAGAACACCAATCATGTGTTGAATTGGGAGAAATGCCATTTTATGGTGAGAGAGGGAGTCGTGCTAGGTCATAAGATTTCGTCTAGGGGGATTGAGACTATCGAGCATTTACCCCCACCCTCGTCAGTAAAAGCGATTAGAAGTTTCCTAGGACATGCTGGTTTTTATCGTAGATTTATCAAGGATTTCTCTAAAATTGCTAGACCTTTGACCCGATTACTTGAGAAAGACATGCCATATGAGTTCACATCCAAGTGCATGCATGCATTTTCGATACTTAAGGATAAGCTTATTAATGCTCCTATTATGGTAGCTCCCGATTGGGGTCTACCATTTGAACTCATGTGCGATGCTAGTGATTTTGCAGTAGGGGCAGTTTTGGGGCAGCGGCGGGACAAACACTTTCAGCCGATATACTACGCAAGCAAGACTTTGAACGAGGCACAAGCGAATTACACTATCACTGAAAAAGAGTTGCTTGCGGTCGTGTTCGCGCTCGACAGGTTTCGCACCTACCTCATCCTTTCCAAGGTCATTGTCTACACGGATCACTCGGCTCTCAAGCACCTCCTCGTCAAACCCAATGCAAAGCCAAGACTAATCCGATGGATCTTACTACTCCAAGAATTTGACGTGGAAATTCGAGACCAAAAGGGGGCTGAAAATTTTGCAGCCGATCACTTATCGAGATTGGAGGACTCACATTACGAAAAAAAGGACGAGGATAATATCAGGACCACTTCCCTGACGAGCGTCTTTATGCTTTACGTGAGGTAAACGATGATAATCCTTGGTATACTGATATTGCTAACTATCTCGTGGGAAGGATTATACCAAAGAAGAAGAAATTCTACTCGGACTTGAAGTATTATTTTTGGGATGATCTATACTTGTTTAGGACTTGTGCCGATAAGATGGTCAGGCGATGCGTTGCATTTCCGGAGACGATCAAGATCTTAGACCATTGCCATACCGGACCGACCGAAGGTCACTATGGGGGGAATCGAACAGCCCATAAGGTACTCGAATGTGGTTTCTATTGGCCTTCAATCTTCAGGATGCTCAAAGGTATGTAGACATGTGTGATAGGTGCCAACGGACAGGTAATATTTCTAAGCGCAATGAAATGTCGCAGAATTTTATTCTAGTGTGCGAGGTATTTGATGTTTGGGGCATTGATTTCATGGGTTGGTCGAACAAGTTGAACGATGCATTGTGGGCCTATAGGACAGCCTATAAGACGCCTATAGGATCCACACCTTATCGCCTCGTTTATGGGAGATCTTGTAATTTACCCGCCGAGCTCGAACATAATGCATATTGGGCACTAAAGAAACTAAATTTTGATTTGAATCTCGCAGGAGAAAAGAGGAACTTGCAGATCAACGAACTCGACGAGTGGCGCCAAGTGGCTTACGAGAACACCCGCCTCTACAAGGAGTACAAGGAGCGTACGAAACAATATCATGATCGGAAAATCATGAAACGGGAATCCCAAGAAGGCGACTTAGTCTTGCTGTACACTTCGCGGCTGCGATTATTCCCGATAAAGCTAAAATCGAGGTGGTCTGGCCCATTCAAGGTTCTCGGGTATTTCCATACGGCACAATTGAGATCACACACCCAGAACGAGGGACTTTCAAGGTAAACGGGCAGCGTCTCAAGCATTACTATAGCGGTGACATGAAGCGCTTGGAAAGGAAACGATCCACCTCATTGACACCACCCATCGCTAAAAATCACCGGACAATGTCTAGCTAAAAGACATTAAAGAAAGCCCTACTTGGGAGGCACCCCAAGCCTATCCTATTTTTTTCTTTTATATTTCTGTGCGTACTTTTAAGTTTTTAATTCTGTTTCAAGATGATCGCAGGGAATTCAAAATCTCAAGTGTGGGGAGGAGCCGTACAAACATGCACACCGGACTATTTAGGGAAGTTCGCTTATCTATTTATTTCCTCTTCCGTATGTTACATTATTTTTATATTGAGGGCAACATAAAGCTTAAGTGTGGGGAGGGGTATTTCTGCGAAATTAATGCGAACATGTTATATGTGTGCATGTCTTATTTTTGGTATAATTTATTTTTTTCGAATTTCGCATTAAATATTTTTCGAAAATCATGTTTGGTATCATGAAAGGATGATTTTGTGTTAGCGATTTTGTGAGTAATTAGGATACATATGCGTGTCACTTCTTTCTTACATGACGAACTTGGCGATACTTGAGAGATTCGTACACATAACCCTATTTTTGTGAGATTTTTGAGCCTACGAGCTTTTTGCTCATTTCTTTGGTTGTGTGAATCGTGCTTAATTTATTTCTCTTCAGAACTTGCTTGTGTATTGCGTTTTGAAACTACTTAAAGTGAGATTGTGTGAAAATGAGGAAGGCATTAGGAATAGTCTATAGCCAAAGTAACCAACCATGACTGGCCCCCGTAGTTAGCCACTTTGAGCCTGAGCCTTTTTATTTGTGGAAACCGAATTATAAATTGCCAACCTAATTAAGCCTCCAGACATAAATCCATCGGAGCAATAGGAGAAGTGGAGGGTGAATGCTAAAGTCAAAGAGCGCAACCCAAACCAATTTCCCGATGAACACTACAGCTGAGCGTCGAAAAAAATGAAAAAAAAGAGAGAAAAAAATAGTCGACCAAGAACTCTTCCTCTGATAATCTTTCATTCTCAAAAGCATTTTACCTATTCTAGATTGAGAGGTTGAAAGAAGAAGTGCTATGTCGAAAAAAAAAGAAGAACAAAAGAAAACGACGAAAGAAGTTGAAAAGGGGCGAATCATGGGTGCATTCGAGATGATGGCATGAGAACGACACGACTACAACTCATACCATTTTTACGCTTATTCTCTAATATCCTACATATCTCAGTCATTTTATAACCCGGTAAAGACCTTCTGATTCACGCTTGATCATTGAAAGTGGTAGATTTACGAATTATTTGCAAGCTTATGTTAGAGATTAGATTAGTGCATGGCCCGAGAGAGTTCACAGACATTTTAACCTATACACTGAGTGATTTGAGTGAATCTCTGTGAGGTGCGGATTTTGATTGGTATTGCTAAAGAAATTCGTGTAGATAGTCGTTGATTTCAAATATGCTTCCGACTTTACTTGCATTTTCTCCGACGTGATTTCCTTCTTAATTGATATGTTGCACAATTTTATCTTTTTATGTGCCATTATTATTTATTTGCTTGAGGGCAAGCAAACGCTTAAGGGTGGGGAGATTTGATGAAAGTATTTTTATACGTTTATATAATGTCGTTTGCAAGCTAAATTGATTCGTCTCAATCTATTTTAGTGCTTTGATTAATATTTTAGCATTGCTTGAAAGAAATCAGAATGCACGATTGTAGCACATGTGATGACTTGAATCTGGCAGCTCAAGAATTATCAGTCGATCATCTAACATGCAAGTTTCCATCAAGCACACGTGGCCGTGCTAATTCTTGGAAACCGTTAATACAACCCATTTATTTAGTTTATCGTTAATTATATTTGTATCAAACCAAAAATATTCACTAGGATATTTAAACGACGGTTTTCTAAAATAGGTAGTTCCTTTTGTTCGATACTCGAATACTTCCCGCGTCTGTACTACTATCGATAGGTACACTTGCCTATTGAGCATAGAATAGTTCGTAATATTCGTTTTATTTTTACAACTCGATCCGCTCGATCCCATAAACTATTACAAATCAACCTAAAACTCGATTGTGGCCATTAAGCTCAGGTCTATAATACATTTTACTTTCTTTTATCTTAACTTTGAGCTATGAAGGAGAAACTACTCATACATAAGAGCAATAATGAGAAAGAATGTACCATTTGGAAACTATAATATTAGTTATTATATGAAGTCATCAATATTAATGAATTGGTTGGGTGCAGAGCTTTTGTTGGAAATGGATCTGCTATTGACTTGCATTGCCTTATTTCTTTAATGTCAATATATCAAATGAGCAAGCTAATCATTCTATTGGATAATCACATGGAATTAATTATTACACAAAGCCCAGAGAATATTCTCTGGTCATTAATTACTTATGGATCTTGTTTGCCGTTTAAGCTAGCAACTTAGCTTTAATTAATCTTCTTGTCAAAATATATGCTATATGTAGCTCTTTATTTTGAAAGTTTAGGTCTATGTTTATATTATGGTGCTAGCAATTTAATTATCTGACAACTAGCCATGTTATGTTAGTATGCCCCGGTGTGATGTGTATCGCATAATAAAAAATAGAAATATCTCATATATGTTTTTACTTGGACAAAATTTCCATTAATTTTGTCTATTATCATCCTTCTATTTACTTTATAACTCGTATTTGTTGTAAATTAAACGACTGTCCAATGACCAATTGTTTTGTACTTTTATTAGATCTCTCACGTCTTATAATTTATGAATAAAAAAAGTTTAATGCCTAACATGCAATAATATCACTCAACTTTTTACAAGTATTGAATTTTAAATCTTAATTTTGCAAAAATACCTAAATATTGATAACTTTTAGAATTATTAACATCTTCAAGTTGAGCGTAAATTGTAGATTAATCTAAGTATAAAGGTATGTCTAATATTTAATTTCCAAATATTTGTTGAGATGAGATAAACTAAATGTTCAATAAATAATTATATTAAGGAGACAGTAGTAACATGATTTTTCAAGACTTATCAACGTCATCTCTTACCACGTTACTGTTGCATATTATCCATATCTTGGACCAATAACCAATCAAGCAACAATCAATAATATCAATTAATATTTAATATATATAATAGCCACCATAGCCTTCTTAAATATCCCGGGGCATATAAAAATTACAAAAGTACCAGTACTTATTACTTAATAAGATTTAAATACAGGATTGTATTATTTCATTTCATTTTTTATTAAAAATATATAAATAAAATAGGACCGATGCTTAACAAATGAAATATGATTACTAATTTTTAAAAAATGGTTATTATTAGGTTTCAAGAAAACCAGTTAGCCTTAAAATCGAATTCCTGACTTGGCTCAAATCCCTTCCCTTGAGAGTCCTTCCTTGTCCGCTGCACATAGAGAATGACATCATCTTTCCGGCGAACCGCCGCCCTATGATGACGTGAGGTGGCACAATTTCGCCGGCGTCTCTGTCGTCATCGTCGGCGGAGTATCTGTATCTGAAAATATTCTGTGGGATACTTATGGGCGAACTGCGTAAGATGTTAGCTTTTTCTGTCGTCGTCTTCTTTAGCTTTCTTCGCTTGGTTAGATTATTACATCTTTCTCTCGAATTATGATGAGCCTCGTCGTCGACGTCTTCATATTGGAAAATAACTTCCGACTCTTCAAACTCTTCTGCCATGGAAATCAATTTCGAGCTGTATTGTATTATTGTGATGATATTTAATAATAGTTTTAATGTTTTTGGATGAGGCTGAGTTCAAGAAATGTGGACATAGTGTTGCAGTATTTATAGAGAAAGTTTGGCGTTCGATGAAATGATCGATTGAGTGTGTGTCCAAATGTGTTGTGTCTAAATTTTAGATTGCTGCTGGCGTAAGCTTGTGTGATATTTAATTTTTTTCCCCCTTTTCTTCTTGTAATTTCTTTCTTGTGGTAGAGTATGACTTTGTCCAAGTTATGGTAGAAAATTGTTACTTTCATCTCAATATAATAAATGAGGTTGCGTATATAATCCTCATTACTAAGAAAAAAAATAATACTCGAGCAATTCTCTCGAATAATATAATCGTGTTTTTATCTAATGTAGTATCCATACTTTATTGGTGTGGTTTAAATTATCCCATTTGAGGGATAATAGACTCTCGGATTATAACTCATGTAGTAAGATGACATGGAATTCAATCGTAGTTTGTAAGTCATAAGTCTACTTAATTGTTTTTTATATTGTTTTTTTTTTACTTATTCCTACTTGAGATTCTTCGGAATATATGAATTTTAGTTAGACGGCACCATTTGAATATGTAGCTTTAGGTGGTGCAGTAGCGATATTTTCCTTTAATTTCAAATGGAAGTTCCATAAATCAAAGTGCGCATGAGATTAGACTACTCTAATAAGATTCGATTATACAGAAAAGAAGAAACTCCCATCAAAAGATAAACAGAAGCCACACTAGAAAAAAAAAATAAAGACATTTGAATAAAAGAATAAAACAGACTTATTATAAATCACCTTTTAGACTCCATAATAATTGCTATTAAGTCCAAATCTACATTAGTCTTCCCTTGGTTCCGTTGAAATATTCGTATTCTTGATTTAAGTTGGAATTAATTTACTTATACTCCTAAATGGGTTTTCGTATTGACCACACCTGGGGGCTAATGCTTCTAAGGTAATAAAAAATTTGCAAATATGCATATTTAAGTTTTCACTCCATAAGATATTTATTTAAGAATTTTGTCATGTGAACCGATCACGAACAACTTTTTTATCCACACACTTGAACACTAATTCTCTCCATTTTTAATTTTGGCCTCTGAGAGATCCATCGAAGTAAAAATAATTTACAAACAAGACAAGTAACAAAAGAAACAAATTAGATTTATAAAGAAGTTTTGTCCTTCTGAATTGAGAATGGAGTCTATTACCTATCATTGATGCATCCGTGCATAACAGTGCTACAGTCATTGTTGAATTTGCGTGTACGGATGACTGTTCAAAATTAATTTACGAGTCTAGAGAAAAATTAAATAATTAGATAAATTGAATAACATATTATGTACTTGCTTGTGCGTGTGTTGTGTGTGGCTTAAATTTCTTTCGTAAAAGAATATCGTATGTATGCTTAGACATATTGTTTTCGATTGGGTGATAATTGAATACACGAAAGGCGTAACGTTTTATGATTTGTTGACTTTTATAGTGAGAACAAAGTGTATGCATCAATGCAAAAGCTTCATCAAACTAGGAAGTTTTATAGGGAAACTTGTAGCCAATGAATAGTCGACAAATTGACATATTACGTATATATCGAAAACTAGCATCAAGTGTACTACAATTATGAATATATCGCCGGAGTTGGTGAAAATCATTGATATATGTTTTTTTTTTAAAAAGAAAGATTTCTTCCATAAAGCCAAATGGATACAAAGATACAATAGAGCAATAACCCAATGTTACAACATAATTAATCATTTCTACTGCGTAATGATCGGTGATATCACAATATCGGTTCTCAAAACCCTAAAGAAGGGGAAAACTCCAAAGGGGACTTCCACGAGGGGAAATATAGGCTCCGACGAGGGGAGAAAAATCATTGATATATGTTGAACGTTACATAACAACAAAATGTATTACGGTCTTAAAAGTTACTTGGTAAATCGGAATGTTTTAATAAAACATGTCGGTGGTCTAAGAAAGATAATTGAAGAAGCTTTTAGGCAAACGTAGCATGTTTTCAAAACATAAAACTTCTTTCACCCAGCATTTCGTTAAAAACATTTCATTTGGTTCCTATGATTTTAATTTCGAAATAGAATTCATTTTGAAAAAGATAAAATTATCCTTCTACGATTTGAACCTAATTAATTGAACTCGATAAAGTGCAACAACTACTATATTGATCTTAACAAAAATTTTTGAAATTTTTACCATTGTGAATAGTCTAACTGAATATCATTTTAACTCACATTAATAATATAGTAATATCATGGAATTTATTATACGATTGTTAGAACTATAATTTTAAGTTTTTTTGTTAGATCCAAATATAGTTGTACACATGTTGAGCGTGCCCATGGCTATATTCTATTGGTAGACGATCTTATAGTAAATGCCCTCAAATTCATTGGTATGTTGGCCATCAAAGTACTATTCGACCATTAATTTTACATTTAGCTCAATTATATCACCTAATATCATTTTTTTATACTTTTAAATACAGTATAGAATTAAACTTAGAATTATGATTTCATTAAAATTAACTTATAACATAAATTAATATTATATGTTTATATAGCCACAATAAAAATACTAATATAGATGAAGCCCGTGCGATCTAAACCCGTGATCCAAGACCAATATTACTAAAACTTTTTCTTTTGCGAAATAAAAGCAAAAATGACTTTTTAAAATTGCGTACAAGATGAAATAGGAAGCTGTAAGACGTCTCAAGTTTTGAGTAGAAAACAAGATTTTGAAATTTGCTCAAGTTTTTAATGAGTCGTAATTTAAAAGCTATCGGTTTATTCGCGGCTCATGCTGTGCCGCAAAGAGATCCACACGTCTCGAGGTGATCCACTTTAATTAATTTAATTTTTGCTTATAAATGAGTTTATAGTATTACTTACCAAGCACACGTCCAAAGGAATTAAAAATTGCATGAGAAAGCAATTGTCGCGTGTAGTGTTATGGAATAATACCAAAAGATAATAACAAATATTACAATGTGCTACGTTACGGTGGTTGTACTTGTTTGTCGCGTAGTTAAATCATAATTATTGTTCAATCTTGTCAACCAACTACTTATTAAACTTTATAGTACGGATGTTATATTGGTTTTACGAAGAATGACACGTGTCACGTTATACCCTATATCATCCATGTAAAAACACACATTCTTGTACATTTTTGTGTTTAAGTGAACACACAACACATATCATATTTTTTATTGGGGGGTTGGGATAACCAATTGAATAGATAGGTAAGTCATGCCTTTACTCGGACAAAATAGGTCAAAATCAAAGTGAATTTGCACCAAAATTTGCGAATAATGCTTTGAATTTGCACAATGTAATATTCTCAATATAGTAAATTTATAATTTTCAATGGACGTTCGACGTCTTTCGTTTCATTTAGCTTTATATACTTCTAAAAAGTATCGCGGTGTCTAAACCAGTTTTCATTTTGCACATGATTTTCTCCCTCGATCTTTTAATAATGCAAGCATGTGAAAGAAGATATAGATTAAATAATACTGTCAATATTGTTGGCTTTGAAATCAAAGCACATGGAAAATCTTTTCAAAGGTGGGATTTCTTTTATTCACACAGCAAATGAGCTAAGGGATGACGTGAAGTTTTTTGTCCTCGTATTTGGAATTTCCTCTATAAATAGGTAACGAAGGAGCAGTATAAATCATCCCACAACAGAGAAGAACAGATAGAGAGATAGAGAGAAAATAAAATAATAGAGAGTTTGTGTAATACCCGGGTCCCGTGCGTAAGTTGGCCAATAAATTTGCATGCATATTATGTGTCTATATGATTTTATATTTAGTATTTATTTAATTACGTGACTATATGATATCTACATTATTTGGAAATTTGATATGGAGTTTGAGAGATTTTGAAAAGAGAATTTTGAAATATTAAAATATATTCGAAATATTATAATTTTGGAAAGTTAGGATTTGTTCAATGTTGAAGTTTATAGTGTTTCTATAAGAATCTCGAAAGATTTTTAGTAACAATTAGGAAAATGTTGAAATGAGGATTGAAGTAAAACTTGAATGAGAATGTCGACATGAGTTTATTCATTTTAGGATAATGTTTTGAAATTTTGTCTCGACATCTTATATATATAGATACATGTCGAAATCTTTATGATAAATTTTCAAAATATAGCTCGAGATGTATTGGGAAATCGATAGTGAGATTTGTGAGATGGATTCGAGATTTAATTATAAAGATTGAGATAAGTCCAAACAATTGAAACTAAAGTGAAAGTAGAAAGCAACTTAAGTTAGGATAATAATATATTAGCATCATATGTAGGGATTAGGACATATTAGTTTTACATGGCACGACAATTTAGCTAACAAGAAAAGTAAAATGAAAATGAGGATTAGGTTAATGTCTTTTGTCATTTATTTATTGTTGTACTCAAATTGATAAATAAAGATAGAAAGACAAACATTCTTTTGATAGTTGATGAGAACTTAAAATTGGGAGAGAAAGAAAAGTTTGAACAAGTTGAAGTCCAAATTGAGCTTGGAGTAGGTATAAACTTCTTACCTTAATTTTTATGTTTTAACTATGATTATATTTTAGGTTTTGTTAATTTGGAAGTTGCATAAAATCGTGTTTTATATGGATTTCGAGTTTTAGGGTTTTCATAATGTTTATAGTGTTCTTGAGAAAATGAGTTTTGATCGAAAGGTTTTAAGAGTTGAGATGAAATTTAAAGTGTTCTTGATAGATGAGGTTTGATCGAAAGATTATAAGGGTTTAGAATTAAATAGTGTTTGGTAAGGATTTCGAAAGGTTTATATGTAGTTGGTTTGTGTTTTATGAAAATGTCGAGATGGTTGTGTAAGTTGCTTCGAGATTTATAAAATGTCGATATGAGAAACTCGAGTAGGATAATGATGTGTTTTAGGTGAAATGATTTCGAGTTTTGAGAATGTCGAATGAAAATATCGAATGTGTATTAGGTGAAGTGGGGTCAAGATTATCATGGAATGTTGGGATTCATTGTATTATATGATAAATGTCGAATGAATAATAAAGAATGATGTCGACATTTTGAGAAGTGTATGATAAATGTCGAATGAATAATAAAGAATGATGTCGACATTTTTGAGAAGTGAAAATCTTGAGTTATTATATGACATGGGATCTCGAATGAAATAAGATGTCGATATGAGTATTATGTATCTTGTGTAGTTAAAGATGTCGAATGAAATAGGATTGTGAGATGTTGATATGGTTTCGAGTTTTATAAATTTTGAAGACAATGTCGAGATTTATCATATAATATCGAGATCCATTGTATAGTTTAGTAAATGTCGAAACCTTGTTTGAATAATTAAAGAAGGATGTCGAGCTCTATTTGATGTCGAGATATATTTTAATTCATGTCGGGATTTATATCAATAGTATCTTTCAGTTAGGTTAAAGTTTTAAATTTTAGGGTTTCGAAATTTATAGAAGTTGAAACTAGGGTTTTCTAAATTAAGCCAATTTCATGAAATTGTAATTAAATTAACGAATTTTAATTTTATATGTTTCTATAATTAGGGTTTGAAGGTTAGCGATTTAACCGTACAATAAGCTAAGGATATCAGGTAAGTGGGAATTTCACCTACAACACATAAATTGATTGGTATGTGTATTGCTACGTGGCTAATTGCTTCGATGAATACGTGGTATGTGAATTAGCTGATATATGCAATTTTTTTTGAATATTTATTTTCGCATTATTTATGTATCATGATCATGTGCACGCACGAATCATATGGAGTATTTTGAGGAATGAGCGTGCACTGTATTACTCGAGTGGAAAGCGAGTTATATGTAATGTAGATAGATGAGAATATAGCTACTTCTACAAAAGCACCATGACGGGGGTAAAACCGTCAAGTATATTTACCTAAATTATTTAGGTATTGGGAAGGCACGTAGTATAACTATAGTGCCAGGAAAGTAATTTGATAGAGGGGCGACCTGGTGAATGATAAGATTGGAGATAAACCCTAATTTTATCCTAGCCAGAGTGGGCCACTATCGTATTTTTATCCGTAAAGGATTTGAGCTCATGATTTGATGGTGCAGTTAGTAAGTAGTTATGGGCCCTGATGAAAATGAGGAATGAATAAGTATGATGTGAGGATAAGAGTATTAGAAAGCATTGGCGAGGATGCCTTTGCTATTTTGGACACGTGCATACATGCATATTTCCACTTACTGAGCTTTATAGCTCATCCCATGTTTTTATGTGTTGTAGACGTAGCGAATCCGGTACGTAAATGTTTAGATGACGAGGCTGGTCCTTCTGGAACTTCCGGTGACTTTTGAGGGTTGTGTGTACATGGATGCGACTTGTGCGGCGGGCGTCATGTTAATTATGCGTGTTTTTGTAAAATACGTTTGTATTGTATGTAAAATTTGAACAATGTTTGTATTGTAAAATAGCAGTGTGTGGTGTGCTTTGTAAAATCGGAAAATTCTATTGGTGTTTCATATGTAATATATTTTATATTCTATTTAGTCACGTAAGTTAGTATAATAAAATAGTAGTAGAAGGCGGGGCGTTACAGGTTGGTATCAGAGCTTCGGTTGCAGTTTCTGTAGACTGTCCATGTACACACACTCAAAAGCGCGGAAGACAGCCTTGCTAGTAAGTTATGTGATATTATGAATTTCTTGCATTGCATGATTTATTGGCCTAAGGGACTGTTAGGGTACAAGAGATAACATGGTTAGAATCAGAGGTGAAGGCAGCGGAGGAAACAATCATGAAGGCGAAAATGTAAACCCGGTTGACAATCGTGATTCGGCTATCCTTCAGCTCACCGAATTAGTGCGTCAACAGTCTCAGCAGATTCGAGAATTGATTCAGCAGCAAAACTCTGAGGGGACAAGAAATAAGGGAATTTCTCTGGCGGATAGGGTTGAAGCAGTGGGTGAAAGATTTCACAAACTGAACCCACCGACTTTTGAGGATGCTATTGACCCAACATCTGCTGAAGATTGGCTCAGAACATTAGAGAGTATGTTCCAATATAGCAGAATTCCTGAGAATGAGAAAGTTCTGTGTGCTGCATTTCTACTGCGAGGAAGTGCAGGCCATTGGTGGGACACTATTTTGGCGATCGAGGATCCAATCAACATGAGTTGGGAACGTTTCAAGGAACTGTTCCGAAATAAATACTTCACTGCACCTGTGCGAGCCCAACGTATGAATGAGTTTATCAATCTCAAACAAGGGGTAATGACTGTGGCAGAATACATCAGAAAATTTGAACAACTGTCAAGGTTCGCGACACATATGGTGAGTACTGATGCTCTGAAGATTGAACGATTCCTTGAGGGTCTAAAGCCGGAGTTGTATCGTGACGTTAATATGGCCGGACTACAAGGAACTACATATGCTCAAGTAGCTGAGCGGGCGATGGTGGCAGAACAAGCGGAGAAGAATTATTCATGCTCATGAGGTAAAGCGAAAGTTTGTGCAAGGAGCAAACTGGAGGGGGGGTAATCAGAAACGACAGTTCTTTCCAAAAGGTGGGAAGCCCAATTTTCAGAATAGGCCTGGACCACCTCAGCAACAAAATCCTAATCAGTGGAGACCTCCAGCTCTAATGCCAGCTTGCCCAAGATGTGGACGACATCATTCGGGTATCTGTTTTTCACAGAATGCTATCTGTTACAAATGCGGAAAGACAGGGCATTACGCAAGATCATGTTCAGAGAAGACACCGGAAATCAAGCTATGGCTCAAGCAAAACCACCAACTGTGCCAGCACGCGTGTATACTTTGACTGCAGAGGAAGCAAAAGCTAATCCGTCCGTGGTGGCAGGTATTATACTTATTCACAAACTTCCGACATGCATTTTAGTAGATTCAGGAGCCACGCATTCATTTGCATCCACTAAATATGTGGCGAGACTCGGGATTACACCTACCCTGTCTGAGTGCGAATATAATGTGACCGTTCCATATGGAGTTGCGATGCGAACCAATTTGGTTTTACGGAATTCTCCGGTGCTAATTAACGGAAGAGAATTGTCCGTTGACTTAATAGTCATTCCAATGAAAGATTATGAGGTGATTCTTGGAATGGACTGGCTCTCAAAATACGGAGCTGTCATTGACTGTAATCGCAAGACAGTTACTTTTAACATTGAAGAGAAGGAGCCTTTCATTTTTGTGGAATAAACAAAGAAATAAATGTTTCTAGAATTTCAGCGACAAAAGCACAACGTTTAATTAAGGCGGGATGCGAAGTTTATCTAGTCTTCGCAGTGAAATCAGAGGAACGTCCATCTCCGAAATTAGAAGATGTACCAGTGGTGCAAGATTTTCCGGATGTCTTTCCTGAAGATTTACCCGGATTACCACCAGATCGGGAAATTGAATTTACGATTGACTTAATATCGGGATCTGCTCCAATCTCTAAGACTCCCTATCGATTAGCACCGACTGAATTGAAGGAGTTAAAGGATCAGTTGGACGATTATTACAGAAAGGATTCATTCAACCCAGTTTTTCTCCTTGGGGAGCGCCAGTTTTGTTCGTGCGAAAGAAAGATGGGTCGATGCGATTATGTATCGATTACAGGGAGCTGAACAAGATCACAATCAAGAACAAATATCCATTACCAAGAATAGATGATTTATTTGATCAACTTCAAGGCGCAACGGTGTTTTCAAAAATAGATTTACGATCGGGATATCATCAATTGAAGGTTCGCAAAGAAGACATTCCGAAGACGGCGTTCAGAACCAGATATGGACATTACGAATTTTTAGTTATGCCTTTTGGGGTAACTAATGCACCAGCGGCATTTATGGATCTAATGAATCGAGTGTTCAAACAATTTTTGGACTAGTTTGTCATTGTGTTCATTGATGACATTCTTATTTACTCGAAAACGAAGGAGGAACATGAGCAACATTTGAGGATAGTTCTCGAGATATTACGAGAAAATAAATTATATGCCAAGTTTAAGAAATGTGAGTTTTGGTTGAATCAAGTCGCATTTTTGGGCCACATTATTTCTGGAGAAGGAATTTCTGTGGATCCTAGCAAAATTGAAGCTATCAACAATTGGCCTCAACCAACCAATGTTACAGAAGTACGGAGTTTTCTTGGCTTAGCTGGATGCTACAGGAAGTTTATTAAGGACTTCTCAAAGATTGCGTCAACACTGACGAAGCTCACAAGGAAGAATATTTCATTCCATTGGAGTGAGGAGTGCGAGCAAAGTTTTCAAGAATTAAAGAAGAGACTCACTTCAGCTCAATCCTAACGATACCATCGGGGACTGGAGGATTTTCAGTTTATAGCGATGCGTCAAGAAATGGTCTGGGATGTGTATTGATGCAACATGGAAAAGTAATAGCTTATGCCTCTCGGCAATTGAAGGAGTATGAAAAGAATTATTCGACTCATGACGTGGAACTCGCTGCTGTGGTTTTTGCTCTAAAAATTTGGAGGCATTACTTATATGGGGAACGATGCGAAATTTTCACGGACCACAAGAGCCTGAAATATTTCTTCACTCAGAAGGAATTAAATATGAGGCAAAGACGATGGTTAGAACTTGTTAAAGATTACGATTGTGTAATTAGTTACCACCCAGGTAAAGCAAATGTGGTAGCTGATGCATTAAGTCGAAAAGCGGTAAGCGCAGAGTTACAATTATTGGAGGTGGAAGTAGTACAATTGGGAGAAGTCGAAGCAAAGTTAGCAGCATTAACTCTACAACCTACGATACTAGAACAAATTAAACGGGTGCAAGAAAATGACGAGTTATATCTAAAAATCAAAGACGCACAGACGGAGCAAACTTCAACTGATTTCAAAATACAATAAGATGGAAGTCTATATTACAAAAACCGTCTATATGTACCTGATGATGTGGAGATTCGAAGAATAGTAATGACAAAAGCACATGCGACGGCATATTCAATACATCCAGGAGCTACAAAAATGTATCGAGACCTTCGAATAAATTATTGGTGGCCTGGAATGAAAAGATACATTGCGGCATTTGTAAGTCAATGTCTAACATGTCAACAAATAAAGGCGGAACATCAACGACCTGCAGGGACATTACAACCTTTGCCAATACCAAAATGGAAGTGGGATCATATTACGATGGATTTCGTTGTTGGTCTACCAAAGACTGTAAAAGGTTATGATGCTATTTGGGTTATAGTTGATCGATTAACTAAGTCTGCTCATTTTCTACCCATAAGTGCGATGTTTTCTCTGGAGCGATATGCAGAAATTTATATTCAAGAAATTGTTCGACTCCACGGGATTCCATTATCAATTATTTCGGATCGAGGTTCGCGGTTCTTATCAAACTTTTGGAAAGGTCTGCAGAAAGCAATGGGGACTAAATTATCTTTCAGTACGGCTTATCATCCTCAGACTGATGGGCAGTCAGAACGAACTATCCAAACTTTGGAAGATATGTTACGAGCATGTGTTTTGGATTTTAAAGGAAACTGGAGTAAGTATTTGCCGTTGATCGAGTTTTCTTATAATAATAGTTATCATGCAACTATTGGGATGGCACCGTATGAAGTCTTGTATGGGCGCAAATGTCGATCTCCCATACATTGGGATGATGTCGGTGAACGTGCAATGTTAGGACCTGACATGGTTCAAGAGATGACTGAGGCAATAGCAAAGATACGGGAAAGAATGCAAACGGCTCAAAGTCGACAAAAGAGTTATGCCGATAAAAGACGTAGACCGTTAGAGTTTGAAGCTGATGACTGGGTGTTTTGAAAGTATCTCTGATGAAAGGCGTGAAACGGTTTGGGCGAAAGGGTAAGTTGAGCCCAAGATATATTGGACCTTTTAGAATAATTAAAAGAGTCGGCAAAGTGGCTTATCAACTGGAATTACCAGCCTCATTGGCACAAGTTCATGATGTTTTTCATGTGTCGACATTGCGAAAATATGACGCTGACCCAAATCATGTTTTGAGAAATGAATTTCTGTATCAACAACTCAAACCAGATTTGAGTTATGAAGAGAAGCCAGTGGAAATTCTGATGTATGAAGTGAAGAGACTTCGAAATAAAGAGATTCCGTTGGTGAAAGTGTTATGGCAGAATCAGTCAACTGAAGAAGCTACGTGGGAACGTGAAGATGATATGAGAAGTCGATACCCAGAATTGTTTCAACCAATCTGATTTCGGGGGCGAAATCCTTTTTAAGGGGGGGAGAATGTAATACCCGGGTCCCGTGCGTAAGTTGGCCAATAAATTTGCATGCATATTATGTGTCTATATGATTTTATATTTAGTATTTATTTAATTACGTGACTATATGATATCTACATTATTTGGAAATTTGATATGGAGTTTGAGAGATTTTGAAAAGAGAATTTTGAAATATTAAAATATATTCGAAATATTATAATTTTGGAAAGTTAGGATTTGTTCAATGTTGAAGTTTATAGTGTTTCTATAAGAATCTCGAAAGATTTTTAGTAACAATTAGGAAAATGTCGAAATGAGGATTGAAGTAAAACTTGAATGAGAATGTCGACATGAGTTTATTCATTTTAGGATAATGTTTTGAAATTTTGTCTCGACATCTTATATATATAGATACATGTCGAAATCTTTATGATAAATTTTCAAAATATAGCTCGAGATGTATTGGGAAATCGATAGTGAGATTTGTGAGATGGATTCGAGATTTAATTATAAAGATTGAGATAAGTCCAAACAATTGAAACTAAAGTGAAAGTAGAAAGCAACTTAAAGTTAGGATAATAATATATTTAGCATCATATGTAGGGATTAGGACATATTAGTTTTACATGGCACGACAATTTAGCTAACAAGAAAAGTAAAATGAAAATGAGGATTAGGTTAATGTCTTTTGTCATTTATTTATTGTTGTACTCAAATTGATAAATAAAGATAGAAAGACAAACATTCTTTTGATAGTTGACGAGAACTTAAAATTGGGAGAGAAAGAAAAGTTTGAACAAGTTGAAGTCAAAATTGAGCTTGGAGTAGGTATAAACTTCTTACCTTAATTTTTATGTTTTAACTATGATTATATTTTAGGTTTTGTTGATTTGGAAGTTGCATAAAATCGTGTTTTATATGGATTTCGAGTTTTAGGGTTTTCATAATGTTTATAGTGTTCTTGAGAAAATGAGTTTTGATCGAAAGGTTTTAAGAGTTGAGATGAAATTTAAAGTGTTCTTGATAGATGAGGTTTTGATCGAAAGATTATAAGGGTTTAGAATTAAATAGTGTTTGGTAAGGATTTCGAAAGGTTTATATGTAGTTGGTTTGAGTTTTATGAAAATGTCGAGATGGTTGTGTAAGTTGCTTCGAGATTTATAAAATGTCGATATGAGAAACTCGAGTAGGATAATGATGTGTTTTAGGTGAAATGATTTCGAGTTTTGAGAATGTCGAATGAAAATATCGAATGTGTATTAGGTGAAGTGGGGTCAAGATTATCATGGAATGTTGGGATTCATTGTATTATATGATAAATGTCGAATGAATAATAAAGAATGATGTCGACATTTTTGAGAAGTGTATGATAAATGTCGAATGAATAATAAAGAATGATGTCGACATTTTTGAGAAGTGAAAATCTTGAGTTATTATATGACATGGGATCTCGAATGAAATAAGATGTCGATATGAGTATTATGTATCTTGTGTAGTTAAAGATGTCGAATGAAATAGGATTGTGAGATGTTGATATGGTTTCGAGTTTTATAAATTTTGAAGACAATGTCGAGATTTATCATATAATATCGAGATCCATTGTATAGTTTAGTAAATGTCGAAACCTTGTTTGAATAATTAAAGAAGGATGTCGAGCTCTATTTGATGTCGAGATATATTTTAATTCATGTCGGGATTTATATCAATAGTATCTTTCAGTTAGGTTAAAGTTTTAAATTTTAGGGTTTCGAAATTTATAAAAGTTGAAACTAGGGTTTTCTAAATTAAGCCAATTTCATGAAATTGTAATTAAATTAACGAATTTTAATTTTATATGTTTCTATAATTAGGGTTTGAAGGTTAGCGATTTAACCGTACAATAAGCTAAGGATATCAGGTAAGTGGGAATTTCACCTACAACACATAAATTGATTGGTATGTGTATTGCTACGTGGCTAATTGCTTCGATGAATACGTGGTATGTGAATTAGCTGATATATGCAATTTTTTTTGAATATTTATTTTCGCATTATTTATGTATCATGATCATGTGCACGCACGAATCATATGGAGTTATTTGAGGAATGATCGTGCATTGTATTACTCGAGTGGAAAGCGAGTTATATGTAATGTAGATAGATGAGAATATAGCTACTTCTACAAAAGCACCATGACGGGGGTAAAACCGTCAAGTATATTTACCTAAATTATTTAGGTATTGGGAAGGCACGTAGTATAACTATAGTGCCAGGAAAGTAATTTGATAGAGGGGCGACCTGGTGAATGATAAGATTGGAGATAAACCCTAATTTTATCCTAGCCAGAGTGGGCCACTATCGTATTTTTATCCGTAAAGGATTTGAGCTCATGATTTGATGGTGCAGTTAGTAAGTAGTTATGGGCCCTGATGAAAATGAGGAATGAATAAGTATGATGTGAGGATAAAAGTATTAGAAAGCATTGGCGAGGATGCCTTTGCTATTTTGGACACGTGCATACATGCATATTTCCACTTACTGAGCTTTATAGCTCATCCCATGTTTTTATGTGTTGTAGACGTAGCGAATCCGGTACGTAAATGTTTAGATGACGAGGCTGGTCCTTCTGGAACTTCCGGTGACTTTTGAGGGTTGTGTGTACATGGATGCGACTTGTGCGGCGGGCGTCATGTTAATTATGCGCGTTTTTGTAAAATACGTTTGTATTGTATGTAAAATTTGAACAATGTAAAATAGCAGTGTGTGGTGTGCTTTGTAAAATCGGAAAATTCTATTGGTGTTTCATATGTAATATATTTTATATTCTATTTAGTCACGTAAGTTAGTATAATAAAATAGTAGTAGAAGGCGGGGCGTTACAGTTTGTCGGTATTTTTCTCTGACTATAAAGAGAGAGTTTGAGGGTTTTCTCCTTTATAGATTGAGAGGTTGTAACTCCTATGTTTTTCCTCTATAGTGGATTCTCAATCAAATCTTCACACCATTCTTTCTCCCTTGCCATTCATGTTGCTTACGTCTCCGCTAGGCCACTCGAGGAACGACACCAGACAAACTTGTCAGTGTTGACCGCCTTCGTCAAGAAATCTGCTAGGTTATCTTTCGTATGTATTTTCTGCATATCAACCGTGCCCTCTTCCACTTTCTCACGAACGAAGTGATACTGGACTCGTATGTGTTTTGACCTAGAATGAAAAGCTGGATTCCTTGCGAGACGCAAGGCACTCTGACTGTCACAGAACAGAGGAATATTTTCCTATTCGTGCCCGAGTTCCTCCATGATCATTTTCAACCAAACTGCCTCTTTACTTGCCTGCGTAGCTGCAACATATTCTGCTTCAGTTGTTGACGTCGCGACAACGGACTGAAGTTTCGATACCCAACTTACGGCTCCGTCAGTAAGAGTGAACACATATCCCGTGGTAGATTTGCTTTTGTCAAGATCACCTGCATAATCAGAGTCAACGTACCCTCTGACAGTAAAGTCTGCTCCTCCGTAACATAATGCAACATCAGAGGTTCCTCTGATGTATCGTAGGATCCTCTTCACCGCGCTCCAATGCTCTTTGCCCGGATTCGCCATGTACCGACTTACTACTCCCACTGCATGTGCAATGTCTGGTCGTGTACAAATCATCGCGAACATAAGACTTCCCACCGCTGATGCATACGGCACTCGAGACATCTCCATCCTCCCTTCTTCACTGCTAGGACTCATACTTGAGGATAATTTGAAATTAACAAGAAGTGGGGTAGAAATTGGCTTACAATCTTGCATATTGAAGCGTCGCAAGACCTTCCTCAGATAATTCTTCTGCGAAAGCCAAATCTTCTTGTTATTTCTGTCTCGGTAAATTTGCATCCCTAGAATCTTGTTTGCTGGTCCCAAGTCCTTCATTTCAAATTCCCTAGCCAACTGTGCCTTGAGTTCTTCAACACGATCTTTGTTGGGGCCTGCTACCAACATGTCGTCAACATACAACAGTAATATGATAAAATCATTTTCACCAAACCTCTTGAAATATGCACAAGGGTCTACATTCAATCTGCTGTATCCAAGGCTCATGATGAAGGAATCAAATCTCTTATACCAACATCTCGGCGCCTGTTTGAGACCCTATAGAGATTTGTTCAACTTGCAGACCAAGTTCCGTTTTTCTTTGTCTTCAAAACCTTCCGGATGGAGCATATAAATCTCTTCTTCAAGATCTCCATGAAGAAAAACTGTCTTCACATCTAGTTTCTCTAGATGTAGGTCGAATGTAGCACACATCGCCAGGAGTACCCGAACAGTTGTCAGTCGAACCACAGGTGAGAATATCTCGTTGAAGTCGACGCCTTCTTTCTGAGCATAGCCTTTAACCACCAGTCGTGCACGAAACCTCTCTACTTGATCATCGCTGTTTCGCTTGATCTTAAAGACCCATTTATTGCCGATTGCCTTTCTTCCCTGAGGTAGTGGCACCAACTCCCAAGTCTTATTTTTCCGTAGAGCTTCCATTTCTTCTTGTATTGCCGCCAACCACTGATCTGCATATGAACTGTTCAGTGCTTCTTGAAGAGTTGATGGCTCTCCGTCATCAGTTAGAAGACAGTATGCAACGTTGCTGTCCATATCGTAATCTTCATGCCAGGATGGTGCGGATCTTTTGCGTGTTGCCCGTCTAAGTTCTGGCTCTGAAGATTCGCTTGGCCCTTCCCCGTGCTTCAGTGCTGCTTCAGAAGAATCTTGTTCGATAGACTTTCCTTCCACCTGAATCGTCGTAGTCTCTGAGCTTTCCTCATAGTGCTATCATTTTCTCTGATTTGTTTATCTTCTAAGAAGATAACCTCCCTGCTGATGACAACCTTGTGGGCATTGGGGTCCCACAGGCGATACCCCTTCACACCATCAGCATACCCCAAGAACAAAAACTTTCTGGACTTTGGATCCAGCTTGGTAGTTTCTTGGGCGTTGTACATCACGTACACAGGACTTTCAAATACCTGGAGTTTGGAATAATCCGCTGGCTTCCCGGTCCACATCTCCATCGGCGTCTTCTGATCAATTGCCATTGAAGGCGATCGATTGATCACGTAGCAGGCGGTGTTGACTGCTTCTGCCCAGTTATCCAGACCTGCAGCTCCCAACATGGCTCTTGTTCTTTCCAACAGAGTCCTGTTCATCCGCTCCGCCACTCCATTTTGTTGTGGAGTATACGCCGTAGTGTAGTGCCTTTTGATGCCTTCCCTCTTGCAAAAGCTATCAAAATCCTTGCCAGTATATTCTCCTCCATTATCAGTCCTAAAACATTTGATCTTCTTTCCTGTATCAAGTTCGACCCGAGCCTTGAAATTCTTGAAGGTAACGAACACATCTCCCTTACTCTTGATGATATACACCCAACATCTCCTGGAGTAATCGTCGATGAAAGACACGAAGTACTTCCCTCCTCATCGGGATGAAACTGGTGACTGCCATACCAGTCGTGTACCAATTCTAGAATATGGTTGCTTCTAGAATTGGATGTGTTGAACTGTAGTCGATGCTGCTTTTTTGCTACGCAATGCTCACAGAGTGATAGTGACACCTTCGTGAGACCCGGAAGTAGATTTTGGCCCGCAAGAATTTTCATTCCTTGTTCTGACATATGCCCTAGCTTCTGATGCCACAGCATAGTAGATCTTTCGGTTGAATTTCCTGAAGCTATAGACGCTTCCCCTTCTTACACCGTCTCTCCCAACAGCATATACAGATTCGCAGCAACCTTTTTACCTTTCATGACTACAAGTGCTCCGCGGAATATTTTCATTATTCCTTCCCGAACTTTGATTTCACAGCCAAGATCATTGAGCTGTCCCACAGATAATAAATTCTTCTTCAGACCTTCCACATGCCGCACTCCTTGAATAGTGCGAACTGTACCGTCTTTTTCGTCACCGTAACAAGGGCAGTATAATATCTATTATTTTCTGATGTGGAGGGTCCACGTTAGTGGCAACCACAGAGCCGAGCTTGGGTTTTATATATCTATTTATCGTATGCTCTGTGGTTGCCACTAACGTGGACCCTCCACATCAGAAAATAATAGATATTATACTGCCCTTGTTACGGTGACGAAAAAAGACGGTACAGTTCGCACTATTCAAGGAGTGCGGCATGTGGAAGGTCTGAAGAAGAATTTATTATCTGTGGGACAGCTCAATGATCTTGGCTGTGAAATCAAAGTTCGGGAAGGAATAATGAAAATATTCCGCGGAGCACTTGTAGTCATGAAAGGTAAAAAGGTTGCTGCGAATCTGTATATGCTGTTGGGAGAGACGGTGTAAGAAGGGGAAGCGTCTATAGCTTCAGGAAATTCAACCGAAAGATCTACTATGCTGTGGCATTAGAAGCTAGGGCATATGTCAGAACAAGGAATGAAAATTCTTGCGGGCCAAAATCTACTTCCGGGTCTCACGAAAGTGTCACTATCACTCTGTGAGCATTGCGTAGCAAACAAGCAGCATCGACTACAGTTCAACACATCAAATTCTAGAAGCAACGATATTCTAGAATTGGTTCACTCTGATGTATGGCAGTCACCGGTTTCATCCCGAGGAGGAGGGAAGTACTTCGTGTCTTTCATTGATGATTACTCCAGGAGATGTTGTGTGTTTATCATCAAGAGCAAGGGGGTGTGTTTGCAACCTTCAAGAATTTTAAGGCTCGGGTCGAACTTGATACAGGAAAGAAGATCAAGTGTTTGAGGACGGATAATGGAGGGGAATATACTGGCGGGGAATTTGATAGCTTTTGCAAAAGAGAAGGCATCAAAAGGCACTTCACTACGGCGTATACTCCACAACAAAATGGAGTGGCGGAGCCGATGAACAGGACTCTGTTGGAAAGAACAAGAGCCATGTTGGGAGCTGCAGGTCTAGATAAATCATACTGGGCAGAAGCAGTCAACACCGCCTGCTACGTGATCAATCGATCGCCTTCAACGGCAATTGATCAGAAGACGCCGATGGAGATATGGACCGGGAAGCCAGCTGATTATTCTAAACTCCATGTATTTGGAAGTCCTGTGTACGTGATGTACAGCGCCCAAGAAACTACGAAGCTGGATCCGAAGTCCAGAAAGTGTTTGTTCTTGGGGTATGCTGATGGTGTGAAGGGGTATCGCCTGTCGGATCCACTGCCCACAAGGTTGTCATCAGCAGGGAAGTTCTCTTCTTAGAAGATAAACTAATCGGAGGAAATGATAGCACTACAAAGGAAAGCCCAGAGACTATGACGATTCAGGTGAAAGGAAAGTTGGGGGAACAAGATTCTTCTGAAGCAGCACCGGAGCACGAGGCAGGGCCAAGCGAATCTTCAGAGCCAGAAATTAGGAGGGGCACACGAAAAAGAGCCGCACCATCCTGGCATGAAGCTTACGATATGGACAGCAACGTTGCATACTATCTACTAACTGATGATGGAGAGCCATCAACACTTCAAGAAGCACTGAACAATTCAGATGCAGATCAGTGGTTGGCGGCAATGCAAGAAGAAATGGAAGCTCTACGGAAAATAAGACTTGGGAGTTAGGCAATCGGCAATAAATGGGTCTTTAAGATCAAGCGAAACAGCGATGATCAAGTAGAGCGGTTTTCGTGCACGACTGGTGGTTAAAGGCTACGCTCAGAAAGAAGGCATCGACTTCAACGAAATATTCTCACCTGTAGTTCGACTGACGACTGTTCGGGTACTCCTGGCAATGTGTGCTACATTCGACCTACATCTAGAGCAACTAGATGTGAAGACGGCTTTTCTTCATGGAGATCTTGAAGAAGAGATTTATATGCTCCAGCCGGAAGGTTTTGAAGACAGAAAAATGGAACTTGGTTTGCAGGTTGAACAAATCTCTATACGGTCTCAAACAGGCGCCGAGGTGTTGGTATAAGAGATTTGATTCCTTCATCATGCGCCTTGGATACAACAAGTTAAATGCAGACCCTTGTGCATATTTCAAGAGGTTTGGTGAAAATGATTTTATCATATTACTGTTGTATGTTGACGACATGTTGGTAGCAGGCCCCAACAAAGATCGTGTTGAAGAACTCAAGGCACAGTTGGCTAGGGAATTTGAAATGAAGGACTTGGGACCAGCAAACAAGATTCTAGGGATGCAAATTTACCGAGACAGAAATAACAAGAAGATTTGGCTTTCGCAGAAGAATTATCTGAGGAAGGTCTTGCGACGCTTCAATATGCAAGATTGTAAGCCAATTTCTACCCCACTTCTTGTTAATTTCAAATTATCCTCAAGTATGAGTCCTAGCAGTGAAGAAGGGAGGATGGAGATGTCTCGAGTGCCGTATGCATCAGCGGTGGGAAGTCTTATGTTCGCGATGATTTGTACACGGCCAGACATTGCCCATGCAGTGGGAGTAGTAAGTCGGTACATGGCGAATCCGAGCAAAGAGCATTGGAGCCTGGTGAAGAGGATCCTACGATATATCAAAGGAACCTCAGATGTTGCATTATGTTACGGAGGAGTAGACTTTACTGTCAGATGGTATGTTGACTCTGATTATGCAGGTGATCTTGACAAAAGTAAATCTACCACGGGTTATGTGTTCACTCTTACTGGCGGAGCCGTAAGATGGGTATCGAAGCTTCAGTCCGTTGTCGCAACGTCAACAACTGAAGCAGAATATGTTGGAGCTACGCAGGCGAGTAAGGAGGCGGTTTGGTTGAAAATGATCATGGAGGAGCTCGGGCACGGACAGGAGAATATTCGTCTGTTCTGTGACAGTCAGAGTGCCTTGCATCTCGCAAGGAATCCAGCTTTTCATTACAGGTCAAAGCACATAGGAGTCCAGTATCACTTCGTTCGTGAGAAAGTGGGAGAGGGCACGGTAGATATGTTAAAGATTCATACGAAAGACAACCTAGCAGATTTCTTGACGAAAGCGGTCAACACTGACAAGTTCGTTTGGTGTCGTTCCTCGAGTGGCCTAGCGGAGACGTAAGCAACATGAAAGGCAAGGGAGAAAGAATGGTGTGAAGATCCGATTGATCCCCAATCAAATCTTCAAGTGGGAGATTGTCAATATTGTTGGCTTTGAAATCAAAGCACATGACAAATCTTTTCAAAGGTGGGATTTCTTTTATTCACACAGCAAATGAGCTAAGGGATGACGTGAAGTTTTTTGTCCTCGTACTTGGAATTTCCTCTATAAATAGGTAACGAAGGAGCAGTATAAATCATCCCACAATAGAGAAGAACAGATAGAGAGATAGAGAGAAAATAAAATAATAGAGAGTTTGTCGGTATTTTTCTCTGACTATAAAGAGAGAGTTTGAGGATTTTCTCCTTTATAGATTGAGAGGTTGTAACTCCTATATTTTTCCTCTATAGTGGATTCTTCTTCCTTGCCCGTGGTTTTTTACCCCGATTTGTTTGGGGGTTTTCCACGTTAAATCTCGGTGTCCATAATTTATCTTTAATTACCCAAATATTAACCGCAATATTATTCGACCGGGTCCGCTGCCACGCCAATAAATACTGGTCGAAATGTAAGAGACGTAACATGGGGTCTTTTGAGTTTTAGTTGACGTACATATCGCCTTTTCAAAGATAATGACCGAGTATATATCTCAAATATTTCTCTTTCTTGGAAAAGATCGGTTCTCCATGGAAAAATTATCCCATTTTATTGCTTTAATTTAAATTATAAGATGAGCATCTTGGAATTTAACCTTATTCCATACATTTTGTAGGATAATTAAAATATTAGTCAAATGATATTTCATCGCAAAATTCATCCGCCTTCATGACATCAAAATCAGACTTTAAGTTAGGTCATCTACAATTAATATTTACGACACCAACTTTTTTTGAATATATATGTACATATATAAAATGAAACTGATTTTGGATGTTCTTAATGATACGATCAGTTGGGTAATGGACGAATTTATTGTATTAAATGTTGACAAGATATGTTTCTTTTTTTATGAATAAGGATCGGAACCGATACAGTACTTAATATTTTATAACAATAAATATTTTTATTAATCAAATGGGTGCGTGGGTGCCCACACAAGACAAAGCGTATTGGTGTGAATGAACTAAGTTTCTTCATACGACGTAAGCTTATAGAAGACTTCACACTAAGCTAATACATATAAGCGTACACATCTATAACTATTACATTATCTATAAATACGAACAACCTTTGACGATAGCATTGATGTTCCTCTTTGGACGGAACTTATAACTTTATAACATGCAAGGAGTTTTAAGGAACAATTTCATTTTTTGTATTTAGAAGAGAACCAACTTATTTAGAATTTGACCAATCACTGTTCGCGACTTATATACCAAGATTGACAAAGGATAGATACTTCGTCCAAGACTTTATGTTTTGCAAGGAAATGACTCGCACCGAAACTGATATAAATTAATCTGATTATTCCTCGAGTTAATCTCTTAACGAAGTAGACTAGACGTCTACTAATGAAAAAAAATGGTATAGATATTATGATATGAAATTCATCTCCGCTAATTTCACCAAGAAGTGACTACTAGATAGACATTTGTTTTTGTATGTATTGACTTCCATGTTAAAGTCGACTTTTGCTATAAATCGTGAATTTAATTATTCAAATTAATAGTTTTGGTGATTGAACTTAACTTAATAAGTATACCGATTAGAGGAAACAGCCAGCAGAGACCACAGCGCAAGAGGAAACCGGATCAATACTGCATATCGAAAGTACATTGATGATACCGGACGTGCCACACTGGACAATTTCAAACACATTCAAGGTGCGGCAATTTGAAGACTTCCGACAACAATTAATACAAGGCCGCGCTAGAGCCAGAAGTCAAGCCAAGCTGAATAAGGAATAAAGCAAAGGCACAACGCGGACTGCTGCATGACCAGATAGACCCATTTTGGGTAAAGCTAATATATGCTATGTCCGGTACATGAAGAGATATCTCACAACGGGCTTCAACTTCAACCCAGCCATAAATCGAAGGGATGCAAAGCTGAAGACCTTAAGACACTTTACAGAAAATCAAGAACGAGAGAATTAGCTCAACTTTCAAAATTACAAAATCTATCCAACGAGAATAGAATAGGTGTTGTCACTACATTAAACTGGAACGTTTAGTGAGTGTTTTGCTCAACGGACTGTAAAAACTCTTGAAAAATATGGACTGTACCGTTTAGAGTATATAGGAGTTTAGTTACCAAAATATAGTTGTGAGGTTATATTGAGTCAGTCTAGCTAAGGAGGTTGTACGGCAAGGATTGTAAATCGAGGCTTCTAGTAGAAACCTTCCTTGCGAGGAAGAAGGGGAAACATAGGAGATTTTAGCTCCGAACTTCCAGAAACAAACATTGTTTGTATCGCAACATCATACACCTACCACGACTCACATCTGGTCTTGGTTCATAACTGACCGGTTTCTTCCGCACCAGTCAACATACACTACTATCAAACACCGGTATTGATCTTTAACGTGACCAAACTGAAAATTAACATTAGATAATCGTGTGTTTATTCACCCCCTCGAAACACGTAAATCGATCCTAACAAGTGGTATCAGAGCAGAACTGCTTGATATTCATTCTAACTAACTGCTTGGATAGTCACCACTCCCCATACGTTTGTTCAACTTTTTGTTGGGAGTGAGAGTTTTCTTTTAAACTAAGTGCTGTACACGAGTCGGCTGCTTTGATGCTTGAAGTCCATGCTGAAGTTGTTAGTCGTATCTTGTCATTTGGGTCCGATCTCTTCGTTCGATTGTAGCACAACCTCCCTACATCTTTTCAACCTTGCGTTGTGATTGTGGTGTTTCTTTAAATCGGAGAGTCGTACTTGAGGCGTTAACTATCGTTAGACTCTGTGGTCTTCGTCTATCTTGCATTTTCTGATCTATCTTGCATTTTCGTCTTGGTATTGCTCCCAGTTTTCCTTGATCTTCATGCGATGGGTCAAAATGCGTCATCGTCTTTGGCAAAAAGAGCGCGTTGTCGGGATAATGGAGTTGATTGCTGGTCACGATTTCTACTTCTCGGTGTCAGATTCGTCAACTTCGAAGGAAGTTGTCTGGTTCGGCCTTGAAGAAGCTTATCTGGCTCCAGAAGAAGGTAGGCGTGGAGTGTGTTTTCTGACAATGTGTTTGGGATCCTTGAGATTATCCATTCAATTGCATGAGAGCTCGGCTAGGGTGGTTGGCGTGGCAGAAATAGTGGATGCCCAGGTTAATCTTCTTCTTCACCGCTCCAGATTCGTCATCGAAGGAAGTTGTCTGATTCGCCTCGGCGAAACTCGTCTGGCTACCGAATGAGGTGTACGTGGGGTGTGTTTTAAGTTGTACCGATGCTCCTTTGGAATGTTCAATTCAAATGTTGTAGAGCTCGGTTTCAGAGTGGTACGCTCGGCGGAAATTTGGTGGGTGGTCCGACCCATTTATTTGTACGTATCCCCTTCTCCCCCTCAAGGCGATTCGTGTGATCGGCATGCTTGTGTAGGAGGCTAAGAAGGACACAAAAGACAGGTCGGTTAAGGTAACAACCAGACAAAGCCATTGAGGCGATCCGTCAACACGGCTTCAGAGACAAACTCTGAGACGTGGCCTGTGAGAACAGGACTTGATGAACCGGGGTCACATAGGCAGCCCGTTAACATTTTTCTTGAGACTAACTCGAAGACGATGGCCTGAACCGTTGTTGTTTTGATGTTGCAACGACAGGACTTCCTTCCGATCATCGAAGCATGTCTTAGAATGACATGTCTACGGAAGTTCTGATCTGGTCACGAAGTCCAGATAAGACAAGGTGTCCTAAAATAATATAAAACATTTAGGTAGTAAGGACATCTAGACTCGATGTTTTCAAGAATGTTCAGTGGTGTGGGGCTGACTACCACTTAGTTCAATATCTCCTGCTTCCACATGAAGCAGTGATAGATTACGCGACTCCCCGTGATTTGATGAAACATCGGTCTATTGGGAGATCGATGAGTGGGTAAGTCTCGGTTGTGCATGCGCCATTGGCCAAATGAGGCGACTTCTACCCGGGAGCTAATAAAGTAGCACTTGTACCTATGGGGTTGGTCCGAGTAATGTGTAAGCTAAGGGATTTTGTATCTTCCTCTCTTCGGTCTTGTCAAGATTTTTCAAATATGGGTAGCTTTATGAGTTTGAGATCGTCAGTAACAGTCGGCTGTGTTCAGTGGTTAGGTTCAGTTTGGTGTGACTGAACCATGGGAACGTAAAATCCATACATCCGGTACGAAGTGACTCTTACTGCTTGATTTTGGTCAGCAGTTCGGAGCAGGTTTGTTGAGGTTATTGCTGAGTTAGCACTAGAAGCGATTTTGGAATTCTTGAGCTTTCGAGAGTTGCTTGTTTTTGTTGGAGTCCATCTTGAAGGTCGAAGTGCTTGAGGGGGCATTTTCTTTCTTTGTTACTTTATATATATATATTGTTCCTCCCCCCTCAAATCATGCTTCTTCGAACTGAATTACTCTCCCTTTGCAAATTCGGATCAAATTTATCTTTCGAATCTCTTTAACTAAGTTCACGTATTTAAGTTCACTCTGAAAAAAATATTTAATTATCTCTCCCTTTAACACAAATATAGGAGTTGCTTCTCTTTAAAAATAAAGAGATGCTCTCCCTCAAATTTCGCTCAATTAAAAGAATGGTATTTATCAATTGATCACGGAATATGCGTTGTCTATTTCAAAATCTTGCAAGAACATGCATATTAAAATGTACCATTTAAAGATATAGGCATTTATCAATTTTTGCTTATATGCATATATAAAAGTTAAGCTTGAAAATTCTATAAGATATATATATATATGTATATACATATTTTGTTCCTCCCCCTCAATTAAATAAGTTTGGCGAAGATTATTTCATTTCTAAAATTTCTCTCCCTTAATTTAACAAATAAAGCTCCCCAAGCATTTTATGTTGTTTTTTTTGGGAACCTTATTTAGCATGTCCACTAGGATGAAGAATGTATCTTAAGATGAATAAAGAGTAGTTCATCCTAGATATTGCTAACATATTAGGTATGTTACTCATTTGAGCTCATATGTATATTGAAAATTCAGTGAATGTCGAACATGTGATCTTAGGCATATTTAGAATATTACCAAATTTGTCAGTGTGGTTCTAGCTGCCCGCATCCCATCCCTTGATCACGTATGTGGGGCCGCTTCAGGTACCATACGTGAGGGAACTTGTTGCTGCTCTCGTCGTAAACCAGTCATGGGTGTGGAGCAGCTCTCTAAGTACCTACTCATGCTGGAAACTCCAAACATCTCAAGCAGATTTTGGTACCCATCTAAGAATGGGTCCTTTCGTATTAGGTCTAGTGTTTATGCATGCATCTTTCATAGATTTATGTCCTAAGTCAACTTTAGATTTATCTATAGCTTTAATGGTTGATTTAGGAACCCATTCTAATTCCTAAGGGATAACAAAGGCTAGTGCTTGCCCTAAGTTGTTGTGTTGTAATCCAGATTTTCTTAATTTCCAAAACTTTAGCTTTAGCTTCAGTCTTAGAGTGCTTTGACTGGATGCTTTTGTGCTTCTCGTTTGTCAAGTTTAGAACTGGACTTAGGAGACGAATGTGCAGGCTTTGTCTTTCTTTTTGTTTGTGGCTTCTCCTTTTGAGTTGGTGAGCCTGACTTAGCAAAGAAGCGTGTGTCGTTCTTGATTGTACTTGCATCTGCTATAAAACGAGAATTTAAGGCAAGTGCATCATCATATGAATAGTGGAAATTAGAGAGCATAGATGTTCGTACAGGTTCAGAAAATGAAATCATGGGTGGAGATGTAGCAGGTTAAATTTAGCTTGCGGTAGATGCCTACTATGCGAAGTTGAACTACATGCTCTAAATTTAACTTCCCCCTTCTTTTTTAAAAGAAGGAGCACGTTCTGCAACAGTAGGTCGTCTCATGTGGCTATCTCCTTCCCCTTCGATCTATCTAAAATTTTACCTCTATGTGCATGCGAGGATAAATTGGTATGCTTTGATTTTCTCGATGCATTATGCTTTCTTAATGTCCTAAGCTTGGTTGGAGGTTCTATTTTAGACTCAGCTAGAGACATTTGTGGAGAGGCTGAAGCTATAGTTCTGTTGATTTGTTTTTCGAGTGAGGAAATTATTGTCAATGGCACGTCATTTTCTACCTGAAAAACAATCTTTGCACTCTAGGGTCGAGCGCAAGTCAGAGATTTCCTTAATTGCTGGTGGGATATATGCACTAGAGGGGCTGGACTGTGCTAAGTCACGGGACGTGTTCTCGACAATGATTGGTGTTGAAGGGGGAATAAGAGCATCTAAGTCATCATACAAAGGTATTTCCCTTATCTTGTAGCTATTATTCAATGCTTCATAGTCGAGTGTTATTTCAACTCTTGTTGTCCTATCTCCCTTAGTGTCCTCGATAGCATCAATTTCTTGTGTGAAGGCTATTAATTTATGTATGTTAATCCCTAAGTAGCTAATATCATACGGATCGTAAGGGTTTAGGGGTTTCTTCACAGTTGGGATAGGGTTTGGAACAAAGCCTAGGCCTGCACGTGGATCGTAGAATTCTGTGTCCTTAGGCTGGTTCAAGAAGATCATTCGATCTGTTTGTCCTTTTTTTGTTAGGAGTTCAAATAGCTTTTTAATCATAGCATACAATTTTACACGTTCTTTATCCAGGAGATCGAACTCGCATGTTTTATTGATTCGCTCGTCGTCGCAAGTTGTCAATTTAGCCTTCAGCTCGGTAACCTGTGTTTTCAGCTTTACTATTTCAACATCGCGACTGTCAATTCTTTGATTGCGCTACTTCCAGTAGGCAATCAAGATTACTCATCTCTCGAAGCTGCCTGAGCATACATTGATAATTGTTATCAAACTGAGCTTGCAAGTCGTTGATTATCCTCTTGTGATCCACACATTCGCTTGTTGTTTGCTCGTAGTTTGAGACTTTGTTACTTAAGTCAATGACTTTTGACGCTTTCGGCTAAATTGGCTACGGAATTAGCTAAGCTAGTTTCTAGTCTATCTACATTTTCACGTGTCATATCTAGATCGGCTATAGTCTTAGCTAGTTCCTTTTCTAATGACCTGAAATTGCTATGAAGAGCTGTAAATTTTTCTTGGAGTTCGAAATATAGAAGGGGGTCTATAGATTCTACCTCCCTTTCTGAATATGCTTTCTCGTTTTTACCACCATCGTCTGCCTCCATGTCCTTTTTCTCCGATTTAGCTCCTTTCACTAGCTATTTTGGCTACATTTTCTTGCTCGCTTTTAGATGTTTCATCGAGCCAGCTGTCTTGTTCTGCCATCAAAGCTACTCCAGCTTTTGTTTTCTTAATCCGTCGTAATTTTCTGGAGTAGTACTCCCCACCCTTCTTTTTGGGTAGGAAGCAATCTGTAGCCGTGTGCCCAAGTTCGCCGCAATTATAAAATTTGATTGGCTCGGAGTTTTTCTTACTATGGGACTTGTGGAAGGGTGTCATTGATTGATGTGTGTGGATCCTTACGAGTGTGAGTGAAGTTTCGAGGATTTAAGCTTCAAAAACGTTTGGTGTACACTGAAAAGTTTTGTGATGATTTCAAAAACATTGGAAAAATGGCAAGTCTTTTTATATAATATACCTTGAATGTTCTAAGTAGATAGTTGGATATGTGATCGTTGACACGTTTGTGGGATTTGCTTCCAAAATTTTGACAGAAAATAGTCTACACCCAAATTTTCTGGACCGGAAGGAAAATTATAAATGGGCAACAGAATTGACTATGCTCATTGGACTCAGAATGTTTTTCTCATCAAATGATGAAAAATAATTTTCCTCAAAAAGTTTTTGGTGATCGAAAACGTTTAAGTGTGATTTTTGAAGAATGAGTCTGGATCGCCCGATTTAAGGTTTTGAAGGATGAAGATTCGACATAAACTTGTAAGTTTGAAATCTGGCGAATTGGGGTAGCAAGAATCGGGAATTTGCAAGTGAAAATTTGCCGAATTTCAAAACGGGCAAAAGTCAATCGGGCAATTTACTGTTCCAATTGGACTGAAGCAATCGGGCGACTGTAGCAAATCGGGCGATTGAAAGTATTGGGCGATTTGATCAATCGGGCGACTGTAGCACTCCGGGCGACTGCAGCCATCGTGCGATTTTGTCTGAAATTTAGGTTCGGCGATTTGGAATCTGGCAATTCAAAATGTTAGCAACAATGCACACTCGAATCGGGCGATTCTGTGTTAGCTACAGTGCAAGTTCAAGTCGGGCGATTGCTACAGTGTTCAAATCGGGCGATTCAAAGTGTTAGCTACAGTGTTCAAATCGGGCGATTCTGTCCAAAAACTTTATGGGCAGAAAAACGAACTTCAGACTCGATTTCTACCTAAACCTCACTCAGATCAACAGAAAAATGTTGGGTAATCACTGAAGAACACTCGAAAACAACTTTATTTGCCTCTAGAGGTTGCAAAACCAGTGGAATCGAAACAAAAGCTCAAGAATAAAGTTGAATTCGAAACTGAAAGATATATCTGAAATTTCAGAAACTTGCTCAAATCCTAACACTTTCGCTCTAATACCACTGTAGATTATCCAACCAAACTAACGAAGAACGATTTTACCACGATTTGTGAATGGAAGAATTGAAATGCATGGGGTGCGTGTGTGTGTGTTCTTGAGAGGTGTAAGGAGCGTCTCTTACAAAAACTATTTCTCTATATTCTCACACAGACAAGACACCTAACTATAGTACTTATACCACATGTTGGTAAATTGTACTTGAGACCTTGTAAGCCCATTACAAATAAAAGCTTACTGGCCTTTACAAAGTAAAAGCTCAGTTTACTTATAAATTACAAAGTTAATATAAAATAATTAATTGAACACAATAAATAATTCCTAACACGACCCATCTCTGCGCACAAGACTAAGAGATGTGGGACGTGGTGACTAATGGACCGCTCGAGTTCAAAAAGGTCAACCCTAGACATGCCGCTCAATCTACAGAACCGCAAGAAATTCTTAAAACAAGGAGCGAGCTAACTCTAGCAGGTCATGATGTGCCATACCGCAAAGGAGGTGGGCCAAGCTCTGCCATATTGCGAAGGCAATGACCAGACACGAGAAACGAAGCTCGTGGTTGCCATCCAAAAATACAACGCCATCAGGATGAAGCCAGGGGAGCTTGAGAACCGGGATGTGGCGACTAAAGTCATGAAGGCACTCCCTAGAGAATGGGATGTGAAAACTATGGTTTATTCGAGAGTCGAAATACTTAAGAAACTAATGCTCCATGATTTATTCGTAGATTTGAAGGCCTACGAATTCGAACTCCATACAAGAATGGAGGAGATGATACCAGTTCAACCGGTCAAAGCACTATCCGTAGCAAAAACCTCCTCCAAGAATGCCGAGGAGATGAGTGATGAAGCAATGACACTCTTCAACATCTCTGAAGAAGTCTACGTAGCTCAACCTCTCGGTTTCAAGAATCATGAGTTCCCAAATCATGTATACCGGTTGAAGAAAGTCCCTATGGGCTCAAACAGGCGCCGAGAGCGTGGTACAAGATTCTGTCTAAGTTTCTAACAGACAATGAGTTCACCATTGGGAGTGTGGACGAGACACTCTTCGAGGGGGAAGATCTGCTCATCGTACAAATATATGTCGATGACATCATATTTGATTCAACCAACTCGAAACTGTGCAAGAGGTTCTCAAAACTGATTGAAGACCAGTTCGAGATGAGCATGATGGGGGAACTAACGTTCTTTCTAGGCCTTCAAGTAAAACAGCTGGAGAATAAGACCTTCATCAATCAGGCCAAGTACACAAAGGAGCTGCTGAAAAGATTCGGTATGGGCAACTGCTTAGAAGCATCCACACCAATGAGTGCATCAATCAAGCTTGAGAAGGATGAATGGGGAACAACACTCAATGTGACCAATATCGGGGTCTCATTGGCCCCAAGGAAAGCCACTTCACCGCAGCCAAAGGATACTGAAGTACTTGAAGGGGACGGTTCACGATGGTCCCTGGTATCCTAAGTATTCTAGCTTATCCTTACATGGCTTTACGATTCAGACTATGCAGATTGCAAGATAGACCGAAGGAACACCACTGGAACTTGTCAATTCCTTGGTGGCCGGCTCATCTCGTGGTTCAGCAAGAACCAGACCTCGATTGCAACCTCGACAGCTGAAGCAGAGTACTTAGCAGCTGGAAGCTGTTGCTCACAGACCTATGGATCCAGCATCAACTGGCGGACTATGGAGTGAAGGAGTCAGACACACCAATATTTTGCGATAGCACAAGTGCAATAGCACCATTTCATCAGGCCTTCCACTCAAGGATGAAGCACATAGAGATTAGGCATCATTTCACCAGAGACCATGTGATTAGGAAGGACATCAGACTAGAGCATATCTCCACAGACCGGCAGGTGGCAGATATCTTCACCAAACCGCTCCCCCAAGCTTACCTACTTTATAAATGCTCTAGGACTTACTTATCTTAAAAATTCTAAGCATGAAGTCATGAGGAACAATGTTATATCCAATTAATTGATATAACAAGTTTCCTAGACTTCACAAAAATGTTGCATTTCGATGATCTCAGTGCTAAGTTTTTTCTTCAAATCGATCATTTATTTAATACCGACACTATAAACATATTCCAGTCGGTTTCAGCCAAAACCCACATCATTCAATACATAGAAAATATAAATATATACTTATAAATTTGTTATTGATTTTATAATGTATAAAATCTTTTATACAAAATATGCCGTTATATATAAAGTTTTAAACTAAAATATAGGATTCCTTCTTAAACCGAACTCTCTATTTAAACTGTATATAAATATATACCCCATACCGGCCGATAGACTATAGCGACCCTCATTTTCTAATTAAGATTAGTGGAGGATTTTCGCAACGTAAGTCGCGGAAGACCCATCTAACAATTCTTTTTCCTAAAATACTATATATTACAACAAAGTATCGTCTACAACGTCAAGTCTATACAAAGGCCATAGCCCCAAAAATCAAAATATCCAAAAACCCTATCGCCGCTCCACAGGTCTCCATCCATGTATCACGCTAGACAGATCGGTCACGTCTATCTCCGCCAGGAAATCTGTGAGTCTAACAAGTCCTAATTATCTCAATCTACCCCACTTAACAATACGTCGAATCATCACCGCCTCAATACGGTGGGAACCATCTCTCAACCTGATGTGATATGCACATGCCATGCATATGACCGTGAAACACATAAAACATAATCCGCATGAGACGTACGTAAAACGCGTAATTCGCATAAATCACCGAAGTACGTAAAAGCACATAAATCATATAAGTGTTACGCGTCGTAGATGAATGATTCACATACATGTCCTCCAGATAAAGTCAGTCAAGCAATCCGGTAAATTCCCTAATGGGTCGAACCTCTCCTTATTTTCGTGGTATGCCCTTCCCTTTCTTTGTCCGTCGATTACCTTGTAGGTAAGAAAACAATCCTTAGTCATACTTAACATAATACCTCCCCCCCCCCCCCCCCCCCCACGTGTACTACTTTAGTTCTTTTGATGAATTAACCTCATTATATATACGCACACATATATGTGGGTAATAGTCACATAGTGTTGTATATCTATCCACATGGCCACGAAAAGTTTCTAAACCTTAACATATAAATGTACGAAAACTTTGATTTGCCATTATTATTATTATTATTATTATTATTATTATTATTATTATTATATACATATTATTTAAGTAGTAATCACGAAAACTTCAAGATTTCCTCAAAAAATTTGGCCTTCGCGAAAACTTTAATAAGAACTATCTATGTAGTATTTTTTTACCAGCATTTATATTAGTGAACATTCCCACAAAAAAAAAAAAACTTTACAAAAGTTTCATGTAGCTCGAAAACTTTCTAACTCCCCGTCCCTATACACGAAAACCTTTCTTTAAACTTAGGTTTTATATTTTTGGATTCATTCTGTTAGGGTATTCAACTTAATTCAAGCTTCTAAAACTTCTATTTTCTTAATTAGACTTTTCTAAGTTGCATAATTATTCCGCTAACTACACCGTAACCCCGTATTTATTTTTTTACAGGTATTACATCCTCTCCCCTTAAAAGAATTTCGTCCGCAAAATTATGTCGACTGGAATAACTCGGGATAACGATTTCTTCTATTCCCTGGTTTATCTGTACTTTATTAAGGCACCTTCCCTACTAAATTTAGGCGACACATTTACTCGCCCACATGTTTTCTACATTCTCCAGGCATACTTATTCCTATTCCTACCACGCTTCCGCTGCGCACTCTATGCGTACTTGAATAAAATGCAGTATTATATGTACATAATTATTTTCCTCAAATTATTCCATGTCAAACATTATTCACACATAGAAACCTTTCATACACACACAAGCATACCATGAGCATAATTCGAACCTTTGTATTTCCCTACCTATGTATAAACCACCAAGACTTCCTTAAACTTATTTATCTATCCGAAAATACTATGTGTTCAAGGTCAGTTCTAATACTTGTCTTAATTCAAACCCCAAAAATTCCTTAGTATCGAAAGCTAAGGTTAACAAATAATTAAATGCTCAAAATTTCATTTCGTAGTACACACACCTAATTCAAACATACCGAAAACCTCATATGAATGTTAATGTGCCGAAAAGTACAGATTTATCGAAAACTTTCTGAATATTGAAATCTATGGTACCGAAAACTTCTAAATAATCAAACCCTAAGTGTCAAACTCAATCTTACCGAAAGCCCTTCCGATCAACAACCCCTTAAGTGCCCAAAACTTGAGATATCGCACCCTAAGAATTTCCAACATCTAGAATACTTAAATTCATTCATACCGAAATCGATTCTATGTCTGAAAACTACTCATATACTAAATTATTTGATCAAACCCTAAAATCATACTGCCCTTCACTCACCTATACACGTTTCACAATAATTTTTATACCGAAAAACAAAACTACACCCATAAATACTAATATGACTTAGTATGATTATTGAAACCTGAAACTTTAATCTTACACTTAAGGCCACAGAAACTGCATATAGGTTTACCTCAAACATATATCATGGTCACACGTAAGAAAATCAGATAAGTCATATGCCACGTAAACTTGACATACTTCTCACTTAATTAACGTATTTCACATATGACACTGAAAACTTATAACACTCAAAATATATTTATGTGTTGTAGATGATCAATTCACCTACATGCTCTCTTCTTTCTCTCATCATTTTCTGTAGCTATCTACAGTCATTCATAAAAAGCACATTTTTCAAGTAACACGTAATCACATGATCAAGTATTGAACTTACAGGCCAAACTGGTTCTCCAGGCTTTTGAGCGGCAGTACATGGATAGTCTACGAATCTGAAGCCTACGCTCTGATATAACCAGTAGCGACCCTCATTTTCTAATTAAGATTAGTGACGGATTTTCGCAACGTAAGTCGCGGGAGACCAAGATCAGCTAGCTGCTATATTTACCAAGGCCCTTGGCAAAAAGGCGCATTCGTTTTGTTTTTGCAGGAAATTAGGGTTGATTGATATTTTGCTCAAAGAAGTGACGGGGGTGTTGAAACCATACTTGAAATGAACGGGCGCATTCTTTGGACTGAATTTGGGTTGCCACCAATATTAAAGATCCAAGAGCAACCCAATACTAAAACCCTACCCCATGTTCTAGAAGTTGTCCGAGTGGACCAGACTAAAAGGCGGGAGAAATAGCGAGGACTAAAGTGCAAATTGAAGACATCGAGTAAAATAATATCTGGAACCAACGGCCAAAAGCATGACGCGTAGCTCATAAAGCGTGCCGATCAAGCTGAGCTGAAGCTTAAATATACGCAACTTCTCATTTTTTCCGGATCTAACACACATCTCAAAGCCTTTACTCTCTTCATCTATTTTTCTCTCTCTATTGTTCTTCATTTACAGCAAAGTCTAGGGTTTCTCAGTGATTCCGAGCTGCTTTATGATCTATTGTTCTTCAATGCTCGTACACCTCTCGTGTATATATCTGTATCGTTTGGAGTTTTTCTGTTTTTTATTGGTTCGTGATGTGCGCGTGGGTGCTTGAAGAATACAAAAAAATATGAACTTTGTATATGTGTATGTGGCTTAGAGTTTTTACTGAACGAACACTTAGCTCTGGCTTTTCTTTTTTCTCTATCTCAACTTATCACATGCACGTATGCTATTTATAATGCTTACCAATCACTAGAAGACAAGCTAAGAAAAGTCCAAGTTGGCTTATATTTCTTTGATCCGATCTTTATTAGCTGCTCTTTTCTTCATTCGCGTGCAAAACTATCGGCGCAGTAGACTTTCCATTTTTTTTGTTTTCTTATGCAATTATTGGTGGATCACGTTGAGATTATTCAACAAATTCCTCCCTTAATCTCAACGTCTTCCGCTCTTTCATCCCAAGCATTTGTTTCAGATTCTCGAATGTATTTGTTGGTAATGGCTTTGTGAAAATATCTGCAACTTGATCCGAACTCGCGACGTGTACCATCTTCACTGCTCCATTTTTTATGTGCTCCTGAATAAAATGAAACCGTGCATCGATATGCTTGCTTCTCTCGTGATGAACTGGATTTTTTGCCAATTCTATTGCTGACTTGTTATCGACTCGAATTTCGGTTGGCTCATCTTGTCGAATATTTAACTCGAGCAGTAAGTTCCTCAGCCAGATTGCGTGACAGACACACCACGATGCTGCCACATATTCTGCTTCGCAGGTTGATAGAGTCACGATCGGTTGTTTTTTTTATATCCAGGTGAATGCCGTATTCCCTAGATAAAATACGTAGCCGCCAGTGCTTCTTCGATCATCGATATCTCCGCACCAATCGCTGTCAGAATATCCGACTAATTTGCAGTCACTCGCCTTTGGATAAAATAGTCCGAGAGATTGTGTTCCCCGGATGTATCGTAAAATTCTTTTGATCGCTTTTAGATGCGACTGCCTCGGGTCTTCCATATAACGGCTAACGACTCCAACGCTATATGCGATATCGGGTCTCGTGCAGGTTAAGTATCGAAGACTGCCCACGAGACTTCGATAATCGGTCGTATTCACTCCTTGTCCTCCCTCAAACTTGGACAGTTTTGTTCCAAGTGTCGCATTGGGTTGTCGCTACCGGTTGCTTTCCTCCATTTTATTTCTTTAATATAGCCTTCGCATACGCTTCTTGCGACACAAAAATTCCCGTGCTTCTTTGCTCGACTTTGAGACCGAGAAAATATTTCATCAGTCCCAAATCCGTCATCTCGAATTCCTTCGTCATCACCTTCTTGAAGTCGTTGACTATTTTCTCATTGCTTCCCATGAAAATAAGGTCATCGACATAAAGAGCGACGATGATCATTTCCTTTCTTTTTCGTTTGACGTAGAGGGCGTGCTCGAACGGACATTGCTCAAACTTGTTCTTTTTGAAATATTCGTCGACCCGGGTGTTCCATGCTCGCGGTGCTTGCTTTAGCCCGTAAAGTGCCTTTTTTAACTTCAGCACTTTGCCTTCTTATCCTGATTTTGAATATCCTGGGGGCTGCTCCACGTAGACTTCCTCCTCAAGTTCCCCGTTCAGAAAAGCGGACTTCACGTCCATCTGGTAGATTGGCCAGTTGAGTTGTGCAGCTTGAGCCAGGAGCAAACGAATTGTCTCCATTCTTGCAACGGGAGCGAAAACTTCGTCGTAATCTATTCCAGCTTGTTGTCGATAGCCCTTTGCCACCAATCTCGCCTTGTAACGCTCAATTTTTCCTTGAGCATTCATCTTCTTTTTATAAACCCATTTGACTCCAATGGGTTTATAACCGTTTGGCAACTCCACAAGTTTCCAGTGTCGTTCTTTTCGATCGCCTTTATTTCCTCGTCCATCGCCATTTTCCATCTCTTGTCTCTTATGGCTTCTTCGAAACTAATTTGTTCCGAGTCGGTCAGTAAGCAGACTAGGTGAACTTGTTCGGTTGATCGGTACAGGTCCTGCATGCTTCGCATCCTCGGCTGTCTTGGTTCGTCCTCCTCGTCATTTTCTTGAGATGAAATCGGAACAGGTATTGGTGCAACGATCAGTGGATCTTCATGCGTTGTGTTTTCTTCAACGTTCCAGCCCCACGAACTTTCTTCGTCTACCCGAACATCGCGACTTACTATCACCTTTTTATTTTCAGGGTCATAGAGCCGGTACGCCTTCGTCTTCTCATCATACCCAATAAACACGAGCTTTTTACTTTTATCGTCGAGCTTGGTTCTTCTTTGATCGGGCACATGTGCATACGCCACGCTTCCAAATATTTGAAGTGCGCCACCATCGGTTTTCGGCCAGTCCATGCTTCCTGCGGTGTTTGATTCTTGAGGCTGTGATGTGGACATCGGTTCTGAATATATACGGCACATCGTACCGCTTCGGTCCAAAATTCCTTTGGCATGTCCTTGCTATTTAACATTGATCGAACCATGTCGAGAATGCTTCGGTTCTTCCTTTCAGCTACGCCGTTCTGTTGTGGAGAATACGGTGCGGTGAGGAACCTCCTGACGCCTTGCTCTTCGCAAAAAGTTACAAAAGCGCCTGAAGTATATTCTCCACCTCTGTCTGAGCGGAGCGCCTTGATGTTTGAACCCGTCGTCTTCTCGACCATAGTTTTGAATTTTTTAAATGTCTCGAGCGCTTCTGATTTTTCCTTTAGAAAATATACCCACGTCTTTCTTGAGTAGTCGTCGATGAAAGTAATAAAGTATCTCCTTCCACCGAATGATTCTGGTGTGATCGGCCCGCATATGTCTGTATGTATGAGCTCAAGCGGTTTGCGCGCTCGATATTCTGCCTGCTTCTGGAACGTCGTCCTCGTATGTTTCCCGATTACGCAGCTTTCGCAAAGCTTTTTATCGCCTTCTATCATCGGCATTCCGTTGACAATGCCTCTTTTGGAGAGCTCCTTTAGGCCACCGTAGTGTAAATGACCAAACCGCATATGCCACAAATGGTCTTTGTCCTCCACGTCAACTCGTAAACATTTTTCTTGAATCGCCTTCAGGTTGAGTTTGAACATTCGGTTCCTTTCCATCTCGACTCGAGCAATCATTCTTCCATCTTTGTTTCTTAGTTGCAACGAGTGGTCCTTCATGAACACCGAACATCCTTTTTCAAGCAACTGCCCCATGCTTAAGATGTTCGTCTTCAAGTCGGGTACGAAGTAGACGTCCTCGACCGATCCTTGTCTGCCGTCGTTTTGAGAGAAATAGATTTTCCCTCGGCCTTTGACTTCTATCTTCGACGCGTCTCCAAAAGACACGTGGCCGTCATCGATCTTCTTCAGATCAGTGAAAAGATGTTTATGCCCGCTCATATGATTGCTGGCACCAGTGTCAAGATACCACACCATATCGTTGCCTGGACTCGTATCCTCGAGCGCCATTAGGAGCACACCTTCGTCTTTTGGATCCTCTTATGCCACTAGATTCGCATTTTCTTCCACCTTTTTGTCGGCCCAGCAGTCTTTTGCAAAGTGCCCGAACTTGCCGCAATTGTAGCACTCAACGTTCGGTCGATTTGAGCGACCGCCTCGTCCTCGTGCTCGGCCTCGTCCTCTCCAATTTTGGTTGCTCGTTTGTCCTTCTTTTTCGTGATTGTAACCTCGTCCTCGGCCTGAATTTTGGCCGAAACCTCGTCCCCGTTGACCTCGTCCTCGACCTCGGCCGTGATGCGTATATAGCGCCTTGTCATCTTTCAACGATAACTTCGTCTGCAGGGCCTCGTCCAGCGATTCCTGCTTCTTCTTTTTCTTCCGTTGCTCGTGAGCTTCGAGGGAACCGGAGAGTTCATCGACCGTCATTTCTTCGAGATTTTTGGATTCCTCGATTGCACATACCACGTTCTCGTACTCGTCCGTCAGGGAGCGGAGAATTTTCTCGACGACCCGGGCTTCCGTTAGAGCCTCGCCGTTTCTCTTCAACTGATTCGAGATGGTTTGTACTCTCGTTATATAATCGGATACGCCTTCGCCGTTCTTCATTCTTGTCATTTCGAATTCGCCACGAAGCGTTTGCAGCCGTACTTGTTTTACTCAGTCGGTGCCTTTGTACGCTGTCTCCAGTTTTTCCCATGCTTCCTTAGAATTTTTCGCGCCTGCTATCTTTTCGAGGCCAGGATCGTCTAACGCTTGGTGGATGAGGTTGAGCGTTGTATCGTCGAGTCTGTGAGATTCTTCCGACGCCTTACTTTCAGCCTCGTCGTCCGGTTTTTTCGGTTCGGTGTACCCTTTTTCTACGATATTCCATACGCCTCGCGACCCGAGCAGTACCTTCATTCGGATAACCCAACTATCATAGTTGAATTTTGTGAGGCGCGGGACGGGCATGACTTCGAATGACATGGCTCTGATACCAATTTGTTTTTTATTGGTTCGTGATGTGCGCGTGGGTGCTTGGAGAATACAAAACAATATGAACTTTGTATATGTGTATGTGGCTTAGAGTTTTTACTGAACGAACACTTAGCTCTGGCTTTTCTTTTTTCTCTATCTCAACTTATCACATGCACGTATGCTATTTATAATGCTTACCAATCACTAGAAGACAAGCTAAGAAAAGTCCAAGTTGGCTTATATTTCTTTGATCCGATCTTTATTAGCTGCTCTTTTCTTCATTCGCGTGCAAAACTATCGGCGCAGTAGACTTTCCATCTTTTTTGTTTTCTTATGCAATTATTGGTGGATCACGTTGAGATTATTCAACATTTTCTACAGTTTTATGTATTTTTCGTTGGTTTGTAAAATGTTTATTTGAGCATCTGTTACATAAATATTTTATGTTAAGCTATCGAGTTTTTAACACATTCATCTTCCAGCACTATATTTTGGCTAGGAATTTGATTCATGGGATATCCTTTTGTCTTTTTTTAACGTTTTTCTTTTTTCTTATTTTTCTCATTGTTCTTCCCACCATCCTCTCATTGTTCGCCATTCCTCTTCCGCCACTGTTTTTTTTCATCAGTTCTCTCCTCCATATTTGCTAATCGTTGCTTGTCCTGCTTGCTCTTTGTTGACCTTTTCTGTTCGTGCTCTTCTTTTTCTTTTTGTTTCTCGTGTTTTTTATACTACCTCCGTCCCGGTAACTTTTGTACAGTTTACCAAATCGAGCGTCCCACTATCTTTTATACATTTCCATATTTAGTAAAAAACTATCACACACAATCAATATAATAACATTAAATATTCTTAAAAGACGTGCCACACACATACACTTTTCTTCCTCTATACTATTAAAATATTATATTTCTTAAAAACCGAACCCAATCCCAAATGTCCATATATTACCCGGAACGGAGGGAGTAGTTTATATAAATCTTAGTCTCCCCAATGGTGGGAGTGTCTGTCTTCTCGTTGTAGGAGTTCTTTCTCCCTTTTTGGGAGTGCCATATCCAAGCAAGACAAAGTCCAGATTGAAGAAGAAAGAGAGTGAAGAGTACTGTAAATCTAATTTAATAGCCAAATTTCGAAGTATTAGGTTGATTTGTAGTAGATTCTTTAGTTCTTTTATCCGAATTTTGAATCTTGGGCTTGTTTGCGTTTTATTGTTGGTTGAATTTGTGTTTGTTTCTCTCGATGTGAGCTTTTCTCCCTCTGGAAGATTGAATGTAACCAGATGGTGCATTTGGATTCTTTCGCCCATGTAATTTTCTTCGTTTACTGAACTATCGTTTGAAAAAAAACCAAGATTTCGATTTGAAATCCGAATTTCCTCCAACTCACCTCTTTGGATATTGAATGGATTTTTATTTTGATTTCATTCGAATCCAAAAATAATCTAAACATTTGTTATTGTTGAATTTTTAAATTAGCAGTGCTTCATTTTAAAGCCTAAAGCCGGGCCCGTAATGAGTTTCCATAAATAAGAATAACTATTAAAAAATTAATAAAAATATATAACAAAAGCTAACTAGTCGATTTGGAGCTTTTGAGCTCTCATGAGCGAGCTCAAACTCGAGTTCCACAAACATGAGCTCGAGCTCCATTTTCACTAACTAGAGCCGAGCTTTATTCGAGCCAACTCATCGAGCTCGCTAGCGTTATCCCAAAATCTAAGCTTCGAAATCCTAATATTTATCAAACAATGGATTTAATTTAAAATTCGTAATTTGAAATTATGCGACTTCATTCAAATACACGTATGATACAGAATTCGAAAATGAGACCTCTTGTTTGAAGATCCACATGTCTAGCCGACATGTCACCCTTCGAGGACGATCGTAATTAAAGATATTTTGTGTTTTTATGAGGTATTCCAGGATCTCATATTCATACCCCTAATAAGTTTGCCTTTAGTCAGAATTGAACCTCATCATGGACTAAGAGACGATCATGACTTCCATAGTACACCGGAAATTGAATATAGCCTTTTTAAAATTACTTGTTCCTCACGGGAAATTGAATTTTTTAATTACCGAAAATTCAAGTCGACTAAAGTTGTATAAAATGAAACATATTCCGAATAACATGCTACTTCATATTATACCACCGCTCACCATGGAACAAAATGTAAGCAGAACATATCTAAAAGGAAAAAAAAAAGACATTTTAAAATCGATTTCGCAAGGCAAGCTCCTTCAAAAGAGAGACGACGTCGTCGGACGACCCGAGAAGATACCTTGCGCTCGAGCGCTTCCTCCCCACAGCGCACGAGAAGTAGTTCTCTCCCTTGAGATCGAGGACCGACGAGCCCTCGTGGACGGTCACCTTCTCCCGCATGGTGGCCCACAAATTCCCGTTCCCCGAAAAGCTGCTCACCAGATTCTCCGTGGCGACCACCGGAGACTTACGGCAAGATCCCACCGACGAATTCGTCGAGTTCGAAGAGTATCTGTTGTGCGAGTGGTGACCTATCTTCGCCCGATGCGTAGGCAACGGTCCAATGGGAAGCTCGGGCTCGAAAAACGTGAATATATCCTCGTCCTGCAATTTTTGCAAGATTATGTTAGCTAATAGAATACATGACAACACAAACAGAACAAAAAAAATTTGAGACCGATGTAGTCGGTAATTTCATGCATCGTGAAACAGTTAAACTCTAAGGCTGCGTTTGGTACGAGGATTTCGGTTGACATGCAGAATATCATTGTTCGATGCGCTGACTTAGTTTTTTACCTCCGCCGTGCTTCTTCCCAAACGCAGCCTAAAAGAAGTATATAGGAAGAAGTTACGACGAACCTTTGGTAGGAAATGCCCGATGCAGAGAACGTAATCGATGGGCGTTTTCATGTTGCTGTGGTGGACGATTTCTCCGAGGATTCGGTCGATCGCAGCGCCCTGCAGAAGAATTTTTATTTTTTATTTTAGTTCAATCATAGACGATAATTTTCGGATTATTTTTATCCATTTATTTCGTTCTTGCAGGAAGGGCTCACTTTGGTTACGCCGACTGAGCGGACTTCCACCGACCGGCATCCTTGGACCACGTCGACCGAAGCATTTGAGATCGGCCCAGTCCATAGGTGTTGAAGAAGATCCTTCGATTGAAGCTTCCCAAATTCCACATCTGAATATATCAAAATTCAAAACTAATTTAACATGCTACCAAAACGGACTTCTATCAGAAAAATATTATATAGTGAAACATAAATACCTGCATATTTGTAATTCCATACGAGCGATGTCTCACGAAGCTCAAAATGGGAGCGCGGAGTTCTCTCCGTAAAATATTCGAACACATCCTTGAGAAGAAGGGAAAAAAAAAGCATTACGTATAATATTACAAGGTAGAATGTAATGAAACGTATGCATACGATGATTGCGTATAATAACAACCTTAATGCTGTCGACCCAATCCATGTTAAGGTTTTCGGGCATCGTAGTCATCCAATCTCCCGTCGTACGACGTAAGAACATTCCGTGTTCTGCTGCCAGCCACAGGTCATATTCCCCAAAGTTCTGTATATTTTAGGAGAAAAAGTGTATCATGAAAAACATAATCTGCCGATGAAATAAATTAAAAAGGAGCGGGAAAGAAAAATAAAAGAATAAACCTCATCTAGCGATTGTCTATCACTTCCGCTGAGAATAATTATAGTTGTCCTCGGGTCATCGCACAGCGTTTTCAAGGGATGCTTCAGCTCTTGGTGTAACTTAGGCTCCATTTCTTTGAATTGGTCAATCCTTCTTCCCTTAGTGTCCACCGATTCAGTTAGCGTTGCATTAAATCCCTGAAATATTTTCAGAACTTTTAACTTTCTAAACATTCTCGGATCAGCCCGAGTTTACATTGCAAAAAAGAAAAAGAGAAGACAACAAAAGAAAAATAGTTTTGTGGAGTTTACGGTAGAATCACACCAGTATAAGCAAACGGTTATTCGACTGTGTGTAACGGTTGACAGCTTCTCCATAAGGGAGCGGCGGTGGAATTTGCCGTGTTCTCAGCTGAGCTTCAACGACAGTATCATTGAGTTCACTGCATAGAGATTGGATTAGGTTGAAAATAAAAAAGGAAAAAACAAGAAACACATCATGCAGGTGTATTGTATAGTATTTTATTGTATCTAAGCCACTACCTCACGAAAGTCTCGGCCCATTCTTGGGAGGTGTGAGTCGTAATATGCGTGAAGTTATGCCTATGGCGTTTCTCCCTTTCATCCGCCGGCATAGTCAAGGCGTAGCCTATCGAAGCGGCGACTTCTGTGATATTCCATGGATTCACTAGGATTGCTCCAGCCCCAAGAGACTGTGCTGCACCCGCAAACTGAGAGAAGAGTCCGTTAAAAAAAAAATGGATCTTGGAAGAAATATGTAATTAGGAAGTAACGATTGGATTGGTTTTTAGTTTACCTCACTTAAGATGAGCACGCCTTTCTTCGAAGCTTGGCAGGCCACAAACTCGTAGCTTACTAGGTTCATACCGTCCCTTAAGGAGGTAACCAATGCAACATCTAGAAGATGATAATGCTTTTCGATTATGGGTTCATAAGGAAAAAAGAAAAAGGAAAAACGAAGGGTATTCGGTAAATTGATTGATCGTATGAGGAGAATGCACACCAGTGACAGCGTATAGAGCACACAGAGCATGGAAATCAAGAGAACGATCCTATTACAAAAGGAAAGATTTGCATAGAAATCAGCCTCGTTTCTCAAGGAACAAACATGGATTTCGACGGTTATAAAGAGGTGGGTTCTCACCAGATGATGTATTGGAACAGCTGTAAGAGTCCCAAATCTTCCATTTATCCGCCCCACGATTTCATGAACTTGAGATGACAGCTTTTGGTCTGCCAAGAATAAATGAATACAAGTGACTACTAACAAAAGAGCAAAACAAGAAAGGTGAGTATGAGGAATACGGACATTCGGGGACATCTGTCCTTGTTGGCACAGCGATTTGAACTAGAACTACTTTGTCACGCCAAATGGGATTCTCTTCAAGAAACTTTTCGAATGCCAAGATCTTCTGCGGGATTCCCTTGATCATATCCAAACGGTCAACGCCCAGCATCACCTGTTTGATTCATTACATTATTATCAAGCTTCATGTCAAAGAATCATTATGCATAAGTTTTATGCCTAAGACTACCTTTCGTCCAGCAAATCTCTCTTGCAATTCTCTTATGTGATCCTTCACCTGAGGAAGCTCAAGGGCTCTGATGAACCGCTCTGAATCTATGCCTATGGGAAACTGCACTTTTCGACAGACAAAAATCAGTAGTTACAGTGCAAGGAAACAAAGCCAATATAGTGAATATCGGCCTAACGTATACTTACTGCAGCCACACGAGTGAGCTTCCCTTGATCTTCAACACCATCAGGGGTGCCCTCGAGCCCCAAAATACGAGCGCAGGCACTCACAAAGTGCCTAGCGTAATCGTACGTGTGGAATCTGTACGCATAAAGTTCATAAGAAAAATGAAAAAAAAAACTACTACAAAAAATCCACACTCAAAACACAAAAAATGGGGCCCACCCGACTAAATCAGCGGCTAGAACAGATCTCAGCAGCTCTGACCTCGAAGGCAAAGTTCGATGAATCTCGGAGGAGGGAAACGGAGTGTGAAGGAACCAACCGACTTTCATGTTGCTGTTATGCTCTTTCAGACACTTTGGAAGGAACATCAGATGGTAATCATGGCACCAAATGACGTCTCCTTCTCTGTAATTCTCATAGACAACATCAGCGAACATCTGATTCGCCTTCTTGTAAGAAGCAAACTGAGACTGAAAGCTACGAGTCGTTGCAAGGCGATCCTCTTGGGGAAGGCCGAGGTAATGGAAAAGGGGCCACAGTATGTTGTTGCAGTATCCATTGTAGTATTGGTGCACTGTTTCCTCATCAAGAAACACGGGGATGCACCTCTATACGATGATAAAAAGGCAACATAGAAGAGAAAAATTTAGTACTCAAGACATAATAAAACTGGCTTGTGTAACGAAATGCGTAGAGTAACCTTTTCGGCTAGAGCTTTGGTGAGGGACCTCTGTCCAATTTCGTCTGGAACGTTCACGCCAGCCCACCCTATCCACGTCGCCTCAAAATTATTGATGCCTTTAAACATGTGCAAAAAAACAAAATACTTCAAGGATCGTCATCATCTCCACCTAATCATGGTCCGAAAAATCAAGAAATTAAGTACCCAAGAGAACATCTATCTAGCCCTTGTTTGGCTTACCCAAAAGAGCACTCACTAGTCCTCCCACGCTGATTTCAAGATTCCATGAATCTTCGTCCGTTCTTATTGCTGAGACGGGTAAACGATTGGCTACCACGAGCAACCTCTGTTTAGGAGCACGGTTGTCCTGTTTATTACCGTTATCGTTGACGTGTTTCCCTGAAACGATTCCTGGGAAGCAATCTTCATCCCGAGGGGCCTTTTCGCCGTACTCTGATAAGTCTATGTCGTTTATGTTGCTGTAAATATCAGAATCGCCATTGATTTCTCTGGCTTCTTCGGCAGAACGAGGCGACCTGCTCGACCTTCGTAGTTCTCTTTCTCTTAACAACCTCTCGAGCCTACTTGTAGGTATGGATGAAGCAGAAGTACAATGGGTGTCATTCATATGTGCGATTATTAAATTATCCTGCAAATATCATCAAAGAGTTGGTTACTACATTGGTTAGTAATGCTTCAATTATGATGAATACAAAGGCACAGTGCCAGCAAAAATCTACCCACAAGTCATTTCAAGCCACATATTTTCGGATCAATAAAGATTAAGCAATGATAAAAAGAGTAACACAAATGAGTTGAAATCTATGCACAGTTGCTGAGTTGATGATAGCAAAGAACAGCATAAGTTGGCAATTCATGTGATTATCTCAATAGAAATGCATGCACATTCATCCGTATCTCATTCTCCACACACGCTTTCTGAGCGTGATTCTGATTCATCGTAAACCCCAATTCTCGAATCGAAACTAGGGCAAGTAAAAATCCCAAATCGAGCAAAATCGGGAGATTCTATAACAACGCAGAATCAAATGAAGTAGTAAGTGACAACGAGCGAGGGTTTTACCAAATTGTTCAAGGAAAAGCTATGGCCTTTAGACGATTCCATCTTCTTCGTCTTCTTCAGCTCCTGCGTCTCCTAAAGATTTAGGAATAATTCCAAAAACTCAGTGAATTAAAGAGAAAAAATATAAACGCATGGTTTGATTCTTGAGCTGACAGTGCTCCACATAAAGACGAGCGAGTGCAAGTAGGCAGATGCAAATTTCCAGGACGATATTTATAGAATGGATGTGGCCAAGGAAAAAAAAAATTAGAAAGGGTGAAAAAAATAAAAATTAAAAGGAAAAAATTGATTGCTCTGCAGCAGATGTAACAGATTCATCAAACCATACAACACTGTCAGTGTCACATAGGCATGAGTGTAGTAATATTAGAGAGAGAAGATGGGTTACGACTCAGTCATTTTTTCTTCTCCTTTTCTAATATTATTTTCGTATTTTTAATTCTTATTATTACGATACTATTTTTAATTATATTCATTTCACCTCTTCACCGTTCACTATTTCGCCATGCAGAATTGTGCCACGAGGGAAGGCAATGACGTCCGCTCTTCGAAAACGAAATAAATCTATTTCCTTTTTCTTTTATTAGTCGGTGAAAGGTCACGCGCTCACGATAGAAAGTTAAAAAACTAATGCTTTTTCCTATTTTAACACATCTTTTATAGGAATATTTATGTGGAAATTAATGAACCGTCTCAGTCTTTCACTAGCACGTAGGGGTGACAAAATTCCCACTGTGAACCATCCTCGTCGAGATCCGTGATTATTGGGACGGGTAATCCCCGGTTAGAACGAGGATGGGGAATTGACGGTGATTCCTCATCGGTGAAAAAGTGGGACGGGGATGGTAATCATGTTTCCCACCCACCCCCGTCCCCGAACCCGGCCCCGAAGTGAAATGGTGATTCACCATTCACAGAATAGATTTATTAATAAACAATACTCCCTCCGTCCCGGTAATATATGGACATTTGGGATTGGGTTCGGTTTTTAAGAAATATAATATTTTAATAGTTAGAGGAAGAAAAGTGTATGTGTGTAGCACGTCTTTTAAGAATATTTAATGTTATTATATTGATTGTGTGTGATGGTTTTTTACTAAATATGGAAATGTATAAAAGATAGTGGGACGCCCGATTTGGTAAAATGTACAAAAGTTTCCGGGACGGAGGTAGTATTAAAATTAATTTGAATCAAGAATTTCATAGATCATCCTTTTATATTTAAGATCGTAACTAGAAGAAAAAAAGTTCAACTCTCAATTCTTTACAATATACGCATATTGCAATCATATATTATATAAATTTTTATACTTCAATATCATATTTTACATATTAATTTGTCTATATTGTTTGGTTTATGTTTTTGTTGCAAAAAATAATTTATTGGAATATACATGAATATGGGGAACCGAATCCCCCACGGGGAACCCGATCCCCAATGGTTATTGCACATCCCCGAACCACTTCATCCTAAATGGTGAATTAGTGGTGATGGTATTAAGAACGAAAATTTGGTATGGGGACAATATGTTCATTGCCATCCCCGAACCCACCCATTGCCACCCTTTCTAGCACGGTGACAAATCAAATCATATGACAATGTGGTAGGGCTAGTTTGATTACATTTTTGAATTATAAGTGCATCTGGTAAATGAACTTTTTTGCGATGTAGCTTTTCGAAATGTAAATTTATTTTTTGGTAGTGTTTGGTGAGAATGGACTTTTGAAAAAGTTGAAGGAAGTAGTTTCAAATCTCCCAAATTGACTTTTAGAGAAGTAATTTATTTTAAAAGTCCATATCAGATTTTTTACCAAACATATTTTACTTCTCAAAAGTTCAATTTAGAAGTGTTTCCAAACACCCTCCAGTCCAATAGTATCCACGATTTGTTAAACAATTATCGAAATATCATATAATATATATATATATATTCCACTGTGAGATGATCCGAACAAAAATATATATTAGGAAAATACATTGAAACTATATAAATAGAGACGAAGAAAAAGGATTTGAGATGATTTCAAACAGGTTCCGGTTAAAAGTACAATTATTCTTTTTTTTTTCCAACGTCAACTCTCTTTTCATTCAAAATAAATAAATAACATAGGTTAACAGTCTGAACAACTCTCCGACAGTAATAGAAATTCGATAGCGACAAAAGCTCTCATTAAAAGAGAAATGGACATATATCGACACCAAAAAACATGGAAACAAACTCAAAATTAAGATTTAAAGTTTAAACAACTAAAGACTCTCCAGCAATCAGCCCAACACTTCATAATAAATACTACAAAGCCTAAATCTACAAAAATATTCACATTCTAAAGCCTGTCTGACGCTCCAACATGGTTTACAAGAGGAGAAATGTAATACCCGTAAAATCTAATTACGGGATTTACGACTTAATTAACAGTAAATTAGAAATTTCATTGAATTAATTAAATAAGAAATTAGGACTTTGATTGATACAATGCTTTTATGCTTTTATGTTCTTAAATGACTTATGTGTCTATATGATTTCATGCTATGTGGTTTAAAATTTTTATGTGTGTTACGAATTATGACTTAAGTGATGAATGTAAAATTTAGAGAATTTTAAACAGTTAGATTTCGAATGGGATTCTGAAATATTCTAGAATTCGATTTCTTAGCTATAAGGAAAAGTGCATAATATAATGGTATTTTTAAGAATGTTACTTAAGAAAACTAGATAAGTATTAATAGAAGCTAACGTCACTAAGCAATTTTAACACGCAAGAAATAGCTACAATAAACAAGAAGTGAACCCATTCATATCAAGAAGATAAACTCACGAAAACTTAGTACAAGAATAAAGGAAAAAGTCGACCAGAGGTTTCTACTAAGCTTGGGAATAGGTAAAACCTTCACCTTGATCTCACGTTTTTATTTAATAGCATGATATAATAGTTGCTTAGAATGAATATATCATTGATTTAGGACTGGTACAGGTTTAGTCCACGAGGGTTTTGAATGTTCAAAATTTCGATAGTCACGTTTACAAGATTTAGAGGTGGGAATAGTTCTCTTGTACGATTATGTTTATCTAAGTAGTGGTATGCTTTAAAAAGAAATTTGTGGCACCAAAATATCAAGAACTAGAATTTATATGAATTTAAGGGTAGGAATATCTGAAGTTTATATGATACTTCGACTGTTCTTGAGAGGAACGATTTCGAGATCTTCATGAGGATAGCAAATGTCAAAACCTAGCTTTAAGGTTGATTTCAAAATTGGTGTAGAGGCTCAACATACATCTCGACATCTTTAAATTTACTATGTCGAAATTTTGATTAAATCTCGAAATCATGATAGTATGGTAGGAACAATATAAAGATCTATTTTCAATATTTATATCAAAATCCTTGAAAAACATACACTTCGAAATTATTTTTACAACTACATCTCGACATCTTAGTTAATTGTCGAAGAAACACTTATCGAAATCTTTGTGTGCAAATGTCGAATTCTTATATTATGTCGAGATCCATTCTATAATACATATTGAGATTAATTCCAGCATGTCGAGACCCATTATATAGTTATGTCGAGATCCTTGCATATTGTATAAATATCAAACCTTTGTATATATTGTCGAGATCTAACTAACCATGTAAACTCGAGATCCTTATGTATTATTTAAATATTGAACCATAGTATGTAATGTTGAGATCTAATATATATATATATATATATATATATATATATATATACCATGTATGTCGAGATTTATCAACCCATGTCGAGATCTTCATGTAGTGTTAAATATCGAACTCTAGTATATATAATGTCGAGATCTATTTCAAAATTAGTTTCGAAATTTATAAAATCAAAACTAGGGTTTTTAAACTAAGCTACTTTCGTGAAACTGTAATTAAACTAACAAACCCTAATTTTATATGTTTTTATACTTAGGGTTTGAAGATTAGCAATTTACCGTACGATATAGCTAAGGATACCAGGTAAGTGGAAATCGCAACTACAACACATAATTTTTATGCGCATGAAATTATGTGTTATATGCTTCTATGAAATTATGTGATCCTACGTGCATTATTTACATTATATGATGACATGACACGCATATTCATGGAATGAGCATATGCATGCATGACTAGTATGGGAGTCAGGGAAATAGCGTACATGAGTATAAGATCGCTTAAAAGCAATATGTATATTTGCCGATATGGGCATTTGTGTCGACTCAATGATGAGTCATGGCTCTTCTATGGTACCTAAATATATTACGGCGATTCACGAGGCCGACTGCCTGATTCACGAGAGGCAGGTAAATATCTAAATATATTACGGCGACTCACGAGGCCGACTTCATGATTCACGAGAGGCAGGTAAATATCTAATTATATTACGGCGATTCACGAGGCCGAATGCCTGATTCACGAGAGGCAGGTAATACCTAAATATACTATGGCGATTCATGAGGCCGACTGCCTGATTCACGAGAGGCAGGTAAATACCCCGTAGTGGGAGATGCAACTTGGAGGATACGACTCGAGGGAATGAGCGGCACCGAGGGAACCTCGAGTGTTGGCGACCTCGTAGTAAGCTACCAGGGAGAAGCGCCCGCGTGTCAGATCGCATTGGGATGGAAAGGCGCCTTAGGGTTAAACAAAATTTGTGTGTCCGGGTTAGCCTCTCAATGGGACTGCATTGGGATTGAAATGCACTATTAGCCTCTCAGTGTGGATCACATTGGGATTGAAAGGCACCATAGGGTTTAGCAAAAATTAAGTACTGGGGTTTAGCCTCCCTGTGTGTGTACTGCCACTTATTTATACCCTTAGGGGTTTGAGCTCTATATGGTGCATAGTAAGATTGAAAATCGAATGGGCCAAAATATGTTATTGAAGGTCAAGAAGGATGTGAGAAGTAGGTAGCATTGGCGCGAATGCCTTCGCTATTTAGGTCACGTGCATTGCATGCATGGTTTTCACTTACTGAGCTTTATAAGCTCATTCCATGTTTTATGTGTTGTAGGACCCCGCGATCACGGTACGTGATCATTTTCACGGCAAGGCCAACTTTTGAAGCTTTTGAGGGCTTTTGAGATGGAAGTGTGTGCATGGATGCGACCTCGTGGAGGCCCAGTAGATAGATTTATTTTGACCCGCATGCGCGCTTTCCTATGTAAATAGGACCCACGATGATTTTGTAGACAACTTTACGATTCCTTTTTATAAAAGGAAAACTTTTATACGAAATTTGGCACGATCTATTTCGTCATTAGAACATTAGTCGCGTAGACTAGTTAAGAAAGTAGTGGTGGAAGGCGGGGCGCCACAGGTGGTATCAGAGCTTAGGATATAGGTTCTACAGACTGTCCATGTACACACACTCAAAAGCACGGAAGCGGCCTTGCTCGTAAGTCTTATGTTTTTATGAATTTCTGGTATGACATGATTTATTGACCTTAAAAACGTTAGGATAAAAGAACGATGGGTAGAACAAAGAATGAGAATAATGGGGGTGCAGATAAAGGTAAAGAACCCGCAACCCCTGCTGATAGTCGGGATGCGAGTATCCTTCAACTCGCGGAACTAGTCCGTCAACAATCTCCCCAAATTCAGCAACTGATCCAGCAACAAAACGCTGGTGGGCAATCAAGCAACGGATCTTCTCAGGCCAACAGAATCGAAATGGTCGGGGAAAGATTTCGTAAACTTAACCCCCCAACCTTTGAAGATGCTGTTGACCCCAACCTCGGCTGAGGATTGGCTCCGAACCCTAGAAACTATGTTCCAACATAGCCGTACCCCTGAAACGGAAAAGGTCTTGTGCGCTTGCTACCTATTAAGGGGAAGCGCAGGTCACTAGTGGGATACCGTACTAACTCTCGAAGATCCCTTGACAATGACCTGGGAGCGTTTCAAAGAGCTTTTCCGAAATAAGTATTTCACTGCTCCCGTCCGTGCCCAGAGGATGAACGAGTTCATCAATCTCCGCCAAGGAGCAATGACGGTGGCGGAGTATATCCGAAAGTTCGAACAGTTGTCTCAATTTGCAACCCACATGGTGAGTATAGATGCGTTAAAGATCGAGCGATTTATGGAAGGCTTGAAGCCAGAACTCTATCGCGACGTTGGCATGGCTGGATTCCAAGGGGTTACTTATGCCCAAATGGCGGAACGAGCTCTAATGGCTGAACAAGCCGAAATCCGAATTGTACGAGCACATGAGGCAAAAAGGAAGTTCGAACAAGGACCCAAAAGGGACGGAAATAACCCGAAGAAACCGTTCCTTCCTAAGAATGTGAAACCCAATTTCCAAAACCGCCCTGGACCACCTCAACAAATGAATCCGAATCAGGGGCGACCCCAACCGAACGCACCCGTGTTCCCAAAATGTGCTTGACGTCATCTAGGCGTCTGTTTCTCCCAAAACGCCACCTGCTTTAAATGTGGCAAGACAGGCCACTATTCTGTAGCCTGCCCAGAGAATACATCGGGAAATCAGGCCGCCAATCCGGCTAGACCACAGAAGGTACCCGCTCGGGTATACATGCTTACAGCGGAAGATGAAGAAAACAACCCATCCGAGACGGAAGGTACCCTCCTAACCGATAAACTTCAACATGCATTCTAGTGGACTCATGAGCCACATTTTCTCTCGTATCCACCACTTATGTGGTAAGATTCGGAATTCTTTTAGCCGACTTGGTTGATACCAGTTCGAGTGTCGACCTGAATCATAATCGTAGCAGTTAAGTGCTCATAATAGGAAGTCGTATCTGAATTACCTGGGAGCAAATCCCAATTTCACATAATACCTGGGGTATAACTCTACACCCCAATTTTTCTGATCAATTCGAGAAACATCCCGGTGCAGTATCAGAATGGCGCAGCAAAAGCGTGGTGGACGCTTATAACCTTTGATCTCTGCCAAGTTAGAGCTATAGAAATTCTTCTTAGCTCTTCGAGGCAATACGGGTTCCACTAACTGGAACAATCTTCAAATTCACTTCACCAGGATTCTGTTCCTTTTTATCCTCGAAAATTATTTGAAATACCTTGATAACTTCCTAGGGTGAATTTTTATCACCCAACCAAGCCAGTTCAACTCCCTACCAATCGTTACCCCGAATTATTCCAGCTGACGGAATTTCGGGGACGAAATTCTTTTAAGGGGGAGGATGTAATAACCGTAAAATCTAATTACGGGATTTACGACTTAATTAACAGCAAATTAGAAATTTCATTGAATTAATTAAATAAGAAATTAGGACTTTGATTGATACAATGCTTTTATGCTTTTATGTTCTTAAATGACTTATGTGTCTATATGATTTCATGCTATGTGGTTTAAAATTTTTATGTGTGTTACGAATTATGACTTAAGTGATGAATGTAAAATTTAGAGAATTTTAAACAATTAGATTTCGAAACATTGGGATTCTGAAATATTCTAGAATTCGATTTCTTAGCTATAAGGAAAAGTGCATAATATAATGGTTTTATAAGAATGTTACTTAAGAAAACTAGATAAGTATTAATAGAAGCTAACGTCACTGAGCAATTTTAACACGCAAGAAATACCTACAATAAACAAGAAGTGAACTCGTTCATATCAAGAAGATAAACTCACGAAAACTTAGTACAAGAATAAAGGAAAAAGTCGAACAGAGGTTTCTACTAAGCTTGGGAATAGGTAAAACCTTCACCTTGATCTCACATTTTTATTTATTAGCATGATATAATAGTTGCCTAGAATGAATATATCATTGATTTAGGACTGGTACAGGTTTAGTCCACGAGGGTTTGAATGTTCAAATTTCGATAGTCACGTTTACAAGATTTAGAGGTGGGAATATTTCTCTGTACGATTATGTTTATCTAAGTAGTGTATGCTTTAAAAGGAAATTTTGGCACCAAAATATCAAGAACTAGATTTATACGAATTTTAAGGGAGGAATATCTGAAGTTTATATGATACTTCGACTGTTCTTGAGAGGAACGATTTCGAGATATTCAAGGATAGCAAATGTCGAAACCTAGCTTTAGGTTGATTTCAAAAGGTGTAGAGGCTCAACATACATCTCGACATCTTTAAATTTACTATGTCGAAATTTTGATTAAATCTCGAAATCGTGATAGTATGGTAGGAATAATATAAAGATCTATTTTCAATATTTATATCGAAATCTTTGTATAACCTTGAAAAACATACACTTCGAAATTATGTTTACAACTACATCTCGACATCTTAGTTAATTGTCGAAGAAACACTTATCGAAATCTTTGTGTGAAAATGTCGAATTCTTATATTATGTCGAGATCCATTCTATAATACATATTGAGATTAATTCCAGCATGTCGAGACCCATTATATAGTCATATCGAGATCCTTGCATATTGTATAAATATCAAACCTTTGTATATATTGTCGAGATCTAACTAACCATGTAAACTCGAGATCCTTATGTATTATTTAAATATTGAACCTTAGTATGAAATGTTGAGATCTAAAATATATATATATATATATATATATATATATATACCATGTATGTCGAGATATATCAACCCATGTCGAGATCTTTATGTAGTGTTTAAATATCGAACTCTAGTATATATAATGTCGAGATCTATTTCAAAATTAGTTTCGAAATTTATAAAAATCAAAACTAGGGGTTTTAAACTAAGCCACTTTCGTGAAACTGTAATTAGACTAACAAACCCTAATTTTATATGTTTTTATACTTAGGGTTTGAAGATTAGCAATTTACCGTACGATATAGCTAAGGATATCAGGTAAGTGGAAATCGCAACTACAACACATAATTTTTATGCGCATGAAATTATGTGTTATATGCTTCTATGAAATTATGTGATCCTACGTGCATTATTTACATTATATGATGACATGACACGCATATTCATGGCATGAGCATATGCACGCACGACTAGTATGGGAGTCAGGGAAATAGCATGCATGAGTGTAAGATCGCTTAAAAGCGATATGTATATTTGCCGATATGGGCATTTGTGTCGCCGCAATGATGAGTCACGGCTCTTCTATGGTACCTAGATATATTACGGCGATTCACGAGGCCGACTGCCTGATTCACGGGAGGCAGGTAAATATCTAAATATATTACGGCGACTCACGAGGCCGACTGCCTGATTCACGAGAGGCAAGTAAATATCTAATTATAGTACGGCGATTCACGAGGTCGAATGCCTGATTCACGAGAGGCAGGTAATACTTAAATATACTACGGCGATTCACGAGGCCGACTGCCTGATTCACGAGAGGCAGGTAAATACCCCGTAGCGAAAGATGATACCTAGAGGATGCGACTCGAGGGAATGAGCGGCACCGAGGGAACCTCGAGTGTTGGCGACCTCGTAGTAAGCTACCAATGAGAAGGGCTCGCGTGTCAGATCGCATTGGGATGGAAAGGCGCCTTAAGGTTAAACAAATTTTGTGTGTCCGGGTTAGCCTCTCAATGGGACTTCACTGGGATTGAAAGTCACTATTAGCCTCTCAGTGTGGCTCACATTGGGATTGAAAGGCACCATAGGGTTTAGCACAGATTAAGTACTCGGGTTTAGCCTCCCTGTGTGTGTATTTCCACTTATTTATACCCTTAGGGGTTTGAGCTCTATATGGTGCATAGTAAGATTGAAAGCCGAAGGGGCCCAAATATGTTATGAAAGGTCAAGAAGGATGTGAGAAGTAGATAGCATTGGCACGAATGCCTTCGCTATTTAGGTCACGTGCATTGCATGCATAGTTTTCACTTACTGAGCTTTATAAGCTCATTCCACGTTTTATGTGTTGTAGGACCCCGCGATCACGGTACGTGATCATTTTCACGGCGAGGCCAACTTTTGAAGCTTTCGAGGACTTTTGAGATGGAAGTGTGTGCATGGATGCGACCTCGTGGAGGCCCAGTAGATAGATTTTTTTGACCCGCATGCGCACTTTCCTATGTATATAGGACCCACGATGATTTTGTAGACAACTTTACGATTCCTTTTTATAAAAGGAAAAATTTTATACGAAATTTTGCACGATCTATTTCGTCATTAGGACATTAGTCGCGTAGACTAGTTAAGAAAGTAGTGGTGGAAGGCGGGGCGCCACAAGACAAAACTCCCTAACCGGGCGTCATATGTTACATTTTTCTCCCTCTTGTAATTTTATACTCTCTCTTTCTCTCTCTCTCTCTCTATATATATATATATATATATATATATATATATATTGTTGAGATTCTGGCGCCTATAGGTTCGAATCTTTGCATTCTTTCGTGGGTGTGTGAAGATCAAGTCGAAATATTCGGTCTTGATGTGTAAAACGCTCGAAAACTAGAGAAGATAAAACCAGAAAAACAGAAATTAACGTGGTTCGACTCACTTTTGAGTCTACATCCACGGATCAATCGTTTTCTTTTATTCCGAACTATTTGAAGAGATTACAAGTATCACACTTACTCTCTATTTTCTTAGTACAAATAGAGCTAATTCGCCCTATATATAGACGAGATTAAGTCTAGAAGGTTCCTAGTTCGTCACCGAAACCGTTGGAACTGCTTTAAACAAAACAGCCGCGCTCCACGGCCTCGTCATTGCCTTCCACGGCCGTGAAGACATCGGGAATCAAGATCCTCGCATTCTGGATCTTCCCCACAGCCGTGGGTGTTTGACGAACTTGAACGGATCGAAACTGCGCGCTCTGCCTCAAAACTGGCGTCCCCCACGGCCAGCAGCACAACCTCCATGGCCTTGGAGGTGTCGGGCTCTCGCAGCTGCCCTTTGCTGCCCAGTGGGTCCCATGCCTCTTGCTTATGGCCGTGGGGCTCATGTCCCGAGCCCATTTTCCACCGTTTTCGCTCCAATCGATCCCCGACTTGTTCCCAACAATCTTACCACCGAATATTTGAGTGTTGGGTCACTAATTCCCAACATATATATATATATATATATATATATATATATATATATATACATATCAACTACGGCTGTAAATGTCGAGCTCGAGCCCAATATTATGTTTACATATCAACTACTTCTGTAAATGAGTCGTGCTCGAGCCATTTTCTGTGCTCGAGCTCATTTGAGCTCCGATGAGCTCGAATTCGAGCTCATAAAGCTCGTTGAGCTTGAGCTCGAGCTTTTTTTTTAAAAAAATATATTTATTAAAAAAATTAACAAAAAAAGCGAGCATGTTCGTGAGCTTTCAAGCTCTTATGTATGGGCTCATGTTCGAGCTCGACATAAATGAGCTCAAGTTCGAGCTCAACATAATGAGCCTGAAGTAAAAACGTGCCTAAGAGGGGGGTGAATTAGGCTTATAAAAAATTTATGCTTCTTTTGACAAATCCTAAGATGTAGTGACTTAGAATTCCTACTTATGCTTGTGATGAGTATGCCTGATATATCCTAGTAACGTCGGATGTGTGTCGGGTCTGTCTCACAGCGAAAGAAAATAACTGTAAAGTAAATGCGAGACAGGATTTGTATAAAGGTTATATCCCCAACTGGGCTTACTCCTCTTCTGGGTTTGCTCCCCAAGAGTTTAATCAATCACTATAATGCACCGTAGTTGGATACAAAACTGATTGATTAGCCCAATACACAACCGAAACAAGTCGAACACTAGACACACTAGGTTACCACACGCCGAGTTTCATTCCTCGGAATCTCCTGATCCCGATGAACACAGCTCGCCAACGAAGGGCCCCCGGAACTCGTCATTCCCTTGACGTGTGCGTAAACGTCGACCTTGCCTCATTGGTATTGCTCACATCCGAAAACAACACGTCCGAAGATAGAATACATGGGGGAGGCTGGAATAACTCAGTACATTCAGTACTTCGCAAATGATCGCTCAGGTAGGCAGAAAGCTATCGCAAATAATCGTTCAGGAATCTCTCAGTGGTGTTTCTGCTCAAAACTCTCGCAGTCGTAGGTTCGCAAATTCTAAGTCACTCGATATCAGATCAATATATTTACCATGTCATAAATCAGATAAGGTTACAGCTATAACGAATTAACATGTCATGCCACAACTTTTCATATTTCAGAGATCACATCCGTTTATAGCACATACCATAATAGCACCTTATCAAAAGTAAATTAATTAAATCTTTCCTAATTATAATATCCTAATCAGTATAAAAAAAAAGATATCAAGTCGGTTTCGCACAATTAATTTAGTGGGATGCATTCAAAAATCGTAGATGCAAGTTTCACTCGTGAATAAATAATTCTCAACGGGTATATCACTTTCCATATATAGACATCATATTTTCCTTATATAACCCGGTAGGATATCTCACATGTTTTTTTCCATAAATAGCACAAACGATATATCCTAGCATGTGAGGCGTCTATAACATGCACTCACATAGTTTCACCAATAAATCACAGAATCACATGCGAATAAAATATTTGACACTTTAACCATTTTATAGCTCATAATTCATGCATAGTAAAATATTATCATGTACTTAGACATTATATTGATCATTCATCGAATTGCTTAATTTATAGACCTAATGTCATTATATTACATAGTTCATCAAAACTCTCTAACGCTCATGGACCAAAAGGTCAACATTCTCCCCCTTTTTGATGATGACATGTAATTGGTGCAGCACGGAAGCATGTAAGCATATTCGATCACTTAAGTCCTAGAGCATATGTCTAAGTGTTCTATAACCACAAAGCAGAGCATATGATATTTTCTAATCACATATGATACATATTTGCACCCCCTGCCTAAGTGCAGTTATCAATATGACATGCAGAGATATATCATGAATGAATTTGCTCCCCCTTTCTAACTGCAGATATCTCGTGTCATACTCGACGATATATCGTAAATGCACAATTTTAAGTTACCCGTAAGTGTGCTCCCCCTGTCTAAGTGCGCATTTTCCAAACATGATTCAAGCAGCAGAGTATCATCGCAGCAGGCACTTATCACTTATCAAGAAATCTCACAAAAGTTAATAATCGCAGATAAGTATTAGAGCATCACTGTATCAGAGTATAATTATCAGAGCATCAGAGATATATCATAAGTGCAAATATTTACATAGCATGTATTCTCTTCCTGTCTAGTGTTGATAACTCATGTCATGAGTGCAAATATTCCATGTAAAACGTTCAACAATCGGAGCAAAAATATTAGTGAAGTTCAGAGATTCTACCAAGCTACATTTGTTTGCTCCCCCTATCTAAATAAGGTTATTCCAACTGTCCAAAGCATAAATTCAAAGTTCCACTTAGAGCATAGATAGATATCATATAGGCAAAAGTCAGAAAGCACACACAATTATGCTCCCATTGCATATGTGCAGATATTTTCATGCAATTCAGTCAGCACATACAAACACTAAGATATATCATAGACGCATAAAAGGAATATCGCACGCACATCATTTCGAATATCAAAGACAGTTCTTAGACCCCTTATATCATTAATTACTCAGACTTCCCCCACTTCAACATAAAAAAGGGATATACTACGACTTTAAGGCTGAAAACTTAGCGCAAAATAACTATAAGATTGAGAATGAATGGAGGAATAACTTATCAGAAAATGTTCTCAAGGCTGGGATCACTATTTGATCTGGCAGATATAGCAAATTTGTTCAGCTCCCTTGTGATCTTACAGAACTCTCAAAAGCTGGAGTATAACTTAGATGATTTTTCAAGAAGAGAAACTGTGAAGTTCGAATTCTTAGGTAAGGAAGGAAGAATCGAGTGATCTTATTTATGAACAGGCAAATATCCAAGGGATATGGTCTTTAAAAAATGAGATAGGATAAACTCGGCGTAAATAGAATTAAGAAGATTTGATTTCCAAACCGAATTTTGAATTTCAAAGGAAAGTGAAAATTGTCAATTAGTGCGCTAGGGATCTCAGAGTGATTTGACGGAATCTCATAAATAAGTAAAAGATTTGATAAAGGATGAATAAGAAGGATCCAAATTTTCTGAAATAACTTAGCGGCTGAAAAGAGATCTACGAATATCTTCCTAAGATAACTTAATCACATTCTAAGAATAGATCCAGAAAATCCGACATTCTTAAAATAATCTAGATAGCTGAAAGAAAATCTTGGAATGGGATACGAATTTTTACCTAAAATAACGTAATCACATTCTAATAAAAGATCTGGAGGATCCGACATTCCTAAAATAAAATGGATCACTGAAGAAAAATCTTATGCTGGAATAACTATGAATCTTTTCCTAAAATACTGAAATTGCATTTAAGGGAAAGATCTATAAGATCTGAAAAATATTCTAAGGGCTGAATGAATATCTATGGATTTCTACCTAAAATAACATATCCTAGAGTAAATGGCACAATTAGGCAGATTTACTAACCTTGTTTAGCTCGATGACCCCTAATCGATCACGTAGGTCGCAGAATCTTGCCTCAGTTAGGGGCTTCGTGAAGATATCAGCAAGCTGATCATTTGTTCCTACGAATTCCATACTGATATTCCCCTTCTGAACATGGTCTCGTATAAAATGATGTTTAACCTCTATATGATTAGTATGAGAATGATGCACGAGATTCTTAATAATACTGATGGCACTAGTGCTATCACACGGAATAGAAATTTTGTCATAACCTAACCCAAAATCACTAAGGGTTTGCTTTATCCAAAGAACTTGTTGACAACAATTTCCTAAGGCCATATATTCAGCTTCGATTGTGGAGAGGGCGACGGCATTTTGCTTTCTAATAGACCAAGTTACCAGGGAATTTCCAAGTAATTGGCAAGTTCCGCTATTACTTTTCCTATCTTCCCTACTGCCGGCATAGTCGGCATCGGAATATCACATTAATGAAACTCATCCGATACCACAGACCAAAGTTAACATTACCCATGAAGTATACGATTGACTGCTGTCAAGTGAGATTCCCTAGGATCAGACTGATATCTCGAACACATACCAACTACAAACATGATATCAGGGCGACTAGCAGTTAAGTATAGAAGGCTTCCGATCATACCTCAATACTGTGTTTGATCAACTGGTGCACCTAATTCGTCACTGTCTATTTTGGTGGTCTGATGCATAGGGGTGAAAATTGCTTTGGAATCACTCATCCCGAATTTTGTCAGCAATTCCTTGCTGTATTTCGTCTGGGATACAAAGGTTCTATTATCAAACTGCTTTATTTGCAACCCGAGGAAGTAGTTCAGCTCACCCATTAAGCTCATCTCAAATTCTTTCTGCATAGACTTAGAGAATTCCTCACAAAGAAGAATATTAGTACTTCCAAATATGATATCATCAACGTAGATTTGGACCAGTATCATGTGACCACCTTCATACTTATCAATAGTTCCAGTCGAAAATCCTATCTAGATCAGAAACTTACTTAGCCTTTCATACCATGCCCTAAGAGCCTGCTACTATTTTGTACTTTGTTCAGTTTAAAAACATGATTTGGAAAGTGTTCCTTAGCAAAACCGGGTGGTTGTTCTACATAAACTTCCTCATTTATAAAGCCACTCAAAGATGCACTTTTTACGTTCATTTGAAAAAGTTTAAAGCGTTTAAAGCATGCATATGCAAGTAAGACACGTATAGACTCTAATCTAGCTATCGGAGCAAAAGTTTCATCGAAATCAATACCTTCCTCATGGGAATAACTTTTTGCAACTAACCCGCTTTGTTACTGGTGATATTACCGTGTTCGTCGAGTTTGTTGCGGAAGACCCATTTTGTTCTTATGATCGATTTTTCATATGGTCTCTCCACGAGTGTCAACACTTGGCTCTTTTCAAACTGTGATAACTCGTCCTCCATGACAGATATCCATGATATATCATCCAGGGCTTCATGGACGGTTTTTGGTTCCATCATTGAAAGCAGTACATAGTGAAATTCCACCGTATCCTGATTTCGTGCAATTGCTCGAGTCTTGATTCCAGATGTGATATTTCCTATAACTTGATCTGTTGGATGACTAGAAGTATGTTTGAATTTTTTGCGTTGTTGCTCAACAGCTTCTGGTTCCAGTGTATCAGTGTTCTCGTCTTTTGGAAAATCTTCCTTTATTTCTTCAGTACCCTGTAATTCTGCACACGCTGCTTTAGGTATCTCATCGAAAATTACATGTATGGATTCTTGAACAGTCAGATTCCTTTTATTATAGACATGATAGGCTTTAGAATGAAGACTGTAACCAAGGAATATCCATTCATCTACCTTAGAGTCAAATTTTCCTCCCTTATCTCTATCATACAGGATAAAACACCTATATCCAAAAACACGAAAGTATCCTATATTTGGAGATCTACCATGCCAGATTTCATAAGAGGTTTTCTTTAATAACAGCCTAAGGAAAACGCGATTAGACACATAACAAGTTGTACTAACAGCTTCCGCCCAGAACTGTTTAGGAATATCATACTCATGTAACATAGATCTAGTCATTTCCTGTAACACTCTGTTTTTCGTTCAACTACGCCGTTCTGTTGGGGAGTTATAGGGGCAGAGAAGTTATGACTATATCCAAATTGATCACAGAATGATGCAAATGACTTACTATCCAATTCTAATCCGTTATCACTACGTATCCTGCATAAGTTCATTCGTTTTTCATTTTCAAGTCTCTTTACTAGCGATGCAAAGTTATCTAATGCCTCATTTTTATGTGCAAGGAATATCACCCATGTATACCTGGAATAATCATCAACAATGACAAAGACATATCTTTTACCTCTCAGAGACATCGTCTGAACAGGACCAAAAAGGTCGAGATGAAGCAGTTCCAGTGGTTTGGATGTGGATATCACATTCTTTACCCTGAACGATGTCTTGGTCTACTTACCCATTTGGCATGCCTTGCACGTTTAGTCCTTGACGAACTTTATGTCAGTAACACTACCTCTTACCAGTGCATTGCTTGTAATGTGAAACAGTAGTTCCATGTTAGCATGTCCTAAGCGTCTGTGCCATAACCAGGTGTTATCCTGTGTAACTGCTAAGCACTTGACATTTTGGTCAGTGATATCATCAAGAGTAATACACTAGATATTTCTAGCCCTGGATGCACTTAACACCTTATCATCATTTCTAACAACACACTTATCATTTTCAAAAGTTACCGTACGACCCTTATCACATAATTGACAAATGCTAAATGAGGTTATGTTCTAGATTCTTAACTAACGAGAGGTAAGCAATCTTTCATTGTTTTTCCTCCAACTAAAGAACACCTTAAGCCAGCTGTTTCATATCTAGTGACCTGCTATTATACATCTCACTTTGCCATCTCTTGTGAGCTAGAAATTACTTTTCAGTTTCATCGACCTAAAAATTGACTTCTTTTTTTCTCTATTCGGACAAGTACTTTAGCAAGCCTCTTCTTCATTGCTTTGTTTCTCTAAATCTTTGCAGCATGTATATTGGAGCGGAGTGAGCATAGAAGAATGGTGGAGGAACGAGCAGTTTTGGGTCATTGGTGGTAATCTCTTTGCTGTCGTTCGAGGCCTGTTGAAAACACACTGAATAGGATGCCTACGATGGTTGTCATATGGTCCGGTCCACATACTCTTAACATCCATCGCTCCGCTTTGGGTTCGGAATCCTTCGTGTTAAAAACTAAGGGACCTGCCTGACACAAAACAATGTGGGATAATCTGTTGATACATAGTTGGTCTTCAACTTGTCAAAGAAAATGATGTGTATATTATGATGTTTGCAGGATTTGGAATGATGCATACCAAGCTGGACCTTATTTGAAAAATAATAAAACAATAACTAAGTAAGGCAAGAGCAAACGTCTTGTATGATTTTAGTGTGAAGTTTTTCATAGTCACTGGAATAGACATATTTCGCAGATTGATTGCTGCTATCAAGTTTTGATACGCTATGTACTGTTTAGGAACTAAGTTCCTCTCCTTAACAGTGTCAATGCGAAGGTAATACTCACAGAAAACATTGGTGGCATGGGTTTTCGTGACCTTAAAACCTTTAATTTGGCCCTCCTCGCAAAACAGGGATGGCGCCTTATGACTCGCCCATACAGTCTCTTCGGAAGAATTCTTAAGGCGCGCTACTTTCCTGAGGTACCGTTCGCGAAAGCCAGCCTTGGTCGAAGCCCTTCGATGACATGGCGTAGTATTATGGCTGCAAAACCTCTGCTTGATGCCGGCGTTCGCTGGCAAGTCCGTTCTGGAAATAGCATCAACTTGTGGGGTGATCCTTGGCTGAACCGACCTGTATCTTTCAAACAGGTGACCCACATCAAACAAGAGCTTAGTACTTGGACGGTTTCTGATATTCGTATGCATGGGTCTGGGCCTTGGAATGAGACGCTGATTAAATCACTGTTTTTTCCTATCGATGTGGATCTTATTTTAGGTACCCCGCTGAGTTCGAATATGGGGCAGGACAAGCTAATTTGGCATTATTCAATGAATGGGGTGTTCTCTGTTAAATCAGCGTATCGTCTTGGGAGAGACTTGGAGTCTTAAGACGGCAGCAAGCTCGAGCTCGCTAAAATGCTGGAAATTCCTTTGGAGCGCTAACGTCATTCCGAAGGTAAGAACTTTGCATGGCGCCTATGCCGTTATGCTCTCCCCACAGCAACGAATCTCACTGCCCGTGGCTGCCTCGACAGCCCCCATTGCCGTAGATGTGGCTCTCCCTATGAGGACTCTAAGCATATCTTCATGTCATGCGGAAAAACACGGCAGATATGGAAGGCCTCGGGTATAAGGTATGATGTCGAAGCTTACTGGGCTGTTTCTACATAGACGTGGCTTCGTAAAATCCCTGAGGTCATGAACCAACAAGAATTTGCGATGTTCCTTAATCACTTATGGGCAATTTGGGATGCACGTAACAATCTGACGATGAAAGGAACCCGCATCCCATATCAGGTTTCTATTTCAAAGGCTGTTGACATCACATTATATCTCGACAACCAAGTGAACGAAGTTACTTCCCCCATACCAGCTCGATGGAATTGTCCCCCTCCAGGCGTTATCAAGCTTAACTTCGATGGAGCTATTCATTCGCAACGCTTCGGGGCTGCTATAGGAATTATAGCTCGAGACGAAGCTGGTAACTGTCGCGGATGGGGTACGAAACTCTTTCGTGGCTCTTTTGACCCGGAAGTCATTGAGGCTTTAGCAGCATTTGGGGCGATGCTTTTTGCTATTCGGAGGAATTGGCTATCAGCAATCCTCGAAGGAGATTGCCTTACTGTGGTGGAAAAGCTATCCAATAAGTCGTCGGAATCGACAAAGATAGGAGCTATCCTATACGACTGCATGCATCTTTTGAAATCGTTTTTCTCTATTTCGTTCTCTTTTGTTAAGCGTCATTGTAATGAGGTCGTTCACTATCTAGCTAAAGTGTTTGGTTGGGATGGCGAGGGACGTCTCCCACCCACACAAGCCTTAGCAAATTTGATTTCGGCCGACCTTCTATAAATTAAATGGTCTTTGCTCTCAAAAAAAAAAAAAAAAATCACAGAAAACAACCAAATAAAAACAAAAAAGAAATTTTACACAAACACGAAATTAGAAATTAATAATAGCTGGAACTCTTTTGCCACTAACAACTCTGTAAAAGTTCTCTACTCAAAACTTTAGTAGTTGAAGAGGTGATATTAACCCTCTGCCCGAGGAAAGTTGGGAATCAAAGACTCACAATGACTCAAAATGATGTTAACATTACGATAAATCATGTCAAGGATTCGTAAATCAAAGAGAGAGCTATATGTACCTCATGGCAGATAATAGAAATCCTCTTGCAACAAAAAAATGGAGTCTTTCTACCAATAATCTCCGCAAGAACAATCCCCATTGACAAAATGATGAAACCTGTTTGAATCCCTCGCGATAATAATCCTTTGAGTAATCCTAGAAACAAACTTGGTAAAATTATGACAGTCCAAGCACACCCTAAGATTCTTGATTATCCTAATCTCCTCTCCATCTCCAGACATCAACAGCCCAAACGCAATGGCTAGTTTCTCGCTGTGAACTCCAACCATTAGCTCCTTCTCTTCTTCCTCAACGTCATGCATAGCCGTCACAGTGTCTGCAAGATATCCAGCATCTTTCATCTTACCCATCAAACTTTGCAGCATTCTGTAGATGTCTTCAACTCGAGGATGATTCTGGTCACCTGACGTAAATACGTGTTGTTGTCCCTTAATCTCAATCAAAGTACAGCCTGGGGTCTTTGTGAAGTTCTTCTTCTTAATCAGCTGACGTAATGAAGCTGCGTGAGAGTAATCATGGTTTGTTGAATAAATATTCGACATCAGAACATGGTAACCTACATTTTCAGGGTCCAACTCGAATAAACGATTAGATGCTAACTGCGCCAAGCTTGAGTCCTTGTGAATCTTACATGCGCCTAACAACGCACCCCACTCTGCAGAAGTTGGCTTGATTGGCATCTTCGTAATAAAATCCACTGCATCTTTTAATCTTCCAGCCCGGCCTAGGATGTCAACCATAGATGCATAGTGCTCAGATTTGGGACTAAAGCCATGATCATGAACCATAGAGCTGAAAATCATTTCACCTTCTTTCACTAAACCTGCATGACTACATGCATACAAAACAGAGAGGAAAGTCACGCCTGTTGGGATAATCCCAGATTTTATCATTTCATTGTACCGCGCAAGTGCCTCTTTTCCATGTCCATGCATTCCATAACCAGAGATCATTGAGTTCCAAGTCACGGCGTTCTTTTCACACAGTGAGTCGAATAGTCTCCTCGCATCCTCAACGCTGCCACATTTCATGTACATGTCAATCAGAGCAGTTGATACATATACGTTGGATTCAAAAGTTTTCTCCTTTTTAATCAAATCATGGACCCATTTACCTAAACCTAGAATGCCAAGCTGAGCACAAGCTGAGAGAATGCTGGTGATTGTGACGGGATTGGCTTGAATATCGAGCTTTTGCATTTCACGGAAGAGTGAAAGTGCCATTTCCGTTTGCCCTTTCTGAGCATAGCCTGATATCATTGCGTTCCATGACTCCAGCGTTCTATCGGGCAACTCATCGAATACCTTTCTGGCAAGATTTAACTCGTTAGCCCTGCTGTAAACTGTTATTAGAGCAGTTAGTATGGACTGATTGGTACTAAAACCATACTTCATGCAAAATCCATGGATAGAAAGAGTAAGATCCAAATGACCAAATGGGTAGAATACAGGAACTAAACCAACTATGGTACTTGAGCTAACTCTTAAGCCTGAGAAGATCAGCTCTTTAAGTAACCTAACTGATGATTCGATTTCACCGTTACATGAGAAACCAGAAATCATTGTGTTGTATGCAATCAAGTCGGGCTTATCAATCAAACCAAATAACAGCTGAGCCGATGAAAGGCCTGAACACTTTGAATACAAGGCAACCAAACTAGTAACCACATGTTCACCAAAATGAAAACCAACCTTCATGGCCAGTGCTTGCACAGTCGTACCAGTTCTCAAATCCTGCAACTCAGCTAAACTAGATAGAACAACAGCCAATGTAGTTGCATCGAACTTCACAGCTTTCGCAACCATTCTTTCGAATACATGAACAGACTCGACGAACAGAGAATTCTTCACCATACCTGAAATAATGGTATTCCACAGGATTGTATCTGGCTCAGGAATTTTATAGAACACCTTATACGCTTCTTCAATCTTTGAATAACTCGAGTACATATCCACCAAAGCAGAGCCCACATACACATCCGAGCTATACCCAGCAATTATGGCATGGCCGTGGAGCAATTTCCCGATTTTTTCGAACTCGTGCGGTCTACGCCCCGATAGAGCTCCGAAGACGAAAGAATAGGTAAAATTATCGGCTTTAAAGTAGGTTTTCTCAAGCAAATTCTTGTACAGAGATAAAGGCTCAAGCGGGTTCCTTTTAAGTCCCTTGATGAGTACATTGTAGAGAAATAGATCAGGTGATGTTGCCCCAGCAAAGATGAGCTTGGCATGGTCAGAAGCTCCGATGTCGAGGAGTTTCTGAATGAGCTTTGTGATTGTTATTTGATCGTTAAAGAGATTGCTATGTATTATTTGCGCTTGGATTTGAGTCAATTGCCCGAGCTTCGTCGATTGTTGAATTACTGTCAAGAAGAAGTTTCGATCTCTCTGAGCTATGGTTCTAAAAACCATGTCTGCATTTGGCAAGAAGCAGCAGCTGCAAATCCTGAGTCATTAATGAAAGGGAAGATTTCTGTTCCGGCCCCCCTAATGTTTTCATTTATCTGTCGGACCCTGTCAGAAAATGAATAAGTTTAAGAGACCCACTGTTTTGTAAAAATCGAGTAAATGACCAAAAAATAGAATTTGACGAAAATACCCTTTGTTCTTTTTTTTCCCAGCGAAAGTCACGACGTGCTTTGTCTTATATGAAGCGTTACTTTTACTTCATTATATGTTATACAGTTACAGCATAGTGTTACTATACAAAACAAATACGTTATTTTTCAACAACATTGTGTTACTTTGCTACTGCAAAACGTTATCAACAGAATTTTTTTCGAACTCATTTTTCTTACACTAAATCGAGCACAAAAAAATCCGATTGACCAATCCAACCGATTCGACATGTCATATTGGATTCATTATGATATTGACGATGCACGAGGTAGAATTTGCTTGTCTAATTAGGGTGCAAATTCGAACAAATAATGGTAAATCGAATCTAGATGTCGACATAAATTGCAAGTAATCAGTATAAATTCGAGGTACCCATGAGAAATCGAGGTCTATTTTACCTTATTGAGTCAATAACGCCGAGATTTATGTAGTTTTCATCCGTTTTTAGTGTTGTTTGTGACTTTCGTTATATTTCCCCCGATCCATTGGTTGAATACAGAATGTGTTATTTACGACAAACATAGCGTTATTACCTTTCAGCGACGTGTTACTTCTAAGTTAACATTTGTTATTAACCATAAGATATTTGTTATTTTTTGCTATGTTATAAGTATTTCTTTTTTACACAATTTAGGAAAAATATAATATAAGTTTCTTGCAACTAATCGGTATAAATTCGAGGTACCCATGAGAAATTGAGGTCTATTTTACCTTATTTAGTCAATAACGACGTGATTTATGCAGTTTTCATCTGTTTTTTAGTGTCGTTTGTGATTTTCGTTCTTTCTATCCCGGTCCATTATTTGTATACAGAATGCGTTATTTACGACAAATGAGGCGTTATTACCATTCAGCGACGTGTTACTTCTAAGTCTACATTTGTTATTAACCATAAGATATTTGTTTCTATGTTATAGGTATTTCTTTTTTACACGATTTAGGGAAAATATAATATCCATTTCTTGCAACAAATCAGTATAAATTCGAGGTACCCATGAGAAATTGAGGTCTATTTTACCTTATTGAGTGAATAACGACGTGATTTATGCAGTTTTCATTTGTTTTTTTAGTGTCGTTTGTGATTTTCGTTCTTTTTATCCCGATCCATTATTTGTATACAGAATGTGTTATTTACGATAAACAGACGTTATTAACTTTCAGCGATGTTTTATTTTTGAGTCAACATTTGTTATTACTCTGAAGGCATTTGTTATTTTGTGAAACTTACCAACATTCATATGAAATTGACGATAATTTCAACATATACGGTCATAGCATCTGCAATCTTAGCAATTTCTATGATTTGGGTTTATCACATATAATAATATCGATAGTTGCCTTGGTTAAATCCAGTTACAAATTAATATTGCTTTCTCTGTTGCGGATCTCACGAGCGCGACGGTGTGGGGACGGAATCTTAAAATTTTGTTGACGCAAACAATAAAAATATCTGTAGATGGAAGCATGTTTCTAGTTGAACTTGAAGGTAATACACGTCGATTCGAGAGACCCATAGCCTTAAAGTTTCTCGCGCCACCGTAGAATTTCTGAACTGTTCGGCGGGATATTACAAAAAAATTTCTGGACAATTTAATGTGGTACACATAATGGTTTAATTGTTACCAATACAGTGTTATTTGTTATAAAATTTCCGTCTATGCACTAGGGTTTCTGGATAAGTTGTTATCGTCTATGCGCCAGGGTTTTTGGGTAGTTTTTGAGGTTTAGGACTTACGGGTTCGAGGTTAAGATTAAGGGTTTACGACACGAAATTTTGGGAGAACGATCCACGACTTGTGCAGGTATTTCTACAACCTTAAAAAATTTTGGGGTTCGGGGTTTAGGTTTAGGGTTTAGGGTTTCGGGCCTCGAATTTAGGGTTTTGAGCTTCGTATTTTGTGTTTGTGGTCTATAAATGTTATTAGTACTTTAATGTTGATGTTTGAACATGTTCGTGGTGCAATTCATATTGTTATGTTCCATTTAAAGATGAGATAGTCTATGTTTTGCAATGGAGGACTATATATTTATATATCTATTGAGATCAATATTCGTCTATTGCCATCAAATTTCGCTTAATGTGTCTTTCAAACGAATGTGGTGGTTAAACTTCATCAAATTATATATTTACATGAACATCCATATTAAACATCCAAAATAAAAGTGTATTTTTGTACGAATTGATCGAATTATTGACGTGGTACTGAACAGCATTTATGAGGTATCAGTATTGAACAATGTGTTATTAGTTGAGTTCGTGTTGTTTTTCTTTACCTAACATGTGTTATTATTTCCAATTAATGTAGTACAATTTTAAGAAAGTCCTGTAAATATTCTTTGACAATTCTGTTAAATTCTCTGACGATCCAGAACCTTCTAGAATATTCTCAATGAAGTGTTTTTTTAACATGTATGTGTTATATTTGTTGGGTAAACTGTTACTTATTTAAAAAACGTTTTAGTCTTAGAGAAAGCTAAATTTTCTCAATTTCATGGTTATCGACTTACTTTTTTCTTTTAATATTAAGACTCGTTTGATTCGATTTTATCTTATTCAATCACTTTTACCTTGTTCGGCCGTTGAAGTCGATATTGAATTGGTTCCTGAACGAAATTTTTTATTTGGGGGTGGAAGCACGAATTCATTCGATACATAAAAAATTCGTCTTTATTAGTAACACCCATCTGAAATTGAGGACTGAAAAACTTTACTCAGTCACAAACGCTGAGATTTATGCAGCTTTCATCTGTTTTTTAGCGTCGTTTGTGATTTTTGTTTTATCCCTTTCGATCCATTACTTGTATACAGAATGTGTTATTTACGACAAAGAAAGCGTTATTACCTTTCAGCGACGTGTTACTTCTAAGTCAACATTTGTTGTTAACCATATGACATTTGTTATTTTTGGTTATGCTATAAGTATTTCTTTTTACACGATTTAGGGAAAATATAATATCCGTTTCTTGCAACTAATCGGTATAAATTCGAGGTACCCATGAGAAATTGAGGTCTATTTTACGTTATTGAGTCAATAACGCGGAGATTTACGCAGTTTTCATCTGTTTTTTAGTGTCCTTTGTGATTTTTGTTTTATCCCTTTCGATCCATTACTTGTATACAGAATGTGTTATTTACGACAACGAAGACGTTATTACCTTTCAGCGACGTGTTACTTCTAAGTCAACATTTGTTATTAACCTTAAGACATTTGTTAGTTTTGGTTATGTTATAAGTATTTCTTTTTACACGATTTAGGGAAAATATAATATTCGTTTCTTGCAACTAATCGTTATAAATTCGAGGTACCCAATGTGTTAATAACGACGTGATTTATGCAGTTTTCATCTGTTTTTTAGCGTCGTTTGTGATTTTTGTTTTATTCCTTTCGATCCATTACTTGTATACACAATGTGTTATTTACGACACGCAAGGCGTTATTACCTTTCAGCGATGTGTTACTTCTAAGTCAACATTTGTTATTATCTATGATGCATTTGTAATTTTTTGCTATATTCGTTATTTCTGACGATTAAAGCTGCAAATTAGTTATACAAATCATACTCACGATCAAATTAACAATAATTTCAACATATTAGGTCATAAACTTTGATATTTTCAGATACAGTCTCAACGATTTCTATTATTTGTATATATCAGTTTTTTTCTAGCTTCCATAAATCTTTTGAAGATTTTTTTCAATCTCAACGATTTATGTTTATCATTTTCAGCTGTAATGTCAACGATTTCTGACGATTAAAGCTGCAAAGTAGCAATACAAATCGAGCTTGAAGTTTTTTTTTTAAGAGGATTCGAGCTTGCAGCGAAAATCGCTCGTTGGAGAAGACGATGGCAAAGGCTTGTAAATTTTGCATCTGTTAGAGGGTATATATGTCATATCGCATAGTTTGGGTCTTTTTCTCTAAGAGTTTTGAAAAGTAGGTCCTTCATACTAAATGAAATTTGATTGTGGCCTGAACACTAGTTAAAAATATTACTAGGGCCTGACTCGTAATTAACCCTTAATGAAATCCCTGAACAAAATGCAAACGTTACTCAAATTTTAACAAGCTATAGGCATGACCTAGTACATAGTTAGCAAAAGCATTTGCGTCGATTCGAAATCAGGCCCCCTTAGACGTTTAAAATAGATTTCAGACCCTGTTTGAATTTTCTTTTAAGTTAAAGAATTATTTTGTGTGGTGTACAAAAATGGTATAAAAGATATATGAACTGGTATAGAAAGATCGCTTTGTGTTACAAACATTCAACATACTGGTATGTAAGAGCAATGAAGTGGTAATGCAGAAAATAAAGTGGTATCAGATGATCGTAAACTGGTACCGGATGATCGTTTTGTGTTACAAAATTTCAACATACTGGTATGCCAGAGCAATGAAGTGGTACTGCATACAATGGGTCCTTAAAACTAATTCTTTTGCGAGAAGAGCCTGAATCCTTATTGAAACTTATGGAGGGGCCTGATTTCAAAATTGCCAAAACACTAATCTGTATCAATATCATAGAAGCTATTCAACCTTAAAATATGCAAATTGTTAAGAATCATGAATCGAAGAATTCATATTAAACAGTTTTAGTGGTTGTCCAAACTTGACTGAGTATACCGGTTAAACGAAGACTTAAGACCGGATACCAGTCAGCAGTTCACAAGCGCGCCAGATACTGGACCTGACAAGTGCCAAGACCGGAGTACAGATACTGGACCTGACAAGTGCCAAGACCGGAGTACAGATACCGGATCTGACAAGTGCCAAGACGGGAGTACAGATACCGGACCTGCCACGTGGACGAAGATTCAAAACCATTCAAGGCGGGATGTTGAAGACTTTTGCTAAAAGTATTTAATGCAAGGCTGCCAAGAGGAGCCAAGTTGAAGTCAAGCTAAGCTTAAAAAGAAAAAGCAAATGGCACGGCGCAAACTGCTATGAAGACCGGACAGTACCCGTTTTGGGAAAATGCATTTAATGCATTGATCGGTACAAGGAGCTGTACGAAAAATGAGAAATCAAAGACAAGATTCAAACCTCTCTAGTGAAGAAAATTAGAAAGTGTTGTCATCACTGTACGAAAACCAGTTTGGTTAAGTAAGTGAGTTGTTTTTCCGATGGACTGTAGAAAGCTGTTGAAGTAGGTGAATTGTATTATACGACTGCCTAGGTGATTCACTAGATTAAGCTGAGGGCAGCTGGGTAGGTTGTACAGTGAGTGTACAACTGAAGTTTAGTGAACCTTCCTTGCGGGGAAGAAGGGGAGACGCAGGAGATTTAACTCCGAACTTTCAGAAACAAACCGGTGTTTTCTTTACACACAGACGCTAACACATCACATCTATCATCGGTATTGGTTTGAAACCGACCGACTTGCTTCCGCACAAATCACACTTAGAAAGATATCAAGTTCCGGTATTAGCCATAACCGGTTAACTACCAAAATGCGTCAAGCGTTTATTCACCCCTTCTAAACGCGTAAGCCGATCTTAACAAGTGGTATCAGAGAAGGTTTCTTGATATTTTTCTTACTAAGAATGACTTTATCAGACCAGCTTATTATGTTTAGCAGGGAAAACTTTCTTGAATGGAAGATAAGGCTAATGACCCATCTCTACGCGCAAGATGACGTGATGATTGATGTGTTAAGACCGGACCGTTCATGTTCAACAAAGTAAACGAACGACACGCTATACATCTTAATGAACCGCAAGAAGTTCCCAAGGAAAGACACGAGCTGTCAATACAAGAAAGACGAAAGGCAAACCTCGATAATGTTGCCAAACACATCATGTTCAAGACCTTGGATATAGAAGTATTCAAACAGGTCATGACGAGCAAAACTGCGAAAGAAATGTGGACCCAGTTATGCCAACTTGGCGAAAACCGAGAAGTCTATAAGCTCGAGGATCATCCAGTAAAAGCGCTGGGAGAAGCAGAATCCTCCGAAATGACACAGGATAAGCAAGGTGAACAAAATAAAAATACTACCACTTGCCTTAAATGTGACAGGACTGGACGCAACACCAATAACTGCTCCAAAGAGGAGGGAAACCTGCTCAAAGGCAAAAAGAAGTCACAAGCTTCTGCGGCTAAAAAGAACTCCCACAGATGGGATGATACAGATTCCGAAGAGTCCAGCTCTGAAGATGAATTGAACAACTACGAAAATGAAAAAGAGCTTGTCTGCCTGGTGGGAGATATCTTGAAGATAAGTTCACTTATGAAGAAGTCCTGGATGCCCTTCAGAACATGGCTGACGGATACTGGAAGTTGAACGAGAAGTTGAAAGCTGCAGAAAAGGAAAAGGCACCAGCACATGAAGATACCGGACCTATGTTTGAGAAAATCATCCAACTAGAGGAAGAAAACCTCGGACTGAGGGAGGCAGCTGAAAAGAATGCTTTAGATAACCAGAGATTGTCTGCCTTGGTCCAGGGATGCACTAAGTCAACCGAGACATTGCAGTGTCTTCAAGAATGCTAGCGACCGGACCGGGCATGGGTATCTTCATGTGGCGATGAGGCGACGACGTCCTATCAACCGACTATCTCATGGGTAATCAATTTTGTACGTCCTATAGACTATAATCCAGTTCCCACTTCTCCTATGGACAGGTCTAAAGGAATCAGAGTGGAATATAGCTGCAATTCCTCGATTCCCCATATAAGTACAACATCTCAGAAAGTGAGGGGGAATAAAGTGAAGAACGTTTCGCGAAGGGGAAGACCTCAACAACCAAGGGGGAATATTAGTGCGAACAACAACCCACGAAGGGGAAGACCTCAACAACCAAAAGGAAATACGAGTGCAAACAGCGACCCACGAAGAGGAAGACCTCAACAACCAAGGGGGAATGCTCACAACCCAAACCGGAAACTCAAGGTTACAGAAGACCTAGATACCGGTCTCAAAACATGAACAAATATCTTATTGTTCCTGTAACTGGTAGACACGTTAGGGTAATCCAAGTCTGGTTACCAAAGGATCTAATCCCTAACCGGACCCAAAACAACATGGGTACCAAAAACATTGTCTGTTCTTGCAGGAATGCTCGCAGGAACTCAACCAGTCTTGCTGATTTCTAGACAGCAGATGCTGTCAGCACATGACAAAGGGAGAGAAGAACTCTCACTTACGTCAAACCATGTGCCAAGACAATCTTTACCTTTTGGGATAGCTACCAAGGTAAAGATATGAGATATTTAAACTGTCTCACTAAAAACTAAGGCATAACTACACTAACCGGACGAGGAACCAACAATACCAACACTCTGAACTGATATAAGAAAGAGCTTATAGTCTAATGTGTTTGGCTACCGCTGAGTCCAAGAGATGGCTATGATACAAAAAGATTGAATTACTTAAAACTCTAAAAGTTGTCTCATACTCGATTAGGAGTAACCTATTTCTTGATCTACCTTCACCAATTATTCTCAATAGTAAGCATAGGGGGAAACTAGGTAAAAACGGAACCTCCCAACTTAGCACTAATATCATATTTTGAGGACCATGGCGGACGCCGTGAGTCACCTACTGGCAGACCAGTTCAGGAAATGGTGCAGCTAAGGAAGAGAACCGGACGACTGAAAGAGCAAGACCAATGATCAAACTCTAAGCAACATCAGTCAGTCAAGGAACCAGTGAAGAAGTTCTATCCTGGGAGGTTCGAGCAATAAAGGGATCAACCGGTCTCAAAAGCATGTTGAAACACCTATCCAGAGGAAACCGGCACGCTGTAACACAAAGCAACTCACATCAGAGAACTAAGGGGGAACACCCCAAAATGGAACTACGCAAGGCAGAGGCACCCTCAGAAGACAAAACTATCTTCCGGAGGCGCAATGCAGGGAACCTAGTAGAAAAATCTCCAAGCTTAAGGAATTCATGTGTAATAAAGGCAACCGGCTTAGCAACTGACTGAAGCTCCAGATGGAGGTATAGTCTGAGGGGGAATTCATCAAAAGAAACTGAACTAAGCTCAACCATCTTAGGGAATTCATCAGAGATTTTAGTGTGAAATAAGGATAAGATGCTAGTCAACATACTTGTTCATGTTGTTGTCTCAAACTCTCAAGGATCAAGGCATTAGAGAATAACTTGGATGAAAGTCAAGCAAGAATTGAACCAGTTTGAGCACAGCTAAATTTTGGAAACCAATTCCAACACCGGGTCAAAGGGTGACCGACAAAGAACGGATGGAAGGGATCGACTAAGAAACCTTCTCACCAGTTGCAAGATGGACCAAAGCATCAGTACATACCAATACTTTGATGACCAGTCAGCTTTCAAAATCGAACAAGCTTAAGTGGCCATAACAACAAAAGCCGAACCCAGACTGGCAGGAAGTTACTGCTCTCATAACGAGGAAACGTGTCAACCAAAGGACAGGAGCAATCAGAAGCCAATCCAACCAAAGAACCAGCAAACATGGATCAGCAAGGAGATACTTAGAAAATCAAAATTTGGATATGCAGAAGCTGCTCTATCCCTCGAGAAGCCAATACATTGGACGACACGCGAGACAGGGTCAACATTCAACACAGATTTGGGGGAAATAGAGTGAAAGAATCGAAATCACAAGACCGGTACTCCATTCAAAATCATCAGAAGTCGTGCGATCAAGAAGGAGAGACTGGATGACAACTCGACAAACTGGCAAACGACAGACATCTACACTAAACCGCTCCTCAAAGCTAAGTCTATCCTCTTTCTAAGTGCTTTTAGGACATATTGACTTACCTTAAAGGTCCTAGCATGAAGTCAGGGGAAACGAAGTTATATCAAATTCATTACAAAAATCGATGCATATAGATGATTTGAGTGCAAAGCCATTCTCTTTAAAATGGTCACATCTTCATAGTTCCGGCCTATACACTTATCCCAGTTGGTTTCATCTAAAATCGGCATAAGTCAGTATACACTGAGAAATATAAACATATGAGTTCCATATTGTTTTAAACAGAGCTATACAAGTCTGATACCGGGTTCCTTCTGAAACCGACACTATCTTCTAACCAGTGGATATATATATATATATATCCCTCACTGGCCGGATGAAGACCGAACTTTTTCGATTATTGTGCTTCATCACTGCACATATTGATGTCTTGGTACAGATGGCTTTGAGCTTGCAGGTTATCTGAGTGCGTGAATAGTCTTGTCATCAACGAATCTCTGCCACCAGACAAGACATAAAGTTCCGACGCACTGAAGAAATAAGGGTGGTCTGAACTACTGTACACCCGTGACACAACTCGACAGAAATTTCTCGACTATAGAAGGAACCCGCATCCTCTTTCAAAATCCATCAGCTCACAACCGACTAAGTTCACAATGTCTAAATTTCCGAGACATTCACCACCCTTAGTCAGAATAAGCCTCACAACCAGAAAAAGCCTAACTAGTCAAAATCCGGTTTTCTTATCCAACCACCTCAAAGCAGTGTTGACACCACATTGGATGGAAACGACCAATTAGGGTATACAAAGACCTCTTGGCGGTCCAACAAAGACGTAAAGATGCTGTTTCGGACCAGTAAGGATACTAAAACAAGTCTGGCGGCACAGAAGGCTAGCTCTAAGAAACTCCTCTGTGGACTGGACGAGTTGGAAAAGATGCACCCAGTCTTTAGTTTCTCACACGGAGTAGTAGCTGAAAAGAAGATGCCGCGGACTGGGCAAGGCATCCTGGCACTACAAGGACCCAAAGGAGAAGATGGCGCCCGTCCCAGTTTCTTGGTGGAGAAAAGGCTGAGAACCCACAAAGAAACGGAACTGGAGCTGGTAAGTGGATACCGGGGATTGAATGCCATGCCAGACGGTGTCCCTCAGCTCCTATCAGATTTCTTGCGTTTTCCAATGAGGGAACAAGTGAAGGATCTCCTCGCCGCAACATCTGATTCCCCGAAGAAACCCTCGACAAGGCGTGGGTTCATGGGTTACCGTAGCTCTAAGAGCTGCTAAAACTGAGCGGGTCAGAAGAAGATTTCTGCAGACCTTCCAGAGTTTCGTCGAGGCTGAGTGATCTTCTGTTAAGAATCGCCAATACAACAACAGAGCTTCCGATCTCATCGTGCGTTACGATGAGAGAACAACTGTAATGATGACTCTCTCACACAATGACTACCTTCCCTCATACCGGACGTGTGATTATCAAAAAGGGCAAAGAGTACTGCCAGTTCAGGAGAAAGGGCAGATGGCAGTACTTAGACGAAGCAGCAGGCATACCGGACATACCAGAGAGACCGGGGATGCCAACAACCGAAAGATCGAAGAACTATGGCAAACCCGTATATCAAAAGACTGGAAGATGCCAACAACCGAAAGATCGAAGAACTGTGGCATATCTAAGGAATAGATAGGCTAACAACGGTTGCAATAGATCGGTAGTTTATGTATCAAACTTCCTTTGATATAATAAATACCTTTCTGCTTCGTTGAGTTTTGACAATCACCAAAAAGGGGGAAATTGTTAAGAATCATGAATTGAAGAATTCAGATTAAACAGTTTTGGTGGTTGTCCAAACTTGACTGAGTATACCGGTTAAACGAAGACTTAAAATCGGATACCGGTGAGCAGTTCACAAGCGCGCCAGATACCGGACCTTACAAGTGCCAATACCGGAGTATAGATACCGGACCTGACAAGTGCCAAGATCGGAGTACAGATACCGGACCTGTCACGTGGACGAAGATTCAAAACCATTCAAGGCGGGATGTTGAAGACTTTTGCTAAAAGTATTTAATGCAAGGCTGCCAGGAGGAGCCAAGTTGAAGTCCAGCTAAGCTTAAAAAGGAAAAAGCAAATGGCACAGCGCGAACTGCTATGATGACCGGACAGTACCCGTTTTGGGTAAAATGCATTTAATGCATTGTTCGGTACAAGGAGCTATCTCACAACGGCCTTCTTCAACAAGGATCAGCTATATATATCAGAGAAGAGGCACTGAAGAAATACGACACTCTACCACGGGAAATCAAAGATAAGATTCAAACCTCTCTAGGGGAAGAAAATTAGAAAGTGTTGTCCGCACTGTACGAAAACTAGTTTGGTTAAGTAAGTGAGTTGTTTTTCCGACGGACTGCAAAAAGCTGTTGAAGTAGGTGGATTGTATTATACGACAGCCTAGGTGATTCACTAGATAAAGCTGAGGGCAGCTGGGTAGGTTGTACAGTGAGTGTATAACTGAAGTCTAGTGAACCTTCCTTGCGGGGAAGAAGGGGAGACCTAGGAGATTTGACTCCGAACTTCCAGAAACAAACTGGTGTTTTCTTCACACACACACACTAACAGATCACGTCTATCATCGGTATTGGTTTAAAACCGACCGACTTGCTTCCGCACAAATCACACTTAGAAAGATATCAAGTTCATGTATTAGCCATAACCGGTTAACTACCAAAAAGCGTCAAGCGTTTATTCACCCCCTCTAAACGCGTAAACCGATCTTAACGATCAAATTCGAGGGCACTGAATCTTAGTCAATCATACCCCCGCACGGAAGCTGAAGCACAAAACCTCAAATACAGAAACTAGAAACGAAATGCGTAGAGGGAATAACGAGAAACCTGAACATGACTTAGTGGAATAGATTTCGAGGAGGAGCACCATAATGCTGAAAGATGAAACATGTCACACCGGCGAATCTGAAGACATTCATGGCTGCGATTTCCCACAATTCAATCTCCTCGGCGCGAAAAGGAATACTGCCGAATCGGTTGTATAGCCAAAAACTTCCACGGGAATCGCGAAATTTTGCGACAGATCGATAGCGGGGAAGAAGGGTTTTAGCGAATTTAATTAAAGGATTACCAAAATTGAAATGAAAAATAAAATTATGGGGAAGCGAGAAAGGGAAAGCAGTGATTTGGCAGCTGTAAACGGTTTTGAATGTCCATTGGAGTTAAATCGCAAAATGAGCTTTGTGATTGTTATTTGTTTATTGCAAAATGAGATCTTGAAGTTGATAAATCGCAACATGGGCTGCGCTGGATCGCGTGATAAAGCCAGTGGTAACTTTTGTCCAATTTTTATTAGACCATCTCCAACCGAGAAACACATTCTCAAACTCAAACGCATACTCAAACTCAAAATGCAGCAATTCTTCTCCAACTATTCAACTTATTCTCAAATTCAAAAGACTATTTTGTAATAGTCACTTCCACACCATTTGTTACATATTTACCCACATATTTTATAATTTCACAAATTAGACTACAAATATTATTTTATATTTAATCACAAAAAGTTAATAAAAGTAAAAATATCATTATACACGTATCGATTAATGTGAGAGGAAGAGAGAGAAGCATATTGGTCACAAACTAAGCTCACAACAGTGATGTCTTTTCATCATTTATTAACATCTGGTTCTATTTTCTTCTGACACATGGTAATGAGATAAAGATGGAAAAATAAAGTATTTCAGTGCAATTAACAAATATAAATCGCAAATAACTATATCAAACGCATAGATGCGTTCTTTTGAGGAGAGAGAGTGTGTGAAATGCATTTTGCGTTCAGTTTTGGTGTTCGCTTCGAGTAAATTTACCTCAAATTATGGGTTTTGGTGTTCGGTTGGAAATGCTTTTAGCCTCATCGTTCTCTAGTTCCTTCAATCTGTGCGGTAGTTATGCTGTTTTCTGTTAAATCATTCGATAATAAGAGTTATTTGACATTATTCGACTGATTTATCCGTTTTTCCCCCTTGATTTTTTGTCCTTGCAATGAAATAGGATTCTGATGAATGCGGTTAGTTTTCTAAGAGCAGTTTAGAATTAGATGATTGTGTAATTTGTGTTCACTCCATCACCTACATGTTTGATTGAACGATTCGCAGCTGTATTTGGTCTATTTTGATGACAGTAAGTAAATGGTCCTACTATTCACATCCCCTACACCCCCCGGGTTTTTAATTAAATAATTAAAAAAAGTCAACCATTAACAAAATAAACAACAAATGAAAATCATTAATAAAACAGACATTTTCGTCATCCCAAGTGACGAGTTACTAACTCGTATCTTGGGAATACGAGTTACTTGTCCACGGTGGGCTGACATGGCATTTCAAGTAACTCGTCATCCCAAGTGACGAGTTACTCTTTTTCTTTTTTTTTTTTTTTTAATTTTAACTTATTTTATATTTATTAATTATATAATCCACCAAATCATAATATCATCGTTATCACATGTAATTTTACATAATAAAAACAATAAATGCATCTAATTTATTGTTTGTTTCGCGACGATTAAAATGATATGCATATCTTATATTTTCGGATATCGAAAATATTTAATTATCTTTATAAGATATTGAGGCGAGTTCTTAAAAAATATATTCTTTTATTGATTAACAGAAGGATTGATATAGATACGTCACGTATACACATCATATATATATATATATATATATATATATATATATACTAATCGACTTCTATGAACTACCGAAGATACCCCTCACATATATTCTTCACACCCCCTATATTCGCCTATGCGGGTAAGCCGGCGCGGGCCGCAGGCAGGCCAGCCAAATATCAAATTTTTTATAAAAAAATTAATATATAAATGAATTATATAGGTTTTTTATATTTATTGAGATCCAATTTTTCATTTAATCAAATTTAATAACATAAATAAATTTTTATTAAAGAATTTAAATTGATTAGGAGTAATTCAACTTCATTAGTTATTTTAATGTTTTGTATATAGTTTTTCATTTTATTTATTTAGGACGGGCCGGGCCCACCAGGCCTTCTACCCGCCAGTAGGGCGGGGCGGACTGCCATTTCTCAGGCCCGCTAGAGGGCGGGCCGCGGCAGGCCCGCCAAATTTCATAAAATATATATTTTTTTTAAAATTTAATATATAAATGAATTATATAGGTTTTTATATTTTGAGATCCAATTTATAATTTAGTCAAATTTATAACAAAATAATTTTTATTAAAGATTTAAATTTGACTAGGAGTAATTCAACTTCATTCGTTTATTTTAATGTTTTTTCTTTTATATATATATATATATATATATATATATATATGTAATTTTTTCATTTATAGGACGGGCCGGGCCCCCAGGCCCGCTACCCGCCAGTAGGGCGGGGCGGGGCCGGCCTTCCTTTGCCATGCCTGCCGGATGGAAAAAATTGTCTTTTTTAATTGGCAAGTATTTAATTAATATTACTTTACCATATTGCTTAAATTATTAACATTAAATTCTTTTTTTCCTTTTATATGGGCTATGTAATTGGTAAATACTTAATTTTTACTCTGCATATTAATGAGGGGTGCAAATAGAAAAAATGGTGCCAATAGAATTACCCTTAAGTAAATAGTGTTATTTTGAGAATTAAATTATAATACTAGTTGAGTTTTTATGACTGTTACGAAACTAATCAACTTTTCGGTAAATAATGTTATATTGAGAATTCTAATTATCATTATTTTCATTTCTACCACAAAATAGAAAAAAACTACAAAATTTCAGTAATATTATCTTAAACTAACGTAAAATTTGTTAATAATTATATTTTACCAAACTCATGTTTAATTTTTTATCCGAATATATTAATTAAAGAAATAAATAAAATGAAAATAAACGTAATCTAACTTACACTAGCACGTGATTAAATAAAATAATAATCATGATTAAAACATGCTTTTACTATTGTTTTATTAGTTACTTAAATCAACGAAAACTAAAAATTGAACAATCTCACAGTTACTTGGACAACTGGTGTTCATGTTCCTGGTAAACCATACTGTCGCTCAAGTTAATCATGCCAGTCAAATATATTATTATTATTCAATAATTGCTCTATTTTTTTAGGTTTGCAAGTATTTGAAAATTGAGTTAATATTTTTCAAATGATTTTGAAATAATGGAGACAACCTATTCTCACCAGTTCAAATTTTCATTAAAGGGATATGGGCTCAACATTATTTGGAAGGGAAAAACTAAAATATGGTGGCTGTAATTCACTTCATGGCTACTCTAAGAATTCCAATTAAAATCACTTCAATCTTAAATCGGGCACACAGTGTACCCTGCAATGTGAATGGTCGTGTACTTCAAGATCTCATTTTGCAAGAAATTGACCAGATTGACGAATCTTGGCTGTCTGAAAATGTTATATGGTTGTCAGGAAGCGAAACCAAAAACCTTATATTATTCCACGCATTTACATGAATTCATACATGTGGATAATTAATTTTATGGTATATGCAGATAGAATAATAATATTTGGACTAAGGTATTAAAAGTTAGGATTTTCGAATGAATATGTATTATAAAAGCTGGATTCTCGAAATATAGTGTTTCGAGATTTATGATTCTTAACTGGGCATAGAAAAGTAGATTTTCGATAGAAGGATTCGAAATTAGAAACTTAAATTGAAGAGATTCTCGATAGTCAGAAAGGAGATGTTACGAGAATTATGATTCTCGAAAGAGAAAATTACGAAAATTAGAAGTAAAATGTATTTGGTAAGAAATTTTCGATGGTATACTAAAGTCAAAGAAGTCTTCGATGTATATATATGTGTGCGTGTGCGTGTGCAATTTTTATGTAATACAAGTTTTCCAACTTGATAAGCTCTCGTAGGTGTAATAACAAAAACTTGACATGAGAGGAAAAATAAATATAATAAGAAAATAAGATGAATGATTGCTAAAGTTAAGATAGACATTATAGAGACATCAATGTTAATTATTTATTTATTATAACAAGTAAGCTCGAAGGCGTATGACTTTTTACTTTGATTTATATGTGTTTAATTTATAATTAAGTATGTTAGGATGTTCATCAAGCACCAAAGTTGTTTAAATTTGTGTTTTAAATAGTCTCTGATTTTTGAAAGTTTGAACATTATTTGGAGTTTTTATGAAGTTCTTAATGTTCTGGAGAATTTAGCATTTGATCGCATGTTGTTATGATTTTGGAAGAAATAGTGTTTTTTTTAAAGGGTTTGAAACGTTTGACTGAAGTGAAAGGTTGAAGTGGAAGGTTGCAATGAGGTTGGAAGGTTGGAAGGTTGAAGTGGAAGGTTGAAGTGAAAGTTTGAAAGGTTGGAAGGTTGAAGTGGAAGGTTGAAGTGAAAGGTTGAAGTGAAAAGTTGAAGTGGAAGGTTGAAGTGCAAGGTTGAAAGGTTGGAAGGTTGAAGTGGAAGGTTGAAGTGGAAGGTTGAAAGGTTGGAAGGTTGAAGTGAATGGTTGAAGTGGAAGGTTGAAGTGGAAGGTTGAAAAGTTTTGGAAGGTTTGGATTTACGCAAGTGAGAAAAAAAAAGATTTTTAAGACAGATTTTCGATATTTAACAGGATCGCGACAATTTAGCACATTTCCGAAATATGGAGTATTCAGCACTTAGGGAAAATTAGAAATGCATACATTTGATACTGATTTAAATATAAATTTTCAGGCAGAGAGTCTAGTTTATTATAATTAATAGACAGAAAGTTAAAAATACTACAGATACAAATTACATCATGCATAATAGAGCATGCATATCACGACATACACGTTATTTTTAGGGATCTCCTATTTATCGAAAATAATATTTCTATAGGTCAGAATTTGAAAAGGCAAGAACAGAGTCGATTATTGACGAGGTTTTAAACCATACTGTGAGTATGATATGCAACATGTGTTCCGTTTCTATATGCTTTATTTGAGCTGATTGATCGAAGGTTTCTTGATCGACGTATTATATGAAATTTACGTGATCTATGTGGATACGATGTAATGCCATGTGATATGTGCGACTGGTTAGTATATTGAATATATATCTCATGCAAGGTTAAAGGTTCGTTCTACGTGCTTTATGTGAATTGAATGATTGATGACTTCGTAACTTACGTTCTATAAGGAATTAACTTGAATTGTATAGCTACGACGTGATTTTTGTGAAATATGTAATGGACTTGATTTAATGGCTACAGCATGCTTACGTGCGATAGTTGAGTTACGTGTAATAGTATCAAACAAGGTTGCATGAATAGTATTGCATACATATATGAAACGAAAGGATAAACTGTTATGACTGCTACGGCTTCGGACTACATTCTACGTTTATATCCCTACAAATGGGGGATATTATGGTTACGGCCCTACAAATCGGGAGATGACAGAGTCTGTACAGGCACAAAAGAAAAAAATATATATATCTTCAGTTACAGAGTCCCATGCATGGGCCCCTACGGGGTTGATAGTGTTGGGTTACCCGGTGTGTCCCGGAGACGCCACGTCCCCGGATTGTTGGTAAACCCCGGGTGACCCGAGGCCTCACCCAGGATGCAGCGGAATTTAAAAATTTTTCCCGAGTTCCCCATATGGATTCTCCAGGATACTCGGTTAAATAAAGAAAAACACGTGTAGACACGTATAAGGTATAAGGATCGTACCCTCGTCGCGAAGATCCTTCGCTCCCGTAGTTTACGAACTGGGCCGAAGAGAGTCACGCCGACCCCGTGATGTGCCGCAGACTGCACCTCCCCAAGAATGGCTAGAGGAAGTGAAGAATGTTTGTGTAGAGATGTGTATGCGTGTGTGATTTTCTCACTCTCAAGGATTTTCTCAAGAACAATCCCAAATGATCTTTCTTCTCTCTATAAACTCAAAGCTTAGTGTGAGAAAGACTAAACTGAGTAATGGACAAAATTACTCAAAGTAATATAGATTAAATCAACTTCCAACCTTTGAAATTGACTTTAATCATAATTAATCTAAATCTGTCATATATGACTCATACCTTGTTTGCTTCCTTTGTATTGTATCATTTAATGACTAGACATTGTCCCACAAGTCTAACAAAGAACAAAGATCGAAATTGGATTTGATTTGGATCAAATTTGACCAGAAACTGTCGGTTCACGGCTTCTTGCAAGGCCGTGACAAGTAATAGGCCAGCTTTGGCTGCTCGTCACGGCCTAGGGTGTGTGTTATTCGGTTAACCGAGCCGAATAACCGAAATACCGAAAATACGGTACAAAACCGAACCGAACCGAAAAATTTGGTTCGGTATTCGGTTATTAAAAATGTTAGGTCCTCGTTTGTCAACATAATTAATCCTAGGCATGAATTCTAAGGAAATCAATTAGAATGATGAAGATTGAAGTTCGATCGAAAACCTTTGATCGAAGAACGCGAGAGAGAAAACCTTTAGTGTGAGAAAGTTTTGTGTGTTTCTCTCTCTAGAAATGAATTCTGCAGCCTTTCAGATCAATTCTCTAATTTTCTGTATTAAGCACAATGTTTGTACAAGTATTTATACCAAACAAACTTGGTATAAATATCTAACTAGTCCTAATCTATAGACTAATAAAAATAAAGCCCCTAATTACAAGGACAACTAATGAAATCAAGCAAAATCTAAAATGTATACTCTACAATCTCCCTATTTGTGCTTGATTGCGTCTCCGCGCTGTTTGTCATCGTCGGGCACTGCGCAAGCCCAGCGCATGCTCATAATCCCTTACTGTTTCCCTCAGCTTCAGGCGCTCCTCGATGTCATCTAGCAATTCCATCAGGAGCGGCTGTTCTCTCACGAACCTGTGGATCCTCAGCATTGTCTCTCGGTTGATTTCTTCCAACCTCTGCTCGATATTCCTCCTGCTGACCTTGAGCGTTTCGTCGCAAAACTTATGAATCTCAGTCTTCAGCATCAACCTATTCTTCTTAGCTATTGGATTGTGGTAGGTGATGCCTAGGACTGAGCTGATGTGCACGTGATTGTTGGGAAGCCCTTCGATCTCAGGTCCTTTGTTGAGCGGTTCGACCATGTTGACCTTCTTCATATTGCTCTCCAGAGCCATCTGAAGGTCATGCGCAGCGAAGTATTTGACTTGGCGCATCATGAACCGGTAGAGTCCCTCGAGTCCTTCTTTCTTGATGAAGCCTTGAGGACCTTAGTACTTCTCCACATACAGCTGATATAGGTTGTATACTTCTTCAGCGGGGAGGTATGGTAGGTCACTCTCGCTTAGATCTTCCCGAGTTCTATCTACTCGCTCGATGGTGTAGTGAGGTGTTGGAAGTCCTCCTTTTGCACAGTAGAGGCTGAGTAATTGGCATATTGGGGATAACTCCTTGAAGTGACTCTTCAGTCGTTCCTTCGGGATCCCCAGCCTTACATCTGGTCCTAGTTGGGTCAGCATCCAGAGGTATGTCATCCGTTTCTGCTGATCAAAGTGAGAGATCCCTCTCAGCTCGAACTCGTTCGGCTTCTTACCCTGTCCGATGACTTCCAAATGTTTTCACGAACTTCTTCAAGGAAGGGAATTTCTATTCGGATGTTCTCCCACGGCGTGTCGATCCGCACGGTCCCTGGCGTTAGTCTTGTGGGGGAAGCCACTCGTCGCACGATCAACTCTGGTAGCCTTGGGATATCTTGTTGGTAGTCTTCACCTTCCTGAAGCTCGTCGTCATCTATGATCACGAGGTCTACGGAGGCTTGTTGTAGGAAATGCCGAACGTCCTGAAGCCGTTGTCTTTGATGCTCCTCGGGCACGGAATGGGTCATCCACTATCCTTCGAAGATGTATTTTTCTAGAACCTCGTGTGAATTGACGCCATGTCCTGAGGGGCCCGGTTTGTCTGGAGCGACCGAGGGAGTAGCTTGAATAGCTGCTAGGGCTACGAGCATCGCGGCACTTGCTTCTTCTTCCGGAAGCAAGGGGCTTGTCAGAATCGGTGGTGTGGGCGGTGGCGTCCGTAGGTAAAAGGTTGGTGGGTCGATATGGGTTAGAGTGGTGGTGCGGTGCGTGGTGTGGGTAGTTTGGGTGTGGGTGGTTTGTGTTTGGGTTTGGGTTTGGGTTTCACCTGCTCCAGCGCTTGTTTGCGTTGCGCCCGAGCCTTGTCCTTGGCCACTCGTCGTTACCGTCCTTGGCCTCTTCTCCCCCTCATGAGGATCCTGGTCTTCAACATCGTCATATCGTCGTCTGGATTGGGAGCTTTGGCCTCGACACGTTTGGTTTGGTGGCTCAGGATGGTCCACCAGTCGCCTATCGAGTGATTCCTCCTGAGGGGACCGGATGGTGAGACCAATGAGGCGGGCTAGCAGAATATCGTGGAGCTGGGTGATTGGTATGGTTTATGGGTTGAGAGGATGGAAGAGTTTCGAAGAGGGTCGGTGGGAGAGGGTTGTGAGGTTGTGAGGTCGGCTTGGGCTGAAGCTGGCTCCGAGACAGGTGCTTTCCCTCGATCTTGACGGGACGTCTCGATAGTCGTACACACGCTCTCCATAATCTTGTCTTCGAAAGATTTAAGTGCTGAAGAGAGGGCGGCTTTGAGGTGGTGTTCAGTCACAAATGGGCAGACGCCTCCTGGGATGCTCCAGGACGACTGATGTCGCCTGTTATCAACCCTCGAGCAGACATCGGCTCCTCAGGTTAGCTCACAGTCACTTGAGGTTGTGACTGTATGAGACTTCCACCCAATCCTCGAGTCGAATCTTGAAGATTCTCCTCTATGGGTGTTTCGGCAGGCTCGGGTTGGGCCCGCGAACCAGACACCGATAGAGTATGTTGCGGCTCGAGATTGAGCGAAGAAGTGCCAGCAACACTTGAAGAAGTGATCAGTACGGTATCTGGTGCGGCAGTGACGGCCGGGAAGAGGGACTCGATTTGTATACTAAGTCGCCTGGGAGTCCGTCTTATCAGGCTGATTTCCTCATCAGACTCCGTGTCGGACAAGGTGGTTGTGTGAGGAGTAGGGTCACGTTCAACGTCCTCAAGAGCCTGATCCGTCACCAGTGGAAGCGAGCTTTGCCCCATTTCTGCCGCGGGATGTGCTTCTTGTAGCGGAACCTCCTCGATAGGCTCTTCAAGCACATCAACATGTATGGGCACTTCCACTTGAAGCGTTTGTTGGAGCCTCTTGTTCCAACTCTGCAGCCACAACATCGATCAGCGTGGCATCTAAGTCAGGCATTGGCTCCTCGTGTGTTGGCGGCTCCAGCTCTAGTTCCTGAGCGACTTTATCAATCATCATGTCCTCAGGACTAGGCTGTTGTTGCTGATGTCGATGGCTCACTTGGAAATCTGTCGGGGGCCCTCAAATCATTTGCTCTAAGGTGATGTTCCCGACAGTATCTCTGATATTCAGCTCCCGCGGGGTCGGCGAGCCGAAGAAGGTTGAGTGGAATGCCCATCGAAGGCTGAGCTAGGTCCACCAGCCATGAGTTGTGGAAGAACTTGAGCCTTGGCGGCTGATAGCTTCCTCCCGGAGGTAGGCAAAGAATGTTCTGCTCGTACATCTCCATATGTTGGCGGATGATGACGGAGAACCATCTCGCATACGACACATTTTTGGATCGTGTTCTCTTTTTGTCTGATCTGTACTGCGAGGTCGTTCCAGATCAGTTGAGCGAAACGTAATTCCGCGGGAACACAACTCCCTCAAATAACCATAGGATGTGGTCGTTGCCTTTGTCGAAGCCTGCGTGCTTCAGGGATAGACACTTATTGATGATCCCGAATAGTGTCTTCCATGGATGGGGAATCCCGTTGCTCTGCATCTGAGTTAGCTTGGTGAGCGGCGGACGGTACCCCATCAGGAGGACATCATTCACCAGTTCTGCATCTGATGGGAGGGGGTCGTAGTTTTGGCTGTGAGGGAGGTCAAGCAGAACTCTGAACTCGTTCTTGCCCATACATATGTGCCTCGTCCCTACAACCATGGTAAAGTGGTATGCCTCGTCCAAGATGATGCTCTTCATCATCCCCCAAAACTGCTGGAGGTAGACCATCGACACTAATGCTGTCACGGTTGTGCCATAGTGGATGTCCTTGTAGGATGGACACGATTATGTCATCTGGACACCGGAAGGTGGTCAGCTCTAATTGGAAGTTCGTGTCGTGGACATTGAGGTATAAGACCTTCTCGTAGATGTGATTGAATGTGGGGTAGTGACCCATCTGAAATACACATAAGAAATGTAAATCATTAGTTCAAAAATTTTAGTCGAAATTAATTTGAAGCATGTATGTGATGCGGGTACGACCCCGATCAACAAGATTTATGGTTCGGGAAATAAAGGTGAGGGCCGGTTCGGATGAAATCATGGATGGAATATTAAGAAAGAGGACGGAAAAGTAAAGAGACGATGATTTACGTGGTTCGGATTCGGGTGAATCCTACGTCCACGGGCCGCCGGAGAATATTCACTATTAATCGGGGAAGATTACACACTCAACCTCACTTGCTCTCATGTTTACAAGTGCTTCCCAGCTCTAAACAGTAAAAAGAAGATAAAGAGAGGGAAAGAGAAGATGTGTGTGTGTTCTTGGTGTGTTAGTGTGTGTGGAGCGTGTTACTTATGGTGTAAAATGGACAAAAGACCCTATTTATACTGTAGGGGCGGCTAGGGTTTCGTACTGCCCTCCCTCGTCAGGTCTCCCAGTCACTTCCATAGCTCTCTCGATTACTTCATTTGTTCCCTCCTGATAGCTCTGTAGCTTTCTAGGACATCTCCCTAGCTCCTCCCAATATCACCTTCGTACATTGCCTCTAGTCGAGCCTCGCACTTAGTCCTTCTCGGGCACTTCCTTGGGCCCTTCTGAATAGTTCCGTAGCTCTGTGGAGTACCTCCCGAGCTCCTCTGAGCCTCACCTTCGTACACCGTTCTGATGGGACCTCGTACCTGGTCCTTACCTCCTTCAGACCCAATCTCCTACTCTGTTCCTTGTAGGTTGTCAGGTCAGGAGGAATGCCGGACAGGTTACCCCTATCATCCAGTCCCCCTACTCTGAGTTGCAATATCCTAAGTATTGCAGCTCGGAGTATTATTAAGAAAGTGATGCGGGTATGACCCCGATCAACGATATTTGGTTCGGGAAAGGCGGTGATGGGTGAAACGGACCGGGCCTTGATTTCTTGACGTGTTTTAGGGTTTGATTTTAGTGCTAAGGAAGAAGGAAACGCAAGAGACAGGGATTTTACGTGGTTCGGACAGATGTCCTACGTCCACGGGCCGCCGGAAATAGTGTTTACTATTGACAGTCGGGATTTACACACTCGACCTTACTTCGCTCATTACAGTGCTTTTTCATGATGAAGACGAAGAAGGTGAACACCGTGAAAATTCTAAGTCTCTGGTGTGTTGTCTTGAATCCTTTTTTGATCTCGTCTGTTTCTGTTCCCATATACCCAAATTCCTTTATTTTCCTAGTTGGCACATTTCCGGGACCACTTGATAGCGACCTCTGGTACAACCTAGGAGAGACAGCACCTGCGGTCGTACTGTTGTCAGACTGGCGCGCCTCCTCTCTGTTCACAATGTCGACCATTCCTAGAATGCCACGTGTCCCTTGGTTGACCTTACCTAACGTTTCCCGCTCAAGTTGCTTTGCTGTCAGGACCCACCTTACTTTTTCCGTACAGGGTGGCAGGTCCCCAAGTGTACTACCCATCTGGCCATGTGTCCTAAAAGTCGCTGTCTTCAAGTGTCCGAGTAAAGAGGAATGCTGGGCTGAAGGTCACCCCTATCAACCAGTCCCCCTACTCTGAATTGTGATACGTCAGGTATTACGGTTCGGAGTACACTTGAAAGAGCATTACTCGTCTGCGGTGCTCCTGGACTCTTTAGTCAATCTGTGTCGCATTTACGCCGAATGGACAGGTTCTGTGCACTTAACAGGGGGCGGCACCATTCGTCTGGCGACACGTGTCCAGACCCATCATTTTTGCTTTTTGAATCCCTCGAGGCGGTCTCTCTTCGTTTTCCCCCTTTTCAAAATCGTTTTCAATACTTAACAAAAAACGGAATCCCAATCGACACATTAAAAAGGGTTTTCGTCATCGCCTCCTTTCGAATTGCACAGTGCTCAGAATCGCCGACGTTCCGATTTCTTCTCTATCCACGACTTTCCCAGGTATTATTTCGCTTTACTCTGCCCTTATTTACCGTTTCTAAGTCGATTCGGCCTCAGTCTCCACAATTTCCTCCTTTGCGCGTCGAAGATATGTCCGATACTTCCGCCACAGAAAGTGCTCGCTCGGCATCGCCGGGAGTCTCCGCATCCTCCGCCGCGCTGGGCGGTGCCGCCAAAAGGGGGTCGAAGCGGAAGGCCCCATCATCAGATGCGGCGGCGCCTGATTCGTCTACGTCTCGTCAAACCCGTTCGCGAAGTACTGTTGGAGACAGCGCGAGGGCGGATGATTGGAAGATGTTCGGCGCGTCTAAGTCGTCCTATCGGCGCCTAGAGAAGCTCGTTCCAGAAGGTTTTCACAGCCCTGGCTTCCACATCTCCGTCCCGAATCCTAACCAGCGCGCCAACTTTCCGCCTTCCCCGGCCCTTGCTTTCTGGGAGAGCCAGATAAGGGCCGGCCTACGCTTTCCAGTCCACCCCTTCTTTGCTGCCGTATCGCAGGCTTTTCGTATCCCTCTGAATCAGTTCAGTCCTTCTTCTATACGTCAGTTGGCCGCTTTTTATGTCTTGGTCACCGCTGCAGGTGGGAGACCTTCTATAGAACTTGTTCTTTCTCAGTTTCAGCTTAAGTCTGCTCCCCCCTTTTTCTATCTGTGCGCGAATCCGCGCGGTCTCGTTCATTTCCTCAGCAGGGGTACCCACAAAGATAAGGAGTGGCACCCTTTTACTTCTTCGTAGCCCCCACAGAGAGTAGCTGGGACTTTCCTCATCGCCATTAGGTTCACGAGGTGCCTCAAAGACTGCCAGGGCTCCAGCCTGAATGTTCCGAAGAGAACGAGGCGGCTCTTAACCTCTTGAACTTTAGGGCCCCTGAAAAGAAATTTAACATGGTTGAGTTGGTAACCTATCCTGGCCTTCTCCATCACTTCAACCTCTCCTCAAAGTTTCTACCCTTCGATCCTAAGGGTAAGCAGGTTTCCCTCCTGCTTCCTGACCTCCTTTTTAGATTTTCCTCTCTGACTCAGTATGTTTTTTGCAGATATGTCGTTCTCTTGGAGAGATGCGTTCCGTGCCCTTCCTGTGAAGCAAGAAGAATCCGAGGTTCCCGCTGCGCCTCACCCCTCAGCAGGTCTTGATGGGACTGACCTGCCAGCTTCGGCAGTGAAATGGAAATCTCCTGTTGGATCCTCATCTCCTCATGTGGTGCTATCTGACTCAGAAGGTGATGCGAGCAAAAAAGATGCCTCGCCGGTGCCTCCCAAGAAGAAAAGAAGAAGATTGCCGTGGCAAAGGAGAAGAGGCCACGTGTGGAGACAGTCTCTCCCACTCCTGACACTTCTGAGTTCGCCCCTTTTGTCCACCACGGCTCTGAGTGGGGTATCGATCAGCGGGCTGACGGGAAGATGGTGCTGGACCTGCCCGACAGTTATGACTCGTTGAGTCCTGAGGAGAAGATGAAGTTCATCCAAGCCATCGTGCCTCCCGAACAACAAAAAGTGCTCCCTCGCCGATCTGACGCTTCTGTCGCTGAGCTTGCTGTCCATCATTGGGCCGAGGTAATTCTCCCCCTTGGCCTCCTTTCGTTGCTTTATTTTTTGGTACTTTGTTAATTCGGGCTTGGTTGTCTCAGCTGTCCTTTCTGCTGCCTGCTCTCTTGTCTGCGATCTCCCATCGGGGTTTGGCACCCGGTGGTCCCGCCCCTTCTGAGAGCCGCATGCTCGAAACGATTGAGGAGCGGGACTTAAAGATCGCCCAGTTGGAAGAAGAACTTGAGAAAGAAAAGAATGAGTGCGAGGCTCGTGTAAAAGACTTAGCTTTGGAGAAGTCACGTCAGTTGGAGGTGGAAAGTGCAGCTGCTCTTGTTGCTAAGGAGACTGAGCTCACGACCCGTCTGCATCAGCTCATAGATGCGCAGCAAGTCCAAATCGAGCTGAGGGCCAAGGAACTATTGGCTGAGAGAGAGGAAACCCTGAAGGTTGAGTTGGAGCAGGCTTTCACTGCTAAGGTTGAGAGTAGTCACTTCTCGGGGAAGCTGGAAGGTATCCAGCTCTGTCAGAAGCATCTCATGGCTCTCCTCTCGGTATGAAGTTCCTGACCCAGCTGAGCCAAAGTTGGCATGAGGGTTATCTGCGTGACACCCTTTCCCTGATGGACTTCTCGGCCTTCATGCAACATTACTTCTTGGGAGGTTTCTCTGCTGGACGCGAGCCCACCTCTACGCTGGATGCAGCGATGGACGCTATGAGTACCCCTCCGGCATTTAAGGGAGATCCAGAGGCGGCCCCAAATCCGGACTTCTGGTCTGTTGGGGTGCCCCATTGCTCTCCTACTTTGCTGGAGGTCTCGCCTGAGGTCCTTCTAGGCCAACTCTCCAAGTTGGAGGAGCTGTCTACTGCTTCGGAGGTCCTCGACTCCGCGACCGGTTCCAGCGCTCCACCTCCCTAGCTCATTAATCTATTTCCTGCTTCTGAACAATTAATGTCGTTTTCCTTTTTCGGACTCCTTTTGTTGTTTTCCTATTTTGAACACTTCATTGTTTTTTTCTCCGTTGTTCCGTATGCGTAATGTTGTGGCGTGTTTTCCTTTCTTTCTTGTCTGCCTCCCAACTTAATCGCACACAAACTTAAATATTTTGGGCCTTTTTCGCTGAGGTCCTGCGTTATTACCACTCTCTACTCCCCCTACTTCGAATGGTGCTGAGGTCTGTCAGCGTATTCGAAGTACACCAAGGGCGTTCCTTTCGACTCACCAGCCTCACTTTCCCCGACTATTATTCCGTCGGGCTGTGCTCGTCTCGAAATTCCTCTTTAAGGAGATATTAACAAGCAGAAACGCATACCTGGGGGATTCGATGGTACCTCAAGCGTTGGTACCTCGGCGTGCCTGTCCCCTTTACGAGGTCGACTTTGGCTAATCCTGGGAACCAACAAGGCTCTTCACTAGTAGCCTCGCCCAAATTCGCCGAGCGCGGACCTGTGGCGACCTGGGAGTAGGACGCTCCTGCATGGGAGTCATCTACATAGCTGCATCTAGTGCTCATTAGTATGCATCTACGCGGCCGCGTCTGGGCCACAGGTGCGCAATCCGCGTGGCCTCGTCTGGGCCAGCCACGTCTGGGCTATAGGTGCGCAATCTGCGCGGCCACGTCTGGGCCACCCACATCTGGGCTATAGGTGCGCAAGCTGCGCGGCCGCGTCTGGGCCAGCCACGTCTGGGCTATGGGTGCGCAACCTGCGCGGCCACGTCTGGGCCAGCCGCGTCTGGGCTATAGGTGCGCGATCTGCGCGGCCACGTCTGGGCCAGCCTCATCTGGGCTATGGGTGCGCGATCTGCGCGGCCACGTCTGGGCCAGCCTCATCTGGGCTATGGGTGCGCAATCTGCGCGGCCACGTCTGGGCCAGCCTCATCTGGGCTATGGGTGCGCAATCCGCGCGGCCACGTCTGGGCCAGCAGCATCTGGGCTATGGGTGCGCCATCTGCGCGGCCACGTCTGGGCCAGCCACGTCTGGGCTATAGGTGCGCAATCCGCGCGGCCACGTCTGGGCCAGCCACATCTGGGCTATGGGTGCACGATCCGCGCGGCCACGTCCGGGCCAGCCACATCTGGGCTATGGGTGCGCGATCCGCTGGCCGCTATGGGTGCGCAATCCGCGCGGCCACGTCTGGGCCAGCCGCATCTGGGCTATGGGTGCGCGATCGGCGCGGCCACGTCTGGGCCAGCCGCGTCTGGGCTATAGGTGCGCGATCGGCGCGGCCACGTCTGCGCCAGCCACGTCTGGGCTATAGGTGCGCGATCAGCGCGGCCACATCTGGACCAGCCACATCTGGGCTATAGGTGCGCGATCCGCGCGGCCACGTCCGGGCCAGCCACATCTGGGCTATAGGTGTGCGATCTGCGCGGCCACGTCTGGGCCATTAGGGAATCGAGGGTAGTCTATAGACAGGATTCGTGATTCTCAATTTTGGGGAGAGGAGCCATCAAGACACGAGTTTCCGAAGAAAAAAAACAATTTCATTCAACGGATGGTGCCTCGTTAAAACCTTGCCAAGTAAAACCCCCTTGGGATAAAACCTTAGCGAAGGGAAAAGAGTACACCTTCCTGTTTGATTTATATACAACCCTCCAATCCCTCGCTAAGCATAATACTTCTTGAGCTTTGAGATGTTCCAGGGGCGGGGTATTCTGCGCTCGTCTTCATCCTCCAACTCGTATGCGCCGCCCCCCAAACGCGGGCCACCTTGTAAGGACCCTCCCATGTCGAGTCTATCTTCCTCAACGGCTTAAGTACATCGGCCCTTCTCAAGATTAGGTCCCCCACCTGGAATTGTCGAGGCCTTACTCTCCAGTCGTAGGCCGCTTTTACTCGACTCTTGTATTTTTCCATCCTGATCAAGGCCAACTCCCTGATTTCCCCTATCAAGTCCAGATCCTCTCTCCTGAGTCGTGCGTTCTGCTCCTCTTCATAATGGATAACCCTATGCGTCTCCATCCCTACCTCAACAGGTATCAGGGCGCAGATCCATAGACTAACTGGAAAGGCGTTTCGTCCGTAGCTCCGTGGAGGCATGGTGCGATTGGCCTTGACCTCCACTTGTCCATTAGCTTGAGGGTGTACCACTGAGACGAACCTCTGCTGTATCTTCATCCCCGCACAAAACTCACGGACCCGGGCTCCGCAGAACTGCGTGCCATTATCGGTGATTAGGATCCGAGGGGCTCCGAACATGCAACAAATGTTATGCCACAAGAAATCTATCACGTTAGTTTCATCGATTTTGGCCACTGCCTTAGCTTCCACCCATTTACTGAAATAATCGACAGCCACTATGATGAACTTCTTCTGAGCCTTGGCGACTGGCATAGGCCCGACTATGTCTATCCCCCATTTGTCAAATGGGCAAGGGGAATGCATCAACCCCAGTTCTTCCGCGGGTACATGGATCTTCGGGCCGTGCTTCTGGCAGCTTTCGCATCGTCTGACCAGCTCCTTAGCATCCCTCAATAGGGTCGGCCAGAAGTACCCGGCCCTGACCACTCTCCGAGCTACTGCCTTGTACCCGGCATGGTCGCCGGCACACCTTTCATGCACCTCTTCCAACACTAACATCCCTTCCTTTCTGGACAAGCATCGAGCATAGGGATGTACAAAAGTCCTTTTGTATAACTCTCCTCCAATGAGGCAGAACTTCTGCCGAAATTTTCCTGCGTCCTTGTGCGCAGATCACACAAGGCTTCCAGGATAGGAGCCCTCCAGTCTTCTTCCTCTCCTATACATCCCACCTGCTCCGTCCGGTCCTCTCGGCTAGCTGTCAGCATCGTCACCTTTCGGGTCCCCTCCGGAATTGCGGCACTAGCCAACTTTGCCAGGGAATCGGCTCGACCGTTCTCCTCCCGGGGAATCTGCCGTATCTCGAAGCTGTCGAAAGAGGCTTTCAGCTTCCCCATTCGCTCAGCATACCTCACCATCTTCTCGTTCTTAGCCTCGTAGTTTCCTTGGACTTGCTGAGCTACCAACTGGGAATCCGAGTATATAATTACTGCTGCAGCTCCCAGGTTGTTAAGGATCTCCATTCCTTTCACCAGGGCCTCGTACTCGGCCTCATTATTAGATGCTGGGAAGTCGAAGGTCACAGCGAACTGTAGTTCGTCCCCATCTGGCGTAATGATGAGGACTCCTGCCCCGGCCCCAGTCGATGTGGATGAGCCATCCACATAAGCTTTCCAAGTTGGTGACACCTCTCCTCGGGTAGACTCTAGCAGGAAGTCCGACAAGGCCTGCCCTAGCAGGAAGTCCGACAAGGCCTGCCCCTTAATGGCGGGTCGCCTTTCGAACTCAACGTCGTATTCGCCCAACTCCACTGCCCACTTGACCATCCTTCCAGAAAGGTCTGGCCTACTCAGAGTCTGTTTCAATAGTAAATTGGTACGTACCCGTACTTTGTGAGATAGGAAATAGGGGCGTAGCCTCCGAACCGACACCATCACTGCCAAGGCTGCCTTCTCAATTTCGGAGTAACTGCTTTCGGCCCCCTGCATTGTTTTACTCACGAAGTATATCGGCTTCTGGGTGTCACCCTCCTCTTTCAGGAGAACCGAACTCACGGCCTGCTCCCCTGTAGAAAAGTACAAGATTAATTCGTCCCCGGGTAAGGGCTTGGTCAATAACGGCATATTGTGCAAGTAATTTCTTAGCCCTTCGAATGCCGATTGGCATTCTTCTGTCCATTCGAATCGGCATCCTTTCCGGAGTATTCTGAAGAAGGGTAGGCTTTTATCTGCGGACTTGGCGATGAATCTGCTAAGTGCCGCCAACCTTCCCGTTAAGCGTTGAACCTCCTTGATGTTCCGCGGCGGCTGCATTTCCAGTATAGCCTTCACCTTATTGGGGTTCACCTCGATCCCCATCTTGGTCACCATATACCCCAGGAACTTCCCCAACTGCACCCCAAAGGTACACTTCGCAGGGTTCAGTTTCATCCCACAGGTCCGGATGGTCTGGAAGGCTTCTTCTAGGTTCGCAACATGATCATTGGCCCAAGTCGACTTAACCAACATATCATCCACATACACCTCCATGTTACGCCCCAACTGGCTCTTAAACACTGTATCAACCATTCGTTGATAGGTAGCTCCTGCGTTCTTAAGTCCAAAGGGCATCCGGATATAACCATATGTGCCCCCCGCTGTGACAAAGCAAACTTTATCCACATCCTCCGGATTCAGCCTAATCTGGTGATACCCCTGATAAGCGTCCATCATGCTTAACATCTCACACCTAGAGGTGGAGTCTACCAGCTGATCTATCCTCAGTAAAGGATAGTGATCCTTAGGACAGGCTTTGTTGAGGTCTCGGAAGTCTACACACATCCTCCAGGACCCATTTCCTTTCTTGACCATAACAACATTGGCCAACCAGGTGGGAAACTGCACCTCTCGAACGTGTCCAGCTTTGAGCAACTTCTCCACTTCCGTCCTGATATCATGGTCCCTTTCGGCTCCGAACTGTCGGAGTCTCTGTTTCACTGGGTGGCTACCTGGGATTATGTTCAGGTGGTGCATGGCTATCCTCGGATCCACCCCGGTCATGTCTGCTGGCGAAAAGGCAAAGAGGTCAGCATTTCGCCTGAGGCATTCGACCAGCTGCGATGCAATCCCCTCATCCATCTTCGTCCCCACCTTGGTGGTGAAACCCTCCTTTCCTGGGTAAAGTTCCACTGTCATCAGTTCTTCGTCAGGTTGTGGCTGCAACTTCGTAGGTTCCCCGTATTCCTGCTCTAACTTCGTTCGTTTGGCTTGTTTGGCTCCAACGTCGTCTTTTTCCTTTCCCCCTGTCACAACCTTAACCTCATTGGCGTAACAACGGCGAGAGCTAACCTGGTCCCCTGAGACCTCCCCCACCTGGTCTCCTACTGGGAATTTGATCTTCAAATGGTACGTCGAAGGTACTGCCCTGAATCCGTTTATGGCTGGGCGCCCCAATATGATATTGTATGAAGAAGTCGCGTCAACGACCAGGAAGTTAACCATTCGTACCACCCGCCAAGGGGCTTCTCCTAGTCCCACGGGGAGTGTTACCTGGCCTAAAGGCTATATGCTAGCTCCGCCGAATCCGTATAAGGAGGTGGCCACCGGTTTCAGCTCCGTTCCCAATTTCATTTGCTTGAAACAGTCTAAGAACAGGATATCTGCTGAACTACCCCCGTCTATAAACACTTGTGACACGTTATATCCTGCCACGTCCGTGGTGATCACGAGAGCGTCGTTGTGGGGCCGAACGACATCGACCTCATCCTGCGCTCCGAACTGTATGTTCCCTGTGGTCTCCATCTGACCCACTAGGCTGCCTTTCGTCCGGGGCTTTCCTCTCTCTCTCATTCGAGCGTACGACTTCCGCGCTCTGTGTGAATCTCCACCATCTGGGCCTCCCACTATGATGAGGATATGAGCTCTTGGCTGGCTAGGCCCCGGCCTGTTAGGTTCCAGCATAGGCTGCTTCCCCTTGTCTGGTAATGGACCTTCCCTCTCTCGGGGTTGTGCTGGTGGGACTGGCCCTCGATCCCGGTATATAAACTCCTTATGATGTCCTGCCTTTATCAACCTCTCTATTTCATTCCTCAGATGCGTGCAGTTGTCAGTATGATGTCCATATTCGTTATGGTACCGACAGAAGGGCCCTGACGTAGGTTTTGGGTGTCTCCGCGGGCTGGCTCGAGGGTACCGCATGTCTGGATGTCTTGATGCCACAGCCAGGACTTCCTCCAGACTCGTCCGTAGAGGAGTGTATCTCTGATACCTAGGAGGGAATCTGTTCGCGCCACCTGCCATAGGCCTTCTAATCGCTGGGGGGTGAGTAACCCGGACGTTTGCCTTGCTTCGATTATGGTTCTGTGTTTCTTTTTTAGGTGCCACTCTAGACGTTCCTTCTCGGATCTTTGCCAGCCTGCTCTCCTCCAGATTTATGTACTTATCCGCTCTGCCCAACAGTTCCTCGAACGTTTGCGGGGTCTTTTTAGAGAGCGACGCGAAGAGGTCGGCGACCTGCAAACCATGAACTAAAGCGTTAATTTTAACGGAAGTGGTGGCGGACGGTACCTCCAAGGCTGCCACATTAAATCTTCTGATGTACGATCGAAGGCTCTCGTCTGATCGCTGCTTGACTTGAAACAATGACATGTCCGATTTAGGAGGCTTCCTAGCGCTAGCAAACTGGTTGATGAACATTTCCTGGAACTCCTCAAATGAGTGGATAACCTCTGGTTCGAGTTGGCTGAACCACTGCTGAGCGGCTCTCACCAGAGTTGTTAGGAAGACTCTGCATTTCACTCCCTCCGAGAAGTTGTGCAGTAGGATGGTGTTCTTGAAACGTAGCACGTGTTCCTCCGGGTCAGTGGTACCATCATACTCATACGGCAACTGCTTAAAGTTGAGCGCCACTTCCCCTTCCAACAACCTTCTGGCAAAAGGCGTACCGGCCTGATGCATCCCTCGCAGATGGGGCCTGGTTGTCTTGTTTCGGATCTCGTCTATTACTTTCCTGAGGTCTGACACTTGCCTCCTAAGCTCCTGTCCCTGGGAACTGACGGCTCCTTCTCGACCGCGCGTGCCGTGGCTCCTCACTTCCGCCTGGTGTTCCCCAGCCTTCTCCTCTCCTTCCACCATGTATCCGCGGGCTGTAGTCGTCAGAGGTACGGCATTCCTTAGGTTCACTGGTCCTTCCTGAACTCCTCTAGAAGGTCCTTCTCGCCTAAGTGTTGGGGCCCGCGGCCCAACATTTCTTTCTTCCTGGACAACCTCTCTTCTTGGCAAGTCCCTGTCTGGCAGGTGACGTAAGGCTTCTTCCCCAGCCACCGTGTTTTCTCCTACGGTTTCTGCCCACTATGAGACATGGCCCTCTGAGGTTCTGCCCTGAACAGAAAAGGACTGCTTCCGTTTGCCCTTGCTCCTCGCCTTCTTGGCGGCTATGGCCGCGTCCACTGCATTCTTTACCAACAAATCTAGCTGCTCCGCCGTCATGGTCACGGGAGTTTGAGGCGGTACGGCTCCGGACGGCCCTGCAAAGGTGGGCGTTGGTGTAACCACTGGGGCCTCGATCGGTGAAGCCTGCGTCGGAGCCGGCGTAGGACTTTCCCCAGCTTTCCCCGCAACTTCCTCAAACTGTCCTTGCAGGTTTTGTGCCAATGACGGCTGTTCCTCCATCGCAACCAACGTCTATTCGTCTCTGAGATCTACTGCTCCTTTAACGACGGCAACCTTCCACTATCTCTCTCACGTTTCACCTTCAGACAACACAAGCTCGGCTTGCCTTCTTCAACCTATCTTCAAACAGACCCAGAAACAGCCTGCCTTCCTCGCTGTTCTACCCAGCGCACTCACGTCTCAAGCCATCGTTCCCACAGACGGCGCCATTTGATGCGGGTATGACCCCGATCAACGACATTTGGTTAGGGAAAGACGGTGATGGGTGAAACGGACCGGGCCTTGATTTCTTGACGTGTTTTAGGGTTTGATTTTAGTGCTAAGGAAGAAGGAAAACGCAAGAGACAGGGATTTTACGTGGTTCGGACAGATGTCCTACGTCCACGGGCCGCCGGAAATAGTGTTTACTATTGACAGTCGGGATTTACACACTCGACCTTACTTCGCTCATTACAGTGCTTTTTCATGATGAAGACGAAGAAGGTGAACACCGTGAAAATATCTAAGTCTCTGGTGTGTTGTCTTGAATCCTTTTTTGATCTCGTCTGTTTCTGTTCCCATATACCCAAATTCCCTTTATTTTCCTAGCTGGCACACTTCCGGGACCACTTGATAGCGACCTCTGGTACAACCTAGGAGAGACAGCACCTGCGGTCGTACTGTTGTCAGACTGGCGCGCCTCCTCTCTGTTCACAATGTCGACCATTCCTAGAATGCCACGTGTCCCCTGGTCGACCTTACCCAACGTTTCCCGCTCAAGTTGCTTTGCTGTCAGGACCCACCTTACTTTTTCCGTACAGGGTGGCAGGTCCCCAAGTGTACTACCCATCTGGCCATGTGTCCTAAAAGTCGTTGTCTTCAAGTGTCCGAGTAAAGAGGAATGCTGGGCTGAAGGTCACCCCTATCAGAAAGCATTCCTCTTTTCGTGTCCTTAAATTTCTTTTGTCATTTCCTCCTGTTGCCCAAGAAGTCCCAGACAGCTTAGGACTTCACATATCTCCACAAGAATATACTCAGCAGTCTTGACGAGATGACTTAGATACTCGCCAGCCAATGCCTTGTCGGATACCCTGCTAACAGAAAGCTGATCCTTGAAATCCTAGCCAGATAGGTCAGGTCCTCTTCGTTAGTGGAGAGTTGAATTGAAAATCCTGATTATATAAATCACGACTCTCTGAGTCGGCGGGGAGCTGAATTCAGTCAATCGGACAGGATAGATCAAGATCTGGACTTAAAACGTCCTGATGGATTATATCAGATCTCCTCTTGCCAGCCTAGGGCCAGACTTGGGAACCTCAAACAGATGACATGGCGTTTTACATGCCAGTATGGAGCTGGCTCAGAACTCCCAAGTAGACGAGTAGGTCTTATTCGGCCAGCATAGAGCTGGACTTATAAATTAAGATCGACCAGATCAAGCTTGTGGGTGAGGACTAACCTGGAATCCGAAGAACCGACCTGGAATCCGAAGAGCTGACCCGGATCCTGGGAATCCTGATGAGATAGACCAGTTCTTCGTTCATCAACTCGAAGGTGGACACATGGTAGAGTTGATCACGTCTCTTTGTCAATGGAGAGTTGATGTGGAACTCCTCCTGCTGGAGCCTGGTCTTCATACGCTAGCATGGGAATTGTGTTACGATGCTGCTGGCCAACTCCTGATCGTGGCTCGTCCTCATGGAGCTAGTCGAACTGCTGAAGTATAAGAGGTGACACGATTAGGCGGTTGAATGATGAGTTAGCGAGCTTGCAGCAGAACAGGAGCAGCTCATCGAGCGCAAGGCTGCAAGTCTGTCGGCAAGGGAGCAAAAGCCCGGTTGAAGCATTTAAACTGATAGCCAGGTAAAGGTGCAGGGACTTTGTTACAGAGAATTCTGTCTTAGTCACTCGTGTAGTTCTGCACCTGTGATCTTGCTATCTTATATCAGAGTAGATGGTTTTTTCCAAACATATGGCCGAGTCTTCCCCCTTAACTACTCTCCTACTCTGGACTGTGCTTACCATAGTAGCACCTCCAGAATACTCTAAATTAGATGGAATCGCCTTCTGCTCCTTTTACACGCCAGGCTACTGCTATGCATTTCGAAGCTCGACTCAAAAACCTCGTGGCGAGCTGTACTCAGATATCCTGAACACCTAATTCGAACCTCCACTCGCTCGCCGGCTCGTGATTTGACTTGGATATCCTCTGTGAAATAGGCCAGCCTCGGCGTGCTGACGGAGAGCTGAGCTTAGATATCCTGATGAAGTAAATCGGGTCCTAAGCGCCGTAGCAGAATTGAACTTAGATATCCAAACAGATAAGTCGGGCATTCGTGTGCCAACAAGGAGCTGGACTTAAATATCCCAATCCAGACAAATTGGGTTTCCGAGTACCGGCACGGAGCTGAACTGTAGATATCCCGATGGATAGGTTGGGTCTTCTGGTGCCAGCGTGGGGCTGGACTTAGATGGATATCCCAACAGTTAGGTTGGGTTTCCCGTGCCAGCACAAAGCTGGACTTAGATGTCCCATCAGTTAGGTTGGGCCTTTATGTGCCAGCCCGGAGCTGGACTTAGATAGATATCCCAACAGTTAGGTTGGTTTCCCGTACCAGCACGAAGCTGGACTTAGATAGATATCCCAACAGTTAGGTTGGGTCTTTGGGCACCAGGCAACATTACTGGTACTTGCATCGTGCTAGCTACCTATTTGCTACCTGTTCTCCTTTTTGCACCCTTATTTCACGGTGCGAGAGCTAGGAGATATATGTCGGTTTCTGGCGACATGGGCTAGACCAGGACTTATGATATTCGTATCCAGCCGAGGCGACATCCCCTCCACATGTACTTTTCTTCTGACATCCTGCTGCAATCATGTTCAAACATCCGTCTGAATGGTTATTGGCAGATTTAAATGTGTACCTGAGAGATGTCAGTCTAGGCTGGACTTGGCGCACATCGCTTTCGTTTTCACGACTTGGGGGCTCGTCTTCACTAGGTCCGTAGATCAACTACAGAGGTACCCTCTTGGAGCTAGGCTGGGTTCTACGGGCCATGTTTCTAGCTTGGGGTTGAGCCCGGACTTAGAAGAGTCAAGTGCAGCCAATCTTGTTGCCAAGGAGAATGAGCTTGCGTTCCATATGAACCAGCTCGTGGAGGAACGGCAAACCTTGATTGAACGTAGGCTAAGGACTTGTTGGCAGAGAGGGAGAAGGCTATGAAGGCTATTATGGAGCGAGCCTTCGATGCTGAGATAGCGAAGGAAGTGAAGAGTAACTCAATGCGCCAGGAAGGGCGTTCTGCAGGAAGGCTAGAGGGAACACAGCTCTGCCAAAAATATCTCTCCACCTCTCGTACGGCACTTCTTCTTGGGAGGTTTTGCTGCTGGACGAGAGCCAGCTTCCACCCTGGCTGTAGCGGTGGCGGCTATGAGCGCTCCTCCAGCCTTTAAAGGGATCCTAAGGCGACTCTTAATCCCACCTTCTGGCTCACTAGAGCGCCTCCCTGCTACGCTCGCATCCGAACACACATTTGAAGAGTTAGTGGCGGATTTAAACATGTACTTGAACGATATCCGCCTAAGTCGGACATAATTCCTTTCGTTCTCGTGGGTTTGATGCCCATCACTAAAAGGTCCGCAGACCGACTGGGGAGGCTCCAACCTGGAAATAGTCTAGGGCCTTCGGGCCTTGTTTCCAGCCTGGGAGCTGAGTCAAGGCTTGGAGGCTTCGTGGCATGTTTTCTTTGCCTTTTGCTTATGCCCTTATCTCCTCTCGTAGGAATTTTTCTTCTTAAGTATTCTGGGCGAGCTTTACTGTTAATGTCTGGACCTGCGCTACTACCACTCTCCACTCCGTGCATTCGAAGTGAGTGAGGAATATGCCTCCTTACCTGACGACCTCAATCCTTTCCTTGCAATTTGCACTGTAAGTACCCACGTTGATCCGTCTCAGCAGATTGCCGCACTCTGGACCTCTTGCACCTTCCTCCCAACATCCCACTACATTTGTATCCAACACTTTCATCTGGAAGGTTAAGGACATATTTAAACATGTACCTGGGAGATATTTTTATAGGCTGAACCCAGTGCCTATTGATTTCATTTTTATAGGTTAGAGGTTCGTCATCGACAGGTTCGTAGGTTACCGGGTAAGCATTCCACCTGGAGCGTATATTCATCCCAGTAACGTTTTATCTTAAGTATCTGTGGTCCGCCTCTCTGTCACCGTGGGGACCTTTACTACTACCACTCTCCACTCCCCCTACTTCCGATTGTGCTGATGTTTATTAGCATATTCGAAGTACGTGAAGAGTGTACCCCCGATCTTACCACCCTCAGTTTTTTCCCCTTGTTGCTCCTAGGTAGTCTACGTCAGACCTCCTTTGTATTGCAGTATACCGGATGTTTGCTTACGGGAGATGTTTGCTCCCTGTGCATTCTCTTCCCAAAATTCCATTGCAATTTGCATTCGCAATCTGCATTCAAGAACTTGCTGGTAAACGGAAACATGTACCAGGGAGCCTCGGGTAAGCTAGGTCCAACACCCTCATTTTCGCTTTTGACCAGGTTCGTAGAGTACCAGTGAACCTCTCGAGCTTTCGTAAGGCCAGCCTTGGCTTGGTTCGTTCTTCTGTTTGGGAGTTGATTCGGAGCTTAGGAGGTTCCTTTCGTATCTCGAATGGTCCAGAGCTGGAACTTGTCAACGTTCGAGTCCGTCAGGTGTTCATCCTGGGTAACCTGGAGCCTAGGTACATTTATACAAGCGCAATCTGCGCGGGGCGTGCTTTGTACAGCCCTCCTGGATATAATCCAATCTAGGTTCATCAAGCGTTGAGCCTGGAATTTAGGTGCAATCTGCGCGGGGCGTGCTTTGCACAGCCCTCCTGGATATAACCCAATCTAGGTTCATCAGACTTTGATACAGAATGGCCTGGAGTCCGGAATTTTAAGTGCAATCTGCGCGGGGCGTGCGTGGCACAACCCTCCTGAATATAACCCAATCTAGGTTCATCAGACTTTGATCCAGGATGGCCTGGAGTCTGGAATTTTAAGCGCAATCTGCGCGGGGCGTGCGTGGCACAACCCTCCTGAGTATAATCCAATCTAGGTTCATCAGACTTTGATCCAGGATGGCCTGGAGTCCGGAATTTTAAGCGCAATCTGCGCGGGGCATGCGTGGCACAGCCCTCCTGAATATAACCCAATCTAGGTTGATCCAGGATGGCCTGGAGTCCGGAATTTTAAGCTCAATCTGCGCGGGGCGTGCGTGGCACAGCCCTCCTGAATATAAACCAATCTAGGTTCATCAGGCGTTGAGCCTGGAATTTAGGCGCAATCTGCGCGGCCACGTCTGGGCCAACCACATCTGGGCTTATATGTGTGCATCTGCGCGGCCACGTCTGGGCCAGCCACGTCTGGGCTTATAGGTTTCTTTTCCTGCCTAGGATTGAAGCTAGGGCTTATGGCCTCCATTTCCATCTAGAGCCAAGTCAGGCTTAGAAGCTTCGTATCTAGCCTGGATCTAAGCTAGGGCTTACGGGGTTTTCCTCCCGACCTGGATTTAAGCCAGGGCTTACGGGGTCTCGCTTCCAGCCTAGGTTCAAACCAGGACTTATGGACTTCGTTTTCAGCCTGGATTGAATCCAGGGCTTACAGACTTCTCTTTCACCTAGCATCAGAGCTAGGACTCGTGGCCTCCTTTCTCATCTGGAGCTACGTCGGAGCTTAGAGGCTTCGGGCCTAGCCTGGATCTAAGCCAGGGCTTATAAGCTTCACTCCCAGCCTGGATCTAAGCCAGGGCTTATAGGATTCACTCCCAGCCTGGGTCTAAGCCAGGGCTTACGTTCTTCTGTCTCCAACCCGAGTCAAAGCCAGGGCTTACGGTCTTCTTTTTTATAGTCCGGAGACTTATGATCGACACCAGAATGTTTCTGCCGGGGCTTACGGTCTTCTTTTTTATAGTCCATAGATCTTACACCAAAAGGTTTCTGCCGGGGCTAGGTCGAGGCTTACGATCTACTGTAGCCAGCTGAGAGCTGGACCGGCATACCTCCCAAACCTACAAAGCCACACGCAAGCAACTCCAACGCACGAGACACGGTAAGTGTCATGAGATAAAGCAATCAAATAATATTTAGTAATGACATAGTGGAAGCAATGCGTTAAATGGCAGGTTGGAGATAAGCCTATACAAACAAATTTCAGCACATAACCCAATATTCCTCCTACTCTGATGATCTAGAAAGGTCAGGTTTCGAGATATGAGGTAGCTAAGTAGGAAAGTTGGAGGTCAGTAGCTAAGTAGAAAATCTGAGTAGCTACGTAGGAAATCTGGACGTCAGTAGCTAAGTGGGTAAGCTGAAGGTCAAAGGTAGTGTACGGAGGAGGTACATAATCCCGACTAATCCTGACACAGCCGACTAGGGGACACAAAGATGGTGTTGGTTAGGAGACATTTTGGTCAGAAAGAGAGCATGTCAGTCTGACAGCAGTACGCCTACGATAGCCTGTCCTAGGCTGTACCTTTTGGAAACCCAGTGGGCTAGTGGCCCGATGGCAATAATTCCATCAATTCAAATATAGCCCAAATAATTAATTTGAGAGCCTAATAAAATAAATCAAGCTCAACTCATTTAAGTCCCCAACTCTAAAAGCCTCACGTTTAATTTATTTTGGTAATCCAAAATAATTAATTCCAGCAATTATGATAATTAACCTCAATAGCTCCAAAATAATTATTTTCAGAAATTAATTAAAATAATTTCAATAATGAAAAACAATTCAGCCCCACTAACAATAATCCAAATACTTAAAGTGCACCAGGCCCAAAAGCCCAAGTACTTAATTTAAGCCACTCACTAAATTAATCCCATAGCCCAAATAATAATCCCTACATATTTAAAGGCTGGAACCCATTGGAAACCCTAAGTGAAATGGCTAACGTACCCCAAATACTATCAAAATTCTCTTTGGCCCCTAATTACAGATCTCATAACATTTGGCCCCAAGAAAAATAGCAGAATTGACCCCAGCATTATTATAATTTAGCTTAGCACCCCCCAAAAGTTAGAAAACCTTACCACCGGGTCCCGGAACACCATTGACGACGGAGCCGCCGCCGGAGACGGCATGGCGCGATCGGCGGTGATGTTGGGCGGGTGCGCAGACCGTGGAGGTGGTGGCCGTCCGACTTTAAGAACCTAAAATCGCAACCTAGCATCTATGGATTCGTCTCGTCTTCTTTCCCGCGACGCCGCTGGTTCTGCTCCATCGAAGGTTTGGGATGACATACGAGGTACTTAGATGGAGGGTTCATGCCATGGGTACCCTCAATTTCGAGAAGTTGATGTCGATTTTCCCCGTTTTCAGATTTGGCGTTGTTGGGATTTCTGTCCACTGCTGCGACTTTTCTCGGGGTATTTTAAAAAATAAGATTACTTTTGATTTCTTTTTAAAAAAAGGGAACTTGACCGAGTCAATTAAAAAAAGAGGAACATGTTTCCTTAATTAACTAAACCCCTAATTAATACCTAAATAAATAAAAAAAGGAATATATATATAAAATAAAAAAACGCACCAACGTCATTCATTAATGCACCCACGAAGCACCAAAACGAGATCTTGAAGGAAAAACGAGCTGAAGCATCCGCCGAAATCGAAACACCCAAGCTCCAAGAATCCCAATTTCGTTCTTGAACGCATATACAGTAAGTTCCGTTCATGTTAACGCCGGTTACAAGTATATATTATATCGGGCATTGTAATTTCCGTTCATGTTAATGACATTTACATTTCGAGCATCGGATATTAGATTTTCGAAGGTTTGGATAGTTATGAGTAGCATTTTAACCTTAGATCTGTGCGAATTTGCAGAAAATTTTCGTTTTCCGGTTATTCGAGTTCATTATTCGAGTTTATTTAGACTCGTAAACGCCACTCGGATAAGGTGTTTTGGCAACATACAATCGGACATCATAATCGAATAAACTAGGAAAAGTTACTCGAATAATACTATTGTTTATGAAATTTTACACTTACATATTATTCGATAATATAATACTCGAACACATTATTCGAGTTAAGCGTTAACTCGAATGTCTTACTCGAATAATTTTTGTTTCCGAATATTTTACTTATTCGAATAACTCTTTTGCAATAAAAGTTGATTTATTCCATTTATTTCTTCGATAACAACTTCGAGTGTCTTCAAAATCTTAATACTCGAAGACTTTATTCGAGTTGTTTTACTACTCGAATTGTTTACTCGATTAATTTTTATTTTTCGAATATTGTAATTATTCGAATAATGTTATTGCAATTAAATTTTATTAACAATGATTTGTTTCATATGCAGGTTATGCCGACCAGCATCATGATTGATTACGATGGAGAATGGATAATTGGGAATGATAATAAATGTATGGGTTCCAAGGATGGGAACAACTATGAAGCCCATTGGGTTCGATGTCGATTGTTGTTTGCTGGACGATCTGCGGAACGAAATATACGAGACTATTGGCGTAAGCGGGAGGCCAGAGTTAAAGCTAAGTTATCAGCCATCTACGACAGGTATGGAAGGGTGTGCTCCGTTGTATATAAAGAATGATCGAGAGTTGAAGGGTTATATATACTTAGGGGGTCCAATGGATAGACCGATTCTCCGTGTGGAGATTGGACTCCCTACGACCCTCCACCGTCAAACTCTCACGGATGATGAAGTTGGTCCCGTTCCAATTGAGGTTCGTAGCGATGGAGGTGGTTACATCGATGATTATTTTGACCGTATCATCGACTTTGGCGGATGCGAAGATGTGAATTATGGGGGTGAAGGTCACAATGAGGCGAACGACCGTGATGAGAATGTTGCATCACGGCAAAACCTGCACGTCAATTTTGATGGCGTAAACGGAGAAAATGCGGACGGGAATGATGAGGAGGAGTAGGAAGAAGAGGAAAATGCAACTATTCCTAGCGATCGGTATTCTTTTACGGACGGTTCCACCATGAAGGTCGGTGATGAATTCGAGGATAAGAAGGCCGTCAAGAATAGGATCCAAAGAGTTGCTATAGAGGCATGCTTCGAGGTCAAGATTATAAAATCTTCCCGATCGTACTATGGCGTGAGATGCAAAGAGGATGGATGTACTTGGAGGATATGGACGGCGAAGATTAAGGATACATCCGTATTCTCGATTCGTACGTATTGCAACACACATACATGCGACCTTGCAAATCGGAACGCAAGACTCACTCAAGCATCGTCAACCTCCGTGAGTGATATGCTACTTGAATCTTTTCAGGGTTCAACAAGTACACCGGCCCCTAAACTCAATCAAACAATGATGAGAAATCGTGGGATCGAAGTTTCGTACTTCAAAGCATGGAAAGGAGGCATTTTAGCACAAAATGCAATGAAGGGTGACCCCGATGAGAGTTACAAGCTGTTGCCGTCATACCTGTCGACGCTGAGAAGAGTGAATACGGGAACCATAGCAAGTGTATATCTGGACGACGAGCGGAGATTTAAGCACGCATTCCTATCCCTTGGTGCTTGTATTGCTGGATACCGTCACATGAGGAAGGTTGTTTGCATAGACGGTACTTGGTTGAAAGGAAAGTATGGGGGTACGTTGCTCATTGCATCGGCGGAGGATGGCGACCGCCATCAGTTTCCTTTAGCTTGGGGCATAATCGACAATAACGAGTGCATAGAAGCTTGGTCGTGGTTCTTGAACGAGCTCTTGCAAGTCGTGCCCAACGAGGACGATCTTGTCATCGTATCCGACAGATCTCCGTCTATCAAAGCCGCCGTTGCAGCCGTCTACAGTCGTGCGCACCACGGCCATTTAGAAGATGCTCCACTATCCTCTGGGCTACGGCATCATCCCGGCTGCCACAAAAGCCGGCGACCGTGCGGAAGTGCCTTGAATCGGCTTCCGCATCGGTCGGTGTAAGGCAACACCGCACGTCCTGTGTATTTGTACAATTTAGAAAATGCAATCTAAATAAATCATATTATAAATAAATAAATATACTTACATCCATCGCCACGGCACCGAATGCACGCTCGACCGCTTGCCATCCCGAAGCAGAGCTCTTGCCGTAAAATGTGGTCTTCCAATGGCACATACGGGGTATCGGGAGACCTTCGCCGGCTCTTCTCACGGCGAATTCTTGCCCGACAGTCGGCCAGCAATCGTACGCCAGAACCTGATAAAAGAGAGTAAAAGTAAGTTAAAATAAATATAATATGTCTTAAATAATAATACAAAACTAATTACCTGAAGCGGCATTACGAAGCCGCTGATATCGAAGGTTGTTTCGATTTTTCCCTTCGATGTCATATCCATGTGCTTCCCCAGGAGGTCTTTGTTCAGACCATAATTGACCTCCTCGAATGATATCCTTCCCCAAGGATATTCGTTGAAGCGGTCGAAGTCCTCCACCAGACGGAGCCACTCCTCCTGGACCTTCAGGTCCTTCTTTACCCTCCGCTCCCCGAGCACCCCGACGGCAAAATAAAGTGCCGTGATCTTCAATTTCTCGGGATTCACGCCCGAGGCTCCACCGGCGTCACGGATCATTTCCGTGACTTTCTTATCCAAATCGATATAATATATAACGGGCTTGCCTGCGAGCCATAAAACAAACGTTAGTTTTTGAAATCAAAGTAAAAAAACGAATCAAAAAGATTAAAAAAATAGAATTAATACCAGGCCAATGCCTCGTCTCAAACTCGTCCGATGACGGTATCTCCGGCTCGTTTGCGCCGCAGTCGAGGCCCGTGAGTAGGCAATACTCGACCAATGAAAATCGTAAGGGCCGCCCATGAACGACCATCCAGAACTCCTTCGACTCCGGCATGTACTCCACCTGCCGGCTCATCAAATACCACAGGATCATATTGGAGTTGTAGTGGTTTCGGGCCACCTTTATCAGGTTCCCGAACTGAGTCCGCCTAACCATCTCCTCCATTTCCTCCTCGTTCAAAAGCGTACGGATGCGTTCGCATACCGGCATGTACTACGAGTTCAGAGTGAGGGTGGCGTGGTAGAAATTGTCCGCCGGCAACTTCGTCGGAAGATAGACCTGAAAACGCAAAAACACATAAAATTTTCTGTTATTCGAGTAATTTATTCGAGTAAACCATCACTCGAATAACTCAAGTAGTTATTCGAACCGTAATTACTCGAATTATTACTCGAAAAGACGATGAAAACGATTTTTACTAAAAATCCGACCGATTACGACGTTTACGCAACGATTTAACATCAAAATCGATCGATTTAACGCTAGAAACGATAGATCTAACCAACAAATTCGTTCAACCAATTCGATTTAACAAAAACCCAAAATGCGACCAAAAACTCACCGTGGCTCTACCGGCGTCGATTTGCTCATCCACCCGGTTACGCACAGGCGCGGAAGGCTCCGATGATTTCGTTTTTCGTTTCGCCATTGATGGTTATGCGTGGGTTTGTGTACGATTTTTCGAGTAAGTTATTTGGTTTCGAAGAGAGAGCGCGAGAGATTTTAGGTTTTCGAGTGATTTGTGTCTAATTTTCTTTCCGAGCTTTTTAAAATACTGCTTATTCGAGTATATTATCCGAGTACGTATTCGAGTATTGACTCGAAACGGAAACTCGATAAGCAACTCGAATAATGTTGCTGATTCGTTTAAATTTTCTGCACATTATTCGAGTCACCTTATCTCTTCGATTTATTATTAGAGTACGTCATTCGAGTTTTGCTTTTAACTCGAATAAATTCGAATAATGTTTCGCTATAGTAAGCCAGATAAGCAATTATTCGAGTCGTTTATTCGAGTGTTTTGTCATTCGAATATAACTCGAATAACTTTTCGCTGTTAATGAGTCAGATTAGCCTCCTTAACCAGTTTTTTAGTAAGGGTATTTCAGTCATTTGAGAACCCGTTCCTCTTTTTTTAAAACGAAATAGAATCGTTCCTCTTTTTTAAAATTTCCCACTTTTCTCCCAGATTTTCTTGTTCCTATTTCGAAGGGCAGCGATTGTTGCTTGGCTGAGTGACGGTGCGACGCAGGAGTCGGCTAAGTCGACGGAAGTCACCGGTGATGGCGGGCCAAGGTCGCCAATGGCCGCGACAATGATGAGGCTTCCTTCGTCAGTGGTGGCCCGATGGTGGAGAGGAGGAGAACGGATAGGGTGGCGACGGCGGGCCACAGCCATACGAGGCAAACGCCGTGGCGTCTTTCGGAGCGCCAGCTGCGGCGAGGACTGTACGGTGCCGCACTGTACGTTGCCACCTCGATAATGGCTGGACGGTCTGGGTGATGGAATGGTCGCTGACAGTAAGGCAAAGGCGGCCGGTGGATAAGCTCACGGCGGGACAAACTTCTGCTCGGCAAGTGTTCGATGAAATGCCATAGAAAAAACTCAAGAATGCAGCCCAAAAATCTTCCAAAAACAGTCGTTTAATCCAAGCCACAACTCCATATCTCACGTTCCAAACCCTCGTTCCCACAGACGGCGCCATTTGATGCGGGTACGACCCCAATCAACAAGATTTATGGTTCGGGAAATAAAGGTGAGGGCCGGTTCGGATGAAATCATGGATGGAATATTAAGAAAGAGGACGGAAAAGTAAAGAGACGATGCTTTACGTGGTTCGGATTCGGGTGAATCCTACGTCCACGGGCCGCCGGAGAATATTCACTATTAATCGGGGAAGATTACACACTCAACCTCACTTGCTCTCATGTTTACAAGTGCTTCCCAGCTCTAAACAGTAAAAAGAAGATAAAGAGAGGGAAAGAGAACATGTGTGTGTGTTCTTGGTGTGTTAGTGTGTGTGGAGTGTGTTACTTATGGTGTAAAATGGACAAAAGACCATATTTATACTGTAGGGGCGGCTAGGGTTTCGTACTGCCCTCCCTCGTCAGGTCTCCCGGTCACTTTCCTAGCTCTCTCGATTACTTCATTTGTTCCCTCCTGATAGCTCTGTAGCTTCCTAGGACATCTCCCTAGCTCCTCCCAATATCACCTTCGTACATTGCCGCTAGTCGAGCCTCGCACTTAGTCCTTCTCGGGCACTTCCTTGGACCCTTCTGAATAGTTCCGTAGCTCTGTGGAGTACCTCCCGAGCTCCTCTGAACCTCACCTTCGTACACCGTTCTGATGGGACCTCGTACCTGGTCCTTACCTCCTTTAGACCCAATCTCCTACTATGTTCCTTGTAGGTTGTCAGGTCAGGAGGAATGCTGGATAGGTCACCCCTATCAGTATGGATTGGCACATAGGTATACGAGAGTGACAAAAAAAAATGATATTTCGACCTATGAATAAAAGTCATGTGAAGATTTAGTCGAAAATTTATCTAAGTGTTTAAAGGTACTGTTCACTCCGTGAAATTTTTCGCATAAGATTGAAATTTGAATTTAATTTGCTAAATGCTGATTTTAAATCAAGATATCCATTTATTTTAGCGATCGAAAATTTTATTCGCTTTTGAAGGCTACAGTGGAAAAGACTTACAAATTTTCTAAGTTTGTTTTGACCTTTAGATACGGTACTGTAGCTGAGAAATTTTACGATCGAGAAAAATCTTCGTATAAATTTACTATTGAGAAATTGGATTTCCAAGTAAATTTACGGTCAAAAAATTGCGCGTGAATAAAATTTCGCTATGAAAATTAACGAGCGAGAAAATATTTCGATTTGAAGAGGTTTTTCGCTGCAAAGTTTTACGATCGAGAAAATTTTCAATTAGAGACTAAGTCAACCATCGAGAAAATTTTCAATCGTTCAAAGTTTCGCGGCATGTTTTTATGATCGAGAAATTTTATTGAAAAAAAATAATTTTTTGCTGCTTAAAATTTTCGATCGAGAACAAGATTGAAATCGAAATTTTCGACTGTAAGTTTTGCGCTCGAAATTTTTGAAATGGATTGCACTATTTTATCTATTCCTCTCAGTAATATTTCGCTCGCATAAAATCCAAATTCGATTTCTCGATTGTAATTATTTTTCAATCAACGTTATTTATCGTAGTGACTAACTTGAAAATATTTGCGATCGAATATCTTTTACGATTCAAACAGTGACTTAATCAAATCGAATTTCAATTTTCACTGTTTGCGAGCGAGAAAGTTCTTCGATCATTTAAACCTTTAAACTCCAGTTCAGTCCTAACTTTCAATCGAACACTAATAACGCAGAAAATCAAAGTTATATTCACTCACAACGATCACGAAACATCGAAACTAGCCTATTATGCAGTTTTTAACTTAGAGAATGTCTAAAATACTGCAAGCAAGTGTTTGAAATTCTCAGAATACGAACAGTCGAGAAATAATCACAGAATCAAACAAAATATTCCAAAATACAGACGTAAATCTAGTTTAAATGAACGAAAACCCCTAAAGGAAGTCAAATCTACCTTCAAAAGACGAAAATTAGTTGAAAAATCGAAGGATTTTGAGGATTTTACTTTCGTCTTTTGAGAGAAAAGTTTTTCGCGAGAAAATTTGACTGTTGAATTTTGCGATCGAGGGTTTTGCGTGTATTTAGGGATTTTCGACTGCAAACTAATGATTTCGTTTAATTTGGGCTGATTAGACGTTTACGATACTTAGAGAATTAAGCCCGTTACTGTTTACGATCGAGAAACTTTACGATCAAGAAACTCACGATCGAGAATTTTGATTTGATTACTGTTCAATTTCCCTCGGTAATTCCGATCGAAAATCTTTTTGGTTCCTGTTTAATTTTCGCTCGACAATATGAAGGCGAAAATTACAATTTGGTCCCAAATTAATTTGCGCTCGAGAAACTGCAATTGAGAATTGCAAATTCACCCGTATTTCTCGATAGTAAGTTTACCTTAATATTTCAGATTGATCCTAAATTTTAAGAATAAACCACATAATTACTCCTTCTAATTATATACGAAAATGCAATTAACTCCCTGTATTTTTTGAAGAAGTGACATCCGGCTCCAAAATAGATCTTCGATAATCTGCATTACTTAGAGCAAAATGTCGAGAGTATTAGAGTTAATCAAGAAGTAATTGATCTACTAAAGCTCCCCCTGTATTGTTTTATCAATGTCTTGAGCTCACGATCGTGAAATTTTGTGAGGTCCTCCTTATTTAAGCATTGACCCAAGCAATTCTAGAATGAAAATTTCTGCAACACTTAAAGAAAAGAACATCAAAAATATTTGGAGCTCAAAACATGGAATCATTGTAAATGCTCCCCCTCAAATAGTGCACATGTATCGATTTATCACGTAATCAAGCAAATCAATACAAGTAACAATCATTATTATACGCAATTTAGGCAATTTCACTTAGATACATGGTCCCCAGATCATGTATTCAAAATGTTGAGGGGAGGGTATGAGCATAAACGAGTAATGTCGCATTTTAATCAATTCCGTACCAATGCAAGTTAAACATGCATTCAAAATGTGCGATTTATATATATATATATATATATATATATATATATATAATTTTTTATTTATTTTATTTTTTTAATATTATTATTTTTTTAATTAGATATATTAATAGTATTATTAGTATGGGGTCAGATTATTTTGCTACGATCATCGTCACGCCTAAAATTTCACAAGACATTTGAAAGGATCACATACCGTTGAGTCATGTCGTCAAACTTAAAGAGTCCTAAGTTCATAGAATGATCCATTCCGACAACTCTCACTGGGTTCACTCTAACACTCAATTATTTTTGCCCTGGAATGATTATATTTATATCACTCAAGTCAACACAAGCAATCTCAAGTCAACTTACCTGTGATCAAGGCGTGTTTAATCATTTCACTTTTGTGAGAGGTCGTCAATTTGGAATCATAGAGACTGTGAGGGTTTTAGTTTGGCTCTAACTAAGAAGGGAAGGATAGTTTTAGGCGTTTTTCCGTTCGTTGTTCCCATCCTTTCTTTGTCTCATTCTGCACTTGCTCAAGCTGAAGCTCCGCTTCTCTACGAGGCTGAAAGATTATCTAAGGCGAAGTTCTTCTTGTTCGTTCTCGGGCCGATACCGTGCTCCTTTTCTCTTAGTCCCTAGCGAGGTTTTAGAGATTATCACTTTGAAGAAGTTCGCAGTTGTGGAATTCGAACCCAAGGCCGTGCTCCTCTTCTCGTTGTCTCGATATAAGACCGGATTATCGTTGGAGAAGTTCACTTCTTGGTGCTCCTCTTTCCAACCGTTCTGACGAGTGTACGAGATTATCAATGGAGAAGTTCACAGCAAGATCCATGCCCCCTTCTAATGATATGAGATTATGATAGTCGAGAGGCAAGTTCTTTTGAACTGGTTTACGTGCGTTGAGCTTCCTCGTGTGCATTTTCCACCTTCTTTTGTCATCGTTTTCTTTGTCGTTTCGTTTTCTCCCCCTCCTTTTCTCAATTGAATATTCCATCAAAGACTGATTAGTTCGGTCGAAGGCTCAAAGAATTTTCAAGCGAAGAAAAGGATATCAGAAAAGGCTCAAGCTGGCTGACTAAAACTGTGTTAAAGAATTGAACTTTCAGTTTTGTAAGGCCAAGAGATGAATTTCCTAAGTGCTCTAATCATTTTCCGTAAGATCTAACGAAAGGCGAGTATGAAGTCAAGAATCACTAGTTAAGACAAGCAATTGATGTGTGGCTCGCTCAAATCCAAGGAAAGGTGAAATATATCAGGCTAGAATCCTCTCTTATATAAAGTGGCTTTGTGTCTAGTGGAGCAAACTAAATTAGCTTTAGACACAAGAATGCGACTTAGACTGACAAAATTAAGCAAGCAATCAGTCGCGTGTCAGGGAAATTTAATTATGACGTAGATCGAGCATCCAAAAGATTTCTTCATTCCCCTATATTATAGGTATATGTATAGTTTTTTTTAAATAATCACGCAAGATAGGACAATGAGCATGGAAAACACGTAGAATAGAGCATGTAATCGCATCGCATATCAGGTAATGCACACATCACGGGAGATTCAACATGCCTAATTTTCCGACAAGGAATTGGAATCGTTTTTCATCCAATGCCTTGGTGGCTAGTTGATATTCCATGTTCACAAAGTACATTTCAATTGTGCCTTTTTCTATGTGATTTTTAATAAAGTGATATCTAATGTCTATGTGTTTCGTGCGTGAGTGGTGAATGGGATTGCACGTAATCGCATTGACACTTTGACTATCACTATATATGGGTATATTATTTAAATTGTACCCATAATCGCGAAGCTGAGTCCGCATCCATAGCATCTGAGAGTGAGGTATCTTTGGTACACATCGTATAGGCTCTTTAGTCTCCATGTTGGTACACATCGTATGGGTATCTTTGGTCTCCATGTTGGTTTTCGAGATTTCTATCTTTCTCATCTCATTGAGAAGAGTGAGGTATCTTTGGTACACATCGTATAGGCTCTCCTCCGGCTTTGCTTTGAAGGAGTCATAGGCAGTGAGAATATTCGCCTTTTTGACCTTGATGCCAACTTCCGTCCTCTGCATCATCCTATGCAATTCATCCCACATTCCTTTAGCCGTTGGAAGGCCGTCTATCTGTCTATAGATGTCGTTAGGGATGTCTTGCATGAGTGTGTTCATGGATATCAGATCAGCCTTAGCGCGGGCTCTCTCCTCGATTGAATATTCCCTAGGCTCCTTTGGTCGCCTAGTAACAGGAATTTGAACCGTGTCATCACCGGCTACATTACCCAGAATTGTGTGGGCCCTTCTTCGAGTGATTTTAGCAGATTTCCGACTTGATCTTTTAGAGCTATGAAGTTTAGGAAACGGCTTCGCCATACTGTGTATTCGCCACATTGCAAGATTGGTGGACGGTTGTCATTTCCTAGCGAGTAAGCATCCATCTCTTCTTTTTGTTGTTGGCGAAGGATCTTCGTTCGTTGTTTTGATGGATTTGAGTGATGTTATGTGCTTTACAAGTAGCAAATTAGTTAGTAGCGTTTGATATTAAAGCAGTCAAGAATTATTTTCGAGTCTATCTTTTAGATTTTCGATCGAAAATAATTCAGTCGGAATTAAGATGTACGTCTCTATTCTCGTGCGAGAAAGTGTGTCAGCGAGAAAAATTTACGAGCGAGAAAAATTTGTTCAAAAACTTTCGATCGAGAAAAATCCTTTAATCGTGAATTGATTTCGATCGCAAGAAACAGTACTTAAAGTAAGTTCCTTGCTTAGTCAAAATAAATTCGTTGACTGAAAAGTTTTTCGATCATAAGTAATTTTCGCTTGGTCAAACTGTATAAGTTTTAACCGAAAAAAAATTTCGACAGTAAGTTTTGCGAGTGCAAAGGTCAAAATTGGTCTTCGTCGAAATAGTTTTCGCTAGATTTTGCTCGAGTAATTTTTTTTTTACTAAAACTGTTCCTAGTGAAGACGGTTTTAGTGCTGACTTAGTGCTCTGACCGATAAAAATTTTCGCGCGGAGTTTTGCGATCGAGAAATTTCTTCGATCGAATACTTTTGCGAGAAAAATTGAATTTCAGCGAATAAAATCAGAACCCTAATTAACGCTGATTCAACCAAAGACAATGAATTAGTCTATGAAATCGCAGGTTTTTGATCGTAATCAGATGGTTGATACGCACGAACAGACAATTACACACATTATGAAGCAAAACATGTCAATTTTAATCAAAATCAAACTGTGTTCAAGTTCGTTCTTCGCGCAAACAGTAATGATTCAAATCTGATTAACTCTGCTAAATCGACATTCAAACTGCTACGAATCTAATCGCCAAAGGTTTCTATAGCTAAAACAAACACAGAAACATCAAATTCAAATCAGATAAGCACAGAATTAGGCACTTCCGATCGAAAAGCTTTTTCGCGCCAAACTGTTCTTCGCGTGAACAGTTCCAGAAAATGAAATTCGATCCGAATTCTAACAATTTCGATTCAAAACAAAACGAATCAGCTCTGATACCAATTGTTAGGTCCTCGTTTGTCAACATAATTAATCCTAGGCATGAATTCTAAGGAAATCGATTAGAATGATGAAGATTGAAGTTCGATCGAAAACCTTTGATCGAAGAACAAGAGAGAGAAAACCTTCAGTGTGAGAAAGTTTTGTGTGTTTCTCTCTCTAGAAATGAATTCATTAGCCTTTCGGATCAATTCTCTAATTTTCTGTATTAAGCACAATGTTTGTACAAGTATTTATACCAAACAAACTTGGTATAAATATCTAACTGTCCTAATCTATGGACTAATAAAAATAAAGCTCCTAATTACAAGGACAACTAATGAAATCAAGCACGATCTAAAAAGTATACTCTACAAAAAAAAATCGGTAATTCGATCCGGTAAAGATTTTGGATTTCGATAAATTCGGTATACCGAATTACATAAATTTAAAATTAAAATATATTATATTTTATTAATAATAAAACATAACTATAATTATATTAAATTATATATTAAAAAAAGAATTTTCAGTAATATTTAAACTAATATATAATTTAATATAACTTTTTTGATAAAACCAAAAAAATTATATTAAATTATATATATTAATTTAAAGATTATAATCTTTTTTTTGAAAATTAGGTACCAAATTAACCGAAACAATCGGTAATTACCGAATACCGAACCGAGATATTCCGTTCGGTATTCGGTTTCGAAAATAGGGGAACCGAAATTTCGGTTCGGTTTGTACCAAACGAACATCCCTATCACGGCCTGAGTCACGGCCGTGACCATTGCCTGGAGGCCTTTACGGCCTCGGCAAGAACTGGCATGATCGTGACACTGTCGGACAGCCTATGGCTCGCCCACAGCCGGTCGTCACGGCCACGTGCAAGACATTCACGGTTGTGACGCTTTTGACAGCATTGCGGCAGTTCTGTATTTCTCTCAGATCGAGGGGTAAACGATGTTCGATTACCCTGAAATGCTAGCCACACATAAAGGCTCGCCAATCTTGTTTTTGACGAAAGGGATTCTCAATACGAGGTCTAGATTGAGATATATGAATTTTTTAATTTGCCGCTACTTTGCAGACGGGCTTCACGACCGTGACGAGCATTGCTCGTGGTTGTGAACCCTATTTGCGCTCCGTCTTTATTTCAGAAATTTACGTCCATGTAAATACAGGCTCTAAAACTTGTATTCATCGTTTTATTAACATCTCTAAGACCGTTAAATTAATTTACATCTCATACTAGTTAGGCACTATCATAGTGATCTTTGTTAAGCCCGACTCTCTTGGTTCATCTCAACCCGGCCAGGGAAGAATCCAAGAATTCGGTAAGTGCCTAGCCAATCCTGTGGTACTGAATAGATCCCATGTTGAGTACGATATTCGATCTACTAACCGACTATAGATTATCGTCGTACGTATAGACCCTTCACATATGTCCCGTCAAGTGAGAGTCATGGATACGTCAAACTCACTAGGACTCGACACTAAGACTGATTTGTGACTGGAGAAACTACTAAACTGCTCTCCACGTCCTATGTGAGTGAATTTATAGCTTTGACCGAAGGCTTTGTAATTCCCATCCCTAAAATATGCATAGGACATATATCTCGGTTATTAATAAGACAGTGAATCCCTCACGATTGTCTAAGCTCGGTAGCTATCCTTCGTTATCAAGATCGCATGTCGCCGCCGACCCATGTTCATCCCCGAAGTCAGCTCCATCAAAGTTCCTTCGGTCTAAAGTCCACGCACACTACTAAAGTCAATCGATCGACCATTGACGCTACCCATAGTAACAATAAGGCGATGTGATCGTCGATTGCGAGTCGTGTCCAAGTACAAGTTAATCCTCTGTTCAACTTATACCAATGTTACAACCTCCCGCTTCCCAAGCGAATGGTTAGCACAACCATATTAGAGTCATCAACAAATAAGTCATGATCAACACTCAGTCACCCTACTGAGGTCTAAGACTTGTGGACTAATTTAACATCGGAGGATAATAGCTCGTCGGTGCCCCTCTCTCATCCCATGAGAATCGGTGACTAATATGCCATTTAAGGAATGAATAATAAAATATAAATTCCATTAATACGTATAAGAATACATTAGTCGAGTACAGTGCAAATAATACATCGATTATTATATACGTGCCCCATTCATTACATCCTCGAATGGCATTCCGAGGGCACATCCCCAACACAGATACGGTGCAGAACAAAAATTTTACGGATTCCCCGATTGCCCTCGTAGCTCGGATCAGAATAGTAACACATTGACACGTAATAGGGCGGGTCCAACTCGTAGATAATTACCAGTTAAAGCGAGTGGCAACTCCTCGTCCTTTTCTTCAACTATGACGATGGTGGTGGATGGCACTAGATTGTCACGCCGACCACACGGTGCACCACAGATCCAATTCTCTAAAGATGGCTAGAGAGAATCGATCCGTCGCTTTAGGAGAAGGTGTGTGCGTTTCGATGTGTATTCGTGCGCGTAACTTGTTATTGTTTTGGACGAGGGTTCACCCTTTTTATATTAGGGTAGGGCATGAAATTTTTGGCCCATTAGCAAGCCTTAATATCGAATTTTAAGCCATGATCAAGTGAGATCTTTTTTCCATAAATATCCCTTTCCTTTTGATTCCACATAGGATTTCGTAATTTCCCGTCGCCATCCACATAGGACACTTGTCTTGATTACTTACGAGACTATGAATCCATGCTCGGCGGTCTGAGCCCGACAATCACAAATCGTTATCAAGACCGCATCTGGCCCACTGACCCATGCAACAACAAATCGGGTCGAGGGGAACCAGTGACAGTCTAGACTTCAAAGTCAACTCCGTCAAAGCCCCTTTCGGTCTAAGGTTCACGCAGACTACTATAGTGTTGTCGTCGGTCATTAACACTCCTTGAGTAATAAGCCATGTTCGACCGTACGACCTGCGAGTCAGTGTCCATGAAACGACTCAATCCCTTGATTCGATTCGTAGCACAAGTCATGACCTCCGCTTCCAAGCGGGATGTCGACACACGATATGTCATCGACAAATAAGCCGTGATCGGTTATCCAGCACCCAAATGGTACGGACTTTTAGAGGTTAAGAGTCCACTGGTGCCTTTCTCTCCCGTGCCTATCGAGAACAGTGACTCAACTCGACACATTTGGATTTGTTCATTTATTGCTTTACCGGATGCTAAGCAAAGAAGTCATATATCCAATAAACGAACAACGCCTTTCAAACGAAAATTTCTTATAACATAAGAAGTCGAATGATATATAAGCTAATGCCCTATACAATCTAATCCTCGTATAGCCTTCGAGGCATTCCAAACAGATAGTACGAGTCTAGCTGGTGAGCATATAGAATTGCATTCGATCTACGGATCTTACGAATAATGGTTATGATTGAACGGTGATTAAGATTGAATGATGATTATGACGGAATTGTCTACGTGAACATGTACACGAGTATATAGAATTGCATATGATCTATGATCCTATGATGGTTAAGTGATTGGAATGTTATGACATGGATTGATCGATTACTACAGTTTATGAAATTGTTTACGTGAACACGGATGGAAAAAAAATTGCTTATTTGTTACGATATTTATGATGGAATATGTGATAAAGATTGTCTACGTGAATATTCATTGAAAAGAGTAGTTTTATTTGTTGTACTTGATCTAAGGATTTCGAACGATGGTTGTATGATGGCTTATGAACGATGACCACTTGTTACAGTTTATTTGTTGTTGAACATTGACAGAAAGGAACAATGATTAATTGTTACAGTTTTATAATGTGAACATCAGTGGAAATTAATTACTATGAGATACAGTTTTATTATTATGACATCATGGAATAACATGTTGCGATCACAGTCAGTGAAGTTGTTTCACAGTTGTTGTAGATACTTAGCAGGCATCGTAGAGCGTATGCTCGCATAAAGCATGGATTCAAGGTCGGCCGCCTACGCTCTCATCCTACTCCCCTATGGTCATCATGTGCATGTAGATTAAGAAAAATAAGGGCAACATTATATGATGTTTAAATAAGTCCGTTGCGATAAAGTATGTATGTTATGTGTAAGAGTGACTAGATCAGATGTACACCCGTTTATGTTTTAAGGAATGGTTATGAAAGCAAAAAATTTTGTGTGAAAAATTTATTAGCTGCACAATAAGGTAATAGAAAAACAAGGCGGTACAATGGTGTTATGATTCGGTGCTGTAACCAAAATCGATAACTTTTTCAAGCTAAGAAGTGCCTCAATTTCCTTGCTTTCGATCACCATTCTTCTATGATGCATTTCTTCTACGAAAAAACATAGTTTGGCATTTCGCTTTTCGACTTAATTGTTGATTTTCTTACTGGCTTATAGCTGCTAGAAATGCTGCTATGCAATTTTAGTCTAATGATAATTTCAGAGACGGCAAAGAAAGTGAAGAAGCCAAAGCCATGGAAGCACTCAGACCTATCACGAGGGCTCAGCTAACGCAAATGCGTGAGGAGTTTTGGGACACCGCTCCACACTACGATAGGAAAGGTACATAACATAGCCATTACATATGTTTGAAGCCTTCTTTTGTGCACTTTGATGGGATTCATAATGAGAAGAAAATACTCACCAATGAGCTTCGCAGATCGACCTATTTGGGTGCGTTGACAGTCGAAGAACTGAGGCAATCTCAGCTTCAAACTCTCCAAAGAAGTCTCCTAGTCCAAGCCCCGATGAAATGTCCATCATAGGAACGGTGAGCTGGTGAGCTGCGAGTCGAGTAGGGTGAGGGAGGTGGTGAGCTGCTTCTGTTATGGTGTGCTTTTGTTCTGCGATGTCGTCGGTCTGCGTGAGTTCAAATTCTTTTTTATTTATTTTTTTATTGGGCTGGACCTCTTTTTCCTTTTGGGCAGAATATTAATAGTAGTGTCTTTTTTTCTTTGGGCCGAATCGGGTACCCGATCAGGTATTTTGGGTAGCTCAAAGCTACCCGAAACCCGACCCGTTAATAGCAATCCGCGATACCCGATTGATACCCATTTTTTAAAAAAAAATGGGTAAAAACCCGATCGGATTGGGTCGGGTACCCGAAACCCGAACTCGGTTGCCCACCCTAGCAATAACATATCAAGATTCATGCCCTTCTCTTTGTTGCCTCTTCTTTTTATCTTTCTTACATAGTTCAGTAGTAATAAATGAATCTAAGAGTAAGAGGTAATAAAGAGAATACCTCTTTCGTCGTAGCAATCTGCCAAGTCCGGATTATGAACGATGACTCCAGCGCTGTCCACGATAGCGTTGATGAAAAGTGTCTATATCCCAAAGGCCTTTGAAAGAAGCCAAAAAGAGGCTTTTTTGACCTGTTGTGATAGGACATCAGGAGTTGCTGCACATCGATAACTTAACTTTGTCGGGTATCCGAAATTCGATCGGGTCGGGATCAGATTTGAAGATCGCTACCCGATTTTGTCGGGTACCCGACCCGAAAAATCCGATACCCGATATACCCGACTGGATCCCACCCCTAGTTATTGCAGGTTCTATGTCATGAGCGAGCCCACAAATTTGATTCGTGACAATTGATGATAGATAACAAACGCTGGATGAATCTTTCTCTATAGAGTAAATTGTTTTCTTTGAAACTTAAAATCTTTCCCCCAAAGACTCTTCCTTTTTTAAAAAAGAAAAAATAGTCGCGTGCAATCATTTAGATATCATATTAGTTGGGAGTGAAATAAAATGAAACAACAAAGTAAAAAAATTGTGACTTGGGAAGCGGACATTATTGATTTTAGCGAACTATTTTGATTGTCACTACAAACTATGTTTAATTTAGTACGTGGTAGTGGTCAAAAGGTTGTGATGATCTACTAATACAGTTGTGTACTAATTGATTAATTGATGTAGTAATTGTAAGTACGTAGACTACTGTTCACGTGCATCTATTTCCTTTTGTATTTGATGGGTTAAAAAAAATATGTATCTTTTATAGTGTTCTAGTTACGTATTTTTTTTTCTTGAAATATATTAAACGAACAAATTCAGTGCTTTTTTTAGTTTTGAATAATGAAGTATATGAAATCATAATTTAAAATGATCTTTATTAGAAGGCGTTTGTTATTTTGGCTTAAAAATGGTATCCTACTTATTTCATAATCATCATGAGTAACACAACTAGTCTTGTATTACGCACATTAACATTTTGATAGGGGTAACCTTCAATTCACTATTCCTCCTGACCTGACGACCTACAAGGAGCAGAGTAGGAGGCGAGTTCGAGGGAAACAAAGACTAGGTACGAGGTTCGGCCAGAGGCGAGGTACGAAGATGACATTTGGAGTAGTTAGGGAGATATCCCCGAAAGCTACGGAACTAGCCAGAAGGGCCAAGGAAAGCAATCGAGAGAGCTAAGGAAGCGTTCGGAAGACCTGACGAGGGGAAGCAGTACCAAACCCTGACGCGCCTACAGGTATAAATATGGGCTCTTATCCACTTTAAATCATCTTCCACACGCCCCACACACACGAACACACCAAGAACACACATAGATGCTCTCTCTCCCTCTCTTTAGCTTCTCTTCACCATTTAGTGCTTGGAATCACTTGTAAACATGAGAGAAAGTGAGCTTGAGTATGTAATCTTCCTCGATTAATAATGAATATTCTCCGGCGGTCCGTGGACGTAGGATTCATTCGAATCCGAACCACGTAAATCTTTGTCTCTTTACTTTTCTTTCCTCTTTCTTAACATTCCATCCACGATTTCATCCGAATCGACCCTCACCGTCATTTACCGAACCTAAATCTTGTTGATTGGGGTCATACCTAGGCTCCAGGTTATCCTGGATGAACGCCTGACGAGCTCTAGCTCTGGACCATTCGAGATATAAAAGAGACCTCCTAAGCTCCGGCTCAACTCCAAAACGAAAGAAAGAACCAGTTAATACTGGTCCTACACAGGGGGAAAGGTTCGTCGATAACACACGAGCCTGACGAAAAAAATGAAAACAGGAGATGTCGGATCTAACATACCAAAGAGCTCTCAGGTACACGTCTCCGTTCGCTAACAACCTCTTAGACAAAAAATTTTCTAAATGCAGATTTGGTAGGATGTCGATAAGGCGAGGTTGGTAAGTCAGGAGGAATGCTCCTCGTATACTTCGAATGTGCTAATAGACATTAGCACAATCCGAAGTAGGGGGAGTGAGAGAGGTAGTAGTACAAGTCCTCACATTGACGGAACGACGGACCACAAACACTTAAGGGAAAAACGTCCCTGAGATGAAGATAGGCCACGGGTGGAAAGCTTACCTGGTAGCCTACAGACCTAGCAATGACGAGCTCCCATCTATAGATATGAAAGAAAGGAGCGCTGGCTTCAGCCTATAAAAATATCTCCAAGGTACATGTTTAAATATGCCCTTAACCTTCCATATTAAAGTGTTGGATGTGAACGTAGTAGGATGTTGGGAAGAAAGCACAAGAGGCAGAAATATCGCCATAAGTAAACATCCAGAGTATTGCAACCTGCCGAGTGGACCAGCGTGGGTACTCAAAGGGCAGCGTGCAGGGAAAGGATTGAGGTCGGCAAATAAGGAGGCATAGTCCTCACTTACTTCGAATGCGCTGATAAGCATCAGCACAATTTGAAGTAGGGGGAGTGGAGAGTGGTAGTAGTATAGGTCCGGAAATTAACAGTAAAGCTCGCCCGGAATACTTAAGAAGAAAATTCCTCCGAAAGGAGATAATGGCATGAGCAAAATGCAAAGAAACATGCCATGAAGCCTCCAAGCCTTGACTCAGTTCCCAGGCTGGAAACAAAGCCCTAAGGCCCTAGCCTATTTACAAGTCTCCAGTCAATCTACGGACCTTATGATGACGGGCATCCAACCCACGAGAACGAAATGTCCGACTTAGGCGGATATCGTTCAGGTACATGTTTAAATCCGTCACTAACTCTTCAAATGTGTGTTCCGATGCGAGCACAGCAGTGAGGCACTTTAGTGAGCCTGAAGGTGGGATTAAGAGTCGCCTTTGGATTCCCTTTAAAGGCCCGGGGAGCGCTCATAGCCGCCACCGCTACAGCCAGGGTGGAAGCTGGCTCTCGTCCAGCAGCAAAACCTTCCAAGAAGAAGTGCCCGTATGAGAGGTGGAGAGATATTTTTGGCAGAGCTGTGTTCCCTCTAGCCTGCCTGCAGAACGCCCTTCCTGGCGCATTGAGTTACTCTGCACTTCCTTCGCTATCTCAGCATCGAAGGCTCGCTCCAGAGTAGCCTTCATAGCCTTCTCCCTCTCTGCCAACAAGTCCTTAGCCTACGTTCAATGAAGGTTTGCCGTTCCTCCACGAGCTGGTTCATATGGAACGCAAGCTCATTTTCCTTGGCAACAAGATCGGCTGCACTTGGCTCTTCTAAGTCCGGGCTCAACCCCAATCTGGAACCATGGCCCGTAGAACCCAGCCTAGCTCCAAGAGGGTACCTCTGTGGTTGATCTACGGACCTAATGAAGACGAGCCTCCAAGTCGTGAAAACGAAAGCGATGTGCGCCAAGTCCAGCATAGACGGACATCTCTCAGGTACACGTTTAAATCTGCCAATAACCATTCAGACGAATGTTTGGACGTGGTTGCATCAGGGTGTCAGTGAAAATGCATGAGGGGATGTTGCCCAGACTGGAAACGAATAACATGAGCCATGGCGTAGCCCAGGCAGAAACATTTCGGCGTTTACTATGGATCTAGGGATCTGCTGATGGCAAGTCTCAAGACTATAAAATAGAAGGCAGTAAGCCCTAGCCTGTCCAGGTGATGCTAACTTCCTAGCATTGATGTTTCGACTATCCTTCTGTTGCAGGTTTCCAGACCAGCTTTCTGGCTCGGACCTCCAGACGACCAATGACAGGTCGCCAGAAGCGACACAGATCTCCCAGCTCCCGCACCAAGGGTGCAAAAGGATAGCAAATAGCAAATAGGGTAGCTAGCACGATGCAATTACCACTAATGCTACCTGGTGCCCAAAGACACAACCTAACTGTTGGGATATCTAACTAAGTCCAGCTCCGTGCTGGCACGTGAATGCCCGACCTAACTGTTGGGATATCTATCTAAGCCCAGCTCCGCGCTGGAACCAGAAGACCCAACCTAACTGTTGGGATATCTAAGTCCAGCTTCATGCTGGCACAAAAGACTCAACCTAACTATTGGGAGATCTAAGTCCAGCTTCATGCTGGCACAAAAGACCCAACCTAACTGCTGGGATATCTAAGTCCAGCTCCGTGCTGGCACAGGAAACCCGACCTAACTGTTGGGATATCTATCTAAGTCCAGCTCCACGCTGGCACCAGAAGACCCAACCTAACTGTTGGGATATCTAAGCCCAGCTCCGCGCTGGCACCATAAGACCCAACCTAACTATTGGGGTATCTAAGCCCAGTTTTGTGCTGGCACAGGAAACCCAATCCATTCGGATTGGGACATCTAAGTCCAGCTCCGCACTGGCACCAGAATGTCCAAATCTATGTGTTTGGGATATATAAGTCTAGCTCCGCGCTAGCATAGGGAGCTCAGTCCATCTGGGTTGGGATATCTAAGTCGAGCTCCCCGCTAGCACGGGAAGGCCTAAGCTGTCTGTTTGGGTTATCTAAGTCCAGCTCCGTGCTGGCACATAAATACCCAACTTATCTGTTGGATATCTAAGTCCAACTCCGTGCTGGCAATCGAAGACCCAGCTTCGAGCTAATGAACGAAGACCTAATCAACCCGATCAGGATTTCCAAGATTCCCAGGTCAGCTCTTAGGATTCTTGGTTTGTCCTCACCTGCAAGCTTGATCTGCTCGATCCTAATTTACAAGTCAGCTCTATGGTGACCTAAGAAGACCTACTTTATCTACTTGGGATTTCTGAGCCGGCTCCATGCTGGCATGCAAAAGCCCTGTCATCTGTTTGGGGTTTCGAGTCTGGCTTCAGGCTGGCAAGCAAAGATCCGGCATACCTCGTCCGGACGTTTTAAGCCCAGATCCAACTGACAGGCGGAGACCTGATTAATCTTGTTCGATCGTCTGAAGCCAGCTCCCCACTGACACATAAAGATCTGATCTATATGATAAGAACTTTTAAGTCCAGCTTTCTGCTAGTGAAGGAGACCTGACCTATCTGATCAGGATTTCAAATATCAGCTTTCCACTAACAAGTAAAGACCCGGTTTATTGATCGAGAGCCCAACTACGGGCTAGCAAACATGCAAAGTCCTGAGCTGTTTGGGACTTCTTAGGCAACGGGAGAAAATGGCAGATAAAGTTTAAGGATACGAGAGGAGGAATGCTTTCTTAATAATACTCCGAGCTCCAATACTTAGTATATTGCAACCTAGAGTAGGGGGACTAGATGATAGGGGTAACCTTCAATTCAGCATTCCTCCTGACCTGACCGACCTACAAGGAGCAGAGTAGGAGGTCGAGTTCGAGGGAAACAAAGACTAGGTACGAGGTTCGGCCAGAGGCGAGGTACGAAGATGACATTTGGAGTAGCTAGGGAGATATCCCCGAGAGCTACGGAACTAGCCAGAAGGGCCAAGGAAAGCAATCGAGAGAGCTAAGGAAGCGATCGGAAGACCTGACGAGGGGAAGCAGTACCAAAACCTAACGCGCCTACAAGTATAAATGTGGACTCTTATCCACTTTGAATCATCTTCCACACGCCCCACACACACGAACACACCAAGAACACACATAGATGCTCTCTCCCTCTCTTTAGCTTCTCTTCACCATTTAGTGCTTGGAATCACTTGTAAACATGAGAGAAAGTGAGATTGAATGTGTAATCTTCCTCGATTAATAATGAATATTCTCCGGCGGCCCGTGGACGTAGGATTCATCCGAATCCGAACCACGTAAATCTTTGTCTCTTTACTTTTCTTTCCTCTTTCTTAAGATTCCATCCACGATTTCATCCGAACCGGCCCTCACCGTCATTTCCCGAACCTAAATCTTGTTGATCGGGGTCATACCCGCATCACATTTATTTTTCATTTGTGAAATACATTGCGGTAAAAAATTATTAAAAATTGCTGGTTTCCTACAAGTTAAAAACCACAGATGAGTACGCACGTGATGTCAGACTTTTATTGTAGTTCCCATTTGATTATTCTGCTCATTTTTTTGAAACTAAATTCATGTAAAATAAAAGCTGCAGCAGGTAATATTTACGCAAGCGACAATATATATGGCTATAATCTATATACAAAGAGAATCCGATGGCGTTTGATTATAACAATAAGTTATTCTATAACAAATATATTTATTGTTGACTGTCTTTAGAAGCCATTGATATACTATGTCCGTACCGCTTGCAATATCCATACATAATTGTTACACAAAAATTGTTATATAAAATATCGATAGGATATTTGCATCTTTGTGTGTGATACATAATTTAATATATGAAGGAGGTTTAAAATTGAGATGATCATTGAATTTGCTTGTCACGTTCTCTTTGGTTTCGTATCATTTGGCTTGAGATTAGCAAATATCTAAAGTAATGAACTTGATTTGCGTGCCCTATAATATGAAGTTTGAGGGTTTTTTTATCAATAATCAATTGTATGAATTATACGCTAATGCGATATTTTGGATGAGGAGGAACTAACGACTCAATATATATGTAGTGTAGTATGGTATGATTTTTCGTTCTTCAACTAAAACAGACAATCGCGCATGCACTTGGGGAAGAAACGAAGTTTAAATAACATTTGGAATTGCAATTCCTCCTGAAAATATTCGCCATCTTTCGGATGATTTTGATAGAATGGTAGGTTGAGTGGGTTGGTGAAACAACCCACTTCAACTACCCTATTAATAATATATTATATTAATATTAGAATAATTATTAGTATGAAGTTTTGCCTATAAAAAGGCATCGAGTGATTCATTAGAAATCACACCAAAGAAAGAAAAGAAGAGTGAGGGAGAAAGAAAAAAGAAAAAAATAGAGGGTTTGTTCGGTATTTGCTCCAACTATAAAGAGAGATAGTGTGTGTTTTCTCCTTTATAGATTGAGAGTTTGTAACCCCTATTTTTACCCCGTAATAAATTTCTACCTCTCCCGTGGTTTTTTACCCCAAGTTAAAAAGGGGTTTTCCACGTAAATTCCACGTGTTCCTTTTATCCTCACAGTCATTTCCAATTTCGTTACGCTGTCCATTTCGCAACAAGTGGTATCAGAGCCAGCCCTGATTGATATTCCAATTATGCTATGTGGTTGCAGCTTTGTCTGATCTTCCACATCAGAAAGGATATCGAAAAGGTTTATCGTTACGGAAGAGTTTTTTGACAAGTCGTGGTAATAGACTGTGTAAGTAAGTTTTGTCTAGGTGGCTGGTGCCAAGCGGGACACATAGTGACCCCACCAGATCTCATCTGGGAATTTACTTAGAAGGGTAATTTTGTCTTGAAAGCTGGTCGCTACTTTTCTACAAATTATCTGATCAGTACTATTTGGCTGGACTGTCGAATTTCTCCGACGATAGCAACGTGGGAAAAATGGCAGCTAAAAATGAAATTGAGAAATTCAACGGGAGAAACTATTCATTGTGGAAAATGACGATAAAGGCAATTTTACTCAAAGAAAATTGTCTGGAGGCGCTCACTGGCAGACCAACAACTATTGTTAATGATGCCAAATGGAGGAAGATAGACGGGAGAGCCATCGCCAATATTCATCTGACATTAGCAGATGACATATTATCAAGTGTAGAAGAGAAGACTAGTGCAAAAGAAATATGGGACCATCTTGAGAAGTTGTATCAAGTCAAGTCACTCCACAACCGAATTTTCCTCAAAAGAAAATTATACCATCTACGAATGGAAGAATCTTCTTCAGTGACCGAGCACATCAATAAGTTGAATACTTTGTTCTCTCAACTTAAAGACTTGGACTACAAAATAGAGCCAAGTGAACGTGCCAAGCTTCTACTGCAAAGCCTGCCAGACTCCTACGATCAACTTGTCATCAATCTGAGCAACAACCAAGCTGCGGGAAAACTTATGTTCGACAATATTGCAGCTGCGGTTCTCGAAGAAGAAAGTCGACGCAATAACAAAGAAGACAAGTTGATAACGTCCCAACAGGAGGAAGCATTGGCAGTGACGAGGGCAAGATCAGGAGCACGTGGTCCAAACGTGACTCGAAAACGGACAAGACCCGGAGAGTCTGGTCCCAGTGGGAGTCAAAAACGGCAAAACCTTGTTACGAAAAATAAGAAGGCTATAAAGTTTTACCACTGTGGCAAGAAAGGTCATCTGAAGAAAGATTGTTGGGCTCTAAATAAAAATCTCAATGCCCAAGGAAATGCCGCCAACACTACCGACGATGGAATTGCCTTGGTGTGTGAAGCCGCAACCACCATCGCTGAAAAGGGAAGATTCAACGACATGTGGCTCATGGACTCTGCAGCTACTTTTCACATGACCTCTCGAAGGGAATGGTTTCACCAATACGAGCCAACCTTTGGAGGGTATGTCTACAGCTGCAACGACCAAGCGCTGAAGATTGTCGGGGTCGGTACGATTCAAATAAAGATGTACGATGGCACTGTGCGTACCATCCATGTTGTCCGACATGTGGAGGGCTTGAAGAAAAATCTGTTGTCCGTGGGGCAACTGGATAATCTTGGGTTCAAAATTGAATTGGAGAATAAGATCATGAAAGTCTCCAAAGGAGCACTGGTGGTGATGAAGGGCGAAAAGATAGCTGCAAATCTATACAAGCTGAAGGGAGAGACTCTGCAAGAAGGGCAAGCATCTGTTGCTACGACAAGTTCAAATGAAAAGTCTACAATGACTTGGCACAAGAAACTTGGTCATATGTCTGAACAAGGCATGAAAATTCTTGCGCAAAAGAATCTACTTCCTGGTCTCACGACGGTGACGCTACCATTCTGCGAGCATTGTATTGTGAGCAAGCAGCATCGGCTGAAGTTCTCCCCATCAAGTTCTAGAAGCAAGGGAATTCTAGAATTGATCCATTCTGATGTATGGCAAGCACCGGTTGCGTCCCTGGGAGGAGCCAGCTACTTCGTATCATTTATAGACGACTACTCCAGGAGATGTTGGGTGTACCCAATCAAGAAGAAGGACGACATGTTTCCTATCTTCAAAACATACAAGGCGCGAGTTGAACTTGAAACCGGCAGAAAAATCAAGTGTCTCCGGTCAGATAATGGAGGGGAATATATTGGCAAAGAATTCACTGAATTCTGCAAAGGTGCGGGCATCAGAAGACAGTTCACCACGGCGTACACTCCACAACAGAATGGAGTGGCAGAGCGGTTGAATAGGACCCTGTTGGAAAGAACAAGGGCTATGTTGAGAACTGCGGGCCTGGAAAAGAAATTCTGGGCGGAAGCGGTCTGTACTGCCTGTTATGTGGTGAATCGAGCCCCATCTACTGCTATAGAGATGCGGACACCGATGGAAATGTGGACTGGTGCACCTGCAGACTATTCAAACCTCCATATATTTGGAAGTTCAACGTACGCAATGTACCACAACTAAGAAACGACGAAGTTGGATCCAAAGTCCAGGAAATGTCTATTCTTGGGGTACGCTGATGGAGTAAAGGGGTATCGCTTGTGGGATCTCACTGACCACAAAGTGATTATCAGCAGAGATGTTATCTTCCTGGAAGATAGCAATGAGGAGCAAGTAAAAATTGATAGCAGTCCAAAAGGCGTGACAAAGACTACACCGATGAAAAGAAAATTGGAGCAATATAATTCTTCTGAGCTGAACCGGCGCACGAAGAGCTCAACCCAGTCGAATCTGAAGTACCGGAACTCTTGCGGTCATCACGCGAGCGTAGGCCGCCAAGTTGGCACTCAGATTATGAGATAGAGAGCAATCTTGCATACTGTTTTCTAACTGAGGATGGAGAGCCAACCACTTTCCAAGAAGCACTGAATAATTCAGATGCGAGTCTCTGGATTTCAGCAATGCAAGAGGAAATGGAAGCTCTCTATAAAAATAAGACATGGGAGTTGGTGCCATTACCGCAAGGAAGGAAACCCATTGGCAACAAATGGGTGTGCAAAATCAAGCGGAATGGTGATGACCAGGTAGAGCGCTACCGTGCTAGACTGGTTGTAAAGGGATATGCTCAGAAATAAGGGATTGACTTCAACGAAATTTTCTCACCGATGGTACGACTTACAACAGTCAGGGTGGTCTTGTCAATGTGTGCTAAATTCGACTTGCATCTTGAGCAGCTAGACGTTAAAACGGCATTTCTCCATGGAGACCTGGATGAAGAAATATATATGCTTCAACCAGAAGGTTTCAAGGAACAAGGAAAAGAAGATTTGGTTTGCAAATTGATCAAATCTCTTTACGGGCTCAAACAAGCACCTCGATGCTGGTATAAGAGATTTGACTCCTTCATAATGAGTCTTGGCTACAACAGGCTATATTCAGATCCTTGTGCGTATTTCAAGAGATTTGGCGATGACGATTTCATCATGTTGCTGTTGTATGTCGACGATATGCTGGTTGCAGGACCCAACAAAGGTCGTATCGCTGACTTAAAGACTCAACTGGCCAGTGAATTCGAAATGAAGGACTTGGGCCAGCAAACAAAATCCTTGGTGTGCAAATATCTCGAGACAGAAGCAAGCGGAAGATTTGGCTTTCCCAAAATTCTGCGAAGGTTCAACATGCAAGATAGTAAGCCAATATCTACCCCTCTTGCTGCTAATTTCAAGCTATCATCCGAGATGTGTCCTTCTGATAAGACGAGAGGATAGAGATGTCTCGACTGCCATATGCATCAGCAGTAGGAAGTCTAATGTTCGCAATGATCTGTACCAGACCAGACATTGCCCATGCAGTGGGAGTTGTTAGCCGGTACATGTCCAACCCTGGCCGGGAGCACTGGAGTGCTGTGAAGAGGATTCTCAGATACATCAAGGGAACCTCTGATCTTGCCTTATGTTACGGAGGTACAGAATACTGTCCATGGTTTTGTTGATGCAGATTATGCAGGTGAACTTGATAAAAGTAGATCCACAACCGGATATGTGTTTAATCTTGCTGGCGGTGTTGTAAGCTGGGTTTCAAAACTGCAGTCCATTGTTGTAACGTCAACAACGGAAGCAGAATATGTCGCAGCTACGCAGGCCAGTAAAGAGGCAATATGGTTGAAGATGTTGCTGGAAGAACTCGGCCACAAACAAGAGAATATCGTTCTCTATTGTGATAGCCAGAGTGCGTTGCATCTTGCAAGGAATCCAGCATATCATTCAAGAACCAAACACATCCGGGTCCAATACCACTTTGTTCGTGAACAAGTGGAAGAGGGGACTGTGGACATGCAAAAAGTTCACACTGCGGATAATCTGGCAGATTACATGACCAAAGCAATTCCTGTGGACAAGTTTATGTGGTGTCGTTCCTCATCTGGATTGACTGAACATAAGTAACATGCAAAGGCGAGCTAGAAGAATGGTGTGAAGATCTGATGTACATCAATCAAATCTTCAAGTGGGAGATTGATAGAATGGTAGGTTGAGTGGGTTGGTGAAACAACCCACTTCAACTACCCTATTAATAATATATTATATTAATATTAGAATAATTATTAGTATGAAGTTTTGCCTATAAAAAGGCATCGAGTGATTCATTAGAAATCACACCAAAGAAAGAAAAGAAGAGTGAGGGAGAAAGAAAAGAGAAAAAAAATAGAGGGTTTGTTCGGTATTTGCTCCAACTATAAAGAGAGATAGTGTGTGTTTTCTCCTTTATAGATTGAGAGTTTGTAACCCCTATTTTTACCCCGTAATAAATTTCTACCTCTCCCGTGGTTTTTACCCCAAGTTAAAAAGGGGTTTTCCACGTAAATTCCACGTGTTCCTTTTATCCTCACAGTCATTTCCAATTTCGTTACGCTGTCCATTTCGCAACAGATTTCGCAAATCCTTATAGTAAAAATCACATCCTTGCGTATCACCTTACAAGCATATCATTTTTACTACTCCTATTTTCTAAAAAAGTAAAATTTATATCAATAATATAATTTATAAAATTAAGACTCCCAAGTCCCATCTCTTGTCTTGCTAAGCGTAGAGTTCCAATGTAAAAATTTGTCAGCACCACCTTTTCCTTCCCTTCCCCGAGTTGCCCCCCCCCCCCCTCTCTCTCGCCTTGTAATAAGCGTGCGAACTCCTTAACGAATGATGACCGTAATCTCACCTAGGCCGCATATCCTACGCCAATGAATCTGAGCAGAGGTTTCTCGTATTGTTCGGTCATTTTCTCCTAAGATTTTTTCCCCTGAACTTCATATGCTTCAATGTCTGTATTTATGCCTATGTTTGTATGTATGTCCGAGGCGATTGTATTTTACATGACTCTATGAATCAGGCGAAACTTGCCTCGTTCTCTAATTCTCATTCAATCACATCGTCCTCCGTAAACATTTTTTGGTATTGATTCAAGGAAATCTTTTCGTACCCCTTCTAAAAGGCTTGAGATTTTTTTGTACTGTACATGTTTATAGAGGCATGAAGCAGAAAGATTATAGGTCGGAGATTTTATGCTTTTGAATGCATGAAAATTGCGGTGGTTGATGGGTTTTTGCATAGAAGGAGTACTAGCGAATCCCTTAAATGTCTGTCCAACTTTATCCTTGAGTGGTGGGGGTTTTGTTTCTTGCAGCGAAGGGGCTGATCTGCAGTTTGGTAATGAAAATGCTGAATTATAACTGTGCAAGGCAGGTTTCTCACTTCATTGAAAGCTCCTCTTCGCTGAAGTTTGGGAAAATTTCAGGGAAGAAGTCGATGCTCGAATAATCATGACGAAGGCCATAATCAACGACGCTGACCGAATACTCAAGGATGCGAACAGTGATTTGTGCAGCCGTCCTCACCAGCAAAACCACATCCATCTTATAAACCGCATACATTCGAAGAACCATGTCCATAAGCACAGTTGTCCCATGTCTGCCGAAATAGCCCTAATGAGGGGCATCGTAGCCCTAAGGAGGTCGAAGTCTCTAAGAGATCCCTCGGCTAGCCCACCCTCGTGAGGCCCTCCTTCACTAGCCGAATAAGGTGATGCTAGTCCATGGAAGGCACTCAATTCACGAGGATCGTAAGATGATGTCTGAAAAACCATATCGAATCGAGAAAGCAGAACAGAGTGGAAGGCCTAAAGATGGTGCGATTCAGACAATGCATGAGGATGACATGGTGGTACACTGTAATAAACGAGGCGATGATAATCAAGTCCATAAAGGCGGGCATGGAATTAACATAAACAGAGGAAGAAGGCGTAAGTTTCGAGGGAGGGGAAGAAAGAATCTCTCTTAAGCTGCCACGGACGCTCAAGCCATGGCTGCTTCTCAAACTCAAAGGCATTACAAGATGGGCGATTATGGCAATTCGCATATAAATGGCTCGCCCAAGAATGGCTGTGGTATGCCTTTGAATTGGCTGAAGATCCATAGTCGGGGAAAGTCGTTCCTTGACAGAGCAGGGAAGAGTCTTTCTTGCGGTATGTCTGAACTGAGACAAAGGGATGATATCTACGACAAGATTGTCATCTCGGGCCAATCGAGTTCGTCGACGAGTTCTAACGGAGAAGAACTGCCCCTACTCTTCGATTCTGCTGACTCAGCTTGGATTCGCGATTATTACGGAGAGTTGGGCGCTTTCGCCGTTAGTCCGCCGAAGCGGGAAAATCGAAGGCGCTATTACAACAATAGGCATCATCAGAACATTACTAAAAATATGCTCCGAAAACATTTAGGGAACTGATCGTCCAAAACCTTGTTGCTCAAGCCCTTTCCAACGCTGTTTTGAAGGGGAAAATTGGCTTCCTCTACGTCTTTCATGGGCCCCACGGGACGGGAAAGAGTGTGCGCACGCATATTCGGACGGGCTTTGAACTGCCATTCTCATGACCCCCCGAAGCCTTGCGGGCTCTGTGATTCTTGCGTCGAAAAAGAAGCCCATAATGTTAGGGAAATCGACGGTCAGCTCACTAATCTCGGCCTCGAAAGGATAATAATGCAATTCGTGGAGGCTTCGAAGCGTAGATCTTATTACAAAGTCTTGCTCTTCGACCAATGCGATGGACTGACTCCCAAAAGCTAAAGCAATCTCCTCATGGCCGTCGATCGATCGCCTAAGCACGTCGTCTTCGTTCTCATCTGCTCGAGCCTTAACGCTCTTCCACATGGGATAATGTCCAGGTGTCAGAAATTCGTCTTCCCAAAGCTGAAGGATTCAGACATTATGCTTACACTTCAACGTATATCCGCGAAGGAAGGGATCGAAATCGACGAAGATGCTCTTAAGCTCATAGCCGCGAGGTTAGATGGGTCCCTCAGAGATGCAGAGATGACCCTCGAGCAGTTAGGCCTCCTCGGTCAGAAAATTTCCTTACAGCTCGTCCGAGAAATGGTACGTATGTACAAATTCGGAGATTGCTACGAACATGTTCTTCGAATTTTTTTTGGAAAAAGTTAATGATTTTTTTTACAGGTCGGACTTGTTTCGGAGGAGAAGCTTGTGGACTTGCTCGACATGGTGTTGTCGGCCGACGCGGTGAACACGGTGAGGAATTTGAGGCTTATGACGGGATGCGGCATCGAGCCGCTAGCGTTAGTTTCGCAGCTCGCAAGTGTCGTAACTGATATTCTAGCGGGAAGCTACAACCACCTCGTTAGGGAAGGAACTCGGAGAAAGTTCTTTCGTAGACAAGAGCGTATGTCTTACGCAATTTAATTTTTTTCTTAATGCATTCGCAGTTTGATAAAAAAAGATTTCCTTTTCTCCGTGGGATGACGTTTCTTACAGTGACGAAAGAGGACATGGAAAAACTGCGTGGTGCCCTCAAAACGCTTTCCGAAGCGGAGAAACAGATGAGGATGTCCAACGACGGGATGACGTGGCTGACCACTGCCTTGTTACAGCTGGCACCCGAGCAGCCGTACAACCGTCCTTCAGCCCTAAACGATCACATAAAAAGCGAACGGCCCCGAAGAAGCGATGTGGAGATGCATACCTCAACGGACGTTAATTTCCATCGCGGTAGTAATAATGGCTATGGAAAAGCGCACGTCGGGGCTTACAGAAGCCGAACGGATAAGGTTCGGCCGGCCGAAATCGAGGAAATTTGGTTGCAAGTCGTCGGAAAGATCCCCATCGCGGGCGTCAGAGAGTTCGTTCGTCGAGATGCCAAGCTCGTCTCTATTACCTACGGCGCTGGTAATTTATTTATACTGCTTGCCGCAGTGTTACTGTTGAATGATCACGTCACCTAAAAGCTGAATCTTCAAGGGACTATCGTATTGTAAATTTATACGATTCGTTTATTTGACGCGCCGATGGCACAATTGATGTTCAAATCGCCGCTCACGAAAGCCAAGGCGGAAAAATTCAGACTTCACATCTTACGAGCGCTCGAGTCGGTAATTAGATCGCCTGTGGCCGTCGAGATACTAAACGAATCGATAAGAGAAGGCGACGAGGCTATATTGTTACCGACTCGTTCCTATTTGGATCGAGATTTTCCGACGTGAGGGAAGAAGAGCAATGAAATCTTCGAGCTCGAGGATTCTCCGAGGGAGAGGAGAAGCCATGGCGTCGTAAAAGGGAGAGTTTCGTTGGCTCAAGTGCTCGAACAGGGGAAAGAATGATGGTCGAAGCGCAAGGCGTTTTCCATTGCTGGAAAGCTTGAGAAGGACAACTTGTAAGTTTTTTTCCCTGGTTAGAGAACGGTTATTAATCGTTTTTCGCTTTGGAAGGAGGAGAGATCCGAAGTCGAGGAAATTGCTTTGTTGTGACGCGCCGAAGCTGACTCGCCGGAAGGTAAAACTAACATTTGCGAGTCTCTGCGTATTCGTTGTAAATGGAGAATATCAAAATACGTGTTAGTGAAAGTGTACATGTTTCTTTATGGTTACATTTGACGGCAACGATGAAGTTTGTTTATGTTTTGTGCAGTTTTCGCGGTTGAAAGTTCGAGCGAGGAGGCCGAAAATGCTGCTGAAGTTCATCTCACGTGGGCGGTGTCTCTCTGCTATTAGATCTTCAAGATAAGAAAAAACCTCAATCAATGTGTTGTGTACCTTCTTATACTAAGTTTTCTGTTCATTTTTTTGTTTTCTTTGAAAAAAATTTCTTACTTTTGACAAATAAAATCTAAACCATAATAAAAGTGTTTACTCTTGACGGAAAGTACTATATGTTTGTTTTTCTAGTAGTCGATAAATCATGATCTTTGGATAAAGTAAATTGGGGATAGCAACAATCAGAGGTGGATCTACATGGTGGCCAGGGGGCCACGGCCCCCGCGAAAATTTCGAACTTTAGTACTATATATGTAGTATATGTTGTATTGTGTTTATATAAACTTTATATGGTAGACTTGATCAATTATCGTATGTAGTGTAGTTGGCCAGCGCATTGCCTTTCCGTAGTCCTGGGTTCGATTCCCTTATCCCACACATGTAAGCCTCTTAAGCCCTTATTTCACACATTATTGCTTTTAAAGTATATTAAATACTAATACTTATTTAATATTCAATTTAACTTCTCTCTATCTCTCACCTTATTTTCTTCTCTCTCTCACCTTTTTCTTTAACCTTTTTAAATTCATTTCGTGATCTTTTAGAATTAATTTCGTTTGCACTCGTTAAATCTATTTGTTCAACTTCCTTTCCACTTTTTTTTCTGAATATTTAACCATATGATTATAATAAAAATAAAATAATTACATAATTGTTTCTAAATTTGTTAGGATCGGTTTACGCGTTTTAGAGGGGGGTGAATAAACGCTAGACGCCTTTTTGGTAGTTAACCGGTTAGGGCTAATTCCAGTGCTTGATTTTTCTCTGTGTGTTATTTGCGGGAGCTAAGGTCGGTTATGAATTAAAACCGATTAACAGTGTGAAGTGTTAGTGTATGTGTGAACAAGGATACCAGTTTGTTTCTGGAAGTTCGGAGTTAAATCTCCTACGTCTCCCCTTCTTCCTCGCGAGGAAGGTTCACTAGACTTCAGTTATACACTCACAGTACAACCTACCCGGCTGCCCTCAGCCTTATCTAGTGAATCCCTAGGCAGTCGTTAGATACAATCCACCTACTTCAACAGCTTTTTACAGTCCGTCGGAAAAACAATAACTCACTTACTTAACCTAACCGGTTATCGTACAGTGAGGACAACACTTTCTAATTACTTGCTTTGTTTTTGAATCTCGTCTATTTGATTTCTCGTGGTTGTGTTGTTGTCTTCTTCAGTGTTTCTTCTATGATATATATACTTGTTCGTTGATGAAGAAGACCGTTGTGAGATGGCTCCAAGTGCTGGACTGTACATTAAATGCACTTTTCCCAAAATGGGTACTGTCCGGTCTTGGCAGCAGTTCATACTGTCTCATTTGCTTTTTCCACTTTAAGCTTGGCTTGACTTCGACATGACTCCCCATGGCAGCCTTGCATTAAAAGTTTCATCAGAGGTTTTCATTATCCCGCCTTGAGTAAACTTGAATCTTTGCACACGTGGCACGTTTGGTAGCAGAACTCCGGTCTTGGCACTTATCGGTCCGATATCTGAGTTTTGGTCTTTGCTCATGGCAGGTCCGGTATATATATTTCGGTTTTAGGCACGTTTGTAATCTTGTACCTAATATCCAGTCTTATGTCCTTCTAATTAATATCCGGTCTTTTGCACACATGCGATCTGCTGACTGGCATCCGGCCTTTTAGTCTTCTTCTAACCGGTATACTTAATCACGTTTGGACAATTTCCTTCTGACTGGTATCCGGTCTTTTAGTCTTCTTCTAACCGGTATACTTAATCAAGTTTGGACAATCACCAAAACTGTTTAATTTGAATTCTTGATTCACGATTTCTAACAATTTCCCCCTTTTTGGTGATTGTCAAAACTTAACGAAGCAGAAAGGTATTTATTATATCAAAGGAAATTTGATACATAAACTACCGATCTATTACAACCGTTGTTAGCCTATTTATTCCTTAGATATGCTATGCTTCTTCGATCTTCCGGTTGATGGCATCGTCCGGTCTGTCTGGTACGTTCCGGTCTGCCTTCTGCTTCCCTTTAGTGCTGCCGTAGCTCCATCTGCCCTTTCTCCTCAGCTAGCAGCACTCTTCTTCCCACAGCTTCCTACAACCGGTATTATGATACGCAACATTTCTTCGATCTTCCGGTTGTTGGCATCCCAGCTCTCTCTAGTACGGCCGGTTTGCCTTCTGCTTCGTTCAGTACTGCCATCTGCCCGTTCTCCTTGGACTGGTAACTGGTAGTACTCTTCTTCCCCCTTTTTGACAATCACTCATCCGGTATGAGGAAGGTAGTCATTGTGCAAGAGAGCCATCATTACCGTTGTTCTCTCCTTCTGATGCACAATGTATCCGGTAGCTCTGCAACTGCGCTCAGTGTTGACGAAACACTTAAAGGTCTGAAGAAATCTTCTTCTGAGCCGTCCCATCTTAGCAGTGCTCAGAGCTCCGGTATCCCCGGTACCCACGCCTTGTCGAGGGTTTCTTCGAGGAGTCGGATGTTGCTTCGAGGTGATTCTTTGCTTGTTTCTTCCTCGTAAAGCGCAACGAATCCGATAGGAGCCGGTATCCGGGTATACGCCTGGCGTGGCATTCAATCCCGAGTGACCGGTTCCTTTTCCAATCCCGTTTTTTGGTAGATTCTCGACCCTTGGCTTCTCAGCCGCTCGGCTACTACGCCGTTTCTTGGTGGGTCGATGGTCTACAAGGGACTGGTGGGGCGCCATCTTCTCCTTTGGGTCCTTGTAGTGCCAGGATGGATCGCCCGGTCCGCGGCATCTTTTGTTCAGCTCTGTGTGGGAAGCTGAGGACTGGGTGCATCTTTTCCAACTCGTCCAATCCTCAGAGAGCATCCCAGAGCTCTCCTTCTGTGTCGTCGGACTTGTTTTAGAAAGCCTGCTAGTCCAAAGCAGCGTCTTTGTAGTTTCGTTTGACCGTCACAAGGTCTTTGAATGCCCTAATGGTGGATCTGCATCCAGTTTGTTGTAGATACCGCCTTGAGGTGATTAGATAAGAAAATTGGACTTGGACTTGTTAAACTTTTTCTGGTTGTGAGGCTTATCCTGACTGAGGGTGGTGGATGTTTCGGTGGTTTAGGCATTTTGAGCTTAATTGATGTTGAGTGGCTGGGAATTTGAAGAAGGTCGTGAGGTCTTTAAATAGCCGAAGAATTCCTGTCGATTTGTGTCACGGGTGCACAATATTCTAGACCATGCTTTTCTTCTTTTCAGTGCGTCGGAACTTTATGTCTTGTCCGGTGACAGAGATTCGTTGATGACATGACTATTCACCTTCTCAAATAACCTGCAAGTTTCAAGGCCAGCTGTACTAGACCCAATAATATGTGCATTGATGAGGCACAGTTATCGAAGCTCGGTCTTTATCCGCCCAGAAGGAATCATATGTTTATCCATTGGTCAGTCATGGATAGTTCCGGTTTCAGAAGGGCTTTAAGGTAACTTAGATACCTAGACGAAGAGTAGGTTTTGCTTTGGGACACGGTCTGGTGTAGTTGCGCGTAGTTCAACGGTTTGTCATTCCCATACCCAGTCTCTCCTTTCTGATTGCACCTCCTTCGATTATCTTCACCAGTTTGACATCCTTGGTACTTGAGTTCCAAGAGCTGGGTGAATCTTCCATACATTCCCTGTATTGCGCCTTCTGTGGATGATTTCATCTTCAGAGAGTATTTCAACCTTGTATGGTTGTATTTTTGAGCGTTTCCCCTTAGTTGTCTTTCTCCGGTATGAACTACCGGTTTTGAAGAAAACTTCCGAACTTAGTTGATCTCAAGACTGATTCAGTTTCTTTTGGTGAGTTCCCCCTTAGTTTGTATTTCCAACAGTTATTCCGATTAGTCGCCGGACTGATTTGATCATCTCTTCAAAGCTATTTGGTTTTCTGAGAGTATTTCTTCCTTCCACTTGAAGCGTTCCCCCTCAGTTGACTCCTTTAGGTGTAGACTGCTTGTGATACACTGCCCCGGTTTCTTTTAGATAAATATCGCGCTTTTTGAAACCGGTTGGCTCCTATATTGCTTGGGTTTCCCAGTTCGGAACTTCCTTTCTAGGGTCTTGTCTGATTGCTATTGCTTTGTTATTTTGATCATCTGTTGTGCTCTTGCCAAACATCTGATTCCCTTTCTTTGCTGCATTTTTACCTAAACTTGCCAGCAGATAGGTGACTCACAGCACATGCTATGGTCCTCAAAACATAACATTAGTGCAAGGCTTAAAAAGGACAGTTTCTATCCACTTTTCATTCATTCATACTGGTGATGAAGGTGAATCATTATCGAGATTGACTCCAACAACTATAGAAAGATTTGGGGTCTTAGATGATTTATTTCTTACTTCATGAATTCACCGGTAACCAACCATTTTGGACTGTAAGCTCTTGCTTGTACCAGTTCAGATAGTCGCTCTTATTGGTTCCTCATCCGGTTAGTATAGTTATATCTTAGTTCTAATAAGACAGTCTAATTATCTTTACATTTTTACCTTGATACATATCTCAAAGGTAAATGCTAACTTGGCACATGGTTCGATCTCAGCGAGAGTCTTTTTCTCCCTGGGCATGTGCCGACAGCATCTGCTGTCTAGTAATTAGTAGAGCCGGTTGAGTTCCTGCATGCATTCCTGCAGGAACAGATAAAGTCCCTGGTACCCAAGTCTCTTTGGGTCCAGTTAGGGATTAGTACCTTAGGTATCCATACTTGGATTATCCTAATGTGTCTACCGGTTATAGGGTCAACAAGATATCTATATTTATTATTCTTGTTTTGAGACCAGTTTTTGGGTCTTCTGTAGCCTTGTGTTCCTGATCTTGTATCGTGGGCATTCCCCCTTGGTTGTTGAGGTCTTCTTCTTCGTGAATCGTGGTTCACTCCGGTATTCCCCCTTGATTGTTGGGGATTCCCTTCTGTGAAGTGTTTCTCACGTTATTCCCCCTTACTACATGAGGTGCTGTCCTTGCGTAGGACATCGAGGGATTGTAGCTATGTTTCGCTCCAGTTTCCTTAAGCCTGTTCATAGGAACAACAGAGACAGGATTATAGTTTGTGGGACGAACAAAGTTGATCACCTTTGAGGTAGTTGGTTGTGTGGATGTCGTTGCCTCATCGATGTTAACTCTTTCGTTGTAACCAAGTCCGTTTCGGTCACCAGCATCCCTTAAGGATCCTTGAAGACATTGAAATGTCTCTGTTGACTTAGTCCATGACTGGACCAAGGCGGTTAACTTTTTGTTTTCTGAGGCATTCTTTTTAGCTGCCTCTTTGAGTTTGAGGTTTTCTTCCTCTAGATGAATGATCCTTTCAAAAAGAGATCCGATATCTTCTTGCACTGGTGCCTTTCCTTTTTCTGCCACTTTTAACTTCTCGTTTAGTTTCCAGTACTCATCAGCCATGTTCTGAAGAGCATCTAGAACTTCTTCATAGGTGAACTTATTTTCTGGATCTGATTGATCTCCCATCAGACAGATAAGTTCTGGTTCATTTCCGTGATTGCTAGGTTCATCCTCAAAGCTTGATTCATCGGAGTCGGTATCATCCCATCTGTGGGTGTCCTTATTAGTCGTGGAGATTTGTGCCTCCTTCCTCCTTAGGTGTTGGTTTGTCTCCTCTTTGGAGTCATTGTCGGTTTTGAGTCCGGTCCTATCACATTTAAACCGAATGTTAGCATTATCGTTTAGTTCACTTTGCTTAACCTGTGTCATACTGAATGATTTTCCATCTTCCAGTGCTTCTGCTGGTTTTTCCTTGAGTTCGCAGATTTCTTGGTTTTCGCCAAGTTGACCTAATTTGATCCATATTTCCTTAGCAGTCTTGCCCGTCATAACTTGTCTGAATATTTCTATGTCCAGAGTTTTGAATATAATATTTTTTGGCAATATTATCAAGATTTGTCTTTCGTCTTTCTTCTGCTGACAGCTCGTATCTTTCCTTCGGAACTTCTCTTGATTCGTTAGGATAAACAACATGTTTTACGTTGACTTTGTTGAACACGAACGGTCCATTTTCCAGTACATCGATCATTTCATCATCTTGCACATAAAGGTAGGTCATCAACCTTATTTTCCACTCAAGAAAATTTTCCCTGCTAAACATAAGAAGCTGATCTGATAAACTCATGGTTAGTATAGGAGAAATATCAAGCAAACCCGCTCTGATACCACTTGTTAGGATCGGTTTACGCGTTTAGAGGGGGTGAATAAACGCTTGACGCCTTTTTGGTAGTTAACCGGTTAGGGCTAATACCAGTGCTTGATTTTTCTCTGTGTGTTATTTGCGGAAGCTTGAAGGTCGGTTATGAATTAAAACCGATTAACAGTGTGAAGTGTTAGTGTGTGTGTGAACAAGGATACCAGTTTGTTTCTGGAAGTTCGGAGTTAAATCTCCTACGTCTCCCCTTCTTCCTCGCGAGGAAGGTTCACTAGACTTCAGTTATACACTCACAGTACAACCTACCCGGCTGCCCTCAGCCTTATCTAGTGAACCCCTAGGCAGTCGTAAGATACAATCCACCTACTTCAACAGCTTTTTACAGTCCGTCGGAAAAACAATAACCCACTTACTTAACCTAACCGGTTATCGTACAGTGAGGATAACACTTTCTAATTTCTTGCTTTGTTTTTGAATCTCGTCTATTTGATTTCTCGTGGTTGTGTTGTTGTCTTCTTCAGTGTTTCTTCTATGATATATATACTTGTTCGTTGATGAAGAAGACCGTTGTGAGATGGCTCCAAGTGCTGGACTGTGCATTAAATGCACTTTTCCCAAAATGGGTATTGTCCGGTCTTGGCAGCAGTTCATACTGTCTCATTTGCTTTTTCCACTTTAAGCTTGGCTTGACTTCGACATGACTCCCCATGGCAGCCTTGCATTAAAAGTTTCATCAGAGGTTTTCATTATCCCGCCTTGAGTAAACTTGAATCTTTGCACACGTGGCACGTTTGGTAGCAGAACTCCGGTCTTGGCACTTATCGGTCCGATATCTGAGTTCTGGTCTTTGCTCATGGCAGGTCCGGTATATATATTTCGGTTTTAGGCACGTTTGTAATCTTGTACCTAATATCCAGTCTTATGTCCTTCTAATTAATATCCGATCTTTTGCACACATGCGATCTGCTGACTGACATCCGGCCTTTTAGTCTTATTCTAACCGGTATACTTAATCACGTTTGGACAATTTCTTTCTGACTGATATCCGGTCTTTTAGTCTTCTTCTAACCGGTATACTTAATCAAGTTTGGACAATTTCCTTCTGACTGATATCCGTCTTTTAGTCTTCTTCTAACCGGTATACTTAATCAAGTTTGGACAATCACCAAAACTGTTTAATCTGAATTCTTGATTCACGATTTCTAACAAAATTCTACATATAAAGAGTATAATTTTGCAAACCAATTTAATTTAACAAGATAAAATGAATATCTCTTATTATTTATTTTAATCAATGTACGACCTTCCAAATTAAAATTTCTAATTCTGTCATGAACTCCCAAAATTTTAATTTGATGAGCCGTATTACAATTAAAACAATTAATTTGCCATATAAAAAAAAACAAAATATCAAATAAATACTGAAGTTTACCTACACAACACATTATTGTGTTATTTTCTCGTCTATATTTATAATTAACGTTATCTAAAGTAGATAACGTTGATAATAAAAGTGACGTTTTCAAATTATGCTGGTAGATTACATTAAGACGTGCTCATGTGTGATAGATTTTCTCCACCGTAACCATTAAGTCAAGGCCTCTAAGGTACTAAGTACTATATTTAAATGAACAATAATTTGAAGACTCAACCGTTGATATCCTTATCTTGAAGACTCGGCCTTCACATTTTACCTATACATGAAAGTGATGAGGTTTGGGGCATGAAACCATGACAACGTTGATGGTAGTTTTGTGTGACTAACTCTAAAAAATTATGATTATGTATACTCTTATGTTACCATGATTATGGGCCATTTAAGAGGAACGAGTGCTATGAGTCATTTAAGTGAAGTTCCCCGATGTCACATTTTGATTGCTTAATTATTGTCGCCATTAATCTCGTTTAACACTTCGTGATGTTTTATAGGCTCCATAGCATGCAGGTTTCATGTCATATGACTTGAGTCAAGCTCTTAAAGTTAGTGAAGACAATGATCAAATGAAACAAACATAATCAGTTTTCATGTGTTTACCTATTTTCTTCATAAACTTTCAGTGTAATATTTTTATGTGTATATTTCTCTCTTTTTCCCTTAAAATAGGTTAGATAGACCCACTCACCATAAATACAGATTAGAGTTAATAACCGGTGCACGTGCAAGAAATTGAATATTCAACAACGACACTTTGTCAGGGTCGATACAATACAACACTACACAAAACCAGCCATAATTTATTACTATTATTATTATTTTGGATAATAAGTCCAATTAAAAATGTCAAATATGATGTGGGAAAGCGAATAGTGGACTCAATCAACACAACATAATTAGCTGTCATTACGACGTCTAATCTTTCAATTAAAACGCGCTTTCTTTTTTCCTCTATTTAGAGATCATAAATAAAAGAAATTGCTCTCTATTTAGTAATAACTACGACGAATGCGTGCTATCCTACAAATAGAGAACTACATACTATCCTTCCTTGCTGAGGAAAATGTCATGCAAAACTCGAATCAAGTGGATCAAAACTGTTTTATCTATTAACTTTTTTATGAGGATTAAATTCAGGAACATAAACAAACCCTCCCTTCATTACTTTACCTCGACATTCAATTGCAACCATGTTAGATCTCCTTTCCTTGCAAGCCACCTATCTGACCACTACGAAAAGACTACACACGTGCACCACCCGCATTTCCAGGACATAATATTATTGTTTATTATATTCTATTAAATATTGTCAATAAAGGTGAATCTATTGAAAAATATCCAATTGGATAAAATTTTTAGAGGTACTCATGCCAGAAAATTTTACAGATAGGTACCGGATTAAATTTTTACCAGTTTTTTTAGTCATGTCGTACCTTCCTGTGTGTATATTGCATACCATAAGACGTTGATATAGGGTACCTAAATATAGCATACGTCGTACCTACCGCATACATGTGTGTTACACAGGGCGTGCCTAAATATAGCATATGTCGTACAATTTTCTGTTATATAGGGTACTCATGGTACCCAAATGTGTTGTATGGTGTACTTTCGGGAATCGGATACCTATGTGCAAAAAATTTATTCAGTTAGGTATCTACTTATAAAACAAATCCTGACATGGTACTAAATTACAAGTGTCTATCCACATAGGTACTTATGTGCAAATACCTCTAAAATTAATTGTTGTGCCACACACGGCGTGGCAATTTCGGTAATTTGAGCAAATACCGAGGCCCCATGATATAATATATAAATCCAACCCCCAAACAAACCCAATATAAAAATCCACTCCTTTCTTCAACAACCCATCCTCAAAAATCCCATTCACACTTTCTTCCTCTCAATCAGACGCGTCAAAGCGAAGAACAAACCGAGCTTGTATCGTATTCGTTTAAGACCTCGTCTGTGTTTTTCTGCCAAGAGGTGTTTGCTGTAGCTGCTCGATGACGTCGGGGACGCGGCTACCTACGTGGAAGGAGAGGGAGAACAACAAGCGCCGCGAGCGTCGCCGGCGGGCGATCGCCGCCAAGATCTTCGCCGGTTTGCGGATGTATGGGAACTACAAGCTGCCCAAGCACTGCGACAACAACGAGGTTCTCAAGGCGTTGTGTAACGAAGCTGGCTGGGTTGTTGAGGACGACGGCACCACTTATAGAAAGGTAACAATCAGCTGCGCGATTTCTCGTTTCTGTGTAGTGTCGGATCTGATGCGATAAGGGTATTAGATTAATAGTGTAATGTTTGTGGTGATTCGAAGGCAATTCGGTGCACGCACTTTCAATGGTGTGGATCGGGTTTGCTAACTTGTTATTTGATCTTGGAGATAGACTATGTGTTCTTTGTGAGATGAGTTGCAGAGTGGTCATCATCTATTTATGTGGCTTGATTTTGATCGATTATGCTTTATTTGGCTTCAAAAGAATCTTGATGGATTGCTAATTATGGTAAAAAGCTGAGTCGATCTATTCTGTTTATCATTATGATCTTTAATGCTTGTGCTAACATGTTCACGCCGATTGATTGTGCTCGTTTTAACCCCTAATGAATGAGTGTGTCGTGGATGCTGTCTTGCGCCGTTGGCAATTGGGTTTTATACTAGCATTTTTTGGGAAAATCGAATCTATAAGTCTATCGTATGAGCTGCGCTGCACTGTAGATTTTCACTATTTTTTTACTTTTACTTGGATGTAATAGTAAAAGGACGGCCTACTTGTTTACGATGTGTTGTCAGAAGCAGTGCTGGTGCAGCACATATGTGAGAGTTATTGCTCACAACGTACGCTAGATCGATTTTTCACCGGTGGATTGGATGTGATTTTCTTTTTTTGTTTTTCACTATTGAGGAATGTTACGGACTTCCAAGATTCCTTCTCCCTTCCTTTTTTAAGTTTATTTCTGCCCTCTGATAATTTCTAGTCTCTAGTTGTCAGACCCTTATCGGAATTTTGATCTCAGAGATCCATGATTTGACGAAAATGCCCTCTGATAATTTCTAGTCTCTAGTCCTGATGCAACGTTTGGAAAATAGAGACTATATATGTGAATACTATTATTTTTAGTTGAGTTCATCAAGATTTATTAGAATAGAAGTAAAGCCCTTGTGAGTGGAGGATATTGTTCTGCTGTAGAATTCTATGAGCTCATCACGATTAACTAACAATTGACTGTGCTGTATCCCATTCTTTTCTTTTTATCTGTGTCAGGATAACCGTTTTTCTCAAATCTCATCCTCCTTTGCAGGGATGCAAGCCCGTGCACCACCGCATGGACCCCATGGTCTCAGCTGCCGCGAGCCCTTGCACATCGTACCAACCGAGCCCAGGAACCTCCTTCAACCCAAGCCCCTCATCATCATCCCTCGCAAGCCCCATCAACAACAACAACAATAACAGTTCAGACCCAAACTCTCTCATCCCATGGCTCAAAAACCTCTCCTCAAACACTCTCCCTCCCTCATCCAAACTCCTACCCCATCTCTACATCCCTAGCGGCTCCATAAGCGCCCCAGTCACCCCTCCCCTGACCTCCCCCGGCCCTTCCAGCCCTAAATCCAAAGGATGTAATAACAACAACCCATCGCCGACCAACCATTTCTTCAACGCTCGTAACCGCCCCTTTTTATTGCCGTCGTCTTCGACCCCTCACAGCCCCGGGATTGTCTCGGGGGTTCAGACACCTCAAGACGGGCCTTGTTCTCCTACGTTCAGCCTCGTCTCTGCGAACCCTTTTTTCGCCTTTAACGAGCCGACGTCGAATGGTGGCTCGAGAATGTGGACCCCGCTTCAGAGCGGGACGTGCTCGCCTGCTGTTACGGCTGGGTTCGATGGGACGTCTGATGTCCCGATGGCTGATGCCATCTCCGTGTCTTCTGCTGAGGAGTTTGCCTTTGGGAACGGCGGGAATTGTGGGGAGAGTAATAGTAAGGGTGTGGTGAAGGCTTGGGAAGGCGAGAGGATACACGACGAATGTGGGCCCGACGAACTTGAACTGACCCTCGGGAATTCGAATACGAGGTATGATATTGGTTTTGGTACTACTTTCTCTTCTTACATGTTTTGGTTGCTGAGTAAAAATGGATCTTCAGGTAAAGAATGGAAGAACATGGAAGAAAGTCACTACACCAAAGAAGTGCACATCTTCGTTGTCGATGAATGCTTGAGCTATTCCCATTGGTGAGCCTTGGATAATTACAGTGAGTTGCCCTTATATATCCTTCTCTGTCTCCGTTATTTATAAACTGTATTCTAAGTGTTAAGAGGAAGAGAATTTCATGCAAGTAGCTCTGCTGTTTATTTTTTCTTTAGCAGAAAAGATTCTGATCTGTATTTTCTTCTCTATGACAAATTCTTTATATTGTGTACTTGGGGAAGTCACCTGTTTGGGTTTGTATGGTTTTGTACGCCGTTAGGCTGACATTTGTACTACATATCTTATTCGATGACACTATTTTAAATTAGATCAATGGATTAAAATCAGCCAAAATTCATATAATCGCTTTCAATCAGCTCTCATTTGAGTAAAGCAGTATAAAAAAGATAATGACATTGACGGTGATGTATAGTTCGTCAATATTTTCCGTTCATGCACGCATAAGAGGGTGGGTAAATGTAATACAAAATTAACAAACTAATCATATCACAGACACACACAAATTGAGTTACACCACAACAATCAGTACCTTGGAGAAGGGTAAGATCATCAGTTGGATACATAATATGATGTCTAGTGTATTTCATATTATAGGAATTATTCTTTCTTTGAAACGTTGAATTTTCTTTTGCGAGACCAAATTAGTCTTATGGGTCTCCAAACCAAGAGAGATATGTTTCGGAGTAGAAGCACTCCCACCGATGTTTTTTGGACTCGCTGGCGAGTTTCGACATATGAAAAATACTGATTATCATATATATTAATTATGACGAGAGAAAGAAAATGCTATGACTATTAAGATTCAAGAGGACGTTCGAGGTGTATGAAATGAGAAAATGAACGTTATTATTTATAAAGGGAGCAGAAATCTGTTGGAGAGTTATGTTTATTCAGACTGAGGACATCTTTTCACATATGAACAAACTCATCTCTTAATAGATACAATACTTTGTTCAAACAAATTTTTTCACGGAAAGTTATTTTTATTTCTATTTAGTTTTTTCAACAACAATTACCAAGAGAATACAATATGTATAATGGGTGGGGCCGGGGGGATTGTTGAAACCCAACGACACAACTCAACTCACATCACATTCACATTATAAACATGTTGATCACAAAATCAATGTGCCCAATAACGATTTTAATAAGATTACTTATGTGGCCAAACACGAGAACCAAAGGAAGCAAGGAATCGTTGCACGAGCAAGAACAAGAAAAAAGAGCAAAGAAAATAGAAAAAGAATAAAAGAGCCCCTCCACTAATGGAAGAACGAGGAGAAATGATGTTAGGTGTAGGTTTTTGAGAGAAATGTGGAAGAATGTTGATAGGTATATATGATATATATATATATATATATATATATATATATATATATATATATATATATATATAAGACTAGGATTTAGGAGCCGCGCACGAGGCGCGGAAATAAAATGCCCATATTTTTTTCGTATTGTTATACGACAAGACGTTATTTATAGATTACGATACGATGAAGAAACAATTCGTTTACGATCATTCAAATAAGGCCAAGATACGAGAGCATCCATAGTTGAAAAAATTAACATGCAAAAAAAGTAAATATAATTGATCCAGTGATACTTGGCAATTCATATTTTGTTTCTGACAGCTCTTATATCTTCCATTGGACAATGCATACACAAAATATTCATGTAATATGATAACAAAATTATATATAGTTCACAACCAAGAAATTACAAGTGATGCCGCCGAAAAATGGATCTACCGCGTTGGACGACTAACGAGCGTTTCCCGCCTTAATTCCGCCGCGAATGTTGCTTGGAGACTTGAAAACAGGTTAAGGTTTGGGGGTCGTTTGCCCTCTTGCCTAGGTCAAGAGGGTATTTTCCGTGTTCCAGCCTTGAAGTAGCATAAAAATGGCGTGCTCAAGTGTGTGCGTGAGTGATGAATTGAGCAGAGTAACGGTAGGATACGTAAGAAATCGATACCTGTTCTGAACGGGATTTGCAGTCTTTATAGGAGGTTTGGGTTGGGGCGGTTTTAGGGCAGTTTCACCCCTTTACCGCTTTTCACGGACTCGGCCACTGCCTACCCACGATGGCACGTCTTCGTAATGGCTTCTATTGTGGGCAGTTGCTCGTTGCTTATTCACAGAATGAAGATCGTGACAGTTTCTTGTGTGGGAGTACCAAGTCTCTAATTGCCCCCGGGCCTCGGTACAACAACCCGAGGGTTTATTAATTTGTCCCCGGGGCTCAGGGCACTGACCCGAGGGTTCACTAATCCCTTTGCTGGGGGGTCTTTGTGTAATTGTCTTCCGCGCCGAGGGACATTTTGGTGTCCTCGAGGTGCTTCTGACGTGGGTCCTCTATTGCTGGCCCGGGGCTTTCCCCTCGGGAGTATTCTTGACGACCCGAGGCCATGTGGGGGTATGGCTTGCTCTTCAAACGAGGTGGTTATTCGCTAGTTGGGGCGGGTCGGGTATTTCGCCGCGGAGTCCGTAGGATCCGTGGGTAACAATAGTCCCCCTTCAAATAGTCCAAAAGAATGCAGTGAATTTTGGACTTCTATTTTTGTTGCGGCGAATGGTGTGACCCGCCGATGTACTCGAGGATTGTTGTGGTGTTTGGTCGGGCCGCATCGCTTTTGGAGCGAATCCCTTAGTGCTTCTGGGGTTTCTGAGAACCGCTCCACTTTCCCTGCCACGTGTCGTTATGTCACTGGATGGCTTCGATGGGACGTCTGGGCGGGAACTCTGGCGCGCGTTCTGAGGATTGACGCGGATCGTGATTTTGTTGGCGTGGATCGACGCGGCCCGTTCATATGTTAATGATCCAAGGGTTCGGATTGGGCGTATGGGGCCTATATATACCCCACTTCTTTTCTTCATTGTCTTTTCTCCCTTTCTCTCACTACTCTCTCTCTACGCGAAGTTCCCGAGCCTTCCTGCCCTTCCTTCCGAGCTTTTTAGGTTTCTTGTAAGTATTTCTTCTCTTAACTTCTTTTCCTGCCTAGCCATGTCTTCTAATTCCGGTGAGAGTTCCCATATTGCTTCGGGTAGTTTTACTGGACACTCAGAGGGTTCGGGTAGTAGTAGTTCTTTCGATAGTGGTAGCTATTCTTTTGAGGGTTCTGGTAGTCCTGTAGTTAGCGTGGGGGGTAATGTACGGGAGAGCACAGGAGAGGCTCGGGATAGTCCCTCGAAGGTAGATTCTGTAGATTCTGAGGCCACCCAGTCAGCCCCCGTTGTCCCTCGACTTCCGGTGGCCAGAGAACCCATCCCTCCTCACGAGATGACTTTCCTGGCCCGGGAGCTTTCCGTCGGGCCTTCAGTGCCTGGGTGAAGGAAGTCGAGGCTATTCGGGCGAGCCGTGCCGGTATCCGTTGGCATCAAATCAAGGTTTCTACCTTTAGGGCCTCTGACCTCCCCAAGTTAGAATCTCTTTTTGGCATGCCCCGAGATTTTGAAGTTAGAATCCCTTCCCCTACAGACTTAGCTAGCTCCCCCCCGAGGGGTTTGGTACATATTTTCTTGACCAAGTAGAAATGGGCCTTAGGTTTCCGATTCCTCGGTTTCTTGTTGACATCTGCAAATATTTCGGTATTTCTCCCGCTCAGTTACCTCCAAATTCTTTTAGTCTTCTTCTTTCTATGGTTGTTATTTTGAGCCATCACCGTTATGCCCCTTTGGTCCCTATGCTCTTGGCCTTCCAGAGGCTGAATAAGAAGGAAGAAGGAAAATTTTTCTTTTCCCCTACCAGGAGACCCGACCTTATCCAGGGTAATCCCTCTTCTCATAAGGGATGGGTGAGCAAGTTTTTCGTTGTTAGACCATCGGCTAATAGTGCCGAGAGGGAACTACTTCCCTTCTCTTGGAACGATAATGCTTCAATCATCCACTTTCCCCCGAGCCTTCTGCTCGGATAGAGACATTCCTAGGCAAGGTGGGTAGAAGCCAGTATTATGCCAAAAAACTCCGTAATGAAGAACTTCTCTGTGCCCACGGGTTCTCTTCAAAAGCCGTTCTCCTCACCCGAACCATAGGTATATAGTAAGACTTCTGTTGTGCCCTCGTCTGAGTCTTCGCACTTCTAATGTCTACTCCTTCCTTGCAGCTGAAAGAATGTCTCTCGCCGAGGTCATCGCTATTGCCGACGAGGAAGATGAGGATCTTCCCGAGCCTAATCCCCAAGGGGCCGCCCAGAATACCCGTTCCAAGGGTAAAGGCAAGGCCCCTGCTTCCTCCTTCGGGGCAAAAAAGTCTGCGTTGAAGAGAACTGCCCCCTCTCAGGGAGGGTCTTCATCGAAAAAATCCAAGTCTTCCTCGGGTCAGCCCGCTTCTTCACCTTCCGGGGGTCACACAGCTCTAGGCCGGGCGAAACAGCCTAACTTCTTCGATGGTCCTACCTATCAGGAATGCTGGGATTTCCTTCGGGAGTTCCCCAATGAGGCCAACCGGAAGCATACCCGCGAGCTTTCTTATAGTGATCTTAGGAGCGTCCTCGCCGTCTCCCTCGGTCAAGTAAGGAGTTTTTCTTATGAGTCTGTTTATAAGGCTTCCACTGTTTTGACACTTACGAGTAGCGATTGTGGGACAGAGTCTGTCCGCGGGCGCCGAGGCCATGAGGCGTGTTTCTCACCTCTCTGAGCGCAACTGGGTGCTAACCCAAAACGAGGCCGATCTTCGCAAGAGGATTGGAGAAATGGAAGCCGAGGCTGCGGAAGCCCCAAGCGGGAGAAGGAGTTGAAGGAAGATGTTGAGGAGTTCCAATGCCAGCTTTCCAAGTCTGAGGTCGCTCGAGTCGCGGAGCAGCAGAAACGAGATAAAGAGCTTGCAGAGGATTATGTCCCCAAACGCCATCATCTAAATGATATGAAGACCTTCTTCAAACGGGGCTTCTACGGGTGCATCTCCGAACTCCGAGCGCATGGGTATAGTCGGGCAGATCATCCCTTCAGGTTTCTGAATGCCATCAGGGCCTTGAAGGAGGCCCCCTCTGGTGGCTATTTGCCCGAGCCCCGAGACGAGAGCGCTCCTTCGAGGACGCCACCTGCGCCGGCTCCCGCTGCTACTGCGGTTGAGCCTCAGTTCGAAGAGATGAGGGGTGCTTCGGGGGATGAAGCCCAGGGGAGCGCTGAGCACGCCGAGGTGCACCCGGGACCTGTTGGGGAAGAAGCTCGCGAGGAGCAGGCCGAGGAGGTTGGAGTCGAGGTTGGGGACCAAGTTGCCACTGAGAAGCCGGGGGAAGTTGCCAGGGGTGTTGGTCAGGCCGGTTCGGCCGCTTAGATGTTTTCTTTTCCTTTTCTGTCTGTAATGAACCTTATTATATATATAAGTATATTTCCTTTCTGTATTAACATAGCCCCTCGGGGCATAATATCTGAATGCAATGCCTTCGGGCTTTCCTTTTATATTTCTGCTTCCTTATCTTCCTATCTTTGTTAACGAAGTATGTCGCCTCGGGTCCTCTAACTCAACCTCCATGGCATTGTTCCGTTATTGATACCTCCTGTCCCAGGGGCTTTGAGTGTGTCGGGGTAGGGGCTAGTTTTCCGGTCACTGTTCACCTGAGGAATTAACCGAAGGGCCCCCAGGTCCTTATTGAATACATCTGACCACTATGATGAAACTCCCGAGTATCCGCTTCGGGGTGCGACACACCGAGGTACTTGTGGTTGAGGGCTGTTCCGACTTGGTCTTCCGCCCTTCCTAAAAAATAGCGAATCCGGCCCAAGTGTCCCGAATATTCCTGAGGCGGTGTACCCGATATCTAGCAATGGCTATTCAGAACCTGGTCTGCCTGGAGATCCGGTGAGAAATCCCAAGAAAATCGCGGATCGAGTCAGATCTAGTCGTGTTAACTTTAAACTAGTTGGCTTCCTTCTCAAGTCTGACTTCCCACTATAAATATAGGAGCCCTTTTGCCTTCATTCTCACCGCTTTCTCGTTTTCGCTCTTATAGTCCTTTACCTGTGCTCCGTGATCCCTTAAGCTCCCATGGCTTCTTCTTCCTCTTCCAAGGGTAAGCGCGTTGCTGCTTGTTTCCCTAAAACAGAGCATGTTCCTTTCAATTTTGGCGGTTCTTCGAGTCTTCGCTTTGATCCGGGCGTAAAGCCCGACCCGGCTTTCAGCGTGAAGTCGCCGATCCCTCGAGGAGATGATGAGGATAAAAGTTATCGTAAGAACCTAGCAAGGTGGTCTGCTGAGGCGGAGGAGGCTCGATCAAAGGTGAACTTCCCGTGGTATCAAATAAAGGTGTCAACTCTCAGCCCTCCGCTGCTTAGGGAATACCTTGTGAGGGCCAGGATTCCTTCCGATTACGAGGTTCAGCTGCCCGGACCCCTGCAAGTGGCGTCCTCGCCCCCTACTGGCTTCTTGACATTCTTCACTAACCAAGTAGATATGGAGTTGAGGTTCCCTATACCCTTTTTCTTTCTTGACCTTGTGAAGCCTTAGGCATCTCTCCGGGCCAGATATTTCCTAACTCTTGTAGCTTGCTCCTAGCCCTTGCTGCTGTCGCCCGCAGACTTAGTTTCCCTCTTACCACTGAATTGATCTTGAATTTCTTTCGTGTGTGCCAGAGGGATGTTGGAAAGTTTGTTTTTGTTCCTTCCACTGATGTCTTTCATGATAACTTTGCTGCTAAGAAAGGATTGATGAACAAGTTCTTCTATGTACGTCCTTCGCCTCAGCACCGAGATCGCCGGTTCTCCTTACTTCAGTGACGAGATCATTGTCAGGCTTCGAGTAATAACCCCGACCTATTACAGGCATTATGGATCGGGTCGATGGCCGAAGCTTCTCTGTGAAGGAGTTGGTATCTGACGTTCCTGTCGGGGTGGCTGCTTCTCCTCGTGTTCTGGGTATGCTCTCCCCTAACTTCCACTCGTTAGCTCTTCCTTCCTTGACTGTTTCATTCTTTTTCAGTAAGCGATGGTTCGGGTGTTTTGCCCGTTCTGAATACCCGTACCAGGGATGCCTCAGCACGTGCGCGTAATGAGTGGGCTGAGCCTTCAGCCGGTATTCCTGAGGGTGAGGCGTCGACTCCGCGTCAAGAGGTGGGTCAGTCTAAGCGAGTGAGGCCATCGCCTCCTACGCCTCCTGTTTCTCTTTGCGAAGGTCCCTCTTCATCCCGACACGCTCTTCACCCCCATTTCCTGTTGGAGAAAGATGGCGAATCTTCTTTGTTATACATGATGAACTTCCTTACCCTCGAGGAGAAGGATTTCGCCAAGGAGCTTCCCGATAGTCGTTTCTGGAAAGATTGGGCTTTGGCTTTGACTCAGGTATAATTGTCCTTTCCGTTCCCCGTTTTGTATATCCGCTTTGATTGTTTCCTCTTGTTTTCAGGCGTATTCTTTATCTTGTGAGGGGGCTTGGCGATATCGCCTTCAGCAAAAATTGACCGAGTCGACGCGGTCTTGTAATGTGGAGATGACCATCAGTGAGGAAGCTCAAGAGGTGGGTCGCTTGAAGGATCAATTGGCCAGGGCTCAGTTTGAAGTCGGCAAGCTTCGCCAAGAGCTTCACTCGGAGCGAGAGATCCGTCGCAGTCGGGAATATCAGCCCAACCCTAAACTGGTCCCTGTGGAGAAGGTATCCGAGGCGGCTAACATGTACTTCAACTTCGGGTTTCAAGGGTGCTTGTCTCAGATCAAGGCGAATGGCTTCCCAGAAAATGCACATCCTTTCAGCTTCCTAAATCCTGATGCGGCTTTTATGGCCTTGGCTCCTCGGCGTTCTCCACCGAAGCCAGTGAAGGCGAGAGTAGCGATGCCTCTCGGGGAGACGGTCCAACCGAATCCTGGTTTTTAGTCCTTGCTTATTCCTTACTTTCCATACATGCCTTTGCTTTTTCACTTTCCTAGCTGCTGTACATTTGCAGTATTTAAATAAATAAAGGATTTTTTAAGTTACCAGAACCGTTGCTCCCTGCATGGTTGCTCTGTATCCACCTCGTCCGATTTGTATTTTGTGATTACGGGGTGATTGAGGTCTCCTGCCTTGGGCCGGGGGCGTCCCCCCGATCCAAGGAGAGCCTCGGCGATTTCATGAAATATTTCTTGACCTCTAATCTTTCTGGAGGTGGCGCTGCCTCGTGTAGAGGGATATCGATGTGTGGTTTATATTACCCGAGGGGTTTCTTGTCCCGAGGGGCCTTATTTGCCTCTAGCTTATATAGTGGTGGCGCTGCCTCGCGTAGAGGGATATCGATGTGTGTGGTTTATATTACCCGAGGGGTTTGTTATCTCGAGGGGCCTTCTTTGCCTCTAGCTTGTATAGAGGTGGCGCTGCCTCGCGTAGAGGGATATCAGTGTGCGCGAAAATATTCTCCCCTTAGGGAATGTCTCAGCCTCTCGTAGAGGGATATCAATGTGCGCAGTTTATATTACCTGAGGGGTTGTTGTCCCGAGGGGCCTTCTTTGCCTCTAGCTTATATAGAGGTGGCGATGCCTCGCGTAGAGGGATATCGATGTGCGCAAAAGTATTCTCCCCTTAGGGGATGTCTCAGCCTCTCATAGAGGGATATCAGTGTGCGCAGTTTATATTACCCGAGGGGTTTGTTGTCCAAAGGGGCTTTGAAATGATTGCCTTCTTAGGAGATGGAATGTCTTCTACCCGGGTCTTCATGTCTTTTAATATTTTAAGTTTTTGCTTGGACGTTCCTCGTACAGAAAGAAAGCGATCTTCATTAATAACTTGGTATAGCTTACATCTCAAAGCGATAGAAGTAAGCTAGAAAAGTAATATATAAAAACCAAAGGATATAAATGCATAATGAGGGTAACCCCCCTCTAGGGATAATACTTCCGCAGTTTGCGAGCGTTCCACGGGCGATCGAGCTGTTTTCCACTGGCGTCCTCGAGATAGTAGGAGGCTTCTCCGACTTTCCTGACAATGCGATAGGGTCCTTCGAACTTAGGCTCTAACTTCTTTCTCCCTTCTTGGTTCAAGATCTCTTTCATCACTAAGTCCCCTTCCTCATATTTCTTACCTCGGACTCGGCGATTATAGGATTAGTCATTCTCCTCTGGTAGGCGGTCATCCTGATGGCGGCTCTTTCTCTTCCTTCCTCGATCAGATCGAGGTCTTCCACACGGAGCTGATCGTTGTCTTCGGGATAAGTGAGGATTCGGGCACTTTCCATGCCAATTTCCGCGGGCAGTACTACTTCGCTTCCGTAGACTAGGCTGAAAGGAGTCTCATTGGTTCCTTCTCGAGGCGTCGTTCTATATGACCAGAGGACACTTTCAAGTTCGTTGAACAATGATTTATCAAGCCCCTCAAGTCGGGTCTTCAATCCTTGTACGATGGTGCGATTGGTCACCTCCACCTGGCCGTTGCTTTGAGGATATGCTACCGAGGTGAAGATTTTGTTCTATTCCGAGTTCGTCGCACCACTCCTTTAGCTTTTTCCCACTGAATTGTCTTCCATTGTCGCATACCAGTCTCCCCGGTATACCATATCGACAGATGATATTTTTCCAGATGAATGCTGTGATGGCTGCCTCGGTGATCTTGGCCATGGCCTCAGCTTCAACCCACTTCGAGAAATAGTCTATTGCTACCAGCAAGAACTTCTTTTGGGCCACATTTCCAGAGAATGGTCCGACGATATCGAGTCCCCATTGATCGAAAGGGCAGGGGGATGTCACCGACTTCAAAGCTTTCGCGGGCATTCTTTGCAGGCTTGCGTGTTTCTGACAACTCAGGCAACTTCGAACTGTTTTCATGGCATCTCCCTTCATTGTTGACCAAAAGAACCCTGCAAGGAGTGCCTTTCTGACCAATGCTCGACCCCCGATGTGGCTCCCGCAAATTTCCTCGTGAATTTCCCGAAGGACATATTCCCTTCTTCCTTAGAAACGCATCGGAGGAGAGGTCCGGCAAAAGATCTTTTGAACAGTGTCGTGTCGATCAAGGTGAAACACTGAACCCTTCGTAGGAGTTTCCGAGCTAAGGCCTTATCCTCGGGAAGGAGTTTGTGGCATAGGTACTGGTAAATCTCGTACCTCCAATCTTCTTGGGCTATATCTGGATCGGGCACCTTTTGGTCCTCAACCTGCCAGATGGTTAGGACTCTTCCTTTTTCCTCGAGTGGTCCGATGGCGCTGGCCCACTTAGCTATTTGGTCTGCCTTCTCGTTCTGGGCTCGGGTGATTAAAACAATCTAGAGTTCTTCGAAGCCTCCCTTGATTTCCTCGAATGCCTTGACGTACGTCTCTAAATTCCGACCCTTGATGGCAAAGTTTCCTTCTAACTGTTGGACCACGAGTTGACCGAGTGCACTACCAAGCGGGTGATGCCCATTCTCCGTGCTGCTCGAAGTCCAACAAGCAGTGCCCCATACTCTGTCTTGTTGCTTGATGCTTTGTAATCTAGCCTAATGGCCAAGTTGGTCTCCTCTCCCCAAGGCGACACGAAAAGTATCCCGACTCCATTTCCCGAGCTTCAGGAGGAGCCATCCACGAACATCTTCCATGTCTCCTCGGGACCATCCCCGACCATTTCCACCATGAAATCAGCCAAAGCCTGCGCCTTAATTGCGGCCCGAGGCTTGAATTGGATGTCATATTCTCCCATCTCCGTTGACCACTTGATTGCTCTTCCCGAGATGTCCGGTCGAGTGGCGATCTTCCCGATAGGGTGGTTAGTCAATACCACAATTGGGTGCGACAGGAAGTAGGGTCGCAACTTTCTGGCAGTGATGAGGAGGGCCAACAGCAGTTTTTTAGAATTTGTGTACCTCGTCTCGGGGCCCTTGAGGATGTGACTTACGAAGTAGATAGGCTTCTGTACTTTTTCCTCTTCTCGAACCAATACCGAACTTATGGCCCGAGGGGATGCTGCCAGATAGACTATCAATTCCTCCCCAGGCTATGGTTTATCAAGCACGGGCAACTTCTTCAAATATTCCTTCAAATCTAGGAAGGCCTTCTCACACTCGGGTGTCCATTCAAAGTTTTGGACTTTGCGCAACACCTTGAAGAATGGTAGACTGCGGTCGGCGGATCGGGAAATGAACCGTGAAAGGGCTGTGATCCTCCCTGTCAGTCTTTGAACCTCATTTAGACTCCGAGGGAACGTCATGTCCATTAAAGCCTTGATCTTGTCGGGGTTGGCCTCGATTCCTCTCCTTGTTACCATGTACCCTAAGAACTTTCCTGAACTGACTCCAAAGGTGCACTTGCTAGGGTTCATCTTTAGGTTGTATCTTTGGGCGGTCGAAAGTGTTTCGTGGACATCGGCCAAGAAGCAGCTTTGCTCTCGAGACTTAATCAGAATATCGTCGACATAGACCTCTACATTTCTCCCTATCTGGTCCTTGAAGACTTTGTCCATCAGCCTCTGGTAGGTTGCGCCGGCGTTTTTCAATCCGAAGGGCATGACAGTGTAACAGTAGGTCCCTCCGGCGGTTATGAAGCTTGTCTTCTCTCGATCTTCCTTGGCGAGTAGAATCTGGTTGTACCCTTGGAAGGCATTGAGGAAGCAAAGTAGCTCGTGTCCCGAGGTGGAATCCACCAGCTAGTCTATCCGTGGTAAAGGGTAACAATCTTTTGGGCATGCCTCGTTTAGGTTCCTGAAGTCCACACACATGCGCCACTTGCCCGAAGATTTCGGAACCAAGACCACGTTAGAAAGCCATGTAGGAAACTGGACCTCTCAAATGTGGCCTGCTTCGAGAAGTTCCTCGACCTGGCGTCGTGCCTCGGCGTCTTTCTCTGCGTTGAGATGTCTCCTTTTTTGGAAAATGGCTCGGGTGGTCCGAGAGACATTCAGCTTATGTTCGATGATTTCCCGGTCTATGCCCACCATGTCCTTAGACGCCCATGCGAATACCTCCTTATTCCTTTTTAGTAATCCGATCAGGTCCTCCTTGAGGTCTAGAGATAAACCCTTGGAGATCTTGACTGTTCCTTCCGGCGGGTTGATTATTATTTTCTCAGTTTCTTCTTCCTTGTCTTCCATTTTAGTTACTCCGATGGTGTATAACATTTCTCTTCCTCTCGGATGATCCTCCCTTCGGGTCCTGGAGGACTTGATTTCTGCGCGAACCTCTTCCACGTAGCATTTTCTGGCCATCTTGCGATCTCCCAAAACTTCCCCAACCTTGTCCCCTACGGGTAATTTTATCTTCTGGTGTAGAGCCGAAACGATGGCCTTGAAAGAGGTCAGGGCAGGTCTCCCAAGGATGATGTTGTATGGGCTCGTTCCGTTGATGACCATGAATGGCGCCATCCGCGTTTTCCGGGTGTCACCTTTCCCGAGGGTGAGTGGGAGATGCAGGATTCCCACTGCCTCGATGCAGTGTCCTGTGAAGCCAAACAGAGCCGTTTCCACCTTGTCCATAGAGTATTCTCCCAAGTCCATTTGATCGAGGGCCTTTTTGTATATTATGTTGACAGAGCTTCCATTATCGACGAAGACCTTGCCAACGTCATGGTTGGCCACCTCAGCTCGAATGACTAAGGCGTCCTCATGAGAGTCGTCGCCTCCATGAAAATCCCCGGGACCAAAGCTGATGGTAGGTCCTGAACGCTTACTTCCTATTTTGATTTCAAAGTTTTCCAATCGGCGAACCCCGGCCTTCCTTGCCCGATTGGAATCTCCTCCTATAGGTCCCCCCGAGATTATGTTGATCTGTCGGGGTGCAGTTCTTTCGGGTGATCTCCGGCGTCCCGCGTCTCTATTGTCCTGATTTCTTTGAGTGTCGTTCCCTATTGGCCTCGGGCCTCGTCTCTCGTCCCTCTCTGGTGTCCTTCTCGGCGCCTCTTTCTGATTGTGAGGTTGGCGGTCTTGTCGGGTGTTAAACCGATTCCCCGCCCCAGGATATCTGGGCCTGGTCCCGAAGCCACCCTCTTCCCCCGCAAGCCTGGCTCGTGCCTCGGGGTTGGTTGCGATTAACTTTTCTAACTCTCGATTCAGCTGAAAACATTCTTTTGTGGTATGTCCGTATTCGTGGTGATAATTGCAGTAAGTGTTAGATACTGGCCTCCTCGGGTTGCCATCGATGTAAGGGGGTCGGCGAAGGAAATCGTTCTCCTCGCATATTTCTAATGCCCGAAGTTTGTTCACCCGCAGCTTCGGGTAGTCCGCTCGTGGAAGTGCTGATACCGGGTAAGGACGATCATCCCTTCGAGGGAATATTCTGCGGTCTTGATTTCACGGTGAGCTCTTTCGACGTTCTCGAGGAGGACTCTTGTGCTTCCTGTCCTCAGGTTCTCGGGCCTGCGACTCTTCAACCCGAACGTACTTTTCCACCCGAGTTATCAACTCCTCCACTGTGGTCGGATACTTCTTCACTAGCGATCTGAATAAATCCCCGTCTCTCAGGCCGTGGTGAAATGCCCCGATAAGCAATTCGGGTGCGATATTGGGGACCTCCATTTTCACTTGATTGAAACGTCGAAGATAGTCTCTTAAGCTCTCTCTGTTAGCCTGTTTTATGTTTAAAAGCTTTACTGCCGACGAGGGCCGCCTTCGGTTGCTCGAGAAGTCCTTCAAAAAGTGGTTGGTGAGATCGTTGAAACTCCTGACTCCTTCGGGTGGCAACAAAGTGAACCACTTTGAGCTCCTCTCGTCAAAGTAGTGACAAAGAGTCGGCATTTCACGGGGTCGCTTAACTGGTATAATGCCGCGTTGCCTTCAAAAGCATCCAAGTGGTCCTCGGGGGGGCCAGAACCATCGTACTTTCCCATCTCGAAAGATCGGAAGTGACCGGGCAATGGAGCCGCGAGAACCTCGGGCGAAAAAGGCGAGGCCCGAGGAAGGATGGGAGCCTCTTGTGGATTGGCGAGGTTCTGAAGCTGGGGAATCTCCTCTCTCATTCTTTCCAAATCGGCTGTTTGTCGGTCAACGCGTTGTTGGTCGGCGCGTCTCCTTCTCTCGGCTCGGGCTCTCCTTTGCATTGACGCCAGAGTATGGTCACCGTCGCTGCGCTCTCCAGTCCCCGATTCGGCGTCATGCTCTCCGTTTGTTTCACGCTGGCCATCTTCTCGCCCAGCGTTGCGTTCTCTGTTCTGTCCGTTTCTATTACCTCTCTGGTTCTTTCGGCCATCAGAACTCCTACATCAGCGCCGATCCTCCGCATCTCTTGCATAACCGCAGCGAACATCGCGGCAGGATCAGTGGGGTTCTGCCCATTGCCGTCAGGGGGCGGTGTGTAATCATTTTCGACAACCACCATACTGAATTTCTACTTCGAGAGAAACTAGAGTTTCCCACAGACGGCGCCAAGTTGATGCCGCCGAAAAATGGATCTACCGCGTTGGACGACTAACGAGCGTTTTCCGCCTTAATTCCGCCGCGAATGTTGCCTGGAGACTTGAAAACAGGATAAGGTTTGGGGGTTGTTTGCCCTCTTGCCTAGGTCAAGAGGGTATTCGTGTTCCGGGCTTGAAGTAGCATAAAAATGGCGTGCTCAAGTGTGTGCGTGAGTGATGAATTGAGCAGAGTAACGGTAGGATACGTAAGAAATCGATACCTGTTCTGAACGGGATTGCAGTCTTTATAGGAGGTTTGGGTTGGGGCAGTTTTAGGGCAGTTTCACCCCTTTACCGCTTTTCACGGACTCGGCCACTGCCTACCCACGATGGCACGTCTTCGTAATGGCTTCTATTGTGGGCAGTTGCTCGTTGCTTATTCACAGAATGAAGATCGTGACAGTTTCTTGTGTGGGAGAACCAAGTCTCTGATTGCACCCGGGCCTCGGTACAACAACCCGAGGTTTTATTAATTTGTCCCCGGGGCTCAGGGCACTGACCCGAGGGTTCACTAATCCCTTTGCTGGGGGGTCTTTGTGTAATTGTCTTCCGGGCCGAGGAACATTTTGGTGTCCTCGAGGTGCTTCTGACGTGGGTCCTCTATCAAACGAGGTGGATATTCGCTAGTTGGGGCGGGTCGGGTATTTCGCCGCGGAGTCCGTAGGATCCGAGGGTAACAACAAGTATGTAAATAATTTTGAATACTATTATATATTATAAGAGCGAATGGTGTTAATGAACAAGATTTTCGTGGTAATCTACCAAGTAGAGTAATGATAGCCTGTTGATCTATTCGACACACCCTTCCATTTAATGTATTTTAGTAAATAAATTATGATGAAAGAGAAAACAAATGTGTATAGATATAGTCTGCGACGCATTCCTGCAAATTTTATATATATTGATGTTATATATAATAAATATTCTGTATGGGTCGCCTGCCTTGTCCACCCACCCTAAAAATTGCATGTATGATATTTATTTTTATGTAATTTTTCTTAATATTTATTGAAGTGCAGTTTATCTACTTAATTTGATGTATACATTGTATGTAGTTTTTTTACCATTTCTTTTTTATTTTCATGTTTCGGTTTTATTTGGAATATTTATTTTACATGTTTTGTTTTGATAACAACTAGATGCAATATTTCCATTATATTTATTTTTTGTGTAGTTTTTATTACGCCAGAAATTTAAAATTTTTTTACATTTGAATTAATATGCATTTTTATATGTTTTACGTGTCTAACCACTAATAACTAATGAACGAACTCCTTTATATACTAGCACGTCACTTTGGTTTAAGTTATTAGTATTGCTATATATTACTATTACACATACACAATGTCTTCCATATGCACAGATTGTTATTATTTACAATTTTCATTGTTTATACTGTATACCTAAAATCATGGAGCTCATTAATTTGTATTTGACATATTTTATAGTTAACACTTCAATTTTGCTTTTTTTGAAATAAATGCACAACTTCTATTAATCGGAACAAATGTTCCAAAACATAATATTGCCCATAGTATGAGCGGGTGTGGATGGGGAGAAACCCCACCATCACAATCTGAGACTTTTGCCAAATAATTAGCGACATCTGAAAAACGTCTAATATGGTTAAACTTTACAGAAATAAATGAAGATAGCATAGATAATCAGTACTCAATGACTGAGCCAAACAACATCGAGTTAGGATATCTTGAGTGCATTCATATAACAGTTATTTAAGCTCAAAAATGTTGACTTCAATGTCTATCAATCTATGTCTTTTTAGTAAACTTTAGAACTTGAAATCTAATAGTACTGCGAATTCTAACAATTTAAAGAAAACACAGGCATTTCTCGCCGCGCCTTGTGCGATCCGGTTGGAATACAGCTTCCCCTTATTTATTAACCATAATTTCCTAGTATATATATATATATATATATATATATATATATATAACTTTTTCATTTATTATTATTAGTATTTAAAATTCTTGTCTTACACTTCCACAAATATTTTGTACAGCCAAACTTCCTATATATTAGATATGTGGTCGAAGTTTAATGTGACTCCGTTTAAACCAATACACACAACATTAAGTGCGAAAATATATTATATAAATTACGTCAAAGATTGAAAAAAAGTCGCGACCCACTATACTTTTTAATGAATGGTTGTAATGAAATTTTTTTCTAATTACAAGTAATTTAATATTATATGCACATAAATATCATGCAAAGTAATTGTTTAATATTATAACAGAACAGCAAAACTACTCACAATTTCATATATTTTCTTTAAAAAATTACGAAAAATATTTTTTATAAAATTACTCATAATCAATTATAATAATGAAAAAGCTTCTAAAAGTTGGTAACGTTTAGTAGAGTTAGTACTTGATTACAATTTCCGAAAAAAAGGAACTTGATTGGACATGTTTGGTGCAATTTTGTCTCTAGGCTGTGTTTACTTTGATGGAGAAGGCCGGATAAAGGCCCAGTTATCCAAGCATATATTGTTCACTTTCTAAACTTCATTTTTCTTTAAAGCCCGAGATAAGTGCAGGCCCGTTATAATAATCCATCATTTGCAAGATAAATTATCCAAAGGGTGTGGCCGAGATATTTAATCCGATTCATTCTAATTTCTTGAAATTACGTAAATACCCTTGAAGCCTGCATAAAAATTTCTAGTCAATTTCAAGCTACCAAATTTCATCTCGTCGTAATCGTATCCGGCCACCTTCGAAGTGAAAGATCAGACTGGGCATATGAATAATTAATTTTCGATGTGTTGCCTTGCATTAGATGCATCGTTTTTCATCATTTCCTCAATCCGAACTGAAACAAAATGAAACCCTAACAGTAAAAAGTTTCAAAAGGGGATGAAATTAATCAAATGCAACTAGAAATTTTATGGGTAAGCTCGTTGTTAGTTGGGATGAGAAATCAATCAATTATGCGCTATCGCATTGTCAATTTTGATATGTGGAGTGCAAGAAGATTCGCTAAAATGAATAATCATCATCATTTGCTTTGTAGATGTAGCAGGGGTAGAATTGTAACTTAGTCATGACTGAAATATATTATACTGTTCTTATCTTGCAAAGCAAACAATATTATTTTTCGGAACAGAACAGTAAAAATTCAGATTATAATCCCTAGACAAAACTATCTTGAGTTATCTCTTCCAATGTACTAAAAGCAGCCCTGGTTTTAGAATGACTTAAATGCCCATAGTTCTCATCATTATTTTATACTAAAATAAAGAAAGCAAAGGACGATGTCAATTTTGTGTCATGTTGGAAAATGAATCTCACACGATATCAGGTCATTCTTGCGAGAAATAGTAAACTGATAGGGTGATGATTACGAAAAATAGATTACGATGGAACACTATTCATATGACCCATCCACGCTTACAAGTATTAATAGATATTGAGCGAGAGAGTATAAACTTACAAGAGGGATAAAAATGAAACAAATGATCCTGGTTCGAGAGCTTTGTCTCCTTGTAGACCATGTGGGAGTGTCAACCCTATTGAAAACAAGCTTTAGAAGATGAATATTACTTTAGAGTTAGGCTTAATAGTCATTGTTAGGAAGTGTTAGGCTGATTTGTTAGGAGCGTCTTTAGTTCTTGACTAAACTTGAAATCTTAATTTGGGGCTTGTTTTGCTTGTTTCTTGCTGTCAATTTGTGTCCGTCTCTCCTTTAATGAGAGCTTTTCTCGCTGTCGAATTTGCATTACTGCCGGAGAGTTGTTCAAACTGTTTATCATATGTTATTTATTTATCTTGAATGTAAAAGAGAGTTAACGTTGGAAAAAAAAGAATACACTTTTACGCTCCCCACCGATGTTTTTGCACTCGCAAGCGAGTTTTGAAGTATGAAACATACATAATAATCATCATATTTTATGACGACAGAAAGAGAATGATATGACTAAGATTCAAGAGGATGTTCGAGGCGTATGAATGGGAAAACTGTGGCGACCCTCATTCTCAAATTACGTTATTGGCGGGTTTTCACAACGAAAGCTGCGGAGCCTATTTTACAAAAACTCATAACCTAAATATATTTACATCAAAATACGGTTTAATCGACAAAGGCCGTAGTCCCAAAATGTCAAAATATCCTAACGCCGCTCCACAGGTCTTCATCCATGTACAGCCCCACCTTAAAAAGTCCATGGAGTCACCTTCAACAGCCCGCCAAGTCGCGACTACCTCGACGTCGGACTCAGTCGTGCATACAACACGTAAACACTGAGCATTTGCCCAACATGTGAAAATACGTCTGAATGCAGCATGCACTCGAATCACATCCCAAAATACCTCACAAGAAATGAACGCTCGACTTTTCCTCCCGTCCCAACCTGTCACATTTCAACGCATCACATCAGTGCCCTAGGCTAGACTTGGCACCACGCGCGAAGAATAAAATAGGAGTCAGGGGCCCGCGCTCAGGTAGCCTACACTGATCGATCACGCCAGGTCGCTCCCTCTCGAATTTCCTTCTGCTAAAGAGTTAGCCTATGCTAGTAGTGCATCTGAACGATCACGCCATACATCTTCCTACTGGGTCGCTCCTTCCGCAAGTCATCCGACGATTTGCACCTCAGACTGCACTCCAATGCATCAGATTTGATGAATCGATCACGTTCATCTCCTGTCTGGTGCCCTATTACTAACCTCAAACTCCACTACGAGTCGACGCCCGACATTGGTCTCGTTCTACCGCTCGTTGATACTTTAGAGTGCACCGTGTCAACACGGTCACCGTTACTCGTACTGATATGGAATGCAAGTGTCGTGCAAATAAAATGCAATATCATGCAAAAATCATTTTCTCCAAAAATTCCGTTTTTTGGCCTGAAAATTTTATTTTCTGCTCGAAAATTCCCCTTGGCCCGAAATTTGATCAAAGACCCAAGTTTTGACTCACGTCAAAAGTTGCTGCCTGAAAATTGTCATAGACGCCGAAAATGGTTTGACCCGAAAATATGGTCAATGCCCGAAATTAAGTTTGAACAGTGAAAGCTTGAAAATTCTTTGTCGAAAACTCTGCTAAATGCCCGAAAATTTATTTAAAGACCCGAAAGTATTTCGAATGCTCGAAATATTCAGTACCGAAAACGTTTCGGGCCCGAAAACATCATGTGCCCGAAAAATTTCTAGAGCAGAAAATGCTAGAATATCGAAAACATTTAAGTGCCGAAAATCAGTTGACTATGGTCAATGCACAAAAATTTCTTAGGGGCCCGAAAGTATTTAAGTGCCGAAAATTCTCACACGCCGAAAACTCGTATCCGAAAATACTTGAGTTGACGCCGAGAAATATTTTCACCCGAAAATTTAAAATTCGCCGAAAACTTCTTTCTTGCCCAAAAATTTACTTGAGAAGACCCGAAAATATTTAAATGCCGAAAACTTATATAAGTTGAAAACATTCAAACACCTGAAAATGTATTCGAAAATTGTTCTAGTGCCGAAAACCTTCCTAACACCTTTGAATTCCATATAGATGCATGTACGACCAAAAAACATGAACATATTCAACACATAAACCTAAAAATCTGATTTTTCGTACACATAACACACCCGAAAATTCACATAATCATCATGCAGTTAGATATTAAAAACACATGATTACATTAAGCTCAAAATATTTACGTGTTGAGATGATAAATTTCACCTATCTCACGTCCGAAATTCGATGCCTTAGCTGGCCGAATTTGATCATGGTAGAATTATGGAAGTCTCTTGTTTTATCCCTTGATTTTGCTCTCGTTTTTGTTCTGTTCTACTTGTGAGGTTTTTACTTAATGAGCAGGATAAATATGAAGGTTTGGAAATTCGTGATGAGATGACAAGTAGGTGATAAAGTTTTCCTCTTAAACTAAGTAAACCTTGTAATATTTGTTACCCGAAAATTTTGTCACCCGAAAATTTTGTCATCCGAATTTCGTCCTTATAACTGAACATTCGTATCACTCAAAGCCTTACTCGGAAACTTACCTTAGTGTCCGCAAAATATTTCGCCGAGAATTCTAATACTTCACCCGAAAATTAAGTACGACCCGAAAATTAAGTACGACCGGAAAATTAATCTTGCATGTCCCCCGAAAATTGACCGTATGACCTGAAAATTATTTCTATTGTCCGAATTTTATTTTCGGGTACTTTCCTATTAAGTATTCGTATTAATTCGAAACTTCTATAGTTTTTATTTCCCACCCAAAGTCTCGAACTCAAAATTTCTAGATTACAAAATTACACTGCTAATTATGTCAAGAACCCATATTAAATTTTATGGGCATTACAAAAATGAACGTTCTTATTGGGGCAGAAATCTGCTGGAGGGTTATGTTTATTCAGGATTGAGGACATCTTTTCACCTGTGAACAAACCCATCTCTTAGATACAATACTTTGTGAAGTATTAGATTCTCAAACAATTTTAAAGTTATTTTTTTATTTCAATTTAGTTTTTCAACAACAATTACCAAGTGAATACTGTATATATAATGGGTGAGGATTGTTGAACCCAACGACACAACTCAACTCACATCACATGCATGGCCCAAAAATGATGATAAGATTCATGTGACCCAAGATATTATCTAAAGGGAGCGAGGAACCGTTGCACGAGCAAGAACAAGAAAAAAGAGCAAAGAAAAGAAAAAAAAAGAAAGAAAAAAAAGACAACAACCTCCATTAATGGAAGAACGAGGAGAAAAGATGTTAGGTGTAGGGTTTTTAGAGAAATGTGGAAGAATGTTGATATTAGGGGAGATAGGCCGAGTTTGTGAGCTCGACAAAAGCTCGGGTCGAGCTCGACAAAAAATGAGCTAGGGTTCTGTTGAACTTTTTGGTCTATGAGCGTTAGAGAGTTTTGATTAACTATGTAATTGTAATGGCGTTAGGTCTATAAATTAAGCAATCGATGAATGATCAATATAATGTCTAAGTACATGATAATATTTGACTATGCATGAATTATGAGCTATAAAATGTTTAAGTGTCAAATATTTGATTCGCGTGTGATTCTGTGATTTATTGGTGAAACTATGTGATCGCATGTTATAGACGACTCACATGCTAGGATATGTCGTTCTGTGCTATTTATGGGGAAAAACGTGTGAGATATCCTACCGGATTATATATGGAGAGTGATATAAGGATATATGCTGTCTATATATGGAAAGTGATATATCCGTTGAGAATCGTTTATTCCTGAGTGAAACTTGCATCTACGATTTTTCAATGCATCCCACTAAATTAATTATGCAAAATCGAATTGATATCTTTCATTATACTGATTAGTATATTATAGTTAGGAAAGATTTAACTAATTGACTTTGTGGATAAGGTGCTATTATGGTATGTGCTATAAACGGATGTGATCTCTGAAATATGGAAAGTTGTGGCATGACATGTTAATTCGTGATAGCTGTGATCTGATTTGATTTATGTGCTAAACATGTTAAATATATTGATCTGATGCTACGTGATAAATATGGAAAACGTATTGATACGCCGCTATCTCGTGTGCTAAACATGGAAAGTAAATCTGGGCTGACTTATTCTATAAACTGATGCAGGGAATCACATATGGAAAGTTCAGTTATGGTAAATATAATTCGAAATAACTGAATATGCTTTGAGAATGAATCTGAGCCTTTATATGGAATAAAATCATGCTTAAATGAGCTTGTGACCGTTGCGAACATTTATTGTGAGCATGATCTACATGCCGCATTTACAACTCGAAAATTGCATGGATTATGTGCTTGATTTGGTGATTAATATCTTGATCTGATTTTTCATGTGAAGTGTTGATTGAAAAGGTTTATATATGAGCAACACTTCATAATTTCGAGTGACTTAGAATTTGCGAACCTACTACGAGAGTTTTGAGCAGAAACACCACTGTGAGATTCCTGAGCGATTATTTGCGATAGCTTTGAGCCTACCTGAACGATCATTTCGAAGTACTGAATATACTGACAACCTCCCCCATGTATTCTATCTTCGGACGTGTTGTTTTCGGATGCGAGCAATACCAAGAAGGCAAGGTCGACGTTTACGCACACGTGAACGGAAGGACGCGTTCCGAGGGCCCTTCGGTAGCGAGCTGTGTCTGTCGCGATCAGGAGATTCCGAGGAACGAAACTCGGCGTGTGTTAACCTAGTGTGTCTAGTGTTCGACTTGTTTCGGTTGTGTATTGGGCTAATCAATCAGTTTTGTATCCAGCTACGGTGTATTATAGTGATTGATTGGTTAAACTCTTGGGGAGCAAACCCAAGTAGAGGAGTAAACCCCAGTTGGGGATGTAACCTCTATAAAAATCCTGGCTCGCATTTACTTTACAGTTATTTCCTTTTTGCTGTGAGACAGACCCGACACACATCCGACGTTTCTAGGATATATCAGGCATACTCATCACAAGTATCAGGAGGCATCTCTAAGTCATTACATCTTAGGATTTGTGAAAGCATAATTTTTTTTATAAGCCTAATTCACCCCTCTTAGGCACGTTTTTATCTTCATTTGTTATTAGAGCAGGTTACTCAAACGACGGGCCTAACAAGCCTGAGTTAAAGATCTAATGGCTTCTTCGAGTTTTGATGTTTTTCCAGAGGGACAATCCCATTCCAGGCCACCACCCTTCGATGGAACTAACTACGCCATATGGAAAAATCGTATGAAGGAATTCCTGCGTGGTACTGACTATGATATGTGGGATATCATCACTACTGGTCCATAAAATCCCAAAAAGGTGGATGGAACTCCAAAGAAAGGTGCTGAATACGATGCAACAGACAAGTGAGGAATCTCCCTAAATGCCAAAGTAAAGAATATGATTGCCTACGCGCTTACAAGAGAAGAATACAATCGTGTGAGCTCATGTGAATCTGCCAAAGATATGTGGGACATGCTTTAAGTCGCACATGAGGGAACCACTCTAGTTGTACAAGAAAGAATAACCCTCTTGACTCACCAATACGAGCTGTTCAAAATGGAGGACAACGAAACTATAAGCCACGCAAGATTCAGGACATTAATAATCAAATGTTCTCGTTGAGAAAGAAAATACCAGACGGTGAGAAGGTACGAAAATCTTGAGATCTCTTCCAAGAGAATGGAATCCCAAAGTAACTGCCATCGACGAAGCGAAGGACTTAGACGAACTCTCCTTCTCGGAAGTGATCGAATCTCTAACCACGTACGATGTTGCTCATATCTCCATCAAAGAAAAACCCGAAGTCAGAAATCAACCAAACATTGCCTTCAACTGAACAAGAAAATGACTCTGAGGGCGAAGAAGAAACTGAAGAAGACATATTGGAGCAGATCGCACCAAAAAAATTGAAAATCTCGGCTGAGAAGAAAATTCAAAGGAAACTCCAAGTTCCAACCAAGAGACAAGGGAATATCATCATCCGGGAAGAATGTATAGAAATGCTTCAAATGCAACAAACCAGGCCAATTCGCCTCAAACTGCCTGATGGAAAATGGTGACAAAAAGATAAAGAAGCAGAAAGCCATGGTCACAAACTGGGAACAGGCCGGAAGTGAAGAGAAGGAAGATCTCGCCTACATGGCCGATGATGATGATCAGGTATCTTCCTCATCCACTATTAAGAATATGCTTATTCTGAATGAATTATATGCTAGGAGAGATGAATCTTATGATAACGTTTCCTCCCTGAAGTAGATGAAAAGGAAGAGATGTTTGAAATAATCCAAAACACAGAAAGGAGGGTCGCTCAACTCACGAGTAAAGAGATTGGTTAGGCATCGAGTGACGTAGCTAGAGAAAAGCACCAAATGAATCTAGAAAATAAACGTTTAAGAGCCGAGTTAGAAACTTTTAAGGAAAAAAAAGCCTTGTGTAATTGTGAAGAGCTTAGCAAGCAAAACAGTGACATATCTAGGGACATCGCTGTTCTTATGGATTCCTCAGAAGAAAAAGCACGTACTATTGATAGACTTCTTGAAGGAAAATAAAATATTGATATGTTACTTAGTATTCCTAAAAATGTTGGAAAACCAGGGATAAGATATTGCATGACACATGAAGATGCTGCACCACAAACTGTTAGAAAGCCTAAATGTTTTTCATGCGGCCGTCACGGTCATTATGCTAACAACTGCTTTTTGCAGAGAACATATAAGTCTAGATATGTCTGGAAGCCAAAGAAGGTTCCTGATAATCAAGTCTCTAACACTGGCCAATCTGTATTTAGGAGATCACAGTATGTACGATATATCACGTGTTAACACAAGTTATTTTGCTACTAATCTTTTAGGACCCAACCAATGTTGGGCACCTCAAAAAAGAATCATGCATGTATAAAGAAGAAAATCCAGCAAGAAAAACAAGTGGTATCTAGAGGTGTCAAAGTGGCCCGTGACCCGCGGGCCGCCCTGCCCCGCTAAAGTGGCGGGTTGGGCTGAGCTTTTTCATCAAAGGCGACGCGGGCCCCCGCCGACACTGCTAGAAGCCATGGGTATTTTTAACTTTGTTGACAATGAAACAATAATCCTTCTTAACAATGCGAGAGTGGTGAATCAGTGATTTTGCAAGATTTGAAGCTAAAAGATGGGTTTGGTCAATCGAACCACAGGTGAGAATATTTCATTGAAGTCAATGCCTCGGTAAAAAGTGCTACCTCTAATTCCCTCTCAAGAGAGAGCCTGCGTACAAACGAGGAATGAATTTGAAGAACCTTATCAAAATCCTGAAACAAAGCGTGCGTACTATGTTTCCCTATGGATCCCTACGTTGTTCCAAAACCGAAATTAAAAATCTAAAATTAAGTGGCGGGCCTAAACGGGCTACGCGGGCTGGCCCGCCATTATTGTAAATATATATAATATATTAAATAAATATATATTATATTGAAAATAAATACTAAATATAGAAAATAAAACTAAATTAATTAGATTATATAATTAATGTCATTAATTATGTATCATTAATATCATATTTATTCATTTTATTAATAATTAATATCATATGTATTCATAATATATTAATAAATACCATAATTAAATATAAATTATTACTAATTAAAATTTTAAAATAAAATAAAAAATAGAAAAAAAATTAGTAGGCGGGCGGGCCTGGCCCGCCAGGCTCGCGGCCCGCCGTGGGGCGGGGCGGTCCCCAGGTTTTTAGGCCCGCCAGATGGCTGGCCAGCCCGCCCCGCTTTGGCGGGTGGCGGGCCAGCCCGGCCCGCCCCGCCAAATTGACAGTACTAGTGGTATCTAGACAGTGGGTGTTCCCACCATATGATAGGTTATATCAGTAAGTTTGTGTCGATGAAAGCGTATGACGGAGAATATGTCTCATACGCCAACAACACAAAAGCTAAGATTAATGTAGTTGGAACTGTAGGTAACACTACATACTATCGGTAACACTACATATTGTAGTTATAAACGTAAATTGTACCTCATAACCTCGCAATTGCACACACGGACACACACTTGAATCCAAGCTTTCGATTTGATATGATCTCCTGGTCCAAGGTTTACCTGTTAAAGGTGATTATTCGTTGATTGTGAGAAATGTATTCGATTAGGTGCAGTGGTTTATGGGTAGGTCTGTGATTTACGAAAGTCTAACTTAAAACAGATAAAAAGTTTGGATTTTTATGATAGTTTTATGCTAAAATTAACTGCTCCTTTTATTGTCCTATATATATTTCTCAAATTGACTTGATAGAAGATGAATCAATGATGGGCAAATACATCACTTTTATATAGAATTTGAAAGAAAATTGTAGTATTTCAGACAAATTGCCACCTAGTTCTATAGCAACAGTATGGCAATTAAATTGTGGCCAATAAATAAATATAAGACAATAAACAAATCAGACATGGGCGTATACGTGGACATTCAAACCGTTTACAGCTGCCACATCATTGCTTTCGTTTCTCCCCCATAATTTTATTTTTCCTTTTTATTTTGGTAATCCTTTAATTAAATTCGCTAAAACCCTTCTTCACCGCTTTCGATCTGCAGCAAAAATTCGCGATTGGCGTGGAAGTTTTTGACTATAGAACCGATTCGGCAGCATTCCTTTTCGCGCCGGGGAGATTGGTGTGAAATCGCAGCCATGAATGTCTTCAGATTCGCCGGCGACATGTTTCATCTTTTCAGCATTATAGTGCTCCTCCTCAAAATCTATACCACCAAGTCATGTTCAGGTTTCTCGTTATTCCCCCTACGCATTTCGTTTCTATCTGTTTCTGTATTTGAGGTTTTGTGCTCAGCTTCAGTGCGGGGGTATGATTGATTAAGATTCAGTTCCCTCGAATTTGATAATTTGCATATTTTTAGGGTTTAATAGCTTCTATGATACTGATACAGATTAATGTTTTTGCTAGCTATGTACTAGGTCATGCCTATAGCTTGTTAAAATTTGAGTAACGTTTGCATTTTGTTCAGGGATTTCATTAAAGACTCAGGAACTGTATGCGATTGTGTTTCTAGCTCGTTACCTCGATTTGCTAACGGATTTCATTTCGGTATATAATACTGTGATGAAACTTGTCTTTATCGGGAGTTCTCTGGCTATTGTGTGGTGTATGCGGTTTCACAAGGTCGTGAGGCGATCCTATGACCGTGAGCTCGACACTTTTAGGCATTATATTCTTTTGGGAGGTAGCTTTGTCTTGGCTCTAGTTATCCACGAGAGGTTCACTTTTCAGGAGGTTAGTTTTTCAGTCTTCAATTTATGTGATGAAAACTTATATTATTTACAATGCTGATTTTGGATGTCTACGAAGCTTATGCGTATTTTTGGAAGATCACTGCTATTGAGTTATGTATACTTGGTAATGGATGAGATATAACATGCTCTGCTGATGTATTTTCTAGGTACTTTGGGCATTCTCAATATACTTGGAGGCTGTAGCAATTCTACCACAGTTGGTTCTATTGCAAAGAAGCGGAAATGTCGACAATCTGACTGGGCAATATGTTTTCTTTCTTGGGTAATTCCATTCACCTTTCCTCTGTTGTTCTTGAGAAATACAGAACTGAAAACAACACAGTTATGCAATGCAAACATTAGCACCGTACTTAGCCTAATATGTGCCTTTATTTGTGTACTATATCTTGAAAAAGAAAACACCATAATTCAATTTGATCATCCTGGTTTCCTATGATGATGATATTTCTGCTCTAACAAAATATGTATCATATTTTGAATTTCAAGTGAGAAGACGTTAGAAGGTCACTAAGCTTGTCCATGTGGATAATTTTATCTCTGTAGCTGATATTGGAACTGACTATTGCGTAAGATGACACCATGTGCGCCGAGCACTGAAACTTGTATGGTTCTCTTTCCTCTGTTGCACAGGGCTTATCGGTCGCTGTACATCATAAATTGGATATACCGATATTTTACCGAGCCACACTTCAACCGATGGATTTGTAAGTCATCTTGTCACAAGTCAAAATAAAGACATATATAATAACTCTCAATTTGTTTTCTCCACACAGCCTGTGTCTCTGGCCTCGTCCAAACTGCTCTGTATGCAGACTTCTTTTATTATTATTTCATCAGGTAAATACGGTCCCCCCATTCTTTTACGCATTGGATTTCTTTCAAGTCTTCCTTTAATCAAACATTCTTCTTATCAGCTGGAAAAACAACGACAAACTGAAGTTGCCAGCTTGAGAAAACCGATCGTATATGCTGTGCTGGTCAACTATCTGTACATGAGGACACAAAACTATAGTTGAGTTGGGTATAATTCATATTAACAGGTTTGAGATAATGGAAACTTTTATCCTATTGTGCGCGCATATGAATGAATTGGCTACTTTAAACTTACAGACAGCAGATATATGCAGGCCTGGCCTTGTAACCTTTTTTCGCAAAGCTTGGGACAGTTCTTATTTCTTTCTTCGTAGTAGTTTGTTGGTGCTGAGATAATTAGTACATATGCATGCAACTATATATATATACTAGTTGGAGTAGCCGCACGTTGTGCGGCTAGGACAAAATTTTAGCCCATGACAAGAAATGACACGATACTCTGGCAGTATAATATAAAACAACATCATAAAACATCAGTGGTAGTTGTATCTGTTAGAAACAAAATGATTTACAGTCTGATTGTAATTGTGATGACAAAAGCTGGCATATGTACATATCAAAAAATGGTTGAGCATTGTACAAAAGCAGCTGTGACTGTCTTATATACAGAAGTAGCAGCTGATCTCAACCTGGTAAGAGGTGGTCGTTCTAACCTATCCTTCTTTTGCTTGTTTTGATGTAGTATCGACATTGGATGTTGATGGTTCGAACTTCCTTTTCTTACTGGGGAAGGGAAGGATTTCTTTTTCCGATTTAGCTGCGATTTCTGCTGTTTCCACTCCGGGAAGTTGTGTTGTGAATGGTGTAGATGAGTCAGGAAGCCATGAAATGACTACGTAGCGAACCGTTCTTTGTCCTGCTTCGTTAAAGCTGTATGATCGAAGGTGGAAAAGGGAGTGGACATTCTTGAATTTCTCATTTGCGGACGCAAGCTGGAATATTTGTCCCTATAAAAGTGAAAATAAGTGTTATGGAAATTGATATTTAAATAGATTTCAATAGAAAAAAGAAAGGCATACATTTTCTTCCGCCTCAATCATTTTTTCTGCGGTTGTTCCAAGGAAATGTTCGGCTTCTCTTTGCTCCATAGTCGCATTCATATTTCCGCTTCCGTCAGATAGCTGAACCTCGAAACGTAGCCTATACATACAAAAGGTTAGCAAACAATATTCTGCAGATTTAATTTTTATCGCATGGTTGACTGTTTGCAAGATTAAAGAAGTGAAGAAAGGATTTGCAAATAAAATCCTACGGTTGCAACCCATCCACAAATCGTTAAAGCAAAGGTTGGCAAGGAGCTAGCAAGCTCAACATTTGGTTGCAGAAAGACATTTGAGCAGCTAAACAACATAAAAAAATTTGAGTGGCCAAGTTATCAATTACTGTTATTTCTGATGAATATTATGAGCAGGTTAAAAAGAAAAGGTTCACATGTCAAAAGCAAGCCCAAGGCTCAATGAACAAAAGAACATGTTAGTTAATAGATGGAAAAGTCTTATCACTATAGAGCATGATTACTGCAACTACTTACCATATTAGAGCTCAATCTCCTAAACTAAAAGCTCCAACCATTTGACAGCCCAATTTTCTAAACTAAAAGCCCCAAAACAGAAACAAACGTTTCGAAAGCATAATTCGCACGTTCGGCATAGATGGCTGTAAATCCTCTCGGCACAACACATCCACATATAACAACGTTACCAAATTAAAAAAAAAAGATAAATCCGCCATACCATCAGCTCTTTTTACGACAAATCTTCTCATAAAGAAAATAAAAATATAATGAAAACTTCAAGCTTAAATGGAAGTTTGTAGTAAAAAACACTTACATGGCTTTTGGGCTTGGGAAAGTGTGATTGCAGTGAAGACATGGAAATTCAGTCTTGTATATTGCGCTGCAAGTTTTTTTACAGCCAGGGCATGCCATGGAATACAAGTTCTGGTTTGGCTTTATAACTTTTACTTGTGCTTTAATCCAGAACAACTTAGCCTGAAAATTAAAAAATATTAAAATAACTGTAGTATGATGTTATATAAAAGGGGACAAACATAGGAAAAAGCAGATGTGTTACCGGTTCATGCAAACTGGTGATTTGACTTATTTTTCTAATCTGTGAGGCAAGTGGTCGTGTAACGGTCTGATTCTCTTTTTTGTAGAGTTCGTTGGACACAACATCCTCCAGGTATGCATCCTCTTCTTGCAACCTAAAACATCATATGTAAACACGTACGGCAAACTTAGAATAGTGAAATTGGCAGTAAAGGTTAAACACTTGGCGAGCTTAATTGTTTGACATGTCTCTTAAGCTACAAGACTGGGTAACTGGTTTTCCGTCTGGTTACTAAAGTAGTATTATATTTATAGCATGATTGTGACGTAATTAGTTGTTTCGTAAATCTTAATACGACTCAATTTCAGTTGAGTTCGGTTAAAAGGAAAGCTACTCAATAAATGCACGAGGGGTCACGATTAACCAAAACTTTAACAATAAACATACGACATGAACAACAATGATAATTTAAGTAAAAATAGATGTACCATGTTCGTAAACGTTCAGTATCTGGCATGGGTGGTTCAAAGAGAATGACCGTACTACCTGTAGTTGCGAGCGATAATCCTACAGTGATAAAATCTCTAAGTTGACTGTAAGTATTACACATATCATATAGCCTATAAAGTATGAAGTAATCTTTATTGATAATTGGAACATCAATTGAAAGAAGCAAAGTATCAAATGCCAATGACGGTAAATCATACCGTAAAATGTATTGACGGATAGTCGCATACATAATATTATTGGTTTTCTGTGGACACCTTCGGTCAGTCTAGGTGACTCAACTTGAAGGAAGTCTTCCCATAAAGTGAGGATAGTTGGCTTGCGCCTGTATAGAGAGAACACATAATGTATTAGAATTTGACGTCATTTAAACAAGTTAAAATTTGAAATGGGAACTCACTCTTCATTGACGACGACAAACTCTTGCAGCGTCTTTCCAGTCTTCGTTGTTGAACGTTGGGGGAAAACATGGATTACTGCACATAGAACATCTGTAGTATATACGAAAAATACAGCTATTAATAATATTTGAAACATGTATTGTTTTAAATAGATACATACGAAATGTATTTCTATAGTCGAAATTTCTGCTTTAATAGTAAATGGTGGTTGGTTTTCAGTTAATTATTACTTGAAATTACTACAGAAGATGATAATCACGTGTAGAAGGTAGGTATTGAAAATGATAATACATTCACTTACTGATACGATTGCTGCCATCGTCCGTAAATTCTGAGAATCTTGCAAATGGAGTTAATTCATACAACTCTTCTAATGGCAGTTCGTTCTCCTTTGCAGTGGCATTGATAAATGAGTTCTTTGACAATGTCATCTGGTATTTTGTATCGACCAAAGCTCCAAAACTTTTGCTTGCCTCTCTAATTTTGCCACCTCCAATATAATACGTTCGGTGAAGCTGAAGTACTTTATCAAGTTGGTCAACATCTTGCTCGTAAACAGTACATTGTATCTTCGTGTTCTGTTGATAAATATAAAAAATTGTTAGCAGAAATTTCGGAAGAAATTAATATATAAGATAGTTTCTTCTGACCTCTTTGTCAATGAAGACAAATTTTTGATGTCTACTTCCCCACTTTGATCGTATTGGTGTTTTCTCGATCACCAAGACTTTAACATACCAAATACGCAACTCTGGAGACAAATTTCCAAGAACTGTACACATATTTTCCATGATCCTGAAAAAAAAAAAAAAAGGAAGAGATTTAAACTGTAAAAGGCCTTTTATGATAGAATAAGAAATAATTTTCTGTTTGTTTTTGAAAAAGTCAATACAATAAATAATTAGGTATGAAAAAATGCAATAATCGAAAGCTAGTTGAGTAATTGGAATGGAAATCGTCATCTAAAATTAATATGTAAAAAGTGTACCTACCTAGGTTAACGTTTGTGTACTGCTGGGAAAAATTAGTTAATGTCAGCGGTTTCTAAAACTTCTTGATAGACTATATTCTTGGTATGATTATGTTTTTGTTTTACAGGCGATATTGGTCGGAGGAGCACTTTCAATTGATCGATTGTTTTTGCTCTTGACAGAGCCACATAAAGTTGACCGTGAGAGAAAACTGGTTCTTTTAAGTAAACACCAACAAAATCTAAAGTTTGGCCTTGTGCTTTATTAATCGTCATTGCAAAACATAGGCGGACAGGGAATTGTTTCCTTTTAAAAGGAATAGACGAGAAGTTGTTTTGTGGAGACTCTAAGGTTATACGTGGAATAAATACGGGTTTTCCAGTAAAAGTACCTATAGAAATTTCTGCGTAAATAATGTTACTGTTAAAATCTTTGCACAGAAGGCGCGTGCCATTGCATAGTCCTTCAGTTGGATTGAGATTTCTTAGTAATATTATGGGTGCATTTTTTTTCAGGACTAATTTATGTGGCGGAAGGCCTTGGGGGGTCAATGAGTGAAATAATTCTTGTTGGTCTGGAATTGTATGCGTGCTAATACTTTCATCATAGCTCAAATATACGACTTCATGACCGGGAAATTTAGCAATCAAAATGTCATTAATCTCGTCAACAAATTCGTTTCTTGTAGTTAAAATGGCTCTATTGACAAAGGAAAAAGTGTCAAATTCAACATTGATATTGGGAAATACTGCATCTATTAATTTATTCAATGACGTCTCGTCGTTTTCAAATACAATGTTTGCTTTCGATGGTATTTCGATCTCACCATCAATGTCTGTTTCCTCAGTCCCGTTTCCAACTTTTAATAGGTAAGATGAGAAATCTGGGTCAAGTAAAGCACGCATATTTTGTTTAAGTTTTAATTTTTCAAACGATTTCCATAAAGGCGACATAACTATGGAAGCGTCTATTATATCATCTTTTGTACCTTTTACGACAACCGGTAACGTTTGACGGAAGTCACACCGAACACGACAATTTTACCTCCGAACATAAGATTACAATTCATTATATCTCTTAACATTTCGTCAAACTTTTCAATGGTGCTTCGTTTTGCCATTGTTGCTTCATCCCAAACAATTAATTTTGCTGCTTTCAACAAGTAAGCTAGTGTACTTTGTTTACTTATATTACAAGTTTTCGTATCATTTTCATCCACTGGAATTTTGAACCTTGAATGTGAAGTGCGTCCGCCAGGAAGCAAACATGCAGCAACTCCAGAAGTAGCTGTAGCTAGAGCGATTTCGTCGTTTGATCTTATTGTAGCAAGAATAGCTTTATATAAGAAAGTTTTCCCAGTACCTCCAGGTCCATCAATGAAAAATATTGCAGGTAAATTATTATTTACATGGTGTAATATCCTATTGTAAGCATATCTTTGTTCTTTATTCAATCGATCAACTGATAAAATATCGTCATTGTTTGTCACTATATTTCGCTCAGTTTGTAACTCTTTGGTAAAATTATCCGAAGAAGTTGCTGTTATATTTTCGCATATGAAAGTAAAGTCTTCGAGTTTTTTGCCCATTGAATAAAGATGGTAAGCAATAGCTTCTAATACTTTGTTTTTAACTAAATTACCATTTATGGTTTTGTCTTTACTGAAATCTTCAGAAAGATAATCCTGAAATTTCAGCCATAGTTCGTTAGGATTTTTTGGACAACAATAAACAAGAACTGTGGCAAATAATTGTCGCAATGATGCGGGCATTAAATAGGCTGCAGCTTCACGGAGACATATCTCGCTTGTGTTATCGTCTTCCATAAGGCCCATCATTTGTGCTGTTTCTCTAAATGTTTTGAAAGTATGCCCATTAATTGTTCGTAGATGTTCGAACGAAGTTGGTCGTCTGACGTGTAGTAATAATAATCTTAGGTAAAACCTTTCACCTTCGGTTGGATGACAAGTTACTATACGCCCAATTACATTTCGTTGTTTACGTTGTTTCCATTCTTTTACATTCTTATGCCAAGTAAAAAACTCTGGAAATTCAATATATAAGCAGTTTTTTTTCCTGGCTAAGTCATCATGTTTATTCATGTAGAAGAATTGTGTTAGCATAGTTTTTTTTGCAGTAGAATTGTTGATAATATCATTTAGTAGTTCACCACTTGAAAAAGTAACTGATTGTTCATCTTCTAAGTGAATAGGTAAAGATATGACGGGAGGTTGCATATTATTAAGGTCAAATTTGAAAATTCGCCACAACGCCTCAGGTGCTGAAATCCACCGTGCTTGTTGAAAAGTTTTTATCTCATCGTGTAATGGTTCATTTTGACTGGCTATTAATGTGTACAAAATTTTATCATGCCCTTTGTAGATGTATTTGTATATATATTTGATGGCGTCAATGGTGGAGCATATTTCGACATTTATGTGGCAATTAAATTTGGCTAGTAAGTATGGATTATATGGTATTACCCAACGATTATCAAGTTGTGCATTTCTGACGTTAACAGAGTGACCGTTGTTTCTACGGCGATATGTTGGATAGGAGTTATTCATGCACTTTGTAGTTTCCGAGAAATCTTTCGGATATCTAAATTTACAACCTGAATTCTTTTTCATGCAAGGACATGTAGGATCAAGAATGCCACAAGGTCCATGTATCATGTGTTTTTTTACAAGCTGGAAAAGGTAAGGATCCGTGAATGAGTTGGGTAATTCGGCACAGACAATTTTATCAAATGCTTCAGATGCTTACATTTTAGATGTTCGATTCAAAATAAGCAAAAAATGAGCATGCGGTAAACCTCTCTTTTGTAATTCGACAACATAGGTATATGCAATAACGTCACCAAAAATTCTACGTTGAAATAATTCTTCTTTCAAAACTTCAAGTTTCGAACGAAATACTCGAACTACTACGTCTGGTCTATTTTGTATCTCGTCAGAATGTAAGCACAATTCTTTAATTTCAGACCAATTTGGATTTGTTGTTATAGTTAGGAAAATATCTGGTTTTCCATAACGTTGAACTAAAGCCATAGCATCCATGTATCGTTTACGCATATCTCTAGGGCCTCCAATGAACGATGCAGGCAATATTATTCTTGTGCCAACATCAGCACCACTTCTTAAACCTTGTGATATACTATCTAACAGACCTTTATAAGCTTCTTTTCGTAAACGAGTTTGCATTTCTTTACTTCTGAAGAAGTCTAATCTTGACGTTTCTATTTTAATATACATATCTATAACATATTGTTGTAGTAGTCTGCCGACATTCAAAATAAATGAGTGGTCATTTTCTCTTATTTGTAACATATAGCAATAATACTCACAACATGACACAGTGGTCCTTGCAGCAATTTTTTCCGTAGCACCTAAATGACAGAAATAGTTATTTCGAATTTTTTATTGAAGAAAATAATTATTGCAGTACAAAACCATTAAATAAAATTACCTTGTTTTTCAACGAGTAATAACTCATGTGCGTTGTTCAATTTTCTAATATTGTAACTGCAGTCACTATCTCGTTGAACTCGCATATAATTATTTTCACTATCAGGGTCAACCCGAGTAACTTTTCTATGCCATCCAGGGTCGCCATTGGGGAAAATGAGTGGATACTGAAGAGGATCATAACAACCAAAATAGTGCTGAATAATTTGGGGTTTACTATCCTTTGGATAAACTTGAATGTGTGCTGTCGTATTTTCGTTACATTTATTAGACTATAACCATATTCCAGCAACTTGCGACGTAGTAGGTTTGTTAAAAACACGTTCGTCGACAATAGGATCGACCTCTAATGAGATTTTGTAGTCAGTCAAATTGTCAATGTCGGCAAGATTTCTGAAAAACTTAGCGTAGGGATTAGATTCCATAATTTTGAGCAATTTTGTAATAACACTTTCGTTAAAGTGTGGATGGATAGACATTCGATTAGAAATTTCATGTTCGGTATCAAAAAATATAGTTGAAGGTTTTTCGGCTGTTCTCCAGTAGGTGGGAGTAATTGATCCATAAAATGGTACAGTTGACCTTGAACTCGAAATGTATAAATACCACTATTTCTTTTGGCTAAAGATTTGTCGTAATGTACTCCTAATGATGTGAAAGCAAACATATTATTATAGCTACGAACATATTGCCGGAAATGTTTAGCATCTTCGTCATCACCCATATACAAATCTAACAATTCGGGTGGCATTATTGTACCGGGAAGTTTTATTTTCCCCAATGAACAACAAAATGTAGGTGGTTCTAAATATATCCGTGTTGCATTGCAAAACTCACAATTAGATACGTTTGGTAACAAGTCAGGGGTAGTGACTACGCAAGATAAACTATCAATGGTACTATCCACATTACTGGTTATTTTCTTCTGTTTTCTGACACGTTCATTTTTCATTTCTCTCCGTTCCTGCAAAGAACTATATTTTCTCCTTCTAGTTGTCGACATTTTTTCGTCTACTAATTTTGTTGAGATGTTGATCAACCGATAAGAAGCGAAAATTGCACAGAGCAGACTACATCTCGACACTACGTGTTTGCCATGTAAATCATAAAAATAAAAGCAGCAAGTAAATCGAGTATTATTTAGTAGAGCAAAACAAAAAGAAACTTACGTACGATGATGTCAAAGACCACGTTGGATAAGCCCTATCAAAGTGGAGCAGTATGCAAGTACTTCCACCTGAAAAAAACAGTAATTATAAAATTCAAATCATAATGCTGAAGAAAAGAAATCCTCCTGCAACTATGAGTCGACGTCGACCGAAAATGGAAATTACTCTACAAATGGAAAAGAACCCATCTTTATTTAACAGTGTTGATCGATCATTTTCTATTGTGTCACGTGTTTCACTCTTACACAGACAGATCTCTCCTATTGTATTGTGTACTGACCATATTACCCCTCTCAATTATCAAACATTTTTATTTCTAAGCAATAAAAAAGCGTGGGGATTCAAATGGGCCTTGAAGGCGGCTTCCAGGCCCACATTCACTAAACAAATAATAATTAATACAAAATATCTAACAGGCTTAACTTAATCACTCTTAATGACACTCATATCTGTTTTCTTCTTAATAACTCTTAATAACACGGCGGATGTTGGTATGGAGAAATAAGGTTAGATTAAAAAACATAAATAACTCAAAGAACACGTCAATATGCTATCTTATCTTATTCTTAGAGTTATATATGTAATTTACAATGTTTAATTGATGAAATCATAGTTTAAAGTCTATATGTGTGTTACTTTAAGAATATAAAGGAAAAAAATTGATTTGTGAGGACGTATTTCATAAATGAAAAGTTGAAGTGTAAAATGGTAATTATACTAATAATTTATTTTAAAAAAAGAAACCAAAATATGAGGTAAAATTCACGGGGAATTATCCAAGCAGTTTCAAGGTAATAATCAAATATAAAATACGAACTATTCTTATTATTGCCTTGCCTTTTTTAATCAAATGAGACCTGTGTCATTTAACAAACAGCAGAACAAAGGGAAAATCGTACAGAAGAGAGACGACTTCAATGCAGCGAATACCATCTATTTTGATATGTTCATCAAATGCATCAAATATTGTGGAGATCAACAGTTCTACAAAGCTGTAATTCAGATGAAGATATTTCTATAACAAGCCAGGTACGAAGCACCTAAGGAGGTCTAATTGTAGTAGCAGAAGTGAGTAGTCGTGAAGATAGAAAAATAGAAGTAAACTAAAACATCTATCACAAATCAGAAAAGACAAAAGGAAAACAGAGGAAAAACAAAAGGAAAAACCGACGGAGGAAAACGAACAAAGTCTTGGATCCACTACAGTAATACAACTCATAAATCTACCCTCGCTAAGACATTTAGCAGCAAACCCATACGGAAATCATAGAAATAAATACCTGAGTTAAGTGTGTCGAAAGAGGTTGATGCTATGGTCCTTGATATAATTCTTCTATCTTAAATAATGGAGAAGAAAAAGAAGATAAGAACACCGCTCTGATATACCAATGAAGTACCGCCGCATTGGAACATTAAAAGGTGGATCAACACGTCTTTGCCAGCAAACCAACATGAAAAAAATTCCAGTTGGCTGTAGTTAAGTGGGTGAAGAGGAAAAGTTTATGCTCGTTGATCTGTTTCCTCTTTTCTTAAACAATGAGGAAGGGCAAGATAAGAACAACCGTTTGATTGGCCAATAAAATACCTCGACACTGTAATTAGAAAGCTGTCATTTAATTTATTTAATTTGGTAATGGAAATTAATATATGACCTCAAACCGGTAAGAAACTGGCTATAAACAGGTCAACTCATCCTTTTATATATAGAAAGATATATTATCTAGTATATTGACAGAGTTGGGCCTAATATTTTGGACCTATTTAACCGCCTCGACTCGACTTCTAGGCCCATATTTCAGGCCCAACTCATTTATGTATTAGGCTTGGCAACGGGTAGGAATTCCTCGGGACGCGAATCATACTCTTCATCTTCATGGGATTCTTGCCAAGTTCTTCGTGGGGATTCAATAAACTAAATTACTAACCTACGCTTACTAATTTCCTAAATCGTAATATTCCTTTACCATTTTTCCCTTCCCCCTTTTTTCTTTCTCACTGCAGTCCCATTTCTCAGTTCACACAAAATCTTATTTTTGTTGTTCACTGAACCTACTAGTATATAGAGAGAGGTGTTGAATATTATTTCATGGTGTGGTGTCTATATCATCCCGTAAACCTAGGTGTAGCTTAATATTCAACGAGTCTATAGTCGAATAAATGTTTTGGCTTGGATGATCAACCTCATCGCAAAAGCGCTCAAAATACTTATATGTCTATAGTAGAAATAAATCTTTTAATACACCTTATATATAAACTGATCCATCCGTATCTATTTAAAATATTTATTTTATTCATTTATTCATAGGTTTATATTTATGAGGGATTAAATTAGTAAGGTTTATATAAAATAGATTAATGGATATAAAATAAAATGTGTGTTTGGTTATTAGGTTTAAATAAACACACGTGAGGGGTATGTCTATTTAAACTCGCTGGCATCATGGTTTTGAAAACCGGACCGGACCGGCCGATTCAAGCGGAAACCGGCTGGAAATCCGGTCCGATTCCGGTCCGGTTAAGAATTAATTAAGAAAATAAAAAAAAAAAAAAAAAAAAAAGAAATTCTGATAAATTTACAAAAAATTGAGTTAAAGGTTGTTGTATAAAATGGTTTGGCCCAATGGTCTATGTGTTGGGACTTTGTTTTTAAAGGTCATGGTTTCAAATCTTCCTTGGACATTACTTAAATTATTTTTTTTGGTAATTATTTTACAATTAATTTCTTATTTCCCAACCTATTTTATGTTTATTTAAGTTTTGACCCCTACTTTATCAATTAATTTACGACATTCCACTTTATAACTAGATCTTCAAATATTTTTTATTTGATTGATAACATAATATTATATATATTGGAGCACCAGTTTGACTCCGTTTCATTCCGGTTTTATACCGGTTAAACTACTAAAGCTTAAACCACTAAAATTTCTTGTCGGGTTCGGAGACCCGGTTTTAAAACCTTGGCCGGCATGGGTTTAAAGCAGAATTATGTGTATTATGTATACCTATGAACCAAATAATTGAACATATATTCAACCTAGCTAATTAAACCCATTAACCAAACATGCCATTAAAAGTCGCTACTACTGGGTACCAATGTCAAACAGGAACCAGCTCTCTGCAAATTTATTAGATTTTATTTTCTAAAATTCGCTTGGATATATATCATCAAGATTCAAAAGAGAAACAAAAGGAAGTAAATAAGCAAATAAATAAAAGTCGAACGTCTCTTCCGCATCGCATGTGATTGTCAAAGTGCGTTTTCAAATGCCATTTATAGTAGTACCTTACGAACAGAGTCATCGAATGCTGATCAACTATTTAAAGCAAAATCGAAATAATCCATGGGAAATGGAAAAAAAAGGCGGTACAAGATTAATTTGGAATCAATTAAAGTATTAACATTGGTATTTCGTGCATAAAATGATATTATAACCTGATGAACCATTTTAAGAGACGATAATGATGCATTACGTTTTCTTTTTCAATTGGCCTGCACATTTAATCCACAAATTACGTGTTATTCACAATCTCTTTGGAGAACACAAGCATGCCTGCACAAAATAACAACCACCACGAATATGAATTTTTTATGTCATCAGTTCATTCATGGTTTTGCTTGAATAAAAAATTCATAGAGATTCAACTTACTTACAGCATTAAAGGATATTAGCTTCTTCGACGATGGCGTCGACGATTTTCTTTTTCGACCACCGTGACTATCGAGCACGCTTTTAAGCTTGTCAACCATTTCTTGGTCGGTGGATATCTGACCAGCCGGCGAGCTCAGAAACGCGCTTCTTCGAAACGGCGGAGACCAAAGGCCACTCTGAGAGTAGTCAAAGTTGAATTCTGAGAAATCGCTGAACTTTAGTAGCAATTTCTCTGACACAGATCTCAATACAAGTTGAGTTCTTCTCTGTTGGGTTTTCTGGGCAGCAGCTGATTCTGAAATAATCTCTGATAATGTGGTGGTGGGGTGGACATTGTTTGAGTACAAAAGGTGATAATGATTAGTGAGATAATAATAAATAAATGAATTTTGCAAGGAATTTAAAAAGGCGAGTGATGCCAAAGTGAGTGAGGTTATGTAGAGTGGCATGTGTTACTCCACGTGATGTATATATAGTGTAAACATTACATTTTATATTATTTGAGTTATTATAGACTTACTTTGTCTCGTATATTTCCATGTAATACTTAAATTAAATCATGAGAAGATTACGTTTAACTACCTAAATTTATAGAAAACATCAAATTGAGTACTCCGTTGGCATTTTATATCTTGGTATGGAATAAAACTTTAATGCATACGTACACGTTTGGCTGAAGGTATATCATATTAGAAATTAGATACCACAAATAAACGTATTTTGATACATTATACACTGGAAAAGGTACGATATTCTCACAGATATATCACACAACATATTTGATAATTAAGTGCAACATAAACACGTGATATGATACGTAATATACATATAAAAGATATGTAAACGATGGTAAAATGGTACTAGTAACCAAACCCGTAACTATGTGTAAACTATTGGGTACCTTTATTTAAATTTTAACTGACATGGGACCGAACCGATAACTTTTTAGTCTTTTGGGTATTTAAGTGTAGCTACACCTTAATTGATTGCAAATTTATGACAATAAGTTTCAAAATTCCTCGGGCACCATGGATGGTCTAATTGGATCTCGATCAAACTCAGTTGATGACCCAAAAAGCCTTTTATCGGTTCGATCATCATCCTTGCCAGGGAAATGACGGGAAATTTTTTCCCCTTTTGCTTATCGTGGATGTGCCAGACAGGGATAGGGATTAGCACCGAATCCCGCCCCACTGCCAAGCATTATGTCATGCTCCAATCTATTCTTTTTTATAAATGGTGAATGATGAATATAAACTGTCAGTGTCAATTTATTTGCAATTGGATCTTCTATTTGTTAGTTAAATAATTAAATAATTATCATATCGCTTTTAAAATTTTTATCTCTTATACTTTATTTTTCTTTTATATATTAAAATTATATTTCAGCTATAAAACATTAAAAATTTAAAATCTCAAAATTGAAAGTAAGTGCAAATATAATTATATTGTAAGCACATGGATAGAGTGTGCCGATAAGTACTATTATATATTATGTGTATTCAACTTTCGCTGTCGTCTCTCTATTATATATATTATGTGTATTCAACTTTCGCTGTCGTCTCTCTATTATATGGTATTTTTTTCGTATCTGAATAAACGTGAAGAAAACCAGCAAATCACTATTCAAATAAACAGTGTTTGCATATTATTACACAGTATCAACTACTAGTCACTTCGCAAGTGAAGGACAAACTAAACTACAGACGATTGATTGTCTGTAATGAACTACAATCATGGAATGAACTTGGGACACAATTAACATGCGCCCACTCAGTATGCTCATTCATGCGTTGAGATTGGAGTACCATGTGAACCGTTCTTCCGGTATTTTATTTTTGTGTAACAAATAGAATACGTCTTTACTCCAATAGGACTCTATATTTTAACGCTATTATTGTTAGCAGGGAAATTCTAGTTTTAGAGTACACACAATTTTCAAAATAAATCTAAAGTTGTAGTTTCTATTTGTTTATATTTTTTTTTTGATATTTCTTCTAATAATAAAAGTAAAAATAATATTAATTTTCTTTTATATATTGATATTGGCCTTTTAGTTTAATAAATTTAATCTTTGTTAAGTGAAGTTTAATATGTTAATTAAGATAGTAATATATAAGAATTTGAATGGTAAAAATAAAGTTAATGGGTTAGAGTAAAAATTAGTGTAGAAAATAGAGTTTATGTATTGGAGTAAAAGCATTGTAGCAACTATATTATTGTGCAAAATTACCTATATTTTTATGTTGTGGATCGGAAATGCTTTTAGAGCATCTCCAACCATGCTGTAAATTTTATAATATCTTTGAAAATTACTCCAATGGAACCTCAAAACCCAACTCAAAGTGAGTTATATGGGTTCTCTCTCCACAATGGAATGCAAAGATGCGTTTGTACTAAAAATACGTGTTTGCTATTTTACAATTATATAAAAATCCTTTATTTGTTATAAAATTGCATTAAAGTTCTGTTGCTTTATTGTTGCTATCGTAGCATAAAACTAGAAAAGCAAAGCTACTTACTGTTGCTTTAGCTTTCACCATAAATTGCGATTTTAAATAAAGCTAACCAGTAACACATAAATAATGAAAACAAAAATATTCATAAACCTTAAACAAAATGTAATTGAAGGGGGGTCCCGTACGAAATGGATGTAAAGTCACTAAGTTCTAAAACTGATGTTGGATGTAATGTTAGACTAACACTCACTATCACTCTCTAATACACAGCGGAAATGATAAGTACTTTGTGACGAAGCGAAACGAACACACGAGATGATTTTATGGAGCAAGTCAAATAACTTGCTGCGTGCCTCAAGGCGCAAAAAACCACTATAAAGATGGATTACAAACTATCAAAACGGATAGTTAAAATAGCCTAGCGAAACCTACGAATCTAAAAGAATTCTGAAAAACTACAAGGCCTTTCGATCTCTGAAAAGCTAGACTAAAAAGAAAAACTCTCTTGAAAGATAATGCTCGCTCGAAAGCAGTTTCTCGCTCGTTGTTCGTCGTGTGCCTTCAAACGGTTAAGTCCTTCGACTTATATACTTCTTCGATTTGTAAGAGACTTCTCCAACAACTTGGTGACAACCCACAACGTCCACTAACGTCAACTAAGTGAGGTTGGACCGTTGGTGATCGTTTGAGGTCGACTTGGTCAGTTACAAGAGCTTGGTCTTCACTTAAGCTCCAAGTCTCCTATTTTTAGTATGCTCCTTTCCTACTTTCGTGCTAGCTCATCCACACGCATTCCACACGGTTTGAACCATTCTAGCTGTTATCCATATCCTGCACAATACTAGAAAAATGCCACGTTATAAATAAAATTAGTTTTGGGCATGAAAGATAAAACTGAGATAGGGAACATTCTCGGCCAACAGATGTTGACTAGAATGTTACCCCAACATTGCTTCTGTTGAAAGCTCAACATCAACAATCTCCCCCTTTTTATCTTTCTTCCCAAAACCAATGCAGAAGTCAGCCTTAGCGAAACTCCCCCTGAAGGCAACATCAACTCAACCACAAAAACTAAAAATGGTTAGAGTTAGACGCAAACAAAATAGCACAAAAACTACTTAAAGTACTAAAAACTTAGTACACGTCTTAGAGGTCTTGAAAGAAACATCTGCAAAACAAAAATAGACATGGTCCAAACAAACACAAACGCAGGCATAAATCACAAGTCAGGTCAGGCAAGCATGCACAAAACAAAATGCGAAACAAAGAGCACTCAAGCAAGCACTCAAACACACGCATGCATTCAAATGTTAAGACTCTCAATAGAGTCATCCGCCCTGTTTTCTTCAGCTCCAGCTCCTTCTGCGCCTTGGTCGTTTGCCTGAACTCGATCTCCCCCTGACTCTTCTGCCACACCTTGCCTGCTTGGCTCAGCTCTATCCTCCGCCTCGTCTGCTGCATTCACTTCTTCCTCTCCCCCTTTTTGGGAAGAACGTAAGGCCTTGAGCATTGTGAGCTGTGACGCAGGAATGTGATAGTTTCTTCAAGGCATTGTATCTGGCGATCCAGGCTTGACTGCGGCGCAGATGTTAAGGCAACATCTCGGTCAACATTCTGCGTCGGGGCTTTCCATGGCAAATCCACGACTTTGTTTGGCCCAGAGAGATGCATATAGGAGACAAAGTTTGGCACTTTGACAGTCACCGACACATCTTTACGTGCCGGCTCGAATCCTCCATGGAGCAACATCCCACAGATTAGGCACGGAAAAGGAAGTATCCCCGGCGATATCTTCTCTGCCTCCTTCGCCAATTGATCCAGCACTAATTCACCCAAATTCAAAGGCATGTTTTTCCCAAGTGCGTAAAGAATATGTGCCATACTCTCTCAGCCACACGGGTCTCATTCGCAGTTGGCCACCAATTAAAGATGCCGAGTTTAAAGATTACAGAGTAGAGCGAGGTTAAAAAGCTGCATGAAAATTTCCATCCCACTCCCTAACTCTACCCCCAGTCAGAAACGACACCACCTCATCATTATCATATTCCTCTTCCATATCAACATTGGGAGTGCCCAAGAACTCATTCACTGCCCAGCCGAAAATTCATACAATTTCCCCCTCAAGAAAATCTTCCCATAACTGCTGGAACTAGGATTATTTAGACTAGGGGAGAGATTAGAATATACCTCCCGGACCACCGTGTCGCAGTAGGTCCCAAACCGTGTTACCGTCTGATCGAAGTGTCGGGATTCTAAGAATTCCATGATGCCGTATCGACGAAAGCTTGTGACATCAGCCGTCCTCTCAACTCGCACAACCCTTTGGCTAAAATGTGGCCATAGCTTCTCATTAATTGGGGCGTAGAACCTCCCCCTAGGCAGTGGAGTCTCCCAGTCCGACTCAGATGTTGGTGCAACATCTTCCTCAACATCCTCACTTTGGCTGGGAACTGTCAACAGTGCGTGACTGCTGCGGCTTGCTGCGAGGACGCAGATGGTCGCGATCTTTTGGAGGGTCTGTCCTCAAAACCCATCGGCCTCTTACCAGCTTTCCTCTGTAGTTTGCTCCTCCACTCCGCCAAGGTTTCGGCCGCACCAAACTCGTCATTTTCTTCACTTTCTGAGGCAGGTGAGTCTGAGCTAGTCAAAGGTGTGTCTCCCCCTTGACTTACCGCATCTGTATCCAGTCGATCATAAGAGGTGGAGTCGATAATATCGTTAGTAGACTCACGCGTTGGTGCTGTTGGCTCAACTGGGACAACATCTGGAGTGGGGCTTTGAGCCTGTGCGGGGACTGCACTTGTCACCCCTGGAATTGGCTCTTCTATGGCAACTTGAGTAGCCGCATCCTCAGACGATTCTGTCTCAGTCTCAGACGTTGAGCTCCAGAGGGTAATGGGCTTATCTGGAGTTGATTTTGGCCCCTTTGAAACAGGAGCTTGTCTGAGGCGGTTGCTTTGGCACTTCTTAGGGGCAGCCAGTGGGGTAGCAGTGGATGGTCGAGACTTCTTCAAGGTCTTCTTCTTCTTCGCCGGCCTTTGGGTTGGTGTGTCTATTGATTTGGGCGCCGGAATTGGACCTGGAGAGCTCGGGGCTGTGGCAGTTGTGCCCTGAGGTGGAGGAGGTGGGTTCGACGATGGAATTGGCACATTAATCGCGCCTCCCACCACACTCGTTTGGACTGGGCGTCGTCCTACAGCAGATTGGCAGAGAACACTGAGAGGAACGTTGTCAAACTCGTCGATCGGCGCTGGAAGGGTTTGAATTAGGTGAACATTGAACACTGTCTGGCTTGATGTTGGGCTGACATTCTGAGAATCTGCATGACTGGGTGAGTTCGACATTTCTAACGCAAGAAATCGAGCAGTTTGGATGAAAAATTGAGAGTAATTCGCGATATAATACAGGGAAGCAGAGAGAAACTTTGGACAGATGAAGTCGGTTTAGGTTCTAGGGTTTGTAAAAAAAATCAGTCAATCAAATCACTGCATATAACAAAGCTTCAACGGTTACAGACGCCACACACTACTCATGACACTAGCAGATAGTGGAGTAAATGGGATTTAGAAAAAATAACCGTTAGAGCTAAAGATAGTATACTTTCAAATCAACCATGCGGGCACATAGGAGTGAACTTGAGACTTAGTCATGTGAGTAATTAAGAGTAGTTCAGACCACGATTCTACCAAAAAGACAACTAAGTCAAAAGTTAAGGTAGAATCAAGAAATACTAACCGATTGAGCGACTTTGATGATCACTTGAGACAAATGTAACGAGCTGTTCTTCGAGAATTCTAGTGCAAATCTGAGAGATTTCTAACGTGGACACAAAGGACTAACAAACGCAGTACTAAAGACAGACACAAAAACGAAAGCACGAAATATAGCAATATCAAACTGATAGTCGCACATGTTGTCCTAACATTTGACTCAACATCCTAATTCCGTAATCCTAGACTTATCTGCTCAAGTCTTCTCAAAATCAGTTCCCTTTATTTCTACCCTTTCACCTCAAATATTCAACGAATTTATACCCTCAGCCTCAAGGTTAGGCCTTTTGTCGCATAGTATACATCGTCACCGCGAATGCCGTGTACCTAAGGAATCTTATTACCAAAAACCTATATCTAGCCGAGAGTTTATGAGCATGCTTATAATCAATAAGGATTGGTTTTAGTCGCAAAGAGTACATCGTCACAGCGAATGCTGTGTACCTAGGGACATATTACCAATAGCCTTTAAAAGGGGATCGGGTTCATCTAGGGACCTATTAAGAAGAATCGAGTCATTTCACAGGAAAACAGAACAGAATGTCTACTCAAACATTAAAGCCGTAACTATCTAATTCGACATATGCTATGTTGATCCAAATGTTGGACCAACATTCAGACTAATATGTGCAAACCTATGGATTTCTTCAGGTCCGAGAACCTTTAGAATCCAATGCTTTCGTGAAAATGTCTGCTAACTGATTCTTAGTGTATATATGCTCAATGTGGACTAACTCTTTTTCGACCATATCTCTCAGAAAATGATGCCTAATATCTATATGCTTTGTACGAGAATGTTGGATGGGATTCCTAGAGATGTTATGGCACTAAGGTTATCACAATACATGAGAACAGACTCGCACTCTAACCCATAGTTACATAACATGCTATTCAACCACAATAATTGCGTACAACAACTACCCACCGCAACATATTCAGACTCAGCAGTAGATAAAGGACACACAATTCTGTTTCTTACTATTACCAAACAACTAAGTTATTACCTAGGAAGAAACAGCTTCCACTTGTACTTTTGCGATCATCTTCATCACCTGTCCAGTCAGCATCGCTATAGCCTACAAGACTCAAGTTAGTATCTTTGGAGAACCATAATCCTAGGCTACACGATACACTCACATAACGAAGTATTCGTTTAACCGAATTCAGATGAGAAACCTTAGGTTCTGATTGATATCTAGCACATACACAAACACTATACATTATATCAGGTCTACTCGCAGATAGGTACAATAAACTGCCAATCATAGAATGGTACAATGTTGGGTCAACATTCTGCCCAACATCGTCTTTACTTACATTATGCGTAGGCCCCATAGGTGTTTTCATTACCTTCGCAGTGTCCAGTCGAAACTTCTTGACAGTATTTTTCGCGTATTTCTCTTGGGACATAAAGATCCCGTCGCTACTTTGCTTAATCTGCAAACCTAGAAAATAGGTTAATTCGCCTATTATACCCATCTCGAACGTAGTGTTCATCGCCTGCACAAACTGATCTTGTAAAGACTGTGAGCTCGAGCCAAAAACAATGTCATCAACATACACTTGAGCAATCAAAATGTCAGAATTGACCCTTTTCTACCAAAAGAGTACGATCTGTCTCACCTCGTGTGAAACCGAACTCAAGTAAAAATGTTGCTAACCTTGCATACCAAGCTCGAGGCGCTTGCTTCAATCCATACAAAGCTTTCTGCAGCTTAAAAACATGGTTAGGATAATGGGGATCTTCGAACCCTTTAGGCTGTTCGTCATAAATTTCCTTATTAATATACCCATTCAAAGCCGCACCCTTAACATCCATTTGGTGAAAGTGATGTTAAGCTAACATGCTATAGCTAACAAAAGTCTAATCGATTCTAACCTAGCAACAGGCGCAAACGTTTCATCAAAGTCTATCCCTTCTACTTGCGTATAACCCTGAGCTACTAAACGTGCATTGTTCCTCACAACCCTACCAAGTTCATCTGATTTATTCTTAAAGATCCACTTCGTGCCTATGACATCGTGGGACTAAGATCCATACTTGGTTTTTCTCGAACTGCAAGAGTTCCTCTTGCATCGTATTTATCCAAAAATTATCCTTGAGAGCTTCAAGAACATTCTTAGGTTCTACCTCAGAAATAAAGCAATTGAAACGTACCACAACGTATACCGTGTTCATGCATACGATTCTTACCATAGACTTGTAATCTTTGTGTGGTTTGTCTCTGGTCTTTCTTCCTTCGTTCACGTCTCCAATAATAAGGTCAGTGGGATGATCTTTCTGAATCTTAGATGGCGGATCTCGCCGCACTTCACTGGGTCCAGCCTCAGTGTTCTGTTCTGCCTAAGATGTTGAGTCAGATGTTGGCTCAACATTGTCATCACCAGTCTCCTCTGTTTCATCGATAGCTTGTATAGAATCTGAAATATCAACTTGCGGAGACATTTTGCTAAGATCAGTAGCATCATCAAATACAATATTTATTGACTCCTGAACGAACTTCATACGCAAGTTATATACTCGATAAGCACGACTATTAGACGAGTATCCTAGAAAATACACTTATCACTTTTCAAATCGAACTTAGTCAAATACTCATGATCATTCAACATGTAGCAAAAACATCCAAAAACATGAAAGTATTTAACTGTAGGCTTCTTTCCATTCAACAACTCATAAGACGTTTTTTTTAGTACCATGCCTAAAGAACACTCGATTCGACATGTGACAAGCAGTATGTAATGCTTCCGCCCAAAAATGCTTAGAAATATTCCTAGAAAGTAACATAACACGAGCCATTTCTTGTAGAGTCCTATTCCTCCTCTCGGCCACCCCATTTTGTTGTGGTGTCTTAGGAGATGAATACTCATGCACAATGCCTTTCTTATCACAAAACTCATCAAAGTACTGATTTTCAAACTCTCTACCATGATCTGACCTAATACGAAAGATAGATGCACTGAAATTGTTCCTAATCTCGCACAAAAATTCTTAAAGAAATCGAACGATTCTGATTTTTTCCTAAGAAAAGATATCCATGCATATCTAGAAAAGTCATCCACGAGCACATAAGCGTATTTCCTGCCTCCTATACTATCTACTTCCATCGGACCCATAAAATCCATGTGAGTCAATTGAAAACAGTGAGCAGTTTTAAAATGTTGGGCAGCTTATTGGTCAACATTATGACTAACATGCGTTTGCTTACCGTTCACGCACGACTCACAAACTACCTTACCGAACTCCTTCAGCTTTGGGATGCCTCTGATCGCATCATGCTTGATAAGCTGCTCCAAGGTTCTGTAGTTGACGTGGCCCAATTTGAAATGCCAAAGTACCACATCGTCCTCGGCTTTCGAGAGTTGGCACACATCCTTCACACCGGATTTGTCGCCGACTAGATAGCAGTTATCACTCGATCTTTTACCTGCCATCACTCGCAATGCGTTAAATACTTCAAACACTCTTTATTAAACATTACCTCAAGGTCGTCATCACAGAGTTGGGTTACGCTTATTAGATTCGCAACGAGTCCGTTGACATGGAGTACATTGCTTAACTTGGGAAAGTCGGGCACGTTGAATCTACCTAGGCCGAGAATTCATCCTTTAGCACCTCCTCCGAACGTCACAGATCCACTCCGTAAAGGCGTGTAATCACTCAGATACTCCTTGGTACCATGAACCTGTCACGTTAGCTCGCAAAGAAGTATACACAACAAGGCATTTATGACCTGATTTCTCGAGCCAAACTTTCTTAGTCGATAGAACAGCGTTCTGTTTACTAGAATTTGAAGATGAGCCAGCTGAGTTTTCTCCAGACACTCCTTTCAACACAGATTTCTCAATGTTGAGCGGGATGTTGGGTGACATTTCAGCCGACATCGACTTCTTTGCAGAAATCTCCCTCTTCAATTTCCAGCAAAATTGTTTTAAGTGACCAGTTTGCTTACAATGATGATAGATATATGAGCTACTTACTCTTAGTATTAGCATGCTTAGCAACAGAATCGATAATCACATTCTCACTAACATCACTCGTGGCATTAGACTTAACAAAAACTTTCTTAGGCTGAGCGTGGTTCACGGGTTTTGGATCATTACTTACGGGCTGAGAACAAATACCTAGTCCTTGCTTATCAAAAATACCAAGAGACAATACCTCGTCAAGGGTTGATTTACCCTTGTTCATTTTTGTAAAGGTTTCATCGGCCTCGTCGACTCGCTTTTGGAGATTGTCAATCTCTTTGTCCTTTCGTGTCAGAACAACTTCCATTTTGTTTGAGTCCTTTGTGCGGACATCAACTCAAAAGCTTCGTTCATCTGAACTTCTTCGCAACATTCGGTACCTTCATCTGCATCATCAGAACTCAAATACCCATCAAAACAGTTTGAGTCATCATAATAAAAAATGATATATTTTTCAGATGTTGAGTCAGATGTTGGCTCAACATCGGTTACCGCAGCGAAGCCAATTTGCTGATCCGCTTCGTCTTCTCCATCAGAGAATGATTGGATCGTCACTGATGATTGCAGGTGATGTGTTGGAGACTGATCTTCATCTTCATCATCGGATAGATCCACCCAAAGCGATTTTCCGCGTTTCCGAAGTGTGTTGGCACACTCGTTGGCAAAATGGCCCCATCCTTGACATTCATAGCATCTAACCGATAGTTGATATTCTTCTTTTGTCCATCTGGTTTGCGCTTGATGAACGGAGGAGCAGAAGTAGGTTCTCCTTTGACATTCTGGCCCTTCCTGAATGTTGGACTAACATTCTGCCCGACATTCTTCTTCTGGAGAAACTTTTTGAATTTCTTCACTATCATAGCCATGTCATCCTCAACATTGGGGTCATCCTCAGTTTGCTCCTTGGATGACTAACTGACTAAGGCAAGACTTTTGCCGCGTGCAGCTCTTTGTTGTACTTCGAGATTGGTCTCGTAGTTCTTCATGATGTTCATCAACGTGTTGAGATCCAATGTGGAAAGGTTGTGGGCTTCCTCGACCGCAGCTACCTTCACATTGAACTTCGGATTTAGCGTACGTATTGCTTTAGAAATTAATACCTTATTTGCGAGAGGCTCTCCAAGACTTGCGCATTCGCTTGAAATAGTCAGAATTTTGCAGAAGTACGTGATAACATCCTCATCATCCTTCATTCTGAGATTTTCAAATTGATTGAGGAGCAGCCTTAGTCGTGCCTGCTTCACACTTGCATCGCCTTCACAGTACCTCTTTAGTAAATCCCATGCATCGTTTGCCGTAGTACTATTTTGTATGATCTTGAACATGAAAATGTCCACCGAAGAGAAGATGGCATTGAGGGATTTATCATTGAACTCGGTTGTGTTTCTCTCTTGAAGACTCCATTCAGTGACCGGTTTTTCATAGACTTCACCATCTTCGTCCGGGACAGTTTTTGGTGTAGAATAACCATGGAGCACGGACTCCCACGCTCGCACATCTGTGGATTTGATGCACTGCCGAACACGAACCTTTCAATAGGCGTAGTTGGAGCCGTCTAGCACAGGGACTTTGCCGATGTAATTTGAACTTGAAACATCCATTGTAGATGATCTTCAGAGCTTAGTAACGTCAAGCGTAGGCTCTGATACCACTTTGAAGGGGGTCCCGTACGAAATGGATGTAAAATCACTAAGTTCTAAAACTGATGTTGGATGTAATGTTAGACTAACACTCACTATCACTCTCTAATACACAGCGGAAATGATAAGTACTTTGTGACGAAGCGAAACGAACACACGAGATGATTTTATGGAGCAAGTCAAATAACTTGCTGCGTGCCTCAAGGCGCAAAAAACCACTATAAAGATGGATTACAAACTATCAAAAAGGATAGTTAAAATAGCCTAGCGAAACCTACGAATCTAAAAGAATTCTGAAAAACTACAAGGCCTTTTGATCTCTGAAAAGCTAGACTAAAAAGAAAAACTCTCTTGAAAGATAATGCTCGCTCGAAAGCAGTTTCTCGCTCGTTGTTCGTCGTGTGTCTTCAAACGGTTAAGTCCTTCGACTTATATACTTCTTCGATTTGTAAGAGACTTCTCCAACAACTTGGTGACAACCCACAACGTCCACTAACGTCAACTAAGTGAGGTTGGACCGCTGGTGATCGTTTGAGGTCGACTTGGTCAGTTACAAGAGCTTGGTCTTCACTTAAGCTCCAAGTCTCCTATTTTTAGTATGCTCCTTTCCTATTTTCGTGCTAGCTCATCCACACGCATTCCACACGGTTTGAACCATTCTAGCTCTTATCCATATCCTGCACAATACTAAAAAATGACACGTCATAAATAAAATTAGTTTTGGGCATGAAAGATAAAACTGAGATGGAAACATTCTCGGCCAACAGATGTTGACTAGAATGTTACCCCAACATTGCTTCTGTTGAAAGCTCAACATCAACAGTAATGATGACGACTCGAGACAAACATCTATAGTTAATAGTTTCATTATTAGTTTTACTAAATATTTCTACAATCGAACTAAAATAAATCGTAGTCTGATTAGTAACGTAAAATATGTGGGTCGTGAAGAAAATTAACAAAAATTTGTATAGAAGAGAATATTACAAAAATGGCCTTTGAGTTTGAGAATGAGTTTAACGGTTGGAGAAGAATTGCTGCATTTTGGTTTTGAGAATAAGTTTGAGTTTGAGAATGCGTTTATCGGTTGTAGATGATCTTACCTTGCTATGTTTCTAAATTCATTGTCTTTAAATTATTTTTACGTTCGAAAATTAGGAAAATTAATATTGTCTCAGTATTGGTTATAGACCATTGGGTCAAATATTCAATGATATTCGTTTGATTCATGACGCCAATGGCTCATATAATTTGGCTTGTCTTTTTTTTTCCTCAACTTCATTTCAATATTATATGTGGGACTTCATTAATTCACATTTGGAATTTAGTAGTGGCATGGAGTGGCGGAGCAGGTTAGTCTAATGGGGTCAGTCTAATTGGACCCCATATTCTATATTTTAAAACATTTCCCGGGGTCTTCTTAGTGTATTTTTCTTCAATTTCAACCCCTAACACAAAAAAATTACCTTATATAAATACCAAAAAAAAAAATTTCCAGTGGGGTCATTGCTCACATAGCTCCGCCTCTGAATTGGCCATTCATTGCCTTGTAATATTTTTATAGCCATTAGTCGTTTGGAATATTGATTTTTCATGCAGTTAGACAAGTTTCACATTGGTTCAGAGACCAAGTTTGAAATTATCGATATGTATAAAATCACGGCCTGATTTAGTCTTGTGCATCCTGGTTTATTGCACATGCCCCAAATTTTAGGAATCAATAAATTTGCAAAAATATATTTTTAGGGTTATAAATTTTTAAGACACCTTGAGGGCCTCCCTTTGTTATAAGACCAGGGCCAAAAGAACAAAGAGTGGCCCTCGACGGAATCAACTATAATTTAATTTGACGAAGATAGCGAGATATGTATTCAGATTGAATTAATGGTTCAATTCTACTTGGACTGACTATCCTAGTTTATCAAAGAGAGTCTAGCTGGATGTTTGGGATCATCCTATAATTGACAATGATGTTCAGATTATATTCAAACTAAACTTAGTAAGGATTGAGAGATTACGATGATACTGTGAGACACGATAAGTAACTTGGCTAAATAAGTAAGAACAGTATAAAAATTTAAATCACAAATGAGGTCTCGAAAAACGAAAATATCGCCCGCAATAGTGATTATTTCTAATAAACTTCATGGAAAACCACGTTTCTTGGAGCTGTTTTTCTTCCCCTTCCTTCTAGATTTAATTCTTGGCATTTTAATACATATGACGTAGTTTGATTATTAATTTGTTACTTGGATCAACTCGGCGCCTTCGAAGGACGTTTCTTGTTCGATGTCAGCCCATATGTATTATTTCTAATAAATCGAGTGAATTTGAGACGAAGAATTAACGTGGTTCGGATACAATCGACCCTACATCCACGGAGCAAAGGAATTTACTCAATTGACGGAAGTTTTACAAAGAATTAGAAATGGCAAGGCAATCTTCTGATCGAGACTCACACACTCACACACACACCTCTACAGTGTGATTTAATCTTATATACAATTAACATGAAGAAGACGAGCTGAAACCGTTGGCGCCAAAAGCTGTTTTAAGTGAATTGAACAAATCGTCACCCCTACTAGCGTCTTTATAAGTGAGCTCTATTTTAAATGTATTTCGCCGCGCTCTTCTGAAATCGCTACACGTTTCTTGTATTCTGTTCTTCATTGAGCTGAAGAGTGGAAGTGTGAGTCGACCTTCCTTGATCTTTTCTGCTTGATCTTAATATGCCCCCGCAAGATGGAAGGCATAAATCAATGACAGACATCTTGAGTAAGAGCTGCTTCAGCTGCGGGCCCGTAAGTGCCTTAGTAAATACATCTGCTAGTTGAAAATCGGTTCGGATGGGAAGAAGCTTAATGGAACCATTTAGGACGTGATGGCGGATGAAGTGACAATCGACCTCTATATGCTTCGATCGTTCATGAAATTTATGGTTCGAAGCCAGTCTCAGTGCTGATAAATTGTCACAATATATCACGGGTACATGGATCTGCTTGAAACTCAATTCTGTTAGCAGATGTTTGATCCAAAGAGTTTCTGCCACAGCTGCGCCCAATGCTCGATACTCCGCCTCTGTATAAGATTGGGAGACAGTCGCCTGCTTCTTAGCTTTCCAAGTAATCAATGTATCTCCTAAGAAAGTACAGTATCCCGTGACTGATTTTCTGGTGTCCCGACACGCAGCCCAGTCCGCATCTGAGAATGCTTGAAGTGAAAGATCCCGTGCCGAGGACATGAATACTCCTTGGCCTGGGCAACTCTTCAAGTATCGGAGAAGATGATGGGCAGCCATCAAATGATTCGTTCTCGGAGCTGTCATGAATTGACTTAGCCGGTGAACTGCGAAGGAAATGTCCGGTCTTGTGAACGTGAGATACAACAGTCGCTCTACCAGCCTTCGATATTGAAACGGGTCTGAAAGAAGCTCACCATCTGTGGCCATGATCTTTTCGCTGGGGTTCATCGGTGTAGAAAGAGGCTTAGACTGTAAATAACCTGTGTCTCGAAGTAGTTGAAGAGTGTACTGACGTTGAGAAAGATAGATCCCAGTTTGGCTGCGAGCTACTTCGATACCGAGGAAATATCTCAAGTTCCCGAGGTCTTTTACTTTGAAACATGAACTCAAGAACTGCTTTGCTTGCTGAATTTGTTCAAGGGAAGGACCTGCAACGATAATATCGTCTACATAGACAAGTAACAGCACAAGCTGGTCCCCTTTCCCTTTCTGAAACAGAGTATGATCTGCCTGCGTTTGGGAAAAACCAAAACTCCTCACAGCATCTGTAAAGCGCTTGTTCCACTGCCTCGACGCTTGTTTAAGACCATATATAGATCGGTGTAATCTACAGACCAACCTGCTGTCATGTCTTTGCTGATATTTATGCTGAAAGCCATATGGGAGTTCCATATAAACTTCCTCCGTAAGTTCACCATTGAGGAAAGCGTTGTTAACATCCATTTGCATGAGTGACCAATTTAGCTTAGCAGCTAAGGACAAGATGATCTTAATTGTGTTGGGCTTAGCTACGGGGGCGAAGGTATCAATATAATCCACGCCTTCTCTTTGATCGTACCCCTTTGCAACCAATCTAGCCTTGTGTTTCTCAATTTCCCCGAGTGAATTAAACTTCAGTTTATACACCCAACGATTACCAATCGCCTTTTTCCTGGCAGGGAGTGGGACCACAGACCATGTATCATTGTCTTCCAAGGCCTGAAGTTCATCTGCCATTGCCTTCTGCTACTCCCCAGACCTTGAAGCTTCCAAGAAATTTTTGGGCTCCTCTGCTGAATCGACAGCATTGAGGAATGCTTGAAAGGGGGGAGAGAAGTTGTGGTAATTGAGAAACTGTCACAAAGGATACAACACTGTCCTTTCTCGTGAATTGTTGCAGTAATAATCCTGCAAGTATTGAGGCCTTTAGGACTGCCTCTGTGGCCTCCTGTGGTGATCATGTCTGCCCTGAGAGGCCCCTTGTGTGCTTGACCCTGCTTCATTGTGTGGATTGGCTGCTGCTTCAGTTTGTGCAGTGGAATCTGCTGTAGGCAGAATAGGATTTGGGATGACTGCAGTCTGCTCTGGTGTCAAGGAGTTCTCTGCCAAGGGTGAATCATCATGGCCTAACGCCTCTGGTGAAGTGATCCCAGTTTGATCCATGGACAGAGGGCAGGGTAACACATGAGAGGCGAAAGGGTCTGTGGCATTCTGAGCTGTCTGCAAGTCCTTAAAAGGAAACTCTGTCTCATTGAACTGCACATTTCTTGAGACAAAGACCTCTCTTGTATTTATGTCCAGCAGTTTGTAGCCTTTGATTCCAGTGGGGTATCCTATGAACACACATTCCCTAGCTCGGGGATCAAATTTTCTTCTCACTGCAGTAAGAGTAGAAGAGAAACACAAGCACCCGAACACTCGAAGGGAAGAAAAATCAAAGGGTCTTTGGTAAAGCAACTGATAAGGACTTTCATTTCCTAAAGTAACTGAGGGAGTTCTATTTATGATATAAGCTGCAGTTAGTATGCAATCAGACCAATGTTCTATGGGAATACCAGACTGGAAGTACAAAGCTCGTGCAACATTCAATAAATGCTGATGCTTTCGTTCAACCACAGAATTTTGCTCTGGTGTTTGGACACACGACAAGTGATGCATAATCCCCTTACTTCTATATAAATCAGACAAGTTAAACTCCCTTGCGTTGTCTGTTCTTATGGTTTTCACACGGGATTGAAACTGTGTTTCTACTAAAGCTAAAAAGAACTTTATGACTTCACTTACTTCTGACTTGTATCTTATCATGAATATCCAGGTAAACCGTAAAAAGTCATCCACAATGGTCACAAAATATTGATGATTTTGATGTGAAAGCACGTGAAAAGGACCCCATACATCACAGTGTATGAGATCAAACTTAGAACAGACAGATTTGCTATCATCAGGGAACTTGCTTTTCTTTTGTTTAGCTACTGGACATATTTTACAGAAACTGTGTTTGAATTTATCTGATTGCTTCAGCGTGTTTCTTAGCACATCCAACACTTTATGAGAAGGGTGGCCTAACCTATTATGCCACAAGTCACTTGAGATTTTATTCATGCACACAGGTACAGAACTAAACATAACATATGACTGAAAAAACATATAATCCAGCTAGTTGGTTACCCCTGCCAATCACAAGGTGCGAGTGGTCCTGTATCAAAAACTCATTAGCCTGGAAAAGAAACTTGCAAGCACTATCATTAGCTAGGGAACTAACCGAGATTAGATTGAAATGAAAATCTGGTACATACAGCACATCAAGCAGTTTAATATTCTGGTTCAAATGACAATTACCAGCCTAGTTTACCCCGATGGCAGAGTTGTCTGGTAGAATCACTCTTGTGTCATTTATTTCATGTAATTCATGAAAGAGATCTTTATTACCACAGATATGCCTAGTAGCTCCTGAATCTACCAACCAGTAATTTGATTCAGACAAAGCAGACAGATTAAAAATAAAACATGTACCTCCTCCTTTTTCTGCTGCCTGAAATGATGCTGTATTGAGCTGTTGCTTGGTACCTTGCTGATTAAGCAATGCCTTCAAGTTCTCCAGCTGCGTATGATTCAATTGAAGATGGATCGTGGCATCACCTGTTGAGGTTGATGGTGAATCAGAAATGTTATTATGGCTCTGCTGCCCACCCTTGTTGCAGAACTCAACTGAGGCCTGATTCACTCTGGGATCCTTGAACCTTGCACTTTGTTTGAAACCAGGGGGATACCCATGAACCTGGTAACATGTCTCGACGGTATGTCCTTTCTTCCCACAATGAGTACACACGGCCCTGTTAGAGTCCTTCCTGAAGTTATTGAAAACTTTCTTGGCAGGTTCTTGATTCCCTTTTGCTGAAAACATGGCTACATTGTTGAACTGTTCTTCTCCACGTCGAGCTTGAGCTGAAACCATAGACCTCTGTTTTTCTTCTTGGATTAACAGAGAAAACACCCTATTAATTGATGGTAGGGGATCCATCAAAAGAATCTGCCCACGCACTTGAGCATATGAATCATTTAAACCCATAAGGAACATCAACACATATTCTTCATTCTGATATTCTCTTAGACTGTTCATTCCTCCACAGGTACACTGACATATTGGTCTGTAGTTAACCAGCTCGTCCCACAAAGTCTTTAACCTAGTGAAGTATGTTGTTATGCTATGAGTACCTTGCGCAAGATTCATCAAGTCCTTCTTGATTTGGAAGATTCGGGGCTTATTTGTCTGCCCGAATCTTTCTTGGAGGTCGATCCAAACGTCCCTAGCAGTCGAGTTGTATAGAATACTTGCTGAAATCTCCTTCGAGACTGCATTGAGGATCCACGATATCACGACATTATTGTTACGCTTCCATGCATTGACAGCATCTTGCTCTGTTGCGGCGGGCGGCTTAAGTTCCCCACTGATAAAATCTTTGTTTCTCCAGTCAAGGCAATCAACATAGCTCTACTCCACGTAGCGTAATTACCTCCTATCAGCTGCTCATGGACCAACAATTGCCCAGAATTATCCCCGACATTCAAGAAGTATGGCTGATTCAGAATCGTCTGGACTGAAGGCTGATTTGCCTCCGTGGCTGAATTCGATCCTGGCACTGAATTGGCTGTGCACGCTGTCGAATCTTCTTCCATTGATTGTGAAAATTGAAATCAATAAATCGCAGATTGACGAAGCAGTAAATGCTCTGATACCATAATAAATCGAGAGAATTTGAGACGAAGAATTAACGTGGTTCGAATACAATCGATCCTACATCCACGGAGCAAAGGAATTTACTCAATTGATGGAAGTTTTACAAAGAATCAGAAATGGCAAGGCAATCTTCTGATCGAGACTCACACACTCACACACACACCTCTACAGTGTGATTTAATCTTATATACAATTAACATGAAGAAGACGAGCTGAAACCGTTGGCGCCAAAAGCTGTTTTAAGTGAATTGAACAAATCGTCACCCCTACTAGCGTCTTTATAAGTGAGCTCTATTTTAAATGTATTTCACCGCGCTCTTCTGAAATCGCTACACGTTTCTTCTCTGTATTCTGTTCTTCATTGAGCTGAAGAATGGAAGTGTGAGTCGACCTTCCTTGATGTTTTCTGCTTGATCTTAATAATTTCTAGTAGCGTTGAGTCTTCGAAGAACGTTTCATGGGTCGATAACATAAAATATGTATTACTGCTACTTGCTAGGGTTAAAATTATATAAATTAGGCTCTTTGAGGCTTCAAGGCTATATTGACTAGAAATTTTCTTTATCTGGAAACCCTCCTCTCTCCAACCTTTCCACAACACAAAACACAGCCACAACTTCCTTTCTCCCCCTTCCTCCATTTGTGGAGGTTGAGGGAGCCACCGTATTTTTCCCTTCTTTTCAGATCTGCTTCTCTTTTGTGGTTTTCTTGTTTCTTTTTGCTCTTGAATCTTCCTCTAGGTGGAAAAAAAGAACTTGCTCTCCCCCCACAGGTGCAGCCGGCAGCCGCGCCTCTCCGCCACCTTGCAGTCCGCTGCCTCCGCCAACCGTCGCCGCCCCGCCTCGCCTCACCGGCGTCTCGCCGCAGGTGCAGCCACCGCCTCTCCGCCACTTCGACGTCCGTTACCTCCGCCGATAGCACCACCCGCCGCCCGGCCGCCGCCTCTCCACCATACCACCTCGCCGCCACGCCCGCTCGCCCCCCTCGGCTCGGAAGCTTTTTCTCCCTAGTGGAGTATTCAGCACGATGAAGACAAAATCCAAAAGTGACCAGGTTAAAGTGAAGAGTATCGTAGATTTAGCCTAATCGCTTTTCCTGTTATATGTTTTTAATTCTTGATCGTAGATTACGGTGTTCTGTTTTCTGTCGGTTTTTTTATCCTTTGTGGACCCGTTTCTCCCCATGTTGAGTGTTTGTTCCCAAAATTGTTTGGTACTCCTATGTGAGCCTTTGTTCTCCCGGTTGACGATGTACCGGTGAGACCCTTTGGCTATTTAGCCTTGTATTTTGTTATTAATACACGCTATCGTTTTGGAAAAAAAGGCTTCAAGGACCAAACCATATTATTCTTAGGCATAAATTATTTTAATGTAATTCAAATAAAAAAAATTAGATATGTCAAACCTGCAAACCATTGAATTGGAAATTGCGAGGTGCCCCTCGACAAATGCAAATTCCAGTCGGACCACAAGAATTCTTCACTCCGTGTAATACAGTACTACTAATATAATGATAAAGACTCCACATAAAAAAAGAGGAATAAATACCTGAATAACGAGCATCAGAAAAATCCCATGTTGTTAGGTCTTACGCTATTTACATATCGTAAGCTTGTAGGATAAGCATGTTTGATCGAGCGGATCGAGTAATAAAAATAAAACAAATATTGCAAACTATCCTACGCTCAACAGGCAAGTGTACCTATCGAAAAATAGTATAGAAATGGCAAGTATTCGAGTATCGAACCCAAATGAACTATGTACTTTAGAAAACCGTTGTTTAAATATTCTAGTAAATATTTTGGTTTGTTGAGACGGTAAATAACAATAATTAGAAACACAACTTAGTAAAATGGTGCGGAGAGGAAACCCTTATGGAAACAGACGTATTTGAGACTTCGAATCCCCCTAGCTCGACCAAGACAAATATCAAGTGTACGTAAGCAACGCTATCATTAGACCGTGGAGATTCCTATTACATGCATACGAGTTATATAGCTGACGAAACTGCGCTTTACCATACAATGATCGCAAACAACTAATCAACGAATTAAATAGCTGGGCAATCTTCCCTAACAACTTAACCGAAGATCGCATTAAAAACACGGTGAATCCCGCTATTAGATTTGACTCGAATCCGGTGGGGTAGTTCAACCTATCCCTAGCGATGAGTTTATTCCGCTCGTTTACGAGTGATCTAATCGTTCGCCCCTCTCTCGAGCGTAGCTCATGATTTCCCAACTACGTTAACTTAATTACATAGACATGATCGAGATAACTAGACAATTCCAATCACTTAGACATAATCGAAATCATATGCTTCATAAACGAGTCATAATAATAGCAAAACATCAAATACACGTAAACATACGATCGATCGTGCTAGGGTTCATCTCATCTCAAATACACAATATTTAGCTAGTCATAATGATCTCAACAAAACACGCAATTAACACCAAAGATATCATAAATGCTTCCCTGACTTCGGCTTCGAAGTTAATCCCGTCCTTCACTGAGTAGTTTTATCGAGCACGTGGTGAGCGAACTAAATATGTGTGTAGGAGGTGTTCTTGGGTTTTAATGAGGCAACGTGTTTGTACGTATAGGAGCTTAATTGTGTACCTTTTTACCTCACTTTCCTCCCCCCTTTTCTCTTTACAAGGGCCCTTTATATAGACGTCTATCTCTATCTCTGTTTTTGCTCTTTTCTTCAACGTCTTTCTTCAGCCCCTTTTTTCAACGTAAGTTCCAAGGAGGGAAACTTGAAAGATCTTTAGCCTCCAATGCAGCCATTGCAGCCCCAAAATAATATTCCTTGTCTCTTGCTTGTTTTATGCAGAATTTGTGCCCCAAGCGTGCTCTTTTTATTCTAACTGTGTCCAAGTTGTCGTCCTCAACTACGCTGAAGTCGTTTTCTAATTTGTGTTTGATTTTTAGCACTGCCACATCACAGTTCACGGCCTCATTTAAATGCCTTCACGGCCGTGAAAGCATCGAATCTGACAAGAAGAGGTCACTGCCCGCGTTCACGGCTTCGCTGCTTCCGTTCACGGCCGTGATAGAAGTTCGGGGCATAGAAAATGGCTTTCTGCCTTCACGGCCTCGTGCACCTCCTTTCACGGCAATGAAGAGCCCTGCACGGCTTGGTTGGTGGGAATTCACGGCCGTGACCTAATCGTGCAATAAAATGGCGTTCTGGTAGCATTCACGGCCTCCTGCATAACAGTCACGGCCGTGACTCCTGTTCTGCAAAACAACAGCAAGTTCAAAAATTCATATCTTTCGATCTAGACATCGGATTTAAAATCCCTTTGGTCAGAATCACTTTTCACGAGTCCTCTATCTATGGTTAAATATTCAAGTCCATCGAACATCGTTTACCCTGTGATCATTGAGATAAACTAAACTGTCGCAAAACTGCCGTAAAACATTTGATTTTGTTGTGAAACCATATTATAGTGCAGAATCGAAACGACTTAACTTATCATGCAAACGACTTAAATATAACAAATATAAACGTAAGAAAATATGTTTATCAAATAGAACAATGGAATAAATTACATATATATGAATGAATGAATGAATGTCGATGCAATGCAAAGCTTAGTACAACATAAGGAGCTAACAACTTTTCGTTCGAGTAGCATTCTGGGACTGAATTGCAGGGCAATTCTCCTTTGGCAAGGAGAGAAACATACATATATATATATATATTATATATATACACACACACACATATACACGCACACGACGCATTGCTTATGTTCCATGCCAAAGGAAAATCACACTGCTATTCTCTTTTCCCACATTTTACTTTTTACGCGCACACACACACACACACACATATATATATAAGGTCTATATAAATGAAATATATATCAGTTCCTTGAGTTCTTTGTTGAATGAATACAACACGCGTTATATATACCATGGAGCTTGGCACCTTATTCATACCTGGATATGCTGCAGGATATGCTTGGGACCATTCCTTTTATTAGGTTTTATACTTTAGGTTCGGCCATGGTTAAAAATGTTCTTTCACAGTTTTTATTTTTTTTAAAGATAGCTTGTATTGATTAACAAAAGTACATGAACTAAATAGCCCAAAGAGTCTCTCCGGTGACATCATTATCCGATAGAGAACAAAGGCTCACATAGGAGCACAAACACAACCAACAAAAGTGAAAAAGCAGACAGAAAACCAAAAAATCCCAAACTTGAACCAAGAGCTATAGAACCTACCACAAAAAGGCTATTAAGCCGAATCCACAATACTCTACACTTTCTTTGTCCAACGATCGAGGCCCTCGTCTTAATCCGAAGGGGCTCCCAACAAGGGGAGAAATGACTCCACAAAGGGAGAAAAGAGCTACCGACCCAATGGCCGGGAGAAGCGAACTCCACGTGGGAGACTCACGAGTGGACAGTGGCGGAAGATGACGAAGACGGCTGACAGGCGGCTGCATCAAGGCGGCGAGGTGACGGAGGCGGCAGGGCAGCGAGCGGCGCGGCGCCTGAGGCCTCGGGCGACGGGGCGGAGAGGCAGCGGAGGTAGCAGATGCGGAGGTGGGGGCTACGAGGCTGAGGCTGCGGAGCCGATGGAGGCGCAGGCAGCGGCGACGAGTGGCGGTGGGCGGAGGACCGGATGCACGGCGGAACAAAAAAGAAAAATATCAAAGAGAAATAGAAAAAAAGGAGAAGAGAAGCCTACGGGACAAAAACGACCGGCATGAAGAAAGAAGAAGAAAAGAAAGAGAAATGGACTCCACCAACCTCTTTTAACGGAGGAGGGGAAAAAACTTGAAATGGGTTTGTGTGTCTGTGTGCGGCGTTAGAGAGAAGGAGGAGAGTTAGGGTTTTATGAGAGAGAATATTATGTTGGTTGGTTCTTTCACAGTCTTTTCACTTTGATCTCTTTTGTGCATATGGATATGCTTTTCTTTTTCAGGTACCATCTTAGAGAATACTGCCTCCGTCCCAATCCGTTTTGGACATCTTACTATATCGGGCGTCCCAAACCATTTTGGACATTTCCTTTTATAGCAAAAAACTACCACAAACAACCAATATAATACTATTAAATATTCTTAAAAGACGTGTCAAAATATACATTTTTTCACCTTTTAATTGTACTATATTATTAAAATATCAATTTCTTAAAAACCGTGCCATACCCCAAATGTCCAAAACGGTTTGGAACGGAGGGAGTAATAGAGAAGCAAAACTTACTTTTTTTAATTTTTTTGGTGGTCTGGGGAGCCAGAACAGCGTGACCAAGTAAAACCTAAGGGCTTGCATGTTAGCCTGCAAATATGTTCTCGTTTTGCTTGTTAGAGATATGATAATATAGTAGGCAAGGATCTTTGATGCACTAGTGAGAAAGTTAGATGTAAATACTTCTCTTTCCAATTAATTGATTTTCTATGTATATAATTGTTGGCTATTACATGTTGAAAAAAAACAATAATTTGAAATTTCCAGGTTTGAATATAATTGTAAAAAATGGATAGTCTGAACTTTAAATAGCCTTAATAATTTGACTAATAATTTAGATCTCCAATTTTTAATGTTGAATGTTGAATGTATATATGATTGCAATTTATAAATATGCTATCATGTAATACATTTTGTAACATGAGCAATAAAAATTAAATACCTTCTCTCTTATATCTCTAATATTTTTCTAATATCTTCTCTTAATATATCTCCATAATATATATAAAAAATAATATTTATATTATTCTCCTAAGTAATAAATATTCCCACCATAATACAAAATTACCAACAAATTTGGTATAGGAAGCCACTCAGTTCTCGAAGCCTCGCTTACCCGAAAAGAAAATGGCCTCAGATTCAACGTCTACCATGTTAGCCTATTCTCCCGGTCAAGTACCGATTTTCGCGGGATAACATTACGACTATTATAGCAGTCAAATGAACACATTGTTCATTTCCGTAGATCTATGGGATGTTGTCGAAAGCACATATCCCGAGCCACCCAAAGAAGGAACAAGCGAAGCATGGACCGATGCACAACAGAAGAATACAAGGAGGATGTTCGAAAAGATGCAAGCGCTTTGAGATATCTCCAACAAGGCGTTAGTAAAATAATATTTCCGAGAATCTTCGGAGCTAAGAAGGCGAAAAAAGCATGGGAACTCTCAATCAAGGATTCCAAGGTGATAAAAAAGTAGTTTCTTTGAAGTTACAAAATCTTTGGAGAGACTTCGACAACATCGAGATGACAAACGACGGAGATACGCAATCTTTCCTATCAAGAGTTTCAGAATCATCAATCAAATAAGAAGTCTCGGTGACGTCATTGACGAAAGAAAAATTGTTCAAAAGTTTCTCCGAAGTTTACCCGTAAAATTCAATCACGTGGTTGCGGCGATTGAAGAATCGAAGGATCTCGACAAATACACCTTTCATTAATTCTCGAGCTCTCTTCAAGGGCATGAAGTCAGACTAAGCCGGTCATCACATCAATCCATGGAGCAGGCCTTCCAGCCTAAAGATCATCTCTCGGATGGAAAAAATAATAAATAAGGGAGGCAAGAAAGGAAAATAAAAAGGCAAGAACAAACTTCAGCAAAAAGAAGATTTCGATACACAATGTTGCATTTGCAAAAAAAAAACAATCATGAGATGAAAGGTTGTTTCTTTCGATGCAAAAGGTGCAACAATCTGGCCACTAGTACACCAACTGTCCAAAGAAGAAGAACGACAGAGAAATTGTCAACTTTATGAAGGATGAAGAAGAGCAAGTATTCCCTTGCATGAACACAAACGTAGAAAGTGAAGACCTATGGTGCGGATGTAGCAATCATATGACTGGTAACAAGAAGTTCTTCGGGGAGATGGATACTAACTACACTTCCTACGTCAAACGTGGCGATGGAAAGATCCAAGATGCAAAAGACAAAGGAGTCATTGCGGTGCAAAGCAAAGGAGGTAAAAAGAAATTCATCAGCGACGTTCTTTACGTACCCAACCTTAAGCAAAAGTTATTAAGTGTGGGAAAACTGATGAAGAAAGGATATTCGATCTCCTTTGATGAAGACAAGTGCAAAATCTTCGACAAGAAAATAATACACTGGTAGCATCCCTTCAAAAACGTTTTTTTCATTTGTCATGCCTTCGGGAGGAAAAGTGGGATTCGCAGGAGAAAATGTTGATCCATGTCAGCTGTGGCATTCGAGGTACTCATCTTCATAGCAAAGGATTGCATCTTCTTAAAATAAAGAACATGGTTGTGGGTATTCCATCCATCGAGCAAAAGGATCAAATTTGTGAAGGATGTAGAGGAAGATGCATCGTCTTCCGTTCCCAAAGACATCTTGGTGAACAAAAAATCCCTCTCGAGTTGATGCATGCGGACATATGTGGTCCTACGAGAACACCTTCGCTCGGTAACAAGCGATATTTCATTCTTTTTGTAGATGATTTTACAAGAACGATATGGTTATATTTTTTCACGAGAAGTCGGTAGCTTTCGCCGCTTTCCTACATTATCAAGCGCTCGTGGGAGAACAAAGTGGTCGACAAATAAAATCCTTAAGAACTGATCATGGCAGAGAATTTCTTTATAACCCATTGTTGGAGTATTGCAAGAAGAATTGCATCGAACGACAACTAAAGGTTAGTAGAACTCCACAGCAAAACGTAGTTGCCAAGAGAAAAACCGAAAAATAGTTGAGATGGTAAGGGGTATGCTCAAAGGAAAAGAACTAGTGAAGAAAATTTTGAGCAGAAGCTATTCACACGGCAACTTATATCCTCAACCGCTCATCCACAAAGGCAGTTCTCAACAAAACTCCATTTAAAGTTTGGCACAACAGAAAACTAGTTGTAAGTCACTTGAAAATTTTTTGGATGTATCGCGTACTTACACATATCAATCTCAAACCGGGATAAGTATGATACTAAAGGCGAGAAACTCATCTTTGTTGGCTACAACGATGAGTCTAAGGGATATAGACTTTTTAATCCAAAGTCTAACAAACTTGTGGTGTCAAGAGACGTTATCTTTGATGAACATGCATCTTGGAAATGGGATGGGAACTCTTCTCAAGAACATTTCTGCCGTCAGAGTTATCATAATCGGTACTACGACAACAAGAACAACCGTCACAAAATCAAGCTACACCACCTATGCCAGAAGTTCTCCAAGATCTACATCTATCTCTGAAGACAATTCTGATCAGGAATCACCTCCAAGAAAGGTACGATCACTACAAGACATTATGACAATTATGATATTGCCTTATTTGGTTGTGAACATCAGAATTTTGAAGAAGAGTCAAAGAAAAAGTTTGGAGAAACGCGATGCAAGAAGAAATAACGTCATCGAGAAAAATGGCACTTGGGAGCTCGTTGAGTTGCCACAAGGAAAAAAAAGTTATCGGTCTAAATGGGTGTTCAAAACAAAGCTCGATGAAGATGGTTTCAATAAAAAAAATAAGGCGAGATTGGTTGCAAAAGGCTATTCTCAGCAGCCCGGTGTCGACTTCAATGAGAAATTTGCCCCAGTTGCTCGCATGGAGACCGTTCGAATAGTCTTGTGCTCGCAGCTCAATTGGAGCTTAGCGTGTATCAGTTGGACGTAAAATAAGCGTTTCTCAACCGCGATCTCGAAGAAGAAGTTTATGTTCAACAGCCACAAGGATTTGAGATCAGCGAAAACCCGATAAAGGTATATCGGTTAAGAAAGCTATTTATGGCTTAACGCAAGCACCTAGAGCATGGAATCGACTTGTATTTATTATTCGACGAAGCCCCAATGACCATCTCTCTATATTAAAAATTCCGGTATAATAGGTTTTTTGACATGTTCCTTTACGTTGATGATATTCTTTATCTTGGTACTATCCTGGCGTTGGCTGAAGAATTTATGAAGCATATGATGCAAGAATTCAATATTGCAGATTTGGGACTTCTGAATTATTTCTCGGAATCCAAGTAAAACAATCGAAAGGGAAGTTGTTTATTTCTCAATAAAAATATGCTGACAATTTTTGAAGAAATTTAATATGCAGAATAGCAAACCGGTGAACACTCCAGATAAATGATGGTGCGGAAAAAATCGATGCAGGAATGTATCGAAGTCTTGTAGGATCATTGATCTACCTCACCAATACGAGACCAGATATTGTTCACTTGGTAAGTTATGTTTCTCGAGACATGAGTGAACCGAGCAAACTTCACTTACCTCGGCAAAAAGAATCTTGAGATACGTCAAAGGTACTAAAAGCACAGGATTCTCTATGAAAAAAAGAAGGCAATCTGCCTGCTGACCGGTTTCCCCGATAGCGATTGAGCCGGTTCATTAGACGACCGTAAGAGCACTTCCAGATATGTGTTCTATCTCAAAACAAAAGTGGTTGATTGGTGTTCTAAAAAGCAGAAAACGGTTGCATTATCCTCAAGTGAAGCCGAACATATTGCAACCACAGATGCAGCGTGTGTAGCGGTCGGGATAAGAAGAATTCTCGACGATCTACAATAAAAACAGAAGAAGTCGACTACACTCTTATGTGATAATATGTCAATCATTGCTATGACTAAATATCCGGTTTTACATGCAAGGTCGAAACATATCGAACTCCGACATCATTACATCCGTGATATTGTGACCAACAAAGAAGTTCACATGGAGTTCGTCAACACAAATGATCAAGTGGCAGACTTTCTCACGAAGGCGGTATCGAACGAATAATTTGAGAAGTTCAAGAAGATCTTGAAATCACAAATTAAGAGGGCGAGTAGAATAAACGACAATAATTTGAAGGGTAAACGCCACTTTTTCCCCTCGTATTTATAGCGAATTTCACCAATATACCTCATGGTTTTTATATTACACGCGTGCCCCTTATGCTTTCGAAAATATTGCACGGTACCCCCTGGGCAGCTTATACTGCCCGAGATTGTTGTACACGCGTTGTTAATGCGACTATGATAGGATTTGACCATATTTTTTTGAATAAAATAATTAAAATACCCCTTTAAAGTCATCTTCTTCCTCCCAACATCTTAAACTGTATATCAATGTATAATCAAAATCGAAACTGGAGAAGAAATAAAAATTACACGGCAGTAAAATTGAAATTCATCAAACACATCAAATAGAAGAAATCCCACGCAGACTCGTCGTGCTCAACGACGCATTCGTCCCTGAGCTTCTCCATATCTCCACAAGCACATCATATCTTCCTCTCAGTAACTCTTCCCATCTATAGGTTAAGGAGCTGAGCTCAAAGGTTCCAAGCGATGATGGGAACAACGAAGTTTCACTTTCACCTAAAGAAGAAGAGGAGGAGGAAGAAGGGATTGTATCTGATGCTGAAGAAAAACCTAATCTTGCAGTTTTCTTGCAGTCAGCAGCGATGGGGGAAATCCCTTCAATAAAAAATGATATAATCTGCAGATTACAAAATAGAGATAAGACCATCGTCAACGAACCTTATGGACAGAACGTGCTCCAAAGCTTCCATGGCGTCTAAAGGTCCTTTAAAAGAACTCTGAACCTCTCGTCGCCGACTGATTTCTCGCCTTATTCCTCGGAAAGATCGCTGTTTTTTCCGATAGAAGACGACTCCGACGAAGTCTCCGTCATACATTGCAACTGTGTTTCCTCCAAGATTAAGAGATCCAAACCAACCTCTGGATTTTTGTTGGTCAAAATCGAGTTTCCAAGTTCTGAGTCGATCGTCTAAATCACGGATGAGGATGACAATTAGTTTACAGGTGGTGATCTCTGTTCGAAACCCATAGGAAGATTCGTTCTTAAGAATTCGAGATTGAAAGTTCCGTTCCGAGATATATTTGATCTTTGGTAAGACGTAGAAGACGGCGATGCAGCGGTTAGGTCATATCTTCAAGGGTAAAACGGAAATTTCATGTTTTTCCTGACCGTTAGACTTAACTTGACCGTATGAAGTGCGTGTGCAAAGTTATAAAAATCATAAGGTGTTAATATGCTATTTTTGAACCATGAGGGGTTATGTGCTTAATTTTTAAACCACGTAGGGGTTTTATGCTATTTACTCTAATTTGAAATCAAGTTTGAATATAATTGCAAAAAATGGATAGTTTGAACTTTGAATAGCCTTAATAATTTGACAAATAATTTAGATCTCCAATATTGAATATTGAATGTTGCATGTCTAGATGATAACATGAAATCCATAAATAGTATGGGCAATAAAAATTAAAAACCTTCTCTCTTATATCTCTAATATTTTATTCTAATATCTTCTCTTAATATATCTCCATAATATATAAAAAATAATATTTATATTATTCTCCTAATTAATAAATATTCCACCGTATGAAAAAATTACCAACATATTAAACCTAAATGCGCATCATATAAATGAAAAAAAATTATGAGATGCATATAAGCAGCTCCATCCACTGCCAAGTGCTAATTAATTTTAAAATGAAACCACACGTGCCTTTTGTTTATGGGCTTGGGCTAGAGATCATCTTTATGTATCTTTAAAATAAGGGAATTGCTATTCACCGCCCCCTTTTTCCTAGTTACCGCCCCCTAAAGGGCTTGAAAATGACCTTTTTGACCTTATGATATTTAAATTAATTTAAAAAGAAAAACAAACTAAATATATAATTCTGCTACGAAATACTGAAAACTACATACACAAATAAATTCGAACGATCGATCGATACGGAAAAAAAAATTTCGATGTAACATTTTAATACCGATCGATCGATATTTTCGGCCCTGCAGTGCACTGGCCGAACGATATTTTCAGCCGGACTGTGCACGGGCCGAACAGTATTTTCAGCCCGGACACTGCTTGGCCGAAATTTTAGTTCGGCCAGCACAGGTCCGGCCGAAATCTGATTACGGCCCGCACAGGCCGGCCGAAATCTGACTTTGGCCCGCACAGGCCCGACCGAAATCTGATTTCGGCCCGCACAGGCCCGGCCGAAATCAAATTTCGGCCCGTACACTGCAGGGCCGAAATATGATTTCAGCCCATACACAGCACCCGAAGTTCAGTTTCGGGTACAGTTTTGGGGTCGATGTGTTCCGAATCAGGCCAAACATAAAACATAAAAGTTGTAGATAATCAAATTGGCTTTCTACAGGAATTTGAATCAGGGTCGTGGGATTTGTAAATCAAAAGGTATTGTCAAAATCGTGTAGACTGCCAGTTTCGACCGATTCCACTCGGACAGCAACCCTAAGTTAGAATCGGGCGAATTTTTGAGGTCAATGAACTTCGAATCAGGCCGCCATTAAAACACAAAAGTTATATATAATTATGTTGGCTTTTCCTAGGAACTTGAATCAGAGTCGTCCGATTTGTGAATCGAAAGTTATGCTCAACATCGTGCAATCTGCCAGTGGAATCGACCGAAACTGGCAGTCTGAACGATTTTGACAATAACTTCCGATTTACAAATCGGATAACCCTGATTCAAATTCCTATGGAAATTCAATTTGATTATCTACAACGTTTATGTTTTATGTTTGGCCTGATTCGGAACGTATCGACCCCAAAATTGTACCCGAAACTGAACTTCGGGTGCTGTGTATGGGCCGAAATCAGATTTCGGCCCTGCAGTGTACGGCCGAAATCAGATTTCGGCCGGGCCTGTGCAGGCCGAAATCAGATTTCGGTCGGGCCTGTCTGAGCCGAAATCAGATTTCGGCCGGGCCTGTGCGGGCCGAACTGAAATTTCGGCCAAGCAGTGTCCGGGCCGAAAATACTGTTCGGCCCCACGCAGTCCGGCCGAAAATATCGTTCGGCCCTTGCACTGTAGTGCCGAAAATATCGATCGATCGGTACTAAAATGTTAAATCGAATTTTTTTTGGGTATCGCTCGATCGTTTGAATTTATTTGTGTATGTAGTTTTCAGTATTTCGTACCAGAATTATATATTTAGTTAGTTTTTTCTTTTTAAATTAATTTAAATATCACAAGGGCAAAAAGGTTATTTTCAAGCCCTTTAGGGGGCGGTAAGTAGGAAAAAGGGGGCGGTGAATAGCAATCCAGTTAAAATAATCACCCAAGGTTATCAGGTAGGGATCAATTCTAACCCTAATCACCAAGCTCATAAAACTTGGTAGAGCTTAGATCCACAGAAATGTATTTTTATCACTACAACATGGGACACTTACCAAGCATTATCAACAAATACATAAGTAGTTCATTTAACAAGATCTAAATAACTTCCTCTACTAAATCTCCAAACTCAAACTTACCGTTGCAGCATTCTATGACAGCCAAAGCTTCTTGAAATGCCCTCACACTGCACGGAAGGACGATTCCATTCGAATGTTCGAACCCAAACTCTTCGTGGGCTTTCTCTGACATGATTTTGAATAGAGGATGGGAGAGATATGTTAGAGTTAAGACCCACACTAGCGAATTATATAAGAGAATGACGTTCGAAAAAGGCTTGGAAATTGGCAATTTGCTGAAGAATGAACCCAGAATTATTTATTAAACAAGAGTGAAAGGAAGCACAATACACCACCTAAGACCCACGAGTCAAGCTCGTCCCCTTATTACCCAAATCATTTTCCATAATGCTCTATGCCTCCAAGTCATCCCCTTTTATTCTAACCCCCACCTAATTACCTCCCATGATTCACGTCATTAATAAAGACACAATAAAACATAATAAAACACAATAAAAGCAATTAAAACAATATCCAAATCTTCAAGCTCAATCTTCTTCCGGATGAGGTTTCATCAAGTAACAGCTTCTTCCAACGGGCCACAAACTCGTCCATGATTAGTTGGCCCAGCACTATCCGCATCGCCCACTGTTGGACCATGGTCTGCTACTTTCGAACTGGCTCGACGTTCGTAAACATGTTCGCCACTAGGTCTAACATTACCACGCCCCTGAAAAATAGCCTTGTCCTCAAGGCGGAAGTTTGGAAACTGTATCGAATTTCGCCCTCCGTGAACCAACGCGCCTCATCCATGTTGCGATCGACCCATTGTAACAGATATTGTCGTACTGCAGTATCACCTTCCAGAATGAGTCGACTATCAATTACATCCGCTGGAACTAGCCCACAAGCCACGGTGTCTGTCATGTGAGATGGTAAGGATGATTCGATAGGGTGGTCCCCCACAACCTTCTTGAGCTGCGACACATGAAAGACTGGGTGAATGCGAGAACCACTTGGAAGTTGTAAGCGGTAAGCCGCCGGTCCAATGCGCTCTGTTATTGGAAACGGTCCATAAAAACGAGCAGCGAGCTTCTGATTTGTACGTCGAGTCACCGAAGACTGGCGATATGGACGAAGTTTAAGAAAGACGGGGTCGCCCTCTTTGAACTCCACTTCTCGACGATGCGCATTAGCTGCCTTGATCATACGGTTTTGCGCGCGTTGAAGATTAAATTTCAACTCACGAAGAATGGTGTCGCGGTCTTGCAGTTCAGCAGCAACAGCCGCTACGTGGCACTCGCCGGGCATAAATTGCATCAGTGTCGGTGGTGTGCGCCCATATACGATATGAAATGGAGTGGAACCCGCAGAAACCTGGAATGTTGTGTTGTACCAATACTCGGCCCAAGGTATCCATCTCGACCACTCCTTTGGTTGTGCACCAATAAAACAACGTAAATATGTTTCCAACGTACGATTGAGGACTTCTGTCTGACCATCTGTTTGTGGGTGATAAGACGAACTCATTTTTAACGTCGTCCCTTGGGGACGAAACAACTCCTTCCAAAATTGGCTCAAAAAGATGGAATCACGATCGCTCACTATATTGCGAGGAAAACCATGTAAACGAACCACATTTTCCACAAAGTGGGCAGCCACATCTCGAGCTGTAAATGGATGGTGCAGTAGAATGAAGTGGCCGTATTTGGAGAGTCTGTCTACGACCACAAATATGCTATCGAAACCACGAGATTTAGGCAAACCTGTGATAAAATCCATCGCGATATCTTCCAAATTCGGTCGGGTATAGGTAGCGGTGCTAGCAGGCCTGCTGGTGATAGCGCCTCATACTTAGCTCGTTGACAGACAAGACAAGATGCCACAAATTCCGATACATGCTTCATCATGCCACGCCAATACAAGGAAGCAGCAAGTCTGCGATATGTACGAAACGCGCCTGAATGCCCACCCGTCGGCGTGGAGTGGAATTCGTTGAGAAGACGGGGAATCCAATTTGAGGATTTAGGAATGGCAAGACGTCCCTTATAGTAAAGCCATCCGCCCAGTAGTTGAAACGGTGGACGACAAGTAGGCTGTTCACGCAGTTGTTCGATGATTGGGCCAAGGAATGAATCGCGTGATATGTCGCCTTGGATTTCTGCCCCATCGAGCCATCGAGGAATGCTAATGGCAGATAATTCTGCCGTTTCAGGCCTGCGCGATAATGCATCAGCTGCTGTGTTTGTGGCGCCGGATTTATATTCGACCTCGAATGAATATCCTAGAAGCTTGGCGACCCATACTTGTTGAGCTGGCGTAGTAATCTTTTGCTGAAGTATGCTGCGAAGACTACGGTGATCGGTGCGGACCGTAAAGTGACGACCCAAGAGGTAGGGCCGCCAATGCTGGATCGATAACACAAGAGTCATCAGTTCGCGCTCGTAAGTGGACTTTGAACTTGTATTTTCCCCCCAGCTTTTGCTGAAGTAAGCCACCGGATGTTTGTCTTGCATCAAAACTGCTCCGATCCCCGACCCTGATGCATCGCATTCAATAATGAAGGGTTGTTCGAAATTCGGCATTGCTAACACGGGGGCTGCAATGAGCGCATCCCGCAGTGCACAAAACGCCAAGTCTGCCGATGGTGGCCATGTGAATTTAGAGGTTTCTGACTTCTTGAGTAATGACGTCAACGGCTGAGCGATCTGACCATAGTTGCGAATGAAACGACGATAGTAACCGGTAAGGCCCAAAAAACCGCGGACGCCCTTTACTGATGTGGGAGTCGGCCATCGCACCACCGAAGCAATTTTTTGAGGATCCATGGCAACGGTTCCTGCGGAAATAATATGGCGAGATATTCTAGTTGGCGCCGACCGAAGTGGCACTTTTTGAATTAACACAGAACTGATGTTGAGCGAGGATGCCGAGAACAGTATGAATGTGCTCGAGGTGAGAAGACCATGTGGTGCTATAAATGAGAATATCGTCAAAGAACACTAGTACGTACTTCCGTAGTAGAGAACGAAATATGTCGTTCATGGTTGCTTGAAATGTGGCCGGAGCATTTGACAAGCCAAAAGGCATTACTAAGAACTCGTAATGGCCGTCATGCGTGCGAAAAGCCGTCTTGGGAACGTCTTCGCTTTGAACTCTAATCTGATGGTAACCCGAGCGGAGGTCTAACTTCGTGAAATACACGGCTCCCCACAATTCATCAAGAAGTTCTTGTATGACCGGAATTGGGAACTTATCAGGGACTGTAACACGGTTGAGCTCGCGATAATCTACGCAAAAATGCCAACTTCCATCCTTCTTGCGAACGAGTAGAACGGGGCTGGAAAAAGGGCTAGCACTTGGTTGAATTACCCCAGCTGCTAACATCTCTGAGACCAATCGTTCGATTTCATCCTTTTGCGCATGGCCGTACCTATATGGTCGAACAGAAACTGCCGCCGGTCCAGGAAACAACGTGATGCGGTGGTCAGATGCACGTTCTGGAGGTAGCGAGGTTGTAGTGCTGAAAACCGTAGGAAACTGTTGTAGTACCGCTTGCATGTCGAGTTGTTGTGGCTCGGGTAAGGCGGCAAGTGGCGTATCCGAAGAAGCCTCAAGTGAGTCGAGCATGAGTACCATATCGAGATCTTCGTCGGCTGTTTTACAAAGAGATTGAAAACTGATCGGGGCTCGTAAGAGTGCAGCGTCACCTCGCAAGTGATGAGTCTGGCCATCCCATTCAAATTGCATTGTCGAACGTTCCCAATTTAATCTCACGTCGCCCAATTTCCGTAACCAATCCACTCCGAGAATTACATCGACGCCTCCCAAAGCAAATACAAAGAAATCTCCAGTGACACAACACGAGTTCAGCTGAAGTTGGAGAGCACGACAAGTACCATGTGTAGAAGCGGTACTACCATCGCCTAAACGTACCTGAAAATTGTCGTCTGTTGTTCTGGGCAATGAAAGATGATCAACTAGGCGAGTGGAGACGAAATTGTGGCTAGCACCACTGTCGATCATGACAATAACCGTTTGGCCTTCGACCTTCCCGAGCATCTTCAATGTGTGTGGACCCGAGAGCCCGCCGATGGCGTACAGCGGTATCTCAATTAAGTTGAGTTCTTGAGTATTGTTGGTGGCTCCGTTGAGGAGGTCATCGGTCTCCTCGCAATGTTGATCATTTTCAAAAAATATCTCGTCTTCTCCCCCAATAAGCATGCGCAGTTCTTTACGAGGACAAATATGTCCGCGGCCAAAAGGTTGGCGACATCTGAAACATAAGTTCTTATCACGCAGTTCTTGATAGTCTCGATCTGTTAGACGCTGAAAAGGGCGAGGTCGTGAAGAGGTGGGCCGAGCCGGTGGAGGTACATAGCGATCAGTGGATCGAACGGGGTCTCGAGGCACTGTTGCGGGTGTGGAGACGACAACACCCTGATTGACTGTTGCGGGTTTCGTCTGAAAGCCGGGTTGCTGGGCAAAATGTGGTGATTCTGAAGCACGAGAAATCATATTTGTGTAGTCGCCATTCCTTCCGTTAAGAAGACGTCTCTCTAAATCTCGAGCTAGTTCAAAAGCATTTGCAACTGAGTATGGTTTGTGGATCACAACTTCATCATACAACGCCGGGTGCATTCCAAGAAGAAAAAACTCAAGATGTTGGCGACGAGGGATCTCCGGGAGATTGGTGACCATATTGATGAACGCATGAAAGTATTCTTTAACGTACCCTGATTGACGAATACTTGAAAGACGAGCAACGGGGCTGCCACAATGCTTATCGTCGAATTTCTCCATTATGTGCTTTTTTAAGGCTTCCCAAGTGATTGTCGGATCATCATCGAGCATCCAACGAAACCACGATTGGGCAATACCCGCCGTACACACAAAGGCACATGACACCCTTTGAGAGCTCGGTGTTGGGTTGAGAAGAAAATACTGCTCGGCTCGTGAAATCCAGCCCAGTGGATCAGTCCCGTCAAAAGTTGGAAGTTCGACGCGACGTTGAATTTGTGTCGGCAGGGGATTACCTCCCTCAACGTTAGTCACCTTCGGGGCCCCATTCGTATCGATGTGCGTAGCCATGGTCGACAAAAGTTGTTCCATACGATTGGTGAGAGTGTCGATCGATGAGCGCAACTCGGTGGACAAACTCTCCACGGTCTTCTCTAACATGTCAACACGTTGATCCATTTGAGAGCGCGTAACAGTCATTGAGCGGCAGGTCGGACCAATTTGTTAGAGTTAAGACCCAAAGTAGCGAATTATATAAGAGAATGACGTTCGAAAAAGGCTTGGAAGTTGGCAATTTGCTGAAGAATGAACCCAGAATTATTTATTAAACAAGAGTGAAAGGAAGCACAATACACCACCTAAGACCCACGAGTCAAGCTCGTCCCCTTATTACCCAAATCATTTTCCATAATGCTCTACACCTCCAAGTCATCCCCTTTTATTCTAACCCCCACCTAATTACCTCCCATGATTCACGTCATTAATAAAGACACAATAAAACATAATAAAACACAATAAAAGCAATTAAAACAATATCCCAATCTTCAAGCTCAATCTTCTTCCGGATGAGGTTTCATCAAGTAACAGCTTCTTCCAATGGGACACAAACTCGTCCATGATTAGTTGGCCCAGCACTATCCGCATCGGCCACTGTTGGACCATGGTCTGCTACTTTCGAACTGGCTCGACGTTCGTAAACATGTTCGCCACTAGGTCTAACAAGATAGCTCGTGGGGACCACGAATCTCTTTCGACCCGCTCCGACGTAAACCGAGAATTTTCCCGAGGGCGTATTTGTAATTTCACTTCTTCCATTGTTGGCATCGTCACTCATAAGCAATAAGCACTCATGATATTGTTGGGAGGGCTCAGTTTCATCAGCATTATTATTTTTCGTGTGCTTATTGACTTTGTTGATGGCTAGTTTCTTCACCGATGAGAGTTTCTTGCCTAACATATTTGTTTGTCTTTGTAGTTTTAGGTGGAGACGATATATATAATATGTATATGTATATATATATGGGTGTTGTGGATGGTGTCTTGAAGGTGGCGCGGTTTAAATATTGTCAAAAATGTTGACTTATAAATAAAGATGGACCTGATTGCCATTGTGGTGGTTTTGATTTCTTTCAATCAAGTGGGTCGTGTCTTCAGTTAAATTGTAATTTTAAGATTAGAGTAATTAGATTTAGGTGATTTATTTAATAATATGTCTGATAAGATAAGAGATGCTCGACCCCATCATTGATATGCTAATCTTTCATGGACGTGTTATTGGTACCATCATTTCACCATTATTTCCTCTTCGGAAACGCTATTATGTTTTCTCAATTAATTTTAAGTTCTAAGTATCTAGTTATGTTGTCAAGTTGGGATGCAATAAAGGGTATTCTTTTCGAAAAAAAATAAAAATAAAGGGTATTCTTTGCTTACCCTTCCGTGTGCCATGACTGGCCTTACACGGACATATGAATCAGGTGACAGTGAGCAGAATCGATTTCGCTCCGATACCATATTAAGAAATCAATGGATCCTTCCTAAAACCAATTGGTAATACGAGGAAAAAGTCTCTCATATATAATATATATATATATATATATATATATCGTCTGGGAGAGTTTGACATCCGATGTGGGACGAAACCACTTAGAATCTCAACAGACATTTATATTCTTTTAAGTTAGGACTTAGATGATGGTTATCTAATTTTTCGTTATTCTATAATTAATCCATAAACAATATACGGGTATATGTGAATTCAGGCCCCGTCAGAAGTTTAATTTAAGATTTAGGCCTTGTCAGAAAAAACTTTAGTTTAAAGGACCCGATTTCTGTAAAATTTAGAGATAAGGATCTAACTAAAAAAAGTGGTATAAAATTTATATGAACTGGTATAAGATGATCGTTTTGTGTTACAAACTTTCAACATACTGTTATTTCAAAACAATGAAGTGGTACCGCAGAAATGAACTGGTATCGAATGATCATTAATTGGTACCAAATGATCGTTTTGTGTTAAAAAATTTAAACATATAGTTATTTCATAGCAATGAAGTGGTACTGCATAAATCGGGTCCTTAAAACTGAATTTTTCCTGAAAGGGTATGAATACTGAATGAAACTTCTGACGCGGCCTGAAATGAAAAGTCCCGTGTATATATTTCTTCCGATCGTTGACGACGATTTTCAGCCGACTAATTTAAACTATCGTATAAATTGAGCTCGATCATCGAACTTAAAAAGGTTGACTTATACTAAATGGAGAATTCACGATTTTATTGTACGATAGCTGGTGGAATTTCCAAATGGAGACAATGGATGCTTCTTTGTGACATTGTTCATCTATAAAATGATTCGTTGGCATTTCTCCATTACTTGTAACTCCTTAATTCTTACGTTAACGGGGCGTTTGTTTCCGGTAATCTAACATCACGGTGATACTCACATCATCGTGATGTTGATATCACTGTGATGTGGACCAAGGTGATATGTCATCATCGTGTTTGTTTTGGGGTGATATTCATTTTGCATATCAATGTGATATTGTAATATTGTGTTTGTTTAATCGCAGTGATATCTCGGGTGATGTTGTGTAAATGTCATATTTAACCTTAATGTATATTATGTAGTAAAAGTATTTTAATATGTTCATTTGAGGTAATATTTAACCTGATATGTATTAATATTTCAAAACCAAGTATTGATTTTAAGCATTAATTATAGCATACTACATAATTCATAGAATTATTACATTTTTAGGCTTTAAACATAGATTTTGTAACCAATTAATAATTTAAAGTATTTTATATAATTATTCAATATAATTATTTTTTTTTAAGCTTTAATAGATTAATCAATTATGAATTATAAGTATTTTCTATAATCATTCAACATAATTCTTTTATTTTTTAAGCATTATATCTAAATTTTTTAAGATTTAAATATGTTTGTTATGCAATTTAAAATAGGAGTAAGGGTATATAAGGCATGAATGTTAAAAGATAAGGGATAATTTTGTCCAAAAAAATATTGAAAATATCACCCTATCACCGTGATAGAGGATCACCCTGCTTTTTTGGGTAATCCAAAAGCTGGAATATCACCCCGTTTTGATCACCTCGGTAATCTTCCATTACGGTGATGACTCATCAATCACGCTAAACAAACGCAGTGATTGAAAAACGATGGAAGGACCACGGTGATGTTTTGGAGGATCACCCCAAAACAAACACCCCCTAACTGTATATTAACATCACCGTAATTCCAAAACGATTTATTCTTCCTGTCTAGGTGACGTGTCAAAATTCTAAAACAAAAGCCAAATTGTGTCCAGTTTTCACCGTCGGCTAAATTACACTACATGTAAAAGTCAAAGTCTCCTAAAATCAGAAGTCAAAGTGCTTCAGTTTTCACTGTGGCGGGGCTGTTATATAAGACTTCATTGCAAAAGTCAAAGTCTCCTTAGATCAAAAGTCAAAGTCTCCAATACGAGGTGGTTCCAGCGAGCCCAAGAAACAAGATTGATTAATCAGCATGAAGATGCCGAAAAAATAATCTGAGTTGATCTCAGTATTACATTGTAAGCAACAATTAATGGTAACAGTTTACAACAAACACTGATGTTAGGATCGGTTGACGCGTTTAGAGGGGGTGAATAAACGCTTGACTCTTTTTCAGTTTGTTTAGCTATTTTGTGTGGTGACTGGTATTCAATCAATGACCGGTCAGTATTTGTGCGGAAAATGATACTGAGCGATTGTAACCGATATGAAATGAAATACGAGTGTGTTTGAGACCGAGTTGTTTCTGGAAGTTCGGAGTCAAAATCTCTTACGTCTCCCCTTCTTCCTCGCAAGGAAGGTTCACTAGATCTTCAGTTATACAAATCACAGTACAACCTACCCACCTGAACACAACTCTAATCTAGTGAATCACTTAGGCAATCGTTTACAACAATCCACCTACTTCAACAGCTTTTTACAGTCCGTTGGAAAATAAAGAACATAAACCAAGAACAGTTATGTCTTTAGACTTCACTCTTGATTTTTGCTTTTTTCACAGTGTTTGAAGATCGTCGATAATCGCTTAGAATACGTGAGATGGTGAGGTGTTTGTCTTCAAACTGTATTCCTCCTTTCATAGTTAAGGTTTGAATTTGAAGCCGTTGTGAAATAAACTCTTGACTCTGAACAGTGCATTAATTGACTTTCCCAAAATGGGTCTGTCCGGTTTGTGCTGCAGTTTATCCTGTCACTTAGCTTTATTCCTTATTTGCGTTTTGACCTCTGCTTCACTCTAGACATGCAGCTTGCCTTGAATGTCTGAAATTTCCTTTTTGTCTTAACAAGCTCTTGTCTCGAGTGTCCAGTCTGTATCAAGTCCGGTCTAGCATATTTTAGTGTTCTGTTTGAAATCTTGTCCGTGACCGGTATCCATAGTCAGTATGCAGTAGAATTCTTCGTACTTAGTTCAGACTGGTCAGTTAAGTGTAGCGTTTGTTCCTTAATATGGACCGGTGCGTTAGATCTCCAATTTCACATCTTTAGTCAGTTACGTCAACACCAAAACTACTAATCCGAATGTTTAAATTCGTATTACTAGCAATTTCCCTCTTTTCAGTGATTGAAAAAACTTAGCAGCAGAAAACTAGTTTTTCATTTATATCAAAAAGCAAACTACAACTAGTCATAGCTCTTGCTCTTGAAAATCCATTCCACCTCTTTCAGCTTGGCGTCGTCCTTGTATGCATGCTCTTTCATGTCATGCATACTTGCAAGGTCAGCCAGTTGATCTTTCGTAAGCGTACAGGCCAAGTGCCTTAGCCTGCTGCTATCATACTGCACTTCAACCGGACCGACTTCGTCAACTGAAATAGCAGAGGCGTGTTCCTTTAAGGCTTCGTCCGATATTAGTGCAGCTTCAATCGCAGCTCTTTTCGGATCATCGACCTTGAGAGATAGCTGGGAAATAAACTTTTGAGACTCGGAGCTTGAGCTAGAGTATTTTCTGCTAGTGCCACTTTCCCCCTTTTTGGCAATAACCGGAGTCACTAGTTGGGTTAGAGCAGTCAGCTGAGCTTTGATTATCTCCAAGTCTGCACAGACGTCAGCACGAAGACCGGTTATATCTTCCGTGAGGGCACGATACCTTTCATTGGTGTGCTGCCGGTCACCATTGATTGTCTTGCTGAGAATAGACATTGTTCTGGAAGTCTGTTTGACTAAAGAGATCTCATTCGTTCCACCCATTATCTCAGCCGGTATTGATGCGGTTTTGGGTGGATCACCCGGTAGTTGAGAAGACTGTGGAGCCGTCTGCGGATGGGCTAGTGTCTGAACTTGCACCGGTTGAGGATCGGTGAAGACAATAACCGGCTCAGTTGTTATAGCAGGAACTGAAGTGCCGATCCAGTTGCTGCATCAGTAGTATGGGAGTTGTCGGTCTCGCAGACATCATCGGTTTCTTGCTCCAACTGATCTTCGATCGGTTGGGGATCTGTGGTAGTGACTGAAATGCCTTGACTATCTTCAGCATCTATTGGAACTTCTACTGTCGCAGAGACCCCGTCAAAGGTGAAAGGCAGGGATGACGGATTGACTGCCAGAATTTGAATAGGTATCTGAGGCAGTGAGTAGAGAGATGGGATCTGAATCGGTATCTGCAAATTTGCCAACGATGGCATAGAGAAATTCGGGGCCGGTTGGCGGAAAAGCTGTGGTCCGCCAGATACGGATGATAAAGCCGGTATTGAAGAACTCGATTTAGACGTTGAAATAGGAACTGGTCTGGATACCAGTTGGAGGGAAGCATCTTCTTCTAGAGCTGATGAAGAGGGCATTGGTGCGAGGACCAGGGCTGTGGTCGTGGTGGAGGCAACCTGTGTTTTGCAGGTAGCAGAGGTAGATGCAGTCGGTGTAGTGGAGGCAACTGATGAGGAGGAGACATCCGGTTGAAGCCTATTTAGAGCAGTAGCATTGTAGGCCTGCATGCTCTACATCTCTGCCTCCAGTCTAGTCCGAACTTGAAGGTCGTGAACTGCATCAAGTCCTTCCGGTTGAAAGTTCTGCCTTCGCTGCTCGATGTAGTGCTGCAATGATTCATCGTGAGACGAAGGCAGTACAGCTCCTGAGCGCTCATCAAGATCTTGACAGACTGAATGTCTAGTAGCTTGCTGATTTTGCACTCTTTAGTCGATCAGAAGTGACCTTAGAGTTCCAGATCATTCTATTGAGCGGAGTATACCGCAGGTCTATCCAGTCATCATAGGCTTGAAGATCGGCCACAATGATCTCGTCAATCTCCTCACTGATAAGACGCCAGGCTGTGTCGTCAACTGACTCAGGGCATTCTGCGACAATGATGGCTTTGCCTTTTCCTCTGTCAGTTGGAGGTGTTCGAACTGCTTCTCGTATCACCACACTGCCTTTGTGGTGGAGTAGTCCTAATCACCAAACCAGTTGTCCCTGAGACTGGAGGGACAGTGATGGTTGGTGCAATCAGGAAAACCGATGGTAGTGATTGTGTAGAGTGAGTCGGTTCCTGGGAAGGTACTGATCCAGTCATCGCCTTCTTTTTGGGCGCTTGACTTCTCGGTTTTGTAAAAACTTTCTGAAGTGGCTGAGTGTCTTCAGAGGAGGAGGAGGGTGACTAGTTTCTTCTTGGCCGGTTTTGAGGAGAGTGGTTTGGAAGTAACGACTTTCTTCTTTATGGGAGCAGCTGAAACCGGTCGAGGATCAATCTCCGGTCTGCCAGTCGATTTCTTCTTTGTTGACACAACATCAACCGATTTAGCTGGCGATCAACAGTGGGTTTCTTGGTCGGTTGGGAGACGGCGAGATCCACATTAGCCTTCCGTTTGGTCGGTTTCTTGGTGGGTGAAGCCACTGCGACCATGTGACGGATGACATCTGCCGATATGATTTGGGCAAACCCCAGTGGGTGAACTGTTCCTACGTCAACAGTCTTGTACTGAAAAGAAAATAGAGTTGAGGGGAGAAATTCTGAACTGCCTTTCACGAAGCGGCAGTATCCCTTTCAGTACTGAGAAAATTACAGCAGACCAGTTAATCTCCATTCTGGTCAAGATGGCCACCATGGCTTGGACCTTGTCACTGGTAAGCATATCGAACGAACCAGCCTTGCCCAGAACTGACTTGGCCACAACTCCATGGAGCAAACGATACCCTGGCTTCAACACGACTCGCTTGTCAGAGTCATTGAATGATGTTCCAGTCAGAGACATCGAGGGCTTCATTTGTTCCTTTACGCCATCTGGAACATTTCTGACGGTTGCTCCAGAGGTTGGCAGATTGAAGAGCTCTGCGAAATATCCTTCTATGATATCGAACTGATGCCCGTTGATTGGGCACTGTGGGCGGTCTCCAACAATAACGACTGTGTCAAAGAACTGATGCAGAGCATCTAGGTAGTACTCGTTGGTGCACTAAAGAAAGGTCTGAAGACCGGTTACAATTAGGGCTTTTAGAACAGGGCGGAAACCGTCATGCTCGGTTTCCATGCTGTTGGCGAAGTAAATATGGAGTGCAGTTCTTGTGAGTTCGTTGTTTAGTGGGGCCATTTTTCTGAGAATGTGGTAGGGTTTTGACGAGAGATTTGTGGAAATTTGAGAGAGAGAGACGATTTTGCTTGTGAGTTGAGGATAATGATGAAACTTCTCCAATTGATCACGAAACCAAGTCATTTGAGCGGGATAAAGCGTGTTTTCGCATTAAATGCACAAGACGTCGTGTTGCCTAGCCTTCCTCTCACATCGTAACTGCTGGGTAGTACAGGGCCTGTTGTCAGTTTTCCTGAAAAGGTACTATGACGGAATGTGTGCAATTGATGACGTGTATTAAATAAAAACGATTTCGATCAGTTATTGGTCAAGAGGGAGAGAGGAATATTTTGGTATCTATACCATTCTTTACGAAGAATTACCGGTTTCATAATAAAAAAATAACCGGATTTAGGGGGTAGCAACAAAAAGTTGAGGTTTTTGAGGGACATATTTGTAACGAAGATCAGTTTTAGACAAAACTGACAGGAGTAATGTATTTTGACCAATATGAAGAAAGTGACTGTTTAAGAAGAAAGGCTTACTACGATCATCAATTTGCACGGTTTTGTTGTAGTGTCTAGGCAACCAGTTATCTTAATCAATTTAATATAACGATGTTCCCCCTTACTCTTTGCTTAGGTTACTTAGCATAAATCTAATAAACCTAACGCATTTCGAAGAAAAGGAACTTAGCTTCTGGTAGCGGCTTGGTCAGTATGTCAGCGACTTGCAGATCAGTTGAGATGTTTTCCAAGCGTACATTCTTCTTCAGCACATGATCTCGTATGAAGTGATGTCTTATCTCATGTGCTTCGCCCTTGAATGAAATACCGATTTCTGTGTGATGGCAATTGTGCTCGTATTGTCACAGAAGATGGGGGTATCGGTTTCCCTGATCCCATAATCTTCCAGTTTATGCTGTATCCATAGGATCTGTGAACAGCAACTTTCAGCCGCCAAGTACTCTGCTTCAGATGTGGATGTGGCTATGGATGTTTGTTTCTTGCTGAACCAAGAGATTAGCCGGTCACCAAGGAATTGACATGTTCCAACTGGTGCTTCGTCGGTCTATCTTGCAAACGGCATAGTCAGCATCGATATAGCCATGCAACGACATGCTTGAGTCTTTAGGGTACCACAATCCTACATTGATGGTCCCTTTGAGATATTTCAAGATGCGTTTTGCAGCTGTGAAGTGGCTTTCTTTGGATCAGACTGAAACCGGGCGCATAGACAAACGCTATACATAATATCCGGTCTGCTGGCAGTGAGATAGAGTAATGATCCAATTATCCCCCGGTATTTGGTAACTTCAACTGGAGTTCCATTTTCATCCTTGTCTAATTTGATTGATGAACTCATAGGTGTTGTGGATTGAGAACAGTTTTCCATACCGAACGTCTTGAGCAACTCCTTTGTGTATTTGGCTTGATTTATGAATATACCGACTCCATCTGCCTTACTTGAAGTCCCAAGAAGAAGGTAATTTCACCCATCATACTCATCTCAAACTGATCCTGCATCATTTTAGAAAACTGTTTGCACAACTTAGGATCAGTTGACCCAAATATGATGTCATCGACATAGATCTGAACAATCAGTAGATGGTCGCCCTTAGTAAATCTGAATAGTGTTTTGTCAACACTCCCGATGGTGAACTGGTGATCAGTTAAGAACTTTGATAGCGTTTCGTACCAAGCTCTTGGTGCTTGCTTTAGTCCATAGAGAGCCTTTTTCAACCGGTAGACGTGATCAAGGTGCTCATGGCTTAGCCGGGTGGTTGAGCAACATACACTTATATAGAAATTGTACTGTTTAGAAACGCACTCTTAACATCCATTTGAAACACCTTGAATTCCTTGTGAGATGCATACGCTAAGAATATCCGAATGGCCTCAAGTCTTGCTACTGGTGCGAAGGTCTCATCATAGTCAATTCCTTCTTCTTGTCTATAACCTTGAGCAACAAGTCTTGCCTTATTCCTAGTAACAAGTCCATCCTCATCGAGCTTGTTCTTGAATACCCATTTTGTACTAATTACAGTTTGAGTTGGCCTGGGAACGAGAGTCCAAACTTGATTTCGCTCAAACTGGTTCAGTTCTTCTTGCATAACTTTTACCCAGTTGTCATCCTTGAGTGCTTCATCGACCTTTGTTGGTTGAACCTGAGATATGAACGCATAACTGAATAAGTTTGGATTCGTCTGTCGCCTTGTTTTCATAGGTGCAGTAGGATCTCCTATGATCAATTGATGGGGATGATTCAGCTTTGTACGATTCCATTTGATGCGTTCCCCCTCAATTGATTCCTTCGGTATTCCTTGAGTACCATCATTGGTTCCGTTTTCTGGGACAACTTCATGACCGGTATTACATGAACTGGTTGGTTCCATCGGTATCTCAGTAGTATTATTTTGAGCACCGGTTTCTTCTGTGATGGGTAGTTCAGTAAGTTCTAAGACCGATTGATCCCGTTCTTCATCACTCTCGTCTTCGAGATGAGATTTATCCAGTTGACTGCTTAAGCGACTAATGTTATTAGGAGTTTGATCATCGGTCTCTGATTCTTCAAAGACTACATGTGCTTATTCTTCAATAGATAGAGTTTTAGTGTTGAAGACCCGATAGGCTTTGCTGACTGAGGAGTAACCGAGAAAGATCCCCTTTTCTGCCCTTGTATCGAAGGCTGAGAGTTTGGTCGAAAGCTTTCTTTTCTTCCTCAGTTGTCGAGGAGTCAGCCTTTAACGAAGAGGAATGAGCTCCCCTTAGCAGACCTGTTGGATGGGATCCCATTGTTGTGAATGAAACAATTGCTCCCAAATGTTTTGAAGTAGCCTACTGAAGGGACATTTCCGGTCCATACTTCGTATGGTGTTTTGCCCCGTTTCTTGCAAATCATTGACCGGTTTTGTGTATAGCACGCAGTATTGATGGCTTCTGCCACAACTTATGAGAAATGTCTGCATCTGCTAACATTATTTTGGCCGCTTCCTTGAGAATTCTGTTTCTTCTTTCAGCAACCCCATTCTGCTGCAGTGTCCTGACAACAGATAACTCATGGCGTATACCAGATTCTCAAGAAATTCGGTTAGCATAAAATTCACAAATTCAGTACCTCGGTCACTACGAATTCGATGTTACCATTTTGTTCATTCTGCATTCTTTTGAAGAGTTTCATTAGGTTGACCGAGGTTTGGTCTTTAGATTTTAAAAATACAACGCAAGTAAACCTGGAAAAATCATCTACAACTACGAGAGTGTACTTAGCACCACCAAGACTGACCACCGGTATGGGTCCAAAGAGATCCATGTGAAGTAAGTCTAAACACCGGTTTGACTATATATTTCCTTTACTTTTGAAAGTTGACCTAATTTGTTTACCTAACTGACACGCAGTGCAATGTTTATCTTTTGAAAAGTTTAGATTAGGTAGACCTCTAACTAGATTGTTCTTCTTAAGGGCTGAAATGGTCTTAAAATTTAGATTGTTGAGGCATTTGTGCCATAAACAACTTTTGGAGTTATGAGCTATAAGACAAGTTTGTGTGAATACCGACTGATCTGCCCACTGGACTCTATATGTGCCACCAACTCTATAACCGGTTATCAGTATATGTTCCGTTTTATCCTTAACAAAGCATTTATCCTTTTCGAAAGATATTAGAAAGTTACTTCTACATAGTTGACTGCACTTATTAAGTTATAGTGAAGGTTTTGTACTAAATGTACATCCTTTAGGGTAAGGTTCCTTTGAGTAATTAGTCCCTTCCCTATTGTTACCTTTACCGTTGTCTCCAAAGGCGATGATCGGTCCAGTATGTGGTTTAAGCTTCTTCAACAGCCTTTCGTCTCCCGTCATATGTTGACAGCATCCACTGTCCAGATACCATACCGACCGGTTTAGCTCCTCAATGTACTCCTGAAAAAGAAATATATATATATACATATACATATATATATATATATACATATATATATATATATACATATATATATGTATATATATATATGTATTTTGGTACCCAGTTTTACTTGGGTCCAGAATAGATTAGGTTCTTAGGTACCCAAATCTGAATGACTTTGAAAGTCCGTCCAGTACTTGGGTCTAAGATATTTAACATTTCTAGACCTAGTCATTCATAGTCTTGGTGCCCGGTATTGGCTACCCCAGTTTTTATACTCATAATTATACCCCTGATTCCCCCTATGTTCATGCCTATTAAATATTGGTTTAGTTCGTGTGGGAGCAGTTCTTGGCAGCCTCTCATTTGGTTCGATATTCTTTTCCTATACTGACTGAGGGCTCTGGTGTGTTGCCTGTATCATTTGCTTGTGAGGAGCTAGCTGAGACAAACTTGATCCATCCGGTATTCTTCGCGTGTGATGAAGATTCACCTCGTCCGGTATCTTTAAATCCTAGCCCGGTCTTATCATTGCTATCCTTCAGGTTGCTCTGAATGTTTTCTGCTTTCTTTTTGGACTGATTCCAGGTCTGTATAATGGTGTTTAACCTACAGTTTTCGGATTTTAGCTGCACTATCTCCTTTCTAAGTTCCCTAACCTCCTCAGTCAGAACCCCTGTTTGACTGAGATTACTATCGGTTTGTTCAACCGGTGTGATTTTGCCCTTTTGTTTAATTATAGCAGATAACTTCTGATATTCATTGATCGTGTGTGTGTACTTTAATATATTAAACAGATGTTCATGCAAATACGTCAAGTAACAATTAAAATGAATATGTTATAACTAGTACCACGCGCGATAGGCAGTGTACCTATCGTCTGTAGAATAGCTATAGCGAGTATCCGAGTATCGAACACGAGGAATAACTTGACTACTAGTAATAACCTATCACTCGATATTTAGCCTATGTAAATAACGGGATTGATTTATGCTATGACTGTTTTAATGGATTAATCTAATCGAATAAGAATAGCTAAGAGAGCACAACTAGGAAATGTATGAGGAAGCGAAGATAATAATTACGTGTTCGGGATTCGAATACCGCCGGATGTTGTCGGCTAAGGCTACGGAATATCGTTCCCACGTGATTATCGAGTAAATCACAGTAATCTCCTACCCACTCACGGATTTGTTGTCGCCCTATACGCCCGTGGGAATCTATGTTTAACAATTACTAGACGGCGAGGATCGAGTATTTGCTGTCGCCCTATACTCCAAACCTTACGTCTACGAATGGTCTAGTCGTTACTTAGCTGTCGCCCTAAACGATTTACCACATATTCATATCAACACATAGACATAAAGAAGCAATATCATAGAACGATAAATAGTCGAATACACGTGTTCACGATTATCCTACGCCTTAACTACGACACAAAACAACGTTCATCTACTCCCGAACACACAAGAGGTTTAGCTACTCATGTTAGACAAAACAACAACGAGATTCAATATAAACGAGGACATAGAACTCATAAATTCTTCCCTAAGAAGTGAATATGGCGTTCTGAGGTGGAGCTCTCGTTTCTCGATCAAATGAGCGTGGCTGCGTTGTTGGATCGTCCCTTACGTGTCTCCGAATGAAAGAGCAGCTTCTAATGTTCTTCCTCCTCCTCTTTTCTCTCAGTTTTCATCTCTTAGATGATATGGTTGAGTTCTGAGAAGAACTCCCCTTTTATGCTTCGAAAATGGGCCTTAACACTGAGTTTTGGCACGTTCACGGCCTCATACCGGGCCTTCACGGCCGTGACGGCGGCTTAAAACCCTATTTCTTGACTTTCTGGCATGAGTCATGGCCTCGTGCAGTACGATTCACGGCTGTGACTGAGGCTTAAACCCTAAGTATTGACTTTCTGGAGAGAGTCACGGCCGTGACACATGAGGTTTTCTCCATCTTCGCTTTCTGTCCAGGTTCACAGCTTCGTACATAAGAGTTCACGGCCGTGACTTTAAGATCTTGATCTACTGCCCGAATTCACGGCCTATTGTGAGGTGATTCACGGCCGTGAATTGACCTTCATTAACTCTCTGCCGTTGTTCACGGCCGTGACTCCAACATCTCGAGCTACTGCCCATTGTCACGGCTTCTTGCTAAATGCTTCACGGCCGTGGCACTTGAGGCTTGTGCTCCTTAGGCTTACTGCCCACGTTCACGGCCTATCGCAAGAATGTTCAAGGCCGTGACAGATATCTGGCAGCTTCAAACTTGGTCATTTTGCGTCGTTTTTCGCCTCGTTTTCGTTCCTTTTCGTTCGATAACCGTTCAAGGTCCTACAATATTTAAATGGGTGTAAATAGAGCCAAGAAATGCATGGAATAACCAAAGATATCCTATTATAACCCATATAAACGTAACAATAAACGTATTAAAAATACGTTTATCAAACCTCCTCAAACTTAAGCTTTTGCTTGTCCTCAAGCAAATTAGAAGTAAGAAAAAGTAACAAGATAGTGGCATGACCATTCACGATTCACCAACGCAGATGGAAAACAAAAAAATGGAATCAAGCAAGCAACTATGGACACTGCAACAAAAATCATCACTTATCGACACGAATTTCCTTAGCACTACTAATCGAGATCCACACCTCGCAGGGATTCACTCAGATCACTCAGTGTATAGGCTAATAAATCGATTAATCGCTCAATTCATAATCTAGTCTATACCATATGCTTGCAAGTCAATCGCACGTCTACTACTTAAAGCAGTTAGCATGAATGAGAAGGTCTTTTTCCAGGTTGAACGGGGTCAAATAGTAATGAGGTGGTAATGGGATCACATACGAGTAGCAGTCATGTTGGTCTTCATGTCATTGTCTAAAGCGCGTCAGGATCAACCCTTTTGATTGCGCCGTCTTCGTATTTCTCTTATTTTTGCTGCGTTCCACTAAGCCTTTCTTCTCCCACGTCTCAAAATGAGAGATGATGTGGAATTCACGAGACTGGGAGATTATCGAAGGAAAGGTTCTTTTTTTTCTTCACAGCAGCTTATTCTCCTCCTACTTCACTTCCACAGAATAAAATTTCTCTTTTTTTTCTTCTCTTTTCTTTTCTTCTTCTTCTTTTTTTTTCAACAAACTGTTCGCAAACCGGCGGCGTCATCTCTGCGCTTTTCGACTTTGACATTTGACCTTCACTTCCGCTTAACTCAGGTTCAGATGATCTCTGGAGACTTATTTAGGTCAGAGGGTTTTGATATACCAGGTTTTAAGAAGTAAAAAGGGTTAGGCTCAAAGTGGCTAACTACGGTGATCAGTCGTGGTTGGGAACTTTGCCCGTGAACTTTTCCTAATGCCTTCGTCATATTCATGCAAAACATACTTCAAGCAGTTGCAATGCGTATCAACGAGCAAGTTCTAGAGAGACGTAAATTATGCACTACTCACGCAACCAAGAAAAATGACCAAAAGCTCGTCAGCTCAAACTCTCACAACGGCACATGGGTTATGTGTGTGAATCTCTCAAAGTAGCACTATATCTATTCATGCTGAAAAGATTAAATCACTGATGCATGTCTTTATCGCTCACTAGACTCCTTAGTATCACTCCAACTTCGAGATGAACGCAAACAATCATGCCAGACTTTTATAGATTTAATAACCACATCACATCATAAACATTTTTCACGTAAATTTTCAACAAAATTCCCAACACAATTCCCCTCCCCACACTTAAGATTCACGTTGTCCGCAACGTAAAATAAATAACAGGAAAGTAAAAGAAGTTGAAAAGAACGTGACTCCCCAGAAAAATTGGCGTGGTCCTGCCTCTAGCATTTGATGAATTTGAACATGGTTGCTGCACTGATTGTGAATAATTTGGGTTGTAGTGGCGTAAATTGTGACACGTTTCCTGAAAACACTGAAAAGAAAATTAAACGCACGATGGAAACAAGAAGTAAATAGCAAAACGAGTCATAATCATCAAAAGTGTCTGGATGACTAGACCAAACACACAAAGTGTTTTACGCAAGAAATATCCCAACTGAAGTTGAAAACTAAGGTGGTGAGGGCTGCCGAGGGCGAAGGAACGCCAGTGACTCCTGTGATCGCCTGACCGCGTCGTCCATGGCTTTAAGGGCCAGCTCGTAGCGCTGTTGCTCCTCGCAGTAGCGTCGGTGGGCTTCCTCGTTTCGACGCTCATACTCTTCCTGGCGCCGTCGTGTATCCTCATCGCGTCTCAGGGCCTCCTCATTGTAGCGTAGCATTTCCTGGCGCAATGTGTGAAGGTCGGCGGCTGACGCGTAAGGGGCGACACCTGATGACTCACCCTCGTGATAGCCGGAGGAATGGGAAGGTCCGACAGTGTCTGAGTGAACCGGAAATGGCCCCACACCCTCAATTTCTAGTGGCTCGGGGAATGCATCGCCGAGGTCCGTCTGCCCACGATAGACCTCGTGCCAGACGTAAACCTTGTTCGAGTGGGACCAATTGGACGCTTTGATCAGCATCTTCATCTTCAGCATCATCTCCTCGTTCACCAGATTTCGCCCACCCACTATCGCCATCTCTGGGGGATTTTCTGGCCACAGGTCGAGCCCTTGACAACGTTCGTAACAAATAGCCCTACAACGAGCTTTCCGTGACTACGAACATCAGCTTGGGCGCTGAAGGCGTAGGCCATGCCCAACCCTAAGTGCACCAATTGACCACGCTGCATCTTGGCCAAGTAGAATAGATCACGAAGTCCAATCGCGCCGTGCGAGTCGCCCCTAGGTGCGAGCGAGGTCGAAAGCAAATGGTGGATGTAGCGTAGGCCACGGCTCCTGAGAGAAGACGCCTTCGAGGTCTTCACACTAGAGGCAGGTTCGCCGGGTCTCGCGAGTTCAGCCCAACAGTTCTGGTGCTCTATCGGATTCTGAAGGTACTCCTCGTAATATCCATCTGGGAATGACCCCTGGTGCCCAAAATATGGTACCCTTAATCCTAGCGCCCGAGAAATATCGTCTTTATCTACCGTATGCTCCTCAATAAATGCCCTGAACTTAACTCCATTGCGCCCGTATTCGTCGAAAGAGCCGCCCTGGACCGGGCTGACCCATGCGCTATCTGAAATGGGACTCAACGCCCGAGAAATACCCAACGCTTGGACTCACCAGTGACAAAACACGTTGGAATATAAGCAGTTTGCTCATTCCAGTTTATAATGTAGATGACGTCTGTTCCTGTCCGGTTAGTATAGTTTTTCACCCTCGTTTTTAACATTTATTATGCTTAAAAATGACTATGTGCCCAATATTATTTAGTTGGCTAACACTTATTAGACTTGGCGGTTTTTAGCTAAGTATACATTCCCAAAGGTTACTACCGTAGAGAATCTTACCTTTGTTTATGGTTTCACCTTTCCCGTTACCTCCAAAGATGATGGCTATCTTGGCACATGATTTAATGTCCGTGAGAATCCTTCTTTCTCCAGTCATGCGCCGACAGCAACCGCTGTCTAGAAATCAGCTGGACCTGTTGAGTTCCTGCACATATTCATGCAAGGACTACAGTTTTTGGTACCCATATAAATTTGGGAGCAGTCAGAGATTAGACGCTTAGGGATGCAAACCTGGATTACCCTAACATACTTACCGGTTACCGGGTCTATTAGGTATTTACAATTGTTGTTTTACCTTGTGACCGGTATCGGGGATTTCTGTATTTTCTGGGATCCGGTCTATTATTATTATTATGATAAGAGTTCCCTCTTTGTTGGGTTTTTCCCTTCTTCGTGGGCCATTATTTTTATTGTATGTATGAGTAGTATTCCCCATTACCGGTTGCAATATCTCCCTTTTGTAAGGGACGTGGGGCTTATTATTATTTACATATCCTAGTTCAATTTTCCCGGAGCAGTTATCAAGAGTGACTGAGCTGGGGTTATGATTGGAAGGGCAAACAAAGTTTATCACTTTAGGTGAAGTAGACGGCTGATACGACGTAGATGCCTCTTCAGTGTTCACCTGTTCCCTATAACCAAGCCCGGTTCGGTCATTGGCACACTTCAAGGTTCCCTGAAGGCAGTAGAGTGTACTGGACGACTTAGTCCATGATTGGACTATCGCGGACAGCTTCCGATTTTCTGAGGCATTTTGTTCGGCTGCCTCTCGTTGCCAGAGGATTTCTTCATCAAGCTAAATGATCTTCTCAACGAGAGGACCGGTATCCTCCTATACCGCTGCCTTTCCTTTTTATGCTGTCTTCAGCTTTTTGTTTAACTTCCAGTATTCGTCAGCATGTTCTGAAGAGCATCTAATACCTCCTCATAGCTGAATTTATCTTCTTGGTTTGATTGATCTCGCACCAGGCAGACGAGTTCTTTCTTACTTTCACATTCGCTCAACTCTTCTTCAGAACTGGACTCTCCTGTGTCATCCCATCTGCGGATATTCTTTTAGCTACTAAAGCGCGTGATTTCCTTTTGCTTTCGAACCGGTTTGCCTCCTTTGATCTTTCTTTTCCTTTGGGGCAGTCAGCGATGTTATGTCCGGTCCTGTCACAGTTAAAGCATGTGCTAGAATCTTCATCTTTTCCATCCTGCTTACCTTGTGGTGTTTTGTTCGAAGTTCTTTTCATGAAGTTTCTTCATTTTCTGACAGCTTTTTCTCTCTTTTGATTGGCGGTTTTGGAGAGTTCTGCTGCTGCCAGTGCTTTCATCGGTAGACCCGGTATCACCTCCAATCTTGTCTGGAGCTCGAACTCGTCAGCTTCCAAATTTTCGCCCATATGGCATAACTTGGTCCATACTTATTTTGCAGTATTATACGTCATAACTTGCTTAAATATTCCCACATCCAGTGTTTTGAACAAGGTGTCTTTGGCAATGTTTTCGAGATTCGCCTTTCTTCTTTCTAAGGTCGACAGCTCGTGTCTTTCCTTAGGAACTTCTTGTGGTTCATTAGGATGTGCAGCATGTCGTACGTTTACTTTGTTGAACACGAACGGTCATGTATTTATCACATCAACCATCTCATCATCTTGTGCGCATAGATGGGTCATTATCCTTATCTTCCTTACGAGGAAGTTTTCCCTGCTAAACATAGTAAACTTGCCTGATGAAGTCATGGTTAGTGAATAAAAAAATCAAGTAACCCGCTCTGATACCACTTGTTAGGATTGGTTAACACGTTTAGAGGGGATGAATAAACGTTTGTCTCTTTTTCGGTAGTCAATCAGTTAGGGTAGATACCGGTGCCCGATATTTTACTGAATGTGATTTATACGGAAATAGACCGGTTGTTTTTGAACCACGACCTAACGAAAATGTGGTTAGTGTATTTGTGAATGTGAAGGAACACCAGTTTGTTTCTGGAATTTCGAAGTTAACTCTCCTACGTCTCCCCTTCTTCCTCAAGAGGAAGGTTCACTAGATCTTCATTTATACAATACACAACAGTACAACCTACCCAGCTGACCCCAGCTTAATCTAATGAATCACCTAAGCAGTTGTGTATAACAATCCACATACTTCAAGAGCTTGTTAAGTCCATTGGTAACAACTCACTTACTAACCGAGCCTAGTGAAGTATTTGTCTACGTACAGTGAGGACAGCACCTAAATGACTTAATCGCTTGAGAGCTTAATACTATTTGCACTCGTCTTTTGCTTAACAGTTGGTGAAGTATTTGTCTTCATCGTGCCTCTCTCCTTTTTATAGTTGGGCTTGATGTGCCGTTGTGAGATGGCTCATTGTACCGGTCAGTGCATTAAATGTTCTTTACTTGAAATGGGCACTGTCCGGTCTTTGTTGCAGTTCTGGTTGTGCCATTTGCTTTATTCCTCTTTGAGCTTGACTTGACTTCAACTTAAAACTTCATTCCACCCTTTTCTTAAATGTATGTCAGAAGTCTTCAACTTGCCGCTCCTTGAATAATTTGAATCTTGACCACGTGGCACGTCCGGTATTTGCTCTCCGGTCTCACTGATCTTCCGGCTGCACTTTCGGTATTTGCTCTTCGGTCTTCACTGATCTTCCGATTGTAGTCTTCATCCGGTTTTTGGTTGCTAATTGAACTGCTTTCTGGTATTCGGTCTCACTTATGTCTAATCGGTTTACTTATTTGAGTTTTAGTCCAATCACCAAAACTGTTTAATTTGAATTCTTCAAATTCACGATTCTAACAATAGATACTTTAAATAACTTTCCGACATGCTCGCTCGGGGTGAAAAACAATCCGGAAATCGGATTCCGATCCAGTATCCAGTTTTCAAAACCCAAAAAAATGGATATCCGGTTTTAAAAACCGGATCAGATATCTGATCTTTAAAATAAACCCAATCGGATACAGATAGTGGTTTGTTTAAAGTCTGGATATCCGGTATCCGGTTTAATATTGAAAAATATTAGAAAAATAAATATTTGCCCAAAAAGAAAAGTGAACGTCCAAAAAGGAAAAAAAGATCCTCAAAGTAGAATATTTAAATTTAAATTATTTTATTATTGTAAAAAACTTTGTTAGAGAATTGAAATAAAAAAACATAAAAACATCAAGATGCAAGTCAAAAAATTAATGTGAATTTGTGGTACTGTGTTATTATTTATTATGTAATTTTTAATCATAAATTCGCCTATTATGTGAATTACTATGTACAGAGATTCTTATATGATTTTTTTTGTGTGATAAGAAATAAAAAAATGATTTTGAGCAAATTGTTTATACACCATTACGCCGCAAAGCTCAGTCCTTACAATTCAACAAAATAAAAGAAAGTTAGATGATCATACTTCACTTACACTTTGACATGCTAGACTGGGTTATATATCTGAAAAGTGGATTCACAAGTTAGGGAAAAAACTCGACCTTAGGGGAGATGATAAGTTGCCCACATGTGAGTTGTGTCTCATGGGAAAAATAACCAAGTCACCATTTATTGGACAATTGGAGCGAGCCAAAGGTCTGTTGGATCTGATTCGTACAGATGTTTGTGGGCCACTAAGAGTTAGTGCAAGAGGAAACTATCGCTACTTCATAACATTTACCAACGATTACCCTGAATATGGTTATGTATACCATATGAGGTAATATGAGGCTTTTGAAAAGTTCAAAGAATTTGGATCTGAAGTAGAGAAGCAAAGTGGTCATAGCATAAAGACTCTTCGATCTGATCAAGGAGGCGAATAATTGACCACTGAAATTCTTGATTATCTAAAAGGGAATGAGATTCGCTCACAGTGGACTCCTCCTGGTACTCCAAAACTTAATGGAGTTTCTGAACAGCGGAATCGGACCCTAATAGATATGGTTAGATCAAAGATGAGTTCACTACTTTACCACTTTTAGGGCTATGCCTTAGAGACGACGACACATCTACTTAATAGAGTGTCAAGAAAGCTGTCCCAAGTACACTCTATGTGATATAGTGTGACAAGACACCATCTTACAAGTATCTCAGAGTAAGGGGTTGTGCTGCTTACATGAAGCAGCAAGTGGGAGATAATTGGACATGAGACAACCAATAACGGAATCTGAAGTCGACGTTCGTCATGGTAAGATATTATTGTTTTAGCATCCACGAATAATTTGTTTGATGTTCATTGGTGTCTCCAAGATATAACATAGACAGTTATAGAGCATTAAGCACGACAGAGTGCTTAAAGCTTTGGATAAGTATCCGATCCTCTGTGCGATTCGTGCATATTGCAGCTTCGGAGAATGTCATAGGGTGGTACGTACTGTTTGGTATGATTTAGAATAAATTTGAGTGGTGATTGATTAGATTTTGTTTAATCAATGAAGCTCGATTCAATGTGCCAAATGAAGAGGAAAAGGAAGAGTACAAGACTTGTTCGCACGAACTAATGGATGTGTACGAGCTTCTTGACCGGCTTAGCTGCGATGTGGATGCACTGCCAAACCCACATCTACCAGAAACTCGAGAAAGATTTACGAATATGGTGATATTTGCAATGAGAGAGAGACAAAGCTATATTAATTCATTTGATATCACTTCGAGTACCACGACGAGGATCACAACGGTCGCTTACATGGATGGAAAACAACGGCCATTAAATTGAGGGCGTCACGGTTGCATGTCAACATTCGTCGATAGGAGATTTGGACAAATTTCATGTGTGGGCATTTTGTGGAATCAATTTGTGGTGTGAATACAAACATTTCTTATTGGTAGGCATTTTGTTGAATCATTTGTGGTGTGAATACTAGCATTTTCTTATTGGTGATCATTTTGTTGAATCATTTTGTGTAGACATGGTGTTGAACATGTTGAAGACTGAATATTTGTTTTTTAATATTTTTCTGAAAAACATTGACACATGTAAAAGAATACATATTGTTGAGTAGGGTGAAAGATGAAACATGAATCCATATTATATTTGACAATTCTTCGTACACTTGTTATCAGTTTTCTCACCTTTCTTTCCCCGTGGCATCTTTATTTTCGCAAGTCGTCTGTTAGAGATATGCCTTGACATGCCAACTGTAGTGATTGATTTTTATATGGATTTATATGATCAATGTTTTTGATTAACTTGTAGTGTAGAAAATGTTCTTTGAAATAATATGAGCATAACATTTCTCGCACTTTCTTCAGACGTATTATGCTATATTAAATGAGTATCATCAGCGTGAGGGTTGTGACATCGTATTAATACTATTTTCGGGCTAGTTATTCCCTGCCTCCCTAAGCATGGTAAGCAAGAATGGACAGATATCAGGTATGACTTTGTCGACCCTAATTTGAATTCTCGATAGGAATGTTCTATGTTTGAGATTGATTCTCATTTTCAATTTATATCACTTTGTGATTTCCAATATAATAGCAGATTCAAGAAAACAAAATATATCGATGAATCCAAGAAACTAATACATAATTATTCTTTCGTCCCTTTGATAATAATAAAACTAGAACGTTCATATATCCAAGCAGTTTCTGCTGCTACTTTCTTGGCTTCTTCAACCTTGAACGCCAGCAAATACTTAGTTTTTTTCATTTCGTGCCTCGGGTATCTCTATTATGTTTATGATTATGTGTCTCGAATCGAAAATGGATAGGTCATTGCTGCTTTTGATTTCTTTTATCTGTTTCTGCAGCATTGATTTCAGGAGTACACTTAAAGAGGCACTCGAGCGTCTGCTCGAGGGCCGAAACCTTGAGAAGTACAAGATTTTCAAGCTCCACGAGGAGCTCTCGCAGGTGAGAGACCAGAAGAACTTCCTACCGCACGTTTATTTCGTGCGTGAGTTGGTTGGAAGCAAAGCACAGTCGTCAGGGCGGCAGATGATGTACTTTGCATTTGATGATCTTTCGACAACATCTTTAAAGGCGACCCGCGGCACGATGACACATCAGCTGACGAAACAGGTGTTACAGTCGAGGAGGTACTCTGCTATGTGCAAGATAAAGGTCTTCTGTTCGATAGCGTCTGTCGTGTACCCCGCGTGAGGAACTTGCACGCGCACTTCTGCGAAGAAGTAAATTAAAAGTAAAGTTTAAAGCTTGAAAGTTTTGAGCTTACATAAAAGATTGATTTTCGGGAGGCACCGACGATCAAGGTAAGGTCATTTCAAGAGCTGACTTTTGATAAGGTTCTAATAAAGGTGCAAGAGGAGCCATTAGTGACCGTACCTTCTTTCGAGAATTTTGATCGGGGGCACGCATCGGCAAAACCCAACGCCGCTATATTCCCGTAAAGGTTATATCATATTTGTTTCACCATTCTTTTAAGCTTTATTTTGTGGTCGTTCAAATTAACGTTTGCTTGTCTTGGCAGATGCTCAATTAGCCGAAGCGCTTGAAAGGATGAGTCTGGTGTCCACCACGGATGATATGGAAATTGGGAGCAGTAGGGACTAGCTACTTTGGTGGTTGGACCTTTGAGAGACTTTATGCACTTCATGAGCATATGATTAGAAGAAAAGAAAAAAAAGAAAAGACTTCGAATTATTGTCATTGCAAAAATTTCATGTGTGGGCATTTTGTTGAATCAATTTGTTGTGTGAATACAAGCATTTCTTATTGGTAGGCAGTTTGTTGAATCATTTTGTGGTGTGAATACAAACATTTTCTTATTGGTGGTCATTTTGTTGAATCATTTTGTGTTGGCATGACGTTGAACATGTTGAAGATTGAATATTTGTTTTTTAATTTTTTTTTTTGAAAACATTGAAAAGTTAAAGAAAGATTCATTTCGTGAGTAGGGTGAAAGATGAAATATGAATCCATATTATGTTTTAGCATCAACGAAAAATTTGTTTGGTGTTCATTGGTTTTATTTTATGCAGTCTCCAAGATATAAGATAGACAGTTATAGAGCATTGAAGCACGACGATGTGCTTAAAGCTTTGGATAAGTATCCGGTCCTCCATGCGATTCGTGCATATTGTAGCTTCGGAGAATGTCATAGGGTGGTATGTACTGTTTGTTTTGATTTTGAATAAATTTGAGTGGTGGTTGATTAGATTTTATTTTAATCAATGAAGCTCATATTCGATGGGCCAAATGAAGCTCATATTCGATGCACTGCCACACCCACATCTACCAGAAACTCGAGACAGATTTACGAATATGGTGATATTTGTTGTGTGAGAGAGAGAGAGAGACAAAGCCCTATTAATTCATTTGATATCCTTTCGAGTACCACGACGAGGATCACAATGGTCGCTTACATGGATGGAATACTACGGCCATCAAATTGAGGGCGTCACGGTTGCATGTCAACATTCGTGGATGCCAGATTTGGATAAATTTCATGTGTGGGCATTTTGTGGAATCAATTTGTGGTGTGAGTCAAACATTTCTTATTGGTAGGCATTTTGTTGAATCATTTTGTGGTGTAATACAAAAATTTTCTTATTGGTGGTCAATTTGTTGAATCATTTTGTGTGTGCATGATGTTGAACATATTGAAGATGAATATTTGTTATTTAATATTTTTTTGAAAAACTTTGAAACGTATAAGAAAGATACATATTGTTGAGTCGGGTGAAATATGAAACATGAATCGATATTATGTTTGACAATTTTCCATACACTTGGTACCAGTTTTCTCACCTTTCTGTCCCCGTGGCATCTTTATTGTCTGCTGCAAGTCGTCTGTTAGAGATATGTCTTGACATGCTAGCTGTGGTGATTGATTTTTGTATGGATTTATATGATCAATATTTTTTATTAACTTATAGTTAAGAAAATGTTTTTTGAAATAATATTAGCATAACATTACATATCGCACTTTCTTCAGACGCATTATGCAATATTAAACGAGTATAATTAGCGTGGAGGTCATGACATTGTATGAATACTGTTTTCGGGCTAGTTATTCCATATGATTCCTCCCTGAGCATGGTAGCAAAAATGGATAGATATCAGGTATGAGTTTGTCGACAGAGGCGGATCCGTGATCTTATAACTGGGGGTCATATACTGCTATCTCCTCAAGCCATTTCTAACTTTAATGGAATAATATGTTTGCGATGAGAATTACCAATAAATGTGGATCATCAATAATGTATTAGGACTTCCTTATTTGATAAAGGCGTATTAACTTTCGGAGACAATTCTGATTTCGAATAACCCATTTATTCATATTATTCATGCATAATACTAACAAATACAACTATAATGTTATGAATATACAAAGTCGAAACAAACCTTAAATATACAAAATAATCATAATACCTGAATCAACAATTACAAGAATATAATAACCGCAATATTGTAGACGATAAAATAAATAAAGCTTCGAAATAGTTGAATGAATAACTAAAAATGATATAGATGAAAAGATAATAGACCTTCAATCGGCAATCTCGGCGACAGTGTTCTGTTTTGCGCTGTTGTTTTGTTTTTATTTTTATTTTTATTTTGTCGATTTTTCTAATAATAATGGGCTTTACTACTATTTTCCATTAATAGGCATTATTCAGCATGGTCCACAGCGTAAAAGCCCAATAAATGCCTAATTGTTAAAAAAGTTTGTTTATTAAACATGGCCCAGTAAGCCCAACAGAATAAATAACATCACTTACCTAATTGATCTTCTTCCTCCAGACCAAAGACCCCATTGACGCGCGCAGGGTAAGGTATATGAGGTATACTACTCTTCCACTTCCCACATGCCTTAAGCTTAACACTGCTCATCTTCTTCTCCTTCAAAATTGAATAACTTTTCAAATCGCAGCAGGCATACAAACAACCACCTCCAACAATCTCAGTACAAAAATGGTGGGCGATTGATCACGGTAGATGATTCTGACGAGGAATTAAACAAAAGTTTCTTCTCTACTACCGGTAATTGAATGATTACGCGAGGGAAAGCGATGAGGAGAGAAGCTATAAAATTTATGTTTTTTTTGGGGGAAAATGAAGACAAGGAAGGAAGACTGAGTGAGGTCGGAGTAGGGTTGGCAACCGCCCCGCGAGGCTTTCGGGGACAAAATTGTCCCAGTCCCTGTCCCCGTCGGATCCCGCGGGGATTCAATTTTTTTAAAAAAATTAATATTTAAATATAATATATAAATTTAATTATATTTTCGTTATAAATTTTATATAGATTATAGTTTTATGTATTATTTGTATTCATTTAATATTATTTAAACTATAATTAATATTATTTTAATATTATTTAAATTATAATTAATATTATATATATTATAATATATATATATATAATATATATATTATATATATATATATATATATGAAGGCGGGGCGGGGATCCCGCGGGGAAAAATCTTTCACCGTCCCCGCCCCGCGGGGATAAAAACTCGGGGATTTCCAGCCCCGTTCGGGGTGGATCCCCGCGGAGACGGGGAATCCCTGCCCCGCTGCCATCCCTAGGTCAGAGAAAAGGGTTTTCTTGAATATAAATATTGCATTGCTTTCTCCTTTCCCTTTTCTTTTCTCTTTATGGAAAAGGGAAAATTAAATTGCGATTGCGGAAGTCAAATTGTGTATCAACATGTTTTCTTTTATAGTAGTGAAACTTGCGACAAACGAAACACGAGACAATTTATTTATTTATTTTACTTTTTGAATATTTATAACCTTCATGCTTCGTGAATCGTGAGCACAATTCGGTATATCGAATGCATCGACCAAAAATTGAAATAATAATGTGATAATTTGCTTCGACAATGTTCGATATTGTTTTTTTAGTACGCTTTATGTGCGTGCAATAAAATAAAATTAATTGTTATCGAGTGATTATAATAAGTAAATACTGAGGAGCTCTAAGCTAGGAAAATTCCAATTTCCAACAGGGTCCGAAATTGTACACTTGAACAGTCGAAGGTCCGGACCTCTGGAGATCCGGAGCCAGGGACCTCATCATTAACCAAGAAGAAAGGAGTTTCACTTCGCCATTACTTTCAAATTCCAGGAGCCCGGATACTAAGCGAGCGGGCGCTATAACCACGATTTAAGCGAGCTGGCGCTGTTACCACGTGTTTTAAGCGATCTGGCGTTATAACCACGCATTTAAGCGAGCTGGCGCTATAACCACACGTTTAAGCGAAGCTGGCGCTATAACCATGGTAAACTAATGATGTCCCTAAGGAAATACCGCCTTGTCGGAATACAATTATTTTATTATATAATAAACGGTGCACTGTATAATATAATCGATGCCAAAGGTCGACGGACATGCGGTGTACAGGACGCCAGAAATAATATATCTGCTGTGTGATTTGGTACCAAAGGTTGACGGGCCTGTGGTTTACAGGATGATGAATGATGTGAATCCATCTGCGATGTGAATGATGCCCATAAGGGTGTACAAAATACCGTCGCTGAGGGGCTGCGGCGTACAGGACATCAATGGCTCTCAGTAACCCTGCGACGTGAATGGTACCTAAAGCGAAGCTGGTGCTATAACCAAGGTAGATCGATGAGGGGATCCCCGAGGTTAAAATAGAATAGACCTAAGGGTCTACACAAATACTGAATTTGCTAAGGACCTAGAGAGCCTAGCGTAAATGACACCTAAGGACAATGGCAACGGTCATTGCAACCGATGGCGTGAATTCGTACTTGGCTTACGAGTTACTAAGCAAGCTGGCGCTATAACCATGCATCTAAGCAAGCTGGCGCTATAACCATTGGTGTTCCTAGAAAGACCCATCAGGTCCCGAAAGGATGCAAAGCACAAAAATATGAAATACAGGAGAAAGGGAACTCCGGTGAAACATGCGAACATGGGGAGTTAAACTCCCCACACCATTATGTCCCGAAAGGAAAAAATGACAAAGTATTTTTTACAGGCCATCACCATGATGAAAAAAGGCAGAAAAGAGGCTTGTACAAATAAGATGTCGAAGGGAGCTAGGAGCAATGTACAGTAGGACCTGGTATCTCCTTCAAAGTGCAAGGCTCGAAGAGGAGCTCCGCCATCAGGTCCCCGCCAGGTCCCTTCCAGACCCCGAGGACGACAGATGCAACGACGACGATAAAGCCTAAGAAAAAACGGGCTCTAAAAGACACACATAAACATAGGGGAGTTAAGCTCCCTAAAACATTGCAGGAGTCGGAGACGATGCTCGAAAGATCAGCAATATCAACAGCGAGTCAGGACCTCTCCATGCTTCTCTGCAGCAGGGAGCCAAAATTGAGGGTCCTCGGAGGCTTGCAGATCTCCCTAAAAAGCATCCAGGAAAAGGAAGGTCCTGAAGAGCAAACGTTGCCCCACCGAGGACCCAGCACTGAAGCCGCCCAGGAAATGGAGTTGCATCAGAGGTCCGAAATCCCTCAGAGAGAGCCCTTCAAATAGGCTTGACGTCCGTCTTCAGCCATGTCCTATAAGAATTTCTTCTCGGCCGCGGGGGACATAAGTTGGTGCTGGCAAAGATCCTGGATCGACGACTTGGCGGACGGTTCGGAAGGCCACGTGGCCCACCACCTAGAAAGAAGGGGTAAAACTTACAAAAAGAACACCAAAATGAACTAGAAGACAAACAAGAGAGTACCTTAAGAAGACGATACGCCAATTGCTTTTCGTTCGCGTCCCCGGACCCCGAGGGGATGGCCCTCTGATCATCTGGAAGCGCCAATCGACTCATTATCTTTCAATCTATGTTCAGATGGTCCACTGAAGCAGGGGCTCGTCCGCTGAGGTCCCTATAAGTCCCGAAAGAGGCTTAGCACTTCAGCTCCTAGGGAGGAATGACGAACTTTTTTCTTGCCTTTCCTTCTAACCTTTTGGATGAGTTTGCGTTCCCCTTTTAACACCAGGGGTGGGTTCTGTAATAGGAACTTCTTGAGCTCCCCTAACCACCGGGAGGAGGAATCTCCTCGCAAACGTCCCTAGCCACCGCAAACGTTCCCTTCTCCACATTGGCCAACAGAGCATATCATGAGGACGTTATACCTGCACCAGAAACACTGACTGAACCTTTAACCACTCACAAAGACGCATATAGAAATAACTACGGTGGGTCCCTAACAAGGAGGTAAGGCCCATCCTATTATTTTACTCTAATTCACTTGTCCCAAAAGACAAATTACAGTAGGGGAGTGGTTGATATGGACTAAAACTAAATGGGTCTGAAAAAGTCAGAAAAGGCCCGTTAGGCCCGTTGGAAAATGTTTATACTTAGTAAATAATGATAAATGATAGATATAGAGACCTTCGTGGACCTCCGATAGGTAGTTGACGACCCCCAAGAAGAAGAAAGCTTCCTCAGTACGCTTCCAGATGAAAAGACATGTAAGAGGTGAGAGAAAGTTGCTTCTGACAGGACTGCAAAAGCTGCGCAGCACATTGTCCCAGAGGGTCATATCACTAGGGATCTCGGGATGAACCTTCAGGCAATATCCAAGAGCCTCCTATATAATGGGGTTCATCATTTTTGCAAGAATCATCATCAGAACACGAAAATACTCTCCGGTTTCTCTCTTTTTAGTGTGTTAAACATCTATTTCGATATTTAGCATATTTTGAGCGAGGGTAAGTTAGTTGAGTGTGTCATTAGTCCAAATATATTGAAAGGAAGTTCCGCAGCGCCCGTGGACGTAGAATCCGCAAGGATTCGAACGTACATCGCGTGTTATTTCTTTTACGTCCCAAATAGGTCCCTAACAGGTCCCAAATATGTCCCAAGGTCCCAAACACGTCCCTGCACGTCCCCAACACGTCCCATATAGTTCTAAGGTCCCAAACACGTCCCTAATAGGTCCCATATACGCCCCAAGGTTCCAAACACATCCTGGACGTCCCCAACACGTCCCAAATAGTCCCAAGGTCCCAAACACATCCCAAACAGTCCCAATACGTCCCAACACGTCTCTGCCAAGAATCCCACGGAGATTCACTCCAGGACCCTCTAAATTTCATTCTAATTTATATACCATGATAATATGACCACTATACTAACAACTTTTGTCATTTGAAGGATAGAATCGAAATCTGAGGGAGTTCATGGATCATGGCCTCAAGCAAGATCCGAAGGTAGCTGAGGAGGAGTCTGTAGGAAGTGTGCCAACTAAAGGCAGACAACGTCCACCTCTTCCAGATAGGGGCCAGTTCCATTTAGGACTCATGTCCTTGTCATAGTAGGCGCTCGAGGCACCAGGGACTGTAATGTCCAACAGAGCCCGAATCATGCACCTAAGCATGTGAAGGACTTAGAGGCCCAGCTCCGCAATGGTGTACAAAGGTCAGAGGGACCTCAAAGCCCAGCTCCGCTGCCACGAACACTCGAAGCTCCGCACTGGCAAAGATTCCTGTAGCCCCGCATTCGGGACCTCTCAGTTCCGCGCTGGCAAGAAGCCCTGGAGCTCTGCATTCGGAACCTCACAGCTCCGCGCTGGCAGGAAGATCCGAAGCTCCGCATCTCCGCATTCGGGACCTCACAGCTCTGCACTGGCAAGGAGCCATGGAGCTCCGTATTCGGGACCTCCCAGCTCCGCGCTGGCAATCCGTGGAGCTCTGCATTCGTAACCTCCCAGCTCCGTGATGACAGGATGATCCGAAGCTCCGCATTCGGGACTTCCCAGCTCCGCGCTGGAAAGAAGACCTGGAGCTATACCTTCGGGACCTATAAAGTCCAGCTCCGCGCTGGCAGAAGACCTATAGGTCCAGCTCCATGCTAGAATGAAGGCAAAGAAGCCCAGCTCCACACTGGCGTCCGAAGTTCTGCGGGAGATGCGAGCCAAGCTCCGCGCTGACACGCAAAGGTCCGGGGTCCTATAAGATAGCTCCGCACTTAGGCACAAGTCCGTGCCGGTATAAAGGCCTATGGAACCTAAAATCCAAGCTCCGCGCCGGCGAACGAAGATCCACAGGAGATCAAAGTCCAGCTCCGCGCTGGAAGGCGAAGGGCAGTAGGACCTAGAAGCCAGCTCCGCAACGACGCCTGAAGATCCGCAGAAATAGAAGCCCACTTCCACGCGGGCCCTCGAAGATGCACGGGAAACATTCCGCGGTGATAAGGCTCTTAGCCGGGCCTCAGGGCCCTCTAAATCTCATTTCTCTATTATATATTATTGCTATCATAATGAGTATGTGCACCACACTAACAATTGATATTATATGAAGGATGTCATCGAGATGTTTATCCTAGATACCTAAAAAGAGTGTTAGCCGCAGCAGCGAACATGATTCGAAGATGATGATAAGGAGCCCTAGGGATCTATGCCGCATAAAGAACTTAAAGGAAAGCTCCGCTCTGGCATACGAAGATCCGCAGGACCTTAAAGCCCAGCTACGCGATGGTAGACGAAGATCCGCAGGAGATCAAGCCCAGCCCCGCGCTGACACGCGAAGGTCCGTGGGACCTAGAAAGCAGTTCTGCGCTGAAAACAAAGACCCAATCTACATGTTTGGGATCTCCAAACCCGGCTCCTCGCCGACATGCGAAGGTCCTCGCGATTTAAAAGCTTAGCTCCGTGCTGGCTAAAAGGCATAAATTCCTAGGACCTAAGGTCCAGCTCCGCGCTGGTAGAATGCTTAAAAAGCCCAACTCCATGAACACCCGAGCTCCTATATTCGGGATCTAAGAGCCAAGCTCCACGTTGATCCGTAAAGCTCAACTCCTTTGTGGAGAACACTAGGGATTTAGGAAGACCTTCGTGCTGGAAATAAAGATCTGATCTATGTGTTTGAGATCTCCATGCCGAGCTCTGCACTGACATGCGAAGGTCCAGGGGACCTAGAAGACATCTCCACGATGACATTCGAAGATCCGTGGGAGATGCAAACCAAGCAACGCGCTGGCACGCGAAGGTCCGTGGGACCTAAAAGATAGCTCCGCGCTGATGCCTGAAGATCCGAGGTCGTTAAAAGCGCAGCTCCACGTTGACGCATAAAGATACACATGAGAAATCCCATGATGAGAAGTCTCTTAGCCGAAACTTCAAGGACCTCTAAACCTTATTCTCATTTATACTATCGATACCTTGATAAATGCATGCATCATACTAACAACTGCTATCATGTGAAGGATGAAATCGAAGGGCCCAACCCTAGTGGGACATCCGAGGACGTTCATTAATCAGGACCTCGACAAAGGTCTGAAGGTAGCCAATGAGGAACTAGGGGTATCTGTGCCGACTAAAGGCAGACAACCCACACCTCCTCCAACTAAGGGTCAGCTCCATTTAAGGCTCACATTAGGAGCTCCAAGCCAGGAAAATTCCAATTTCCAACAGGGCCCGAAGTTGTACACTTGAACAGTCGAAATGGAGTTGGCGGCCCCACCGAGGACCCAGCACTGAAGCCCCCCATGAAAAGGAGTTGCATCAGAGGCCCGAAATCCCTCAGAGAGAGAGCCCTTCAAATAGGCTTGACGCCAGTCTTCAGCGAGGTCCTATAAGAATTTATTCTCGGCCGCGGGGGACAGAAAGTGGTGCTGGCAAAGGTCCTGGATCGACGACTTGGCGGACGGTCCGGAAGGCCACGTGGCCCACCACCTGGAAAGAAAGGGGTAAAACTTACAAAAAGAACACCAAAAGGAACTATAAGACAAACAAGAGAATACTTTAAGAAGACGTTACGCCAATTGCTTTTCGTTCGCGTCCCCAGACCCCGACGGGATGGCCCTCTGATCATCTGGAAGCGCCAATCGACTCATCATCTTTCAAGCTATGTTCAGATGGTCCACTGAAGTAGGGGGCTCATCTGCTGAGGTCCCTATAGGTCCCGAAAGAGGCTTAGCACTTCACCTCCTGGGAGGAATAACGGAATTTTTTCTCGCCTTTCCTTCTAACCTTTTGGATGAGTTTGTTTTCCTTTTAACACCACAGGTAGGGGCTATTATAGGAACTTCTTGAGCTCCCATAACAGGTGAAAGGAACCGCAGGAACATCCTCCGTCCCTACAGAAGGAGGAATCTCCTCGCAAACGTCCCTAGCCACCGGGACCTGACGGAGGAAGGGAGCTACAGGGGTGCGGTGAGGAACTTGGGAACTAGTTTCCTTCCCCACGTTGGCCAACAGAGCATATTATGAGGACGTTATACCTGCACCAGAAACACTGACTGAACCTTTAACCACTCACAAAGATGCATACCTTCAAGAAATAACTACGGTAGGTCCCTAACAAGGAGGTAAGGCCCATCCTATTATTTTACTATTCACTTTTGTCCCAAAAGAAATTACAGTAAGGGAGTGGTTGATATGGACTAAAACTAGATAGGCTTCGAGATGAAAAGACATGTAAGAGATGAGAAAAAACTGCTTCTGACAGGACTGCAAAAGCTGCGCAGCACATTGTCCCAAAGGGTCATATCACGAGGGTTCTCGGGATGAACCTTTTTAGGTAATATCCAAGAGCCTCCTATATAAAAGGGACTTCATCATTTTCGCAAGAATCATCATCAGAACACGAAAATACTCTATAGTTTCATTCATCCAAATATAGTGAAAGGGAGTTCCGCAGCGCCCCGTGGATGTAGAATCCGCAAGTATTCGAACCACGTACATCACGTGCTATTTCCTTTACGCCCCAAACAGGTCCCAAATATGTCCCAAGGTCCCAAACACGTCCCTGCACGTCCCCAACACGTCCCAAACGGTCCCAAGGTCCCAAACACGTCCCAAACAGTCGCAATACGTCCTCAACATGTCCCCAACGTGTCCCGACACGTCTCCAAACATAGTCCTTTTAGTCTCACCCCAATAAGCACCTTACGCACGCCTCAAAACTTTGTAATACGAAATCTACCGCTATATAAATTTCCCCGAACCACATATAAATTTCTTTGATTGGGATAATCTCACATCAAAAGTAATTATTATGAAGGTAAGATACATGGTTTAATGAGTTTTTTGTCATAGTAACTAAATAGAAGAAATATGACTGGTCAATCTATGGACCAAATTTACAATTTTTATCTACCGCTAGATCTCCCACAAATTTTTTTATAAGAAATTGTTACAATCTAGTTAAAGGTACTTGATGTGGAACGGAAATTAGACAGGCTAAATAAAAAATTAAGACAATAATTAGATTAAGGTGATTATTAGAAAGACTTAGTAAAAATAAGAGTTTTAGGGACCTCCAACAGACATTAGGGAACTAACATTCATATTAGGGAAGTATTTTGGGGACCTATTTATTGTACTAAGCAGGTCCCAGGAAGCGTCAGGGAGAAGCTTCACTGAAGGCTCAGAAGCCGAAAAGACACTACAGGAAGAAAACAGGCTAATCGCCACGTGCCTGTCAAAGATAGGGCCACACCCCTGCCAAAAAGTTGAAACTTCCTGCAAAAGCTACTGGGACATGACAGATCATTGTTCCTGACAAGTGCATGAAAACCTGTCAGAAGCATGCTTGCTTTTCCTGAAAGGACAGGAAACATTTCATCTCCTAGAAATCAGACACAAAGCTGGAATCCTTCGTAATATATCAACTATAAAAGGAGGACTTCATTTAATTACAACACAAGAACCATAAATTCTTTGATTGGAATAGCCCCACATCAGTGTTACTACTAAAAGAAAGCCGATCATTCAATTCTACTTTTTACTATTTTAGAAGCACAATTGAAAAACCTCTAAAATAGGTCTGATGTGCTGTCCGTTCTTAATATTAGCATTGTTTGCACGATCAAATGCATGTGATATAATATATAATATATCTATTAAATAATTTTAATTTAAAATATCTAATAAAAATTATAATTTAAATTTAATTATGTATTTTACTAACTATATAAAAAGAAAGAATTATTATAAAATTATCTATACTCTTTTATAAAGAACTTAATATGGATTAAAACTGTAAAGCTTTCGTGCACCCACAAGTGAGCTCGAGCTCGAGTGGACTCATTTGCGGGCTCGTAACGAGCTCGAGCCGGCTCATCGAGCTTGCGAGTTAATTCGACTCATTGTTTACCCCTAAATGTTATTATTATTATTTTTATTTTTATTTTATTATTATTAATTAATGTTATTATTTTATTACTATTACTATTACTTTTATGATTACGTATTACTATTTACAAACAACCATTACGTGCTCAACTTTGAATTCCGAATACATATCTTTTGACATGTAATTTCAAACTGGACAAATAATAAGCTTTTACATCTAATCGGATTTGGACGAAATCGAAATCCAAATCCGCTCGATTGTCAAATGAAACTTTGGAAAAATCCCGAATTTGAAATTTAAATCCGGAATCCAAACGAGCCAATAAGTCAATGGCCAACCAACAAATTCTAATCTTTATATGTACGTATGTATTGCGCTCGTGCAAGCTTTATAAATTTAAAATTAAGCAAAAAAGAAATATATATCGATGCGAGTATGACCCCGGTCAACAAGATTTGGTCCGAGAAATAGGAGTTGATGACTGAAACAGACTGGGTTGGGTATTTTAGTGTGTGTTTTGATCTGTTATTTAGTGCTAAAAATTAAAGAGACATAGATTTTACGTGGTTCGGATAGGTATCCTACGTCCACGGGCCGCCGAAAACAGTGTTCCCTATTCACAATGGGGAAATACACACTCGAGCTCACTTCTCTCGTTACAGTGCGTTAATGGTGGAGAAGATGATAACAAGAAAATATCTAAGTGTTGAAGTCGGGTTATGTGAATCTAATCTTTATTTCTTTTCTCTATTCCCCAATATATCTATTGGCCTCTCCTTTCCAGCTAGCTGTCCTTTGGGACCACTCGACTGCAGTTCCTTGTACAACCTAGGAGAGACAACAGTTGTAGGTGTACTGCTGTCAGACTGGGGGGCCTCCTGTCTACAGTGTCGACCACTCGCTGCCTTCCACGTGTCTTTGGTGGACTATACCCTATATTTCCCGCCTAAACCTTCTCGTTGTCAGAACCTTCCATACAGGACCTCTGGTCTCTAGCTCTCCCTCTTACCTGCTCCTATGTCCTAAAAGTTACTCTCTGCAGGTAGTCAGTCAGGTTAGGAGGAATGCTGGATCAGAGGTCACCCCGATCATCCAGTCCCCCACTCTGAGTTGCAATATCCTGAGTATTGCAGCTTGGAGTATTATTAGGAAAGCATTCCTCCTTTTAGTGTCTTTGAATCTTTCCAGCTGGTTCGCACCGCCTTTACTTCGATGGGACTGTCCAGCTGGTTCGCACCGCCTTTTAGTGTCTTTCTGCAGAGAAAGAATGCCTTACTGGAGAGGCATGTGTTGCACGTTCTCTCACCCTTCTATCTTACCTACTTTTTTTTTTGAAATTTTCGAGGCATCCTTTCTTTTCATTTCCCTCCTTTTTCCCAAAACATCTCTCATACTTAGCAAAAAATCCCAATCGTCGTCTTCACGGTTTTTATCGCCATTTTCGCCCAAAATTGCACAAAGCCCAAGCTTGCCTCTACATCCGCCATTCCATCAGGTAATTCCTCGCCTCTCATTTTATTATTCTGTGCGATCGTTGCTCTGCCCTTAGTCGTCTTTGTTTCCCTCTGCGCAGCGAAGAGATGTCTGGTAGTGCCGATTCCGAGAAAATGCGCCCGTCGTTGCCGGGCCTCTCTGCTTCGTTGTCGCTCCGGGCCTCTCTACAAGACGCGGCGTCGTCTGAGCCGCTCGTACCTTCTTCTTCTTGCCCTTCTGTCGATACATCTTCCGTTGTGCCGCTGCCGTCACAGCCAGTCCCTGGTTCGTCCCCGTCTCGTAGGACCCGCTCTCAGGGAGCCACCGGCCCCAGCACTGGGGCGGATGATTGGAAGGTTTTTGGCCCCTTTAGGTCAACCTACCGTCGATTAGAAGAGATGGCTTCAGAGGGTTTCACAGCCCTAATTTCCATGTTTCTCTCCCAGATCCTAGCCAGCGTGCTAACTTTCCGCCTTCCCGGCATGCCTTTTTAGCTTCAGTGTCTTGGGCTTATCAGGTGCCCCCTCTCCCAGATCCTAGCCAGAGTGCTAAATTTCTGCCTTCCCGGTCCATGCCTTTTTAGCTTCAGTGTCTTGGGACTATCAGGTGCCCCTAAATCAACTCAGTTCTTCCTCTATTCATTAGTTGGTACCTTTCGACGTTCTGGTAACCGCTGTGGGCGGGAAGCCTTCGACTGAGCTCGTCCTTTCCCAATTTCAGCTTAAACCTACTCCACCATTCTCTATTTGTGCGCAAATCCGCGAAGGTTTGTTAACTTCTTAGACAAGAGTTCCCATGGTGTCGACAAAAATGGCACCCCTTCTATTTTTTTTTGTGGCTCCGGTGAAAGGTGATTGGGGTTTTTTCCACCGTCTTTGGTTCATCGAATGCGCCAGCGACTTTCGAAAATCGAGCCCGAGTGCTCCGAGGAGAATGAAACAACTATTGGCCTCCTGAATCTCTTAGCCTCGGGAAGGAAGTTTAGTATGGTGGAGCTGGTAACCTGTCCCGGCCTTCTTCACCACTTTGGCCTCTCTCCTCAGCCTGGCCCCTTTAACCCCGATGGTAAGCAGGTTTCCCTCCTGCTTCCTGATCTCCTCTTTGAGCTTTCCTTCTGACTTTGTAATTTTTTGCTGGTATATCATCTTCTTGGAAGGACGCGTTCAAGACCTTGCCTATTAAGCAAGAGGATTCTCTGTTCTCGCTGAACCTCAGTCTTCGAAGGATCATGGCGAAGCTGGACGTATTGGTAGGAGATTGTTTTGGGTAATCTCCGGTTAGGTCTTCGTCCCCTCATCCCATTCTCCGATGGAGGTCGATTCGGATCCAGATGTGGTGATTTTGGATTCTGGAGACAAGGCTGCAGATAGGATTACCTACCCGGCTACATCTAAGCTAGCTAAGAAGAAGCGGAAGGCCCCTGCTGTGAAGGGTAAGAAGCCGCGTGTGGAGACAGTTCCTACCTAGCCCAAACCCTCTGAATTCACTCCCTTTGCGCACCAACGAGATGGATGCGGAGTTGATCGCTGCGCCGACGGGAAGATGACTTTGGACCTGCCCAGCAACTACCACATGATCAGTCCGCAAGAGAGGGCGAACTTCATCCGCACCATCGTGCCTGTTGAGCAGCAGGGAATGCTCCTTCGCAAGTCCGACAGTGAGATTACTGAGCTCGCTGCCTACTACTGGGCAGAGGTGACTTCTGTTTCTGATTCTTTCATACTTTCAACTTTCTACTCTTTGTTGAGTCGTATTTTGGTTGTACATCTGTCTGCGTCCTCAAGTCGTGGTGCGCCGGTTGCTGATCTACTGCCCAAAACACTGAGAAAGCTAAATATGGAGATTGCAAAATTGAAGGAGGAGCTTCAGCTAGAGAAAAACGAGCGAGAGGATCGTCTCAAGGAGTTGGCCTCTGAACGCTTGCGTCAGTTGGAGGAAGAAAGTGCAGCTGCTCTTGCTGTTAAGGAAGCTGAGCTCACGACTCGCTTAAACAAGCTTATTGAGACACAACAGGCCTTGATTGAATGCAAGGCTGGAGATCTGCTGGCAGAGAAGGAGAAGACATCGACATTGCTCTGAAGTAGGCCTTTGCAACGGAGGTTGAGAAAAGGAGTTTTGCTGGTAAGCTAGAGGGGATCCAGCTCAGCCAAAAGTATCTCCTAGCTTCTCCCATTGGTCAGGGGTTTACGGCCCAGCTAAATCAATGCTTGCACGAGGGCCATTCGAGAGACACTCTTTCTCTCATGGACTTCGTGCCTTATATGCAACATTACTTCCTGGGCGGTTTCACTGCCAGACGGGATCCAGCTTCTACCCTGGATGCAGGTATGGCGGCTGCGAGCACTCCTCCTACCTTCAAAGGAGATTCGGAGGCACTCCCTAACCCTAAGTTCTGGATTGCCGAGGTGCCTCGTTGCTCCACTACTCTACTAGAGGTCTCACCGGAGACTCACCTGAATCATCTTTCCGAACTAGAGCAATAGAAGTCGTCTACTGCTCCAGAGGTTCTCGATTCCGCGGCCGGTTCCAGTGCCCCGCCTTGCTGAACTGCTGACTGTCCGTTGTTCTGGACAATTTATGTTATTTCCTTTTTTTCGGGACCTTTTATGTTGTCGTGATGGTTGAACCTTATTTCCTTTTTATGCTGTTTCCCTTTCGAACCTCTTGTGTTGTTTTTTCCTTGTTGGACCATTTATCGTTGCTTGTCATGTATGATTTTTGTGGCATGTTTTCATCCATTCTGCTCACACCTCAGCTCCGTTATATAGGAGCTCTAAGCGTTTGAGGCTCATCTTGCTGTTAAACTCATGGCCTATACCACAACTCTCTAGTCCCCCTACTTCGGGTTGTGATGATGTTCATGAGCACATTCGAAGTACGTGAAGAGTTCGTTCTGATTTTCCAACCTCACTTTTTCCATCGTTACACCTTGGTAGTCTGTGTCAGGCCTTCTTCATAAATTTTGATGCCCTGGATGTTTGCCTACGAGAGACGTTCGCTCCCTACACACTCTCCTTCAACCATCTTACCGCATTTGCATTCAAAGTTTTCATCTAAGAAGTTATTGGCGAACGGAAAGGTGTACCTGGGGAGCTCCTGAGTATGCCGGATCCGACACCCCTCGTTTTCTTTTTATCAGGTCCGTAAAATACAGATAAACGTTTTATCTTGTATAAGGCCAGCGCTAGCTGGATCTGTCTATTCGTTTGGAGTTGAGTCGGAGTTTAGGAGCTCTCTCTCGTACCTGGAATGATCTAGGGCCAGCAAGGTTTTCCCGGGGTAGCCGGCGCCAAGAGGCATTTTTTTATGGAGCCGACGGGTATCAACCCGGAATAACCCAGGGCCTGGGCGTATTTTGGAGGGCCAACAGGTATTCAACCAGGAGTAATCGGGAGCTTGGGCTTATCCCATTTCGGGAGCCATCAGGTATTCAACCCGGAGTAACCGGGGCCTGGCCTTATTTCGTAGGGCCAACAAGTATTCCACCGGAGTAATCTAGGGCTTGGGCTTATCCCAGTTCGGGTTTAACAGGCATTGATCCAGGGTAGCATGGACCCTGAGCCCGTTTCGTGCAGCCAACAAGTATCGAACCTGGAGTAATCCTGGACTTGGGCGTATCCCATTTCGGGAGCCAACAGGTATTCGACCCGGAGTAATCCGGGGCCTGGGCTTATTTCGTAGGGCTAACAAGTATTCCACCCGAAGTAATTCAGCGCTTGGGCTTACCCCAGTTCGGGTTTAACAGACGTTGATCCAGCGTAGTCTGGAGCCGGGGCGCGTTTCGCGCAACCAACTAGTATCGAATCTGGAGTAACAGGACTTGGGCGTATCCCGTTTCGGCAGCCAACAGGTATTCGACCCAGGGTAACCTGAGGCCTGGACTTATGATTTTAAATTATTGAGGAGATCTGGACAAATGTTTTCAAAGAAAACATTCTTTCATTCAGAGAATGGTGCCTCGCTAAAACCTTGCCAAGTAAAACCCTCTTGGAATAAAACCTTGGCGAAGGAAAAAGAGTACCCCTTCTTGTTTGAGTTATATACAACTTCCCAACCACACTAAGCATTGTACTTCTTCAACTTCGATATATTCCAGGGACGTGGCACTCCACGCCCTTCCTTGTCCTCCAGCTCGTATGCACCTCCCCCCAGAATACGTGCACCTTATAGGGGCCTTCCCATGTCGATCTATCTTCTTGAGCGGCTTGAGCACGTCTGCTCGCCTCAGGACTAGGTCCCCCACGTGGAACTACCTTGGCCTCACCTTGCGATCATGGGCCGCCTTTATTCGACTCTTGTACATTTCCATTCTTATCAGTGCCCCACATAGACCTCCTCTAACACCAACATCCCCTCCTTTTTAGATAAACAACGGGCGTATGGGTGGATGAAAGCTCTCTTGAATAGCTTATCTCCGATGATGCAGAACTTCTGTCGGTATCTCCCCGCGTCCTTGTGTCCAAGACCGCACAAGGCCTCCATTATAGGAGCTCTCCAGTCTGCTTCCTCCTCTATTCATCCCACTTGCTCCTTCCGATCCTCCCTACTAGCCGTAAGCATCGTACCTTCCTGGTCCCCTCAAGTACTGCGGCGCTGGCCAGTTTCGCTAAAGAGCCTGCCCGACTATTTTCCTCCCTAGGGATTTTTCGTATCTCGAAACTATCAAAACTGGCCTTCAGCCGCCCTAATCATTCGGCGTACCTCACCATCTTTTCATTCTTAGTCTCGTAATTCCCTTGAACTTGTTGGGCCACTAACTGAGAGTCTGAATATATGATTACCCCCATGGCTCTAAGCTGCTGAGAATTTCCATTGCCTTCACCAAGGCCTCATACTCAGCTTCGTTATTGGATGCCGGGAAGTTAAATGTTATGGCAAACTGGAGTTCATCCCCTTCGGCGTAATAACGAACACACCTTCTGGCTTGTCCCTTGATGGCGGGTCGTCTCTCGAACTCGACGTCATATTCACCTATCTCAACTGCCCACTTAACTATCCTTCCGAAAAAGTCTGGCCTGCTCAAAGACAAGGTAAATTGGTGCGTACCCATACTTTGTGAGATAAGAAGTAGGGGCGCAACCTCCGGACCGACACCATCACCGCCAGAGCTGCTTTTTCAATTTCGTAGTACCTGCTCTCAGCTCCATGCATCGTCTTACTTACGAATTACACCGGCCTTTGGGTGTCGTTTTCCTCCTTCAGGAGAACGAACTCACAGCATGCTTCCTTGTGGAAAAATATAAGATTAGCTCGTCGCCAGGTAATGGATTGGTTAGTAATTGCATATTGTGTAAATAATCTCTCAGTCCACTGAATGCCGCTTGGCATTCTTTCGTCCACTCGAATTGGCATCCCTTTCCGAACCACTTTGAAGAAGGGTAAGCTTCTGTAAGACTTGGCGATGAACCTACTCAGGGGTGACAATCTTTCCGTCAGACGTTGAACCTCGTTAACATTCCGAGGCGGCTGCATATCAAATATTGTCTTTACTTTGTTGGGGTTCACCTCGATTCCTCTCTTCGTCACCATTTATCCTAAGAACTTCCCAGAGTGCACTCCAAAGGTGCACTTCTCTGGGTTCAACTTCACCCACTCTTCCGAATGGTCAGTAAGGCTTTTTCTAGATCGGCGACATGGTCCTTAGTCCATGTTGACTTGACCAACATGGCATCTACGCAGACCTCCATATTCCGTCCCAGCTGATCTTTGAATACTGTATTGACCATCTGCTGGTAGGTAGTTCCTGCATTCTTAAGCCCGAAAGGCACTGATAAACGTATTTCACTACGTTTATCGTAGTATTTAATTGGGTTAAAATAGAGCTCTAGCCATCATTTTATACATTTATTTACACTTCTTTCGATATTGAAGGACCTTAGGACGGCTCTCGGGCGAAAAGGAGCGAAAATAAGGCAAAACGGAGCAAGTATGAAGAAATCAGTCATGTGTCATGGCTGTGACACTTCTTGCACCATGCCGTGACAATGGACAGAACCGAAGCCAAAGAACACTGGTCTCCATCACAGTCGTGACGCACATTGCACCAGGCCGTGACAAGAGGCAGAAAAGAAAGCCAAGCGATGCGGAGCACAGTCACGGCCGTGAAGCCCGCCTGAAAAGTAGCAAGAGACTAAAAAATTCATATCTCACAATCAGATCTCAGACTGAGAATCCCTTTGGTCGGAATCAAGACTGGCAAGTCTTCTATCTATGGTTAAAATTTTAGGTCAATCGGATATCGTTTACCCCTCCATCTGAGAGAAATACCAAACTGTCGCAAAGCTGTTGAAAGTGTCACGGCCGTGACACTACTGCACGAAGCTGTGACGCATGGCAGTGAGCTCATTTTCTGCCACGAGAGTGTCACGGACGTGATGTATCATGTCCCAAGCCGTGACCGCGTCAAATTTCACTATAAAAGCCCAATTTCAACTCAGAAAGAGGGGATACCTACCAGATATCAACCCTAATCACTGAAGAGACGAAAAAGAGCCTTGAGGAATAAGGAATTACATCCCGGAGCACGAGAGATGGATCAACGACGCAATCACGCCAAATTGAACGAAGAACCAAGATTCATTCGCACTACCATCGCAGATCATCCGTACATCAAGATCATGAGTCTTTCTTCCTCGTTCCTTATTTCTTTCATTGTTTTCCCATTAATTATGAGTAGCTAAATTCCCATTGTGTTCGGTATTAGATGAACACTAGGTTATTTCGTATTTAAGAGATATGTTTATCGTGACTCGTTAGGACGATAGCTAAACAAGGATTAGGCCGTTCGTAGGATAGGATTCTAGTCTAGGGCGAAAGCAAATACTCGATCTCACATCTCTATTATCTGAAATTCCCACATCAGTTTAGGCGTGTTCTTTGGATCTCTAGTTGAGTTAGGAGCGATCTGTTAGGTTAATTCGTAAAACAATCTTCATATTTTATTTAGGCTAAATATCGAGTCGATAAGTCACTACTAGTACTCAGTTTATTCCTTGTGTTCGATACTCGTTTACTCACTCTGCACTAAAAACGATAGGTCCTCTGCCTATCGCACGTTGGTGATAATAATTAGGTACTTGTTTTATGTCATCACTTGTCGCACTTACACTTTACATTAGCACACCACGTGTCGATCAGGCACCCAGACGTTACCATACGTGCCGCCTACTGTAACAAATCAAACCTTATCTACGTCGTCCGAATTGAGCTTGATCTGGTGGTATCCCTGATAGGCGTCCTTCATAATCAGCATATCACAACCAGATGTGGAGTCAACGAGCTGATATCCTTGGCAGGGGGTAGTGGTCCTTGGGACGGGCCTTGTTGAAGTCTCAGAAATCCATGCACATTCTTCAAGAACCATTCCCTTTCTTCACCATAACAACGTTAGCCAACCATGGAGGAAACTGTACATCCTTAATGTTGTCCCTCCTTGAGCAACTTCTCAGCCTCAACCTTGATACCTGGACCCCTTTCAGCCCCGAACTGTCGGGGGCTCTGCTTTACTGGGTGGCTTCCCGGGATTATGCTCAGGTGGTGCATGGCTATCTTTGGATCTACCCCGTCATATCCGCTAGCGGAAAGGCAAATAGATCAGCATTTCTTCTCAGGCACTCGACCAATTGCCTTCTCATCTATCTCCAATCCTACCTGAGTGGTGAAACCTTCCTTACCTGGGTATAGCTCCACTGTCATCAGCTCTTCATTGGGTTGAGGCTGTAGTCGTTCAGGTTCTCCTTCTTCTCTTTCTATCTTCGTACGCTTTGCCTGCTTAGCCTCGACTCCACTTTTCTCCTTGACCTCATTTGAATAACATCGACGAGAGCTTACTTGGTCTCTTTCGACCACTCCTACCTGGTCACCTACTGAAAACTTGATCTTCAGGTGATACGTTGACGGCACTCCCTGAATCCGTTAATATCCGACGCCCCAATAAGATGTTGTAGGAGGAAATTGCATCAACAACTAAGAAGTTGACCATTCGTACCACCCGCCTGGGATCCTCACCTAGCCCCACAGGAAGTGTGACTTATCCTAAGGGTTGTATGCCAGCCCCGCCGAACCCATATGGGGAAATGGCCACTGCCCACAGCTCCGTACCTAACTTCATCTGCTTAAAGTATCCCAAGAACATGTTATCTGCTGAACTTCCTCCATCTATGAATACCCGTGAAACGTTGTATCTTGCCACACCCAGGGTAATCACAAGAGAATCGTTGTGAGGTCGCACGACAACGGCCTCGTCTCTTGCTCCGAACTGTATGTTCCCAGTGATCTCCATCTGACCTACTAAGTTGCTCCCAGTCTGAGCACTTTCACCCTTTTCGATCCGAGCATACGATTTTCGGGCCCTGTGCGAGTCTCCACCTTCAGACCTCCCACAATGATAAGGATGTGAGCCCGTTGCTGACTGGGCCCCGACCGATTAGGCTCCAGCATAGTCTGCTTTCCCTTATCTTGTCCCGAGCCTTCTTTCTCTCTAGTTTGCGCTGGTTGACCCGGCGCTCGGTCTCAATATATGAATTCCTTGAGGAGCCTTGCTTTTATCAGCCTTCCTATCTCACTCTTCAGGTGTTCGCAGATGTTGGTATGATGCCCATATTCGTTATAGAACCGGCAGAAGGGTACCTGATGTCTGGATGCCTTGACGCCACAGCTAACACCTCCTCCAGTTTCGTCCGTAGAAGAGTATATGTTTGATACATGGGAGGGAACATGTTCCCTCTACCCTGCGTATGTCTCCTGATCACAGGAGGGCGGACAACCTTGACACCTTCCTTGCTCCGATTGTGGTCCTACGTTTCTCTCCTAGGAAGCGTTCTGGGCCCACATCTTGAATCTTTGCTAGCTTGCTCTCCTCCATGTTTATATGTCTGCACTACCCAGCAGCTCGTCGAATGTTTGTGGAGGATTCTTGGAAAGCGACGCGAAGAAATCGCCAACCTGCAAACCATGAACTAAAGCATTAATTTTAACGGAAGTAGTGGCGGAGGGTACCTCCAGTGCTGCCACATTGAATCTTTTGATATAGGATCGGAGGCTCTCATCCGTTTCCTGCTTGACTTGAAATAAGGACATGTCGAATTTGGGGGGTTTCTGAGCACTAGCAAACTGGTTGACGAACATCTCTTGGAACTCTTCGAATGAGTGGCTAACCTCCGGTTCTAGCTGGCTGAACCATTGTTGGGCAGCTCGCACCAACGTTGTTAGGAAAACCCTAAACTTACACCCTCCGAAAAGTTATGCAACACGATGGTGTTCGTACTACAAATGCTTAAAGTTAAGCGATACTTTTCCCTCTAATAGCTCCTTAGCAAAAGGCGTGCCGGCCTGATGCATTCCTCGAAGATGCGGCCTGGTTGCTTTATTTTGCATCTCCTCTACGGCTTTTCGTAGGTCAGACATCTGCTTCCTAAGCTTCCGTTCCCTCCCCTCATAGCTCCTTTCTGACCATGCGTGCCATAGCTCATCACTTCTACTTCTTGTTCTCTGGCTTCCCTGTTTCCTTCTGCCCTGCAATAGCTGACTATGGTCGCCAGAGGTGCTACATCCCTTGGATTCGATGGCCCTGGCTCTTCCTAAAATCCTCATAGATGTTCACCACTTCGTCTGGGAGGTAGGGTTAGCAGCCCTTCATTCCTTCATTCTCCGACAACCTCCCTCCCTGACGGGTTCATCTCTAGCTGGGGGCCTAAGGTCTCTTCTACAGCCACCACATTCTTTCCTACAGTTTCTGTCCATTCTGAGATATGCCCATCTGAAGTTCTGCCCTGAACAGACAGGGCCTGCTTCCTTTTGTCTTTGTTCCTCGCCTTCTTAGCAATCATAGCAGCATCCATTGCGTTTTTCACCAGAAAATCCAGCTGCTCCACCCTCATGGTTATTGGAGCTTGGGGCGGGACTACTCCAGACGGTCCTGCAAAGGTGTGTGTCGGCGTTGGCAACGGGGTTCCAACCAGTGATACGGCGTCAGAGTTGGCGCGGTGTTTCCCCTAGTCTCACCAATGGCCTCTTCGAATCATTCTTGTAGATTTTGTGCCAACGGCGGCCGTTCTTCCATCGTTACTGCTTCTACACGTCTCAGAGATCTACTGCTCCCCTAATAACGACACCTTCCTTCTAGCTCTTTAACGTCTCGTCTTCGAGCAGACCCAAGCTTGGTCTGCCTTCCATGCCATAACCACCCAGCGTACTCACGTCTCAGTCCATCTTTTCCACAGACGGTGCCATTTGATGTGGGTATGACCCTGATCAACAAGATTTGGTTCGGGAAATAGGAGTTGACGAGTGAAGCGGACTCGGTTGGGTGTTTTAGTGTATGTTTAGATCTGTTATTTAGTGCTAGAAACGAAGGAGACATAGATTTTACGTGGTTCAGATAGGAATCCTACGTCCACGGGCCGCCGGAAAAAGTGTTCACTATTCACACTGGGGAAATACACACTCGAGCTCACTTCTCTCGTTATAGTGCGTTAATGGTGGAGAAGATGATTACAGAAAATATCTAAGTGTTGAGTGTGGTTGTGTGAATCTGGTCTTTCTTTCATTTCTCTATTCCCCAATATATCCGTTGGCCTCTTCTTTCCAGCTGGCTGTCCTTTTGGGACCACTTGACTGCAGTACCTGGTACAACCTAGAAAAGACAACAGTTGCAGGTGTACTATTGTCAGACTGACGCCTCCTCTCTGTCTACAATGTCGACCACTCGCTGCCTTCCATGTGTCTCTTGGTCGACTATACCCTTTCCCGCCTAAACCTTCTCGCTGTCAGAACCTTCTGTACAGGACCTCCGGTCTTTAGCTCTCCCTCTTACCTGCCCCCAGTCCTAAAAGTTACTCTCTACAAGTAGTCAAGTTAGGAGGAATGTTGGATCGAAGGTCACTCTTATCATATATATAAAGGAAAACATAAAGAACAAGTCAGCTCATTGAGTCCAAGTTTGCTCGAATCATCTTTGACACATAATTTGAATCGAGTTGAAAAATCGTCACTGCAAAGTTCATCCCATCACCAAAATGAAATGTAGTTATGAATAAATGTTTTAGTTTCGATGCTGTTTTGTCTTCTTTTTGTTATCACTCAATCATGACTGCTTTGTCTATGTTCGGTCTATGTTCATCGCACAATAATGTCTCTTTGGGGCACAAAAATTAATTTCTGGACTGTTGTATTGATTCAGCATGGTTTGTAATTTTTAGGTTTGCTATAAAGGGCATTCATTTTATGTACTAACTGGGCCTCCACTAAAGAATTTCGTTTTTCGTTGATTTTTAAAGGAGAATTTAGGGAAAAAATACCTAATTAGAATTTAAACATTGTAATCAGTCCCTATTAGTTTCATATTGCGCAAAGGTAATGACATTGGCAAAGAATTAATTTTAACTCCCCATGTGCTGGCTTACTAGAAAAAATAATAAATTGAAGAAAACTCTGAAATTGTACTTACCCTTATATAAAAAATAAAAATAAATGTAAGGAAACTCACATATGCAAACGAAATCAGAAACTCATCGTCTATTTCATCAAGCTCAAACCCACCCAATTCTTTTTGCATTGATCGCGTTGTCTGGTTCTTCTTGGTTCTCAGTATTCCTCTCTGACAACGTTAGCTGCCTTCAAGCATCAAACTACAACAACAAGAAATATAGGTACATTTCTCCATTTTTGCTCATTTCATAAATACCATTTATTTTTTCTATCTCGGGTGTTTGTGATGAGTAAGATGTCAAAGATAAAGATCTTTATTGAATGCTATGAGTGTATCGTTAGTTTTTTTTTAAAAAAATTGAGCTTTACATGGAATATATTACATAATTAGTTGTGTGTTTCATTGTAGAATACCTCTCTCTATCCATATTTTTTTGCAGTCATTCTACTAATGAAAGTAGGACTTGACCACACAAGTTGGTCACTTATTGGAAGTTGTCGATATATCAACGACCTTTATTTGATATCAATTGCGAATGGCATAAACCTTAATGAGATCTTCAGAGTTTACATGAAAAATGTGATTCTATTAGTTCGAAATCAACGCTATTGCAATACGTTGCACCTCACGAGAATATTATTGTGACATTGAGAAGAGATGATGATGTCCGGAACATGATAGATCTTCACATTTGTTTGAAGCTGAAGATTATCAATTTGAAAGTTGCCGCAAAAGATAATCGCAACGAAGACGCACAGAGGTATTTATTTTCAATTTAGTGTTGTGTGCTATTAAAATATGAACTTGGTTAATTTGCAATTATCTGGGTTTCACATCTTTAAACTTTTTTCTTATAATGGCCAGGTTTTATCCCAACGTCATGCTTGAAGTTCGCACATTAGGAAATTCTATTGATTCTTGGGCGTGTTGCATACGTTGTGATGATCAAACATTTAAAGATGCTGCTGAATTCAGAATTTGTCTGAAAATTATGCCATTGCCACAAGAAGATCATTTCGCTACAATAAGAATAATAGTGAACGATTTCAGTCGTGTGTATCGAAGAGAGTTGTGAGTGAAAAATGTGTGCCTCTAAGCATAAATCAGATAAGTCGTTTGCCATTCGAAATGGAACTTAATTCATAGATTTGGGGACGACAATTTGCGGAGTAGAGGTCATCCTAAAACTGATTCTACGTGGGTAGCTAATGTGATGAAGGAAAAGTTAAGAGGAGAGCCATACTGTCCATGTACAATGTTAAAGGATATTCAAAGAGATTACGGGGTAGATCTCGAGTATCATAAAGTTATGGGCGGGCAAAGAATTGGCAATGCATGATATTCATGGGGTTGATAGTGGGATATGATAAGTTACGATGGTATTGCAAATTCCCCTTTTGACACATTTCATTCCCTTGAAATGTCGATCATGGAAACTAGAATCCAACTTCAAATCGATATTAACAGGTTGTCTGATGTTTGGTATACCTATAACTATTGAAAACTCGCTAAAGGTGAATGGAACCATGGTTTCGCTTCCAAAACAAAAGCTGCACGTCTCCACATCGAATCGCTTAAGCATCGTATGAACTCTTGATGGACCTAGCAATCTTGGATTTTTGTACCAAGGTTCAAGAGTTGAGGCTTATATTTTCTGCATCTGTACTTCCCCATTCCGAATCAATTGATTTATCGCCAATATAAATCTTGTTGGAGAACACCTTGAGTAAGCTTTTTTTCTGTCGCTCCATCATCGTCATCTCTGTCACTCGTTCGTTTTGTAATCTTTGGCATTTCCATTTCAGAAAAAAAATGTTATTAGAAATAAGTTCATCAAGAGACTCATTTCACCAAATATTGGTCGATACCATCAATTGTTTCAATCTCATCAACCACCAACCAGTTACATTATCGAAGAGCAGTGACCGTAATCTCATGACTTACACATACGATAATCGATAAATCAGACGAGTGACAAAAAAGTCAACAAAATACGCCTACATTCTAGTTGACATCGGCACACCTGAACGTGTACCACATTACATACAAACAGTGCAGTAGAAAATTTAAAATATTTAATTGAAACGGAATTTGACCAAATTTACAAACTGGATTCAACCGGACACTAATTGGGGACATTGAAAACTTACTCTTTAGATGTTTGGACAAGGCTTGGAAGATGAGCTATGGTAGAGCAGCAACTGTGGGAATTGGGGGTAGAAGCGTGGTGACTAAACCCTAGAAAAAGGCTTATAAGCCCCAAATCTCCCTTCCGCGACAGCAGAATAGAGGCAAGCAAACGATCCAGGTAGGAAAATGACTGGAGTTTTATTTTTTCTGTGATTTGAAGCTCCCTTGACTGATCTCCCCTATCACCCACCTTCTACACAATTTCAGGTTGTTGTTTTCTCTGTTCAATTCGACATTTCAAGATAAAGAAGGGGTATTGAAGTAATTTTGTCATGTGGGGAGATAAAACAAACTTTAAGCCTAATGTCAGTACCTATACATAAAGTCTAATACGAAGCGACTGATTCATAAGTTCAAACGTTTTTGTTAGGTATGTTTCCTAACTCCCCATTTTTAAATCCCTTAGAAGTATGGTTTTTTTTGTCTTTCCTACCCAATTGGATATAATCCAACTCCACTAAAAAAATTGACATATGACACATTACGCCCTACGCCAACCATGTTAGACACACAAACGCGTTATTTTCACTATACGCATCATGTTATATTTTTATTGGAATTTAGTTATATCAAATTAGGTAGGTAAGCCTAATATAGTCTTTTAATACAAACGGTTCTATTTAGTTTTCACGCTGACAATCTTTCCACTAATTACTTGTATAAAGTCTATCCACGAAGGAAAACTGCGAGTAATAAAATGTGATCAAAGATTGCATTTTTTCGGATCAACAGCACCAAATTATCTGTAAAATAAAAACATTACTTGGATCGTAGAATATCAAAGTATGTTCCTGCGGGCTAGGCGAAAGAGAGAGCTGAGATGTGAGAAAAAGTGAGCGAGGAGAAGAGTCGGTAGCTCTTAAAAAGAATCAATTCAATCAGCGTAAGAGCTAGGAGTTTCCAGCACTAAGTCCTTTCCTTCGGGAAATCATTCCAAGCAAAGACGTCTCTTCATGCGAAATAAAAGACTCTCAGGAAAATCTCATTCATCGGGAAAGGATAACTTTCCAAGCAACCATTCAAGTGTATGAACAAGATTGACGAATTCGAAAGCGACTCGAGGGGCGAAGGGAAGGTCGGTTAGCGACTGCCCGAGGCCTCTCACATTTTCCCTTTTCCCAGAAGCAAGTAGACCCCTACCATAGATCCATATGGTCCATACGTACCGGAGATCTATACGAGGTGCTCCCTCTCGTACTAGCGTATTTAGTGGATCTATTGGCCAGACCTGGCTGTTTGCCTTCTTCCCTGGCTAATACAAATGGATGTGGAGAAACTGGAGTACAGGGCAGATGAGTGCTTGGACTGAGTCTAGCATTCGTGAGCAATTCTCTTCAAAAACTCTCTTTGGCCCCTAGGCTACTTTGAGATGTCCCCGCTTCTCTACTAGAACAAGTAATTTTAATATATCTTCATTTATTTATTAGTAAGTCGAAACAAATTTGTGTAATAAAGTTTCACTCAAAGTTGGATAAATAAAATACTGGATTACTATTCACCGCCCCCTTTTTCCTAGTCACCGCCCACTAAAGGGCTGAAAAAAAACGATTTTGCCCTTTTGAATTTAAATTTCTATTTAAAGTCCTTTTCCATACAACACTTTTCATATCGCAACCGCACATACAAATCAGAGTCAAACATAACAAAAAATAACTCAAATCGAAATGAATCGTCTTTTTGGGAAATTGAAAGGTCAAAAGAAAGTGTCTCGCGGCACGGATGGTAAGCAAATTCTCACAAATTTCGTTCGTATGTACATGAACTATCGAACATCGATCGGATTCGATCGAAAAATTTCGGCCCGACCGAAATGTAATTTCGATCACCCTTTTAGGTGACCGAAAAAGTTGTTCGGCCGTGGCTGTCCGAACCGAAATTTACATTCGGCTGGGACGGTCACGGCCGAAACGGGATTTCGGCTACTGTGAAGGTGGCCGAAATCTCGTTTCGATCGCCACTTACAGCAGCCGAAATCCAATTGGATTTCGGCTGAAATTAATTTTTTTTTTCAGACTTGGAGAGTGTTTCGGAGGATTCCACGGGCAACGGGATAAATTACAGTGAGCATTTCCGCGAAGGAGGCCGATTTCCGACCGACGTGGAAGCCATTAACTGGGCAAAAGGCGTCACTATTGCTCTTGGTTTCTAGGTGATTATTTTATCGCATAAGAAATACGGTACAAAAAAATTGATTAGATGTTCTCGCGGAGAACGTTATAGAGGCAAGGAGGATGAATTTGAGAGGCTATCGAAGTCTAACAAGTGCAGGTGTCCGTTTGTAGTCATAGCCCAGCAGGATCCAGCTACTAGGGAATGGTACATTCGTACGGGTGCACCTGAGAATTCCATTCACAATCACCCTCTGATACAGTATCCCGAGGGACACCGCCAGACGAGTGGGTTAAGTAGCCAGGCAAAGAAGGTCGTAGAGGAAATGACTGTTGCGCAAGCGAAACCAGCACATATCCTCTAAGCGATGAGGGCTCGACACGCAGAAGATAACGCCGGGATCCGACATATATATAATTACAGAGATCATTTGAAGAAGCAAAATTCTGAGGGGAGAGACGTGGTGAGCCAGTTGATGCACCAGGCGACAGAGTCCGGATATTTTGTTGAAGCACTGAGAGACGAGGAGACTAATGTGCTGACACATGTCTTTCTTGCACACCCGGAGTCACTCGCACTGCTGAGGACGTATCCTTATTTTATTGGTATTGACTCGACGTACAAGACCAATAGATATAAGATGCCTCTAGTTGAGATTATAGGGATGACTCCCTGTAATCACAACTTTCTGTGTGGGTTTGCCATCATGGAGGACGAGACGGAGCGAAGTTACGGGTGGATGTTGCAGTCTATCAGGGATATTCTAGGGCCAGGTGTCCACCCGTCGGCGATTGTCACTGATCGTGAGTTGGGCCTTGTTCGACCGGTACATATGGTATTTCCACATTCTCACCATTTGCTGTGCAAGTGGCATATTTATAAAGATGTGGAGAACAAAATTTATTGGTTGGCGGGGAAGAGCAAAAAGGCCGCAGCTCACTTCACGCACAAGTCCTGGAAAGCAGTCGTGGAAGCTACGACGATTGACGAATACGAGAAGGCAGTGAGTGACATGTGTCTGCGTTGGCTAGCCGACTCAGCAATCGTTAGTTATGTTGAGCAGACGTGGTTGGTGCATAAGGAGAAGTTCGCCAGAGCTTGGACGAACCATGTGCTTCATTTCGGGAACACCACTACATGTCGTGTGGAGAGTGCTCATAGCGAGCTGAAAGGATGGCTGAACTCGGCCACTGGGTCTCTTGACACCGTAAGGGTGAAGGTGCACGAGCAGATTCAGAACCAGTTGAAGCGCATCAGAAAGGTAAATTAATTATTATTACGTGTCGGATATCCTTATCTAATAATTTTTAATGTTAAAATGCAGACACTTGAGGAGTCCAGGTCGAAACGACCTATTCCGATGTCAGGATTTCCATTCCTAACATTATTATACAGAGTTTCACACCATGCAACATTAATTATGGGAAATGAGTTGCGGCGGGCGAAAGAGTTGTCGAATGAGGTTTACTCCAGGTGTGGATGTGTAGTACGACGTACGCACCAACTACCACGTGCTTGCGAGCTTCAGCAATGCGTGGACAACAACTACCCAGTTTCGGTAGAATGCTTGCACGACTTCTGGAGGACACTCACAATCGGCGAGGGAGTAGTTCCCGATATTTCTGATCAAGATCGCTTATACGATCTCGTGCGTGAGGCAGAAGGTCGCGATCCCGCCGTTATGCGTGGCCTCCATCGAGTAGTTCACGAACATCTCTATCCCGAGGCCCAAGAGTGGAATGAGCCTGTTGTCAAGACATCTGTAAAAGGTCGGCCAAAGAAAAGAGACTCGACGAAACGTGATCGAAGTGCTTGGGAGTACGAAATCCCAAGGGGGGGACGCAGCGGAGGGCGCAGCAGTACCAGTCGTAGCAGTCAGGGTCGTAGCAGCCATGGCCGTACGTCATCTTCGTCTGTGAAGCGATCTCGTACTTCTACTACGGAGACAGGTACTACTATCTTTCACTCCTAAAATTCATACGAATTTGGATCCACCTCTAATCCGGTAAAATGCTTTGTACAGGTGAATCGAACTTCTTCCACAGCCGCTTGCAGTACCACGTAACATCAGTCATCCAACCGTATATAGTTAGTTATAAGGATGTCGTTGCTGACGGCAACTGCGGATTTCGCGCTATCGCCTCCCATATTTACAATGACGAGGACGAATGGGTCACCATAAGGAATAACGTCGTGAACGAAATCGAGGCCCATTGGGATCGTTACTCAGCATTGTACTACGGCGATTCATTGGAAATGCAGTTGGATCGTATACGCTGGGACGGGGGGCCTTGCTTGGCAAACCACTGGATGTTGACACCGTGCGATTTGTGGGCTGTGCCGACAATTTGGAACGCTGTAGTTATCCTCTACGGGTACGGCAATGGATCGACCATCAACATGCATTCTACGACGATACTGCCACTGCGTGCCGTTCGGACTGCTAATCGACCGAATCGAACTATCGTCATAGCGCACCTTGGAGACGAGTACCAACATTATATTAGACTGAATTTATGTCCAGACTTTCCTATGCCCGCCTTGCATCCGTATTGGTTCACGTATCGTGATCGTCGACTTGCTGGTTGGGAACTTAGATATCGTAGCAGATTCGAACACTGGATGCAACTCATGCGCGAGAATGGTCTACTATAATTATTAATATTATTTTATAATATTATTATTTATTTTGATGTTTTTAAATTGTATTATTAATATTATTTTAATATGTTATTATATTTTTATGTTATTATTTCATATTCTTATTATGTTAATATTATTATTCTTTTTTAATTATTTTATATTATTATTGTTATTATTATTATTATTTTTTAATGTTTTTAATTTATATATTAATATTATTTTAATATGTTATTATATTTTAATTTTATTTCATATTATTAATATTTATTTGTTAATATTATTATTCTTTTTTTATTATTTTATATATTATTATTATTATTATTATTATTTTTTTATGTTTTTAAATTGTATTATTAATATTATTTTAATATGTTATTATATTTTAATGTTATTAATTCATATCATTAATATTTGTTGTTAATATTATTATTCTTTTTTTTATTATTTTATATTACTATTGTTATTATTATTATTTTTTAATGTTTCTAAATTGTATTATTCATATTATTTTAATATGTTATTATATTTTAATGTTATTATTTCATATTATTAATATTTATTGTTAGTATTATTATTTTTTAATGTTTTTAAATTGTATTATTAATATTATTTTAATATGTTATTCTATTTTAATGTTATTATTTCAATTAATATTTATTGTTAATATTATTATTCTTTTTTTATTATTTATATTATTATTGTTATTATTATTATTATTATTATTTATGTTTTTAAATTGTATTATTAATATTTTTTTGTTTTAATATGTTATTATTTTTTGTGTTTTATTCGTTAATATGATGTTATTATTTGTTATTTCGCGTTATTCCAAACATAATCGAAATATTATAAATAAAATAGTACTTGTCCGATACATAAACGAATATAAAATAAAATACGAGCAACTCAAGGGGCATTGCGCCATCGGTCGTTCAGGTCGTCCAGCCTGTCTCTGTAGTTCTCCGTCTGCTCGACGTCGTGGAGCTGCAGCGTCGCTAGCACATCGGTAGTCAAGGTATACATCGAGTTGTACCACTGTACACATAATTGATACTTATAAAAATTGATTAAACATACAAGTATAAAAGATCCAAATGACATTAAATTACGTACGTAGTCGGCGTGCTGCGCGGGGGTATGCCGCCCGATGAGGATCCCGACTCCGACGAAAACATACGAGAACGAGAATGTCCCTCATACCAGTCCATGTACCCTGCAACGGCCTCACCAAGGTACTCTGCGGTCGACCGGCTGATGCACTGGAGGTTGAGGATGTATGCGTACGGGAACTGACGCCAAGCATGCTCTGCCGCATCCGCAGAATAATGTACCCTATACCTAGACGGGTCTGCTGGCATGACCGCCTTATGTGGCAGACTCATCGGCGGCGGTATGACCTGCACGTATCCCAGCTGGCGCAACACCCTCGAGGGTGCGTAGGACTCCACGATGTCGCGATACCTAACCCAGCCCACGAAAAGAGTCCTCATGTGCTGCGCCGTTAGATCGGGACCGTACGGCAACCAAGCAACCTGATAACATTTCGCAAATTTTATATAATTGTCGTGAATATAGAATATATTTAGTTAACATACCGAGCTCGCAGTCATCATGTCCAGCTGACGGCGGATCTCAATCAAACGGTGGCCCGTCCGCTCGTACTGAGATACGGACCACATGCGTGATCGTGGCTCGCCAGGCTCCACATGATGGGGTAGACGGTGTGGGCAGAAGCATGGGAAGTACTCGTATATCCACGCCTGTAGTAACGACAGGCACCCAGCTAAACCCCTTGAATCCGCTCGGCTTGCGAGGCCAAGCTGGCGATAGAGGTAAGCAAGAGCGGCCGAACCCCACGAGTAATGACTGGCAGATGGCAGCGAGCGGTAGAACTCGTGCATGATGTCGGGCTTCACCCGGTTCTCTCTCTTGTCGACGAACAGCGTCGACCCCAATAGAATCCACAGCCAAGCGATGGCCTGGAATCCCGCCGGCCGACCTTCCCGCATCCTCTGCATCACGTCTTTCGACGCTACCGCGCCGCCTCTCCAACAACCCCTCAGCACGTCTGCGGAGACGCCCATAATCTCCCTCGCGGCGATCTGCTGGTCGCCGGCATCGGGGTGCTCGAAACCATCGTCCCGTCGATCGGGATATGCAGGATCTGCTCGACGTCGTGGAGCATGATCGTCATCTCCCCCCACGGCATGTGGAATGTGTTCGCGTCGGGGTGCCAGCGCTCCACAAAAGCGCTCAGAAGAGGCTGATCCAAGTGACCCAGCATGGCATCTGTGAGGTGCGTAAGCCCCGTGCCATCGAGCTCCCTCTGCGTCTCCGGCGGGAATTGGCCGTACCACGTCTTAAGCGACCGAAGATACAAGGTACGCTGCTCGCACTTAAGCAGTGGCCTCTCCTCCTCACCCGCCCAGATGCGGGGTGCAATGTGCCCCAAGTAACTAGGGATCACCTCGCCATCATGTGGACCACCTGGCTGTGGCCCCTGCACTCTCCAGGAATTGTCATCTACGACCCTGGAACGCTTGCTCCCTATTTTAATTTTTACGAATTTTAAATTTTTTTTTACGTATATTAAGATACGACATCAAGTCAGTTTATAATGGAGAAGGTCCTTACCTGAGGAGATCGGTAGAGCATCGTCGTCGGATGACTCAAACGATGCCGCATCGTAGGGCACATCCTCATCCGCATGCGCCTCCTCATCCGCATGCGGATCGTAATCCGCATATACGGAATGAGAATCACCCGCTCGCTGCCGCCTCTTCGCCTCCTGTTCCCTACGAACGGATGCATCAACGCCGCGGGCCCGCGTATGACGCTCTCCAGATCCCTCCAACGGGGGGGATCTGCTGCTCCCTCCGAGTAGGGACTTCCCACACTTGGCCTGCAATTAGATATTTATTAAAAAAAAACCGACCGAAACCGAATTTCGGTCGGACAAATCCGACTTCGGTCGGGCAATGGCCGGCCGAAATCGGTACTCGGTCGCCGAGGCCACGACCGAACTCGGATTTCGGTCGTGACCACTCCGACCGAAACACGATTTCAGTCGGAACAACGGCGACCGAGAAAATCGATTTCGGTCGTCCAGGCCGTGATCGAAATCCGATTTCGGTCGGCCTTGTCCCGACCGAAATCATGTTTCGGTCGTGACTAGGCCGGCCGAAATTTTGCTTCGGCCGGGCCGTTTTTCGCCCGATTTCGAGTCCGATCGACCTTTTTCGGCCTATTTCGACCCGTTTTGGACAATCTATCTACGTACGAATGAATTTTACGACAATTTTCTTACCAATCGTGACAACACCCCTTTCCCTTTCCCTTTCCTTGTCGTCGATCCATCGCGATTTGCAAAATTCTCTGTTTTTTTGTCTGATTTGGTTGTGTGATTTGAAAAGTGTTGCGTAGTAAAGGATTTTAAATAAGAATTCTTACTTTTTATTATATTTTACCTTTTTAAATTAATTTAAATAACATAGGGGCAAAAACGTCTTTTTTCAGCCCTTTAGGGGGCGGTGACTAGGAAAAAGGGGGCAGTAAATAGTAACTCCCATAAAATACTACGGGAAAATGTTAGGCACATGATTAATGACTTTCGTCTTGGAAAAAAAAAGCTACATTGGCATCATTTTATTTAAACGAAAAGGTTTCTTGATTCTAGTAAATAAGTATTAAGTATATATAGACTGATTTGGTAAAATTTCCATTGCTAATGCTAATATATATGGCAAATCATCTAGTTTATTTCAATCGGAATTAAAAATCGGAAGCAATTAACATCCATTTATATTATTTTCTTTTTAAAAAAGTGATACAGTATTTTCTTTTTAGGTACTCAGTGAGATAAATTTTTTAGTCTAACTACCCACTTGCTTTAAAAAAAAGTTACTATATTGTAATTTTAATTGCATAATTCCAACAATATCGGAAATATTTTTCGAAAATAACGAAATATAAGTATAACATCTACCATCCAAATTGGCGCATAGTAATTCGTAATGAAAACCTTGCCATCGTCACCTTCAAAAGTATGTCTTTTTACCGAACTTTCTCCGGTTGGGTAACCGACCGAAACCTTAATTTTTTAATAATATAAATAATAATATTAGAATAATTTATATTATTATAAAGATATATTATCATAAATATATTACGAATATATTCTATACTTTTTTAATGTATATTATTAATATATCATATAAATATTATAATACAATTTTATTTATATAAAAATAAAAATTCGGTTTCTGTTCGGTTATTACCGAGGTAATAAACTGAACCTAAAAGAAAATTTTTGCTTATAAATTTGTCTCGGTTGGGTACCAATCCAAAATTAGATTTCAGTGCAGTGTGGTCAGGTTAACCTAAATTTGAACCTGTAGACATGTAATTAGACAACATAAAATAAAGAAATAATACAAGAAACCAGGAGAGATGGATGGTATTTTTAATTAAATAAACCAAAAAAAAATTAAACATTACCAAAACAAACATAAAATGTAAAGTATTAATAAAATAAACAATTTCGTCATCTGGGATGACGAGTTACTTATCCCCGCTGGCAATGCAGTGATGTGGCGTAACTCGTCACCCCAGATGACGAATTACTCTAAACATGACCGCGGCGAAGACGAACAGACGCGACGAAGACGAAGACGAGACGCCGACGACGAACAGACGCGACGACGAACCTCCGCGACCGCCCAACCCACGACGAAGACGAACCGCGGCCGTTCCGCCTTGCCCGCGCGAGACAACGTGACCCGACTCCCCGCCGCGACCCACCTTCGACGGCTTGCCATCCCGTGCCCCGCCGCGCGCCGGCCGTCCTCCGCCCGTCGCCCCACCTTGAGCCGCTGCCCCGCCTTGACCCGAGGCCCCGCTGAGCCGCTGTCCCGCCTTGACCCGAGGCCCCGCTGCGACCGGCCGCCCCGTCGTGACCCGACGCCGTGCCGTGACCCGACGTCCCGCGACGACCCGCTGCCCCGCGGCGACCCGACGCCCCGCTGCGACCCGACGCCCGCTGCAACCCGACGCCCCGCGGCGACCCGACGCCCCGCTGCGACCCGACGTACTACGCCGATTTACGGTGGGTGAGCGACCCTTAACGATACGAATGTAATGGGTTTTTGCATTAATAGATTCATTATCGAATGTTAATTTTCTTTTGTTGATTTGTCTGATTTCATTTTTTTGGCTTTAGAATGGATTTGGATGCTTGTTACGGGCCTGTTGATAGTTCGGTGTTGACGATGCAGTCAAATCACCGTAGTAGAGACTTACTATTGGATGCAGAGTCCAGCGGAGTTGTATCATCTGGGCCATCCTCGTCGTTGTTCTCGTCGTCATCGTTGGGATCGGGTAACTCGGCCAGTGGATCCTCATCGTCTGCTTCCGAATCACTAACATCAACGTCTTCCTCGGGTTCAGGCACGAATTCTGGCACGGGTTCTGACACGGATTCTGGCATATCGAATGGAACACCAAGCGTCGTTCTCTCAGAGAAACATTGCTGAACCCTGCCGTAACTGAGATAATGTCGGGAAACTCCGGACATGTATAACTGGAAGAACCAACTTCAAACGTAGGAAACTCGCATCGCTCCTCAAGATTGCGATGAGGCTCTTCGTTCAAATCGAAGTTTGAATTTTCAACCGCATCAACAAAAACTTCAAGACAGTCGTTCTCCGAATCGGGATGTATGAAAAATTGTAAGTCGTTGTCGTTGGAGATTTGGAGTAGCTGATGAAAGTGGCGGGAATGTTGAAAGTATTCATTTTTCCCGTAGACAACGAACGAACAACGACTACTATCAGCACCCGTAACTTCGAACAACAACGATATAAACTCGGAAAAATTGGTATTGCGACGAATTCGCCTATATGCAATAGGACGGATACTATATTTGACGGTGGAATCGGACGATTGAATTACTTCACCGCCGAAATATACTATGACTTGTACGCGATTCGACACCATTGTGTAAATTGTTGTATGTTAGAATGATATGGTTTTTATGCGAGTAAGGGTGGTTATTTATAGAGAACTAACTCGTCATCCCAAATGACGAGTTACATAACTCGTCATCTGGGATGACGAAGTACTCCAATTATTTCCGACACGCTGCATGCGCATGCAGGTTGGTCGGGAATAATTGGAGTACTTCGTCATCCCAGATGACGAGTTACGTAACTCGTCATTTGGGATGACGAGTTAGTTGCATAAACACTATGCACGGGTCAACTTGACCAGCCATGACGGTCAGCGGGCCACGTAGACAGTAACTCGTCATCCAGGAAGACGAGTTACGTAACTCGTCAACCTAGATGACGAAGTCCGTTATTTTATTAATACTCTCTGTTTCTGGTTTATTTTTATAATAGCTATTTTCTTTTGGTTTATTTAATTAAAAAAACCAGAGATGGATAGACAATCATTATATCCTTTGACCGCGTTTTAACCACAAATCTCAACAACTTAAATTTCTTTTTCTCAATTTAGAATCACATATTTAATTTGGGTAATTCTATATAGACCCATAGATTCTACTTAAATCCCCTATTAGTTATCACACAAATAAATGCAACTTTGAAAACTATATTTTTGACAAAATAAATTTACTAAAAATTTGAGGACCAATTTTGAATGTCTTTGACCGACACATTAATCAAGTTTCTAGGTCTAAGTAACACCTTTGAATGTCTAGAAACTATTAATATCGAACGTTTATCGTCATTCATTAATTTCTCATAAGATTTGAACGTCTTTTACCCCATGCATTCGAATTATTCGCTAACTATATACACATCAAATTTTACTCGGCCAATACAAAAAAAAAAAAGAAATCTACACATAGCAAAAAAGTGTGTCGAAGTATTTTGTAAAGTCAACAGGATTCCGGTACGATGCTTTTTGTTCTCTATATTTATCTATGTTTGGTATAATATAACTAATGACTAGGCTTTCAAATTTATACAGTAACAATAATCTTATTATATTTTCGTACATATTTTAGGAGAGATGAGATTTGCGAGATTATGGAAGATGTTGAAAATAGAAAAGTGATCATGTGAACGCCAATGTCACTTCTGAATTTTGTACAGACATGGTACAATATTTGTTATTCTATAATTTGTAACGAAGATGTATTTTAATATTGATATATATACAACTTTTTATTCTTAATAAATATTTTTATTTTTATAATTAATAAATACTTTTATACTATTCTCGTTCGTTATTAGTTTAGATTCTAGTAAGTACTTTTATTTTTTAGGTGTTCTAATAAATTGTTGATTAATCTTAAATATATAAACACAAATTTATGGTAAAATTATCGAACAAAAAGGGCTGACCGTCACTAACCAAATCATAATAATAAAATCAAGGGATTTTTACACATAAATACCCATTTGAAAAAACATTTGTAAATCAGTACCCTGTCGGCTTTTTTTTTATATATAGGTACCTAACAGAATAAATTTTTTGCAGATAGGTACCCGATCCGCAGTACGCCATACAACACATTTAGGTACCATATATTAACGTATGTGGTACATCAATACAGGTAGAATTGGTACCCCGCTACAGCTTGCCGCAAGGTACCGTATGTAACATATATAGGTACCATATAGATGCGTAACACGGTACGCAATACACATATGAAAGGTACGTTAACACCAGGAAAATGATATCCCCAATCGAACGGGTACTTAACTAAAAAAATTTCTGACATGGGTACCTCTGTGTAAAAATTTTATTCAATTACGTATTTTTCTATAGATTACACTAAATTAATTTGAAAAAATATAAAATCAATTAATGTATAGTAATCGAACAAAATAAATTAATGTATAGTAATCGAACAGAAAGGGTTGATCATCATTAATTAAAAAAGTAAATTAAATAGTGCTTCTTGTCTCCAATGTTGTAAGAAATAAGTAACTAGTTTTTGCAATTTCCAATATTTTTTTCGCACACATTTAATTTAATACCAGATCACCTTGCAAATAAATATCATAGTCCAGCTGTTGGCCGCAGCCATAGTAATAACTTCACGAAATCAAATAAATGCAATAATGTTTTCAAATAATACAAAATTCCCAACGATAGCTTAACTTCAAGAAAATATCAATTTTTTTCGAAACGATAGCTTGTATAAATCAACAAAGATACAAGGGCTAAACAGCCCAAAGGGTCTCACTGGTACATCGTCAACCGGTAGAACAAAGAGTCACAAAAGAGCACAACACAACCCATAATGGGGAACAACACTCCCATAGGGGGACACAAAAGGTCCACAAGGGAAACCGACAGAAAACAAAACTCATTATCTACGACCAAGAACTAAAGAACCTATAACATAAAAATCTATTAAGATAAATCTACGATACTCTTCACTTTCACTTGGTCTTCGACTTCCGGGTTTTTAACTTCATTGGACTGGGGCTCCACAAGGGAGAAAAGCTCCCGACCCGCGGGTCGAGAGAAACGAGGGAGGCGGCGGACGGGGTGGGGAGGGAGCAGGCGAGGCGGCAAGGTGGGGTGGCGGCGGGCGGGGCAGCAAGGTAGTGGGGGCGACGGTCGGCGAGGCAGCTGGCGGAGACTGTAGTGGAGAAGGCGTAGGCGTTGGAGGCGGCTAGCAGAGACTGTGGAGGAGGAGGTGAAGGCGGAGGCGGCGAGCGGAGGTGGAGGCAGAGCTACGAATTTTTTTTTAAATTAAAAATACATAAAAAGGAAGAAAAAACAATAAATGAAAGCTCCCCACCTCCATTGGAGGGGAGGCAGAGCTATGATTATTTTTTAATTAAAAAGACAGAAAAAGCAAGAAAAAACAATAAATGAAAGTTCCCCACCTCCCCACCTCCATTGGAGGTGAAGGAGGAGGGAGTTGGCGTCAAGATGGATGCGGCGGCTAGATGGAAAAGGAAGGGTCTGGTGGGGAGGGTTTCAGAAGAGAGATAGGGTTTTAAAGAAAATATCAATTTGGAAATTCAAATTAATACTACAATATTCAACATAATTTGATCGATTTCCTTCGCTCCACAGCCACACATTTTGCTGACGTACTGTAAGTATCATTTCTCTCCCTTCAATCTCTAGAAAGAAAAGAACGAACTTCAATAATCCCCTCAATTGCTTCGAGCTTCTTTGGCGGTGGCAGCAGCGGGTAAGAGCCCGAAAAACCCTCCTCCCAATAATAAGCAAACCCTAAGAACATCTCCAACCGAACACCAAAACCTAACTTTGAGGTAAAATTACTCCAACGCAACTCAAAATGCGATTTATATTTATCTCTTCTCAGTTTGACGCATCTTTGCGTCTTGAACGGTTAGTATGCAATGGATTTATTAATTTGCACTCAAGTCCTTATTTTATTCTTTCTCATATATACGTGTATGTCAAAAAAAACTGAAGACGGACGGTCCTTAATTTTATTCTCTAAAATCCTTCACGCGGCGCGTGATCGTCGTTTTTACAACTCTCACTTTTCTGCTCGATCGAGCTCACGACGCACCTCGCCGCACGAATAGAGCCGATGACGTTCTTGTACGCCACGGGTAGCAGATTCCGTTCCTCGATGGTGAGATTGGACTGCGACGCTGCCTCCACGATGCTATCCATGTACTTGACCATCTCCTCGTAGCGCTCGGCTTGCTCGGCGAGCTTAGCCATGTAAAGGTACTGTTCGTGGGTTAGAGCCATTATCACCGAGAGAGAATTGGAGATTTTTGGGGGTTTTGACTGAAATGTGTGTGGACTACCGATGGACTCATAAATCTGTAGAACATGTGTTTGCTAATGATGCTCAGCCTATTGTTTCTACTCTGTGCGATAGGATTTTTGTTATTTGTTGAGTTCGGTACTCAATCTCTCTTTCTTTTATATGTTTATGACTGTGGATCTGCGAAGACAATGGTGTCTGGGCATACTCTGTAGTCCGAACCGAGAAACCTGAGAAGAGATTTTTGTGGGTAGTATTGAATTTTATAAAAATTGGTGTGGAAATGAATATTATAAAATAGTCTATTGAGTTTGAGAATGAGTTGATCGGTTGGAGAAGAATTACTGCATTTTGAGTTTGAGAATGCGTTTCTCGGTTGCAGATGGTCTAAAAGAAATCGGCAAAGGAACCCTTCTCCTCAACCGCTACGACGTCGGCCGACTCCTCGGCCACGACACCTTCGCCTAGGTCTACCACGCCAGAAACGTAACCACCGGCGAAAACGTCGACATCAAAAGTCATAGAGAAGGAGAAGATTCTCAAAGTCGGCCTCGTCGTCCACGTCAATAGCGAGATCTCCGTCCTCCGTCGCGTACGCCACCCCAACATCGTCAGCTGTTCGAAGTCATGGCCACCATGTCCAAGAACTTCTTTGTCATGGAGTACTTCAGGGGCCGGGAGCACTTCGGCCATGTGGCCAAGGGGCGGCTCGGGGAGGAGCTCGCCCGAAGGTACTTCCAGCAGCTCATCTCAAAGTGATGCGCGTGGCGTCTATCACCGGGATCTGAAGCCGGAGAGCATACTCCTCGACGAGGACGAAAGCCTCAAGGTGTCGGACTTCGGCCTGAGCGCTATTTCCGTGCAGATTAAGCAGGACGGCCTCTTCCACACCTTTTGCGGGACCCCGCCTATGTGGCATCGGGGGCTACGACATCGCGAAAGTGGATATATGGAGCTGTGGTGCCATCCTCTTCGTCTTAATAGCCGGCTATTTTCCGTTTCAGGACAAGAATGCGATGGCCATGTACAAAAATAATCTACTGGGGAGAATTCCGCTGCCAAATTCAATGTGGTTCTCTGGCGAGCAGGGGCGGCTGCCTTGTTGGGAAATGCTACCTCTTGAACGAGGATTCAATGTAGATTACCTTTATGCAAGTTTTTAAGATCGAATTGAGCTATTTGGAGCTCAATCGAATCAAAGAAATGCACCCAAACTCACTCACACGTGGTTCGACCCTAACTTTGTCCTACGTCCACGGATCAACCGAGCTCCCTTTCGTATTATCACAACACGAAGATTGTACACCGTCGTGCCCTCTACAACTTTCGTGTTTAACTCACACCGTGATTCTCACTCTATATGAAACTACAGACGCTCAAAGATAGCTAGTCGATCTCTAAAGTCTGATATTTATAACACTGAACTCATGCTTTAAGTGTGTTGCGTGATTTAACTTCGTCCATTGATTTAATCCGATCCAACTCTCCACAAGCCGCCACGTGTCCTTGCCATTTCGCGTGACCCAGCATAAATCGCATGACGAGTTTATAAGTGAATTGGCGCGTTCGTTATGGACCGTACGATTTCGATCTCGCGGTCACGATCCTCCATCCACATCAACTCGCATCTCGTAATCTGGGCCGTTGATCCTTTTCACGCGCCATCGACGATCCGTCTTTAAACCTCCAGCTTTAAATCCGGTTCCTTAGATCTCACGTGTACTAGATCGGACGGTGGTTGTACATCGCGACCTCAACACCTCAGATCTTCAGCTTCTTCGACTCAGCTTCATTCGGCCGCCTTCTCCGGCCGTTCCCCGCGGCTCCTGCGAGTCTCAGGCTCGCTAATCCAACAAACTCGACCTCAAGGCTACAGACTCGCAATCCCAACTCCTGGAATCTTCATAGCAGCCCAAACACGCCCGGAAATTTCGTCCAAACTTCACCAAAAAACAGCTTACCCCTCTGTTTTTTTTTTCAGTTTCTTAGAACCACCTTTGCAAGCTTCGAAACCCATCAAAGCTCCACCTCGATTTATATGCCCTTGCTCGGTTGATCACCAGCTCCCTTAAGAGCATCGAGCCTCAAGAGTGAACTTACCGACCCCAAGTAGGATTGAAATTTCCCACTTGGAATCAACTCGAACACTTGAGCTCATTTCTTTCGTTCGGCTCGAAGATCCCTCCATCCTAGCCACTTGAGCCACCCCACAGACTCTTTCCTAGCTGGAAATTACTTTCTTCTTGGCCTTCCTCGCATCCAAAATAGCCCCTGCAGCAGAACCTGAAAAACAAAATTTATCAGTTTCAGACCAAACCGATCTGTCAGCCCGGCTTTCCACCTATTTTCCAACGTTTTCTTCCTTGATGCTTGAGCTGTTCTCCACCTCAGAGCCATCCCTGCCATGTGGTCTTGAGGTCCCTTCATCTCGTCGTTCGAACGACCCCATCTCAGGCTCGGAAAGATCGTCGCAAAACCCCATCTTGACCCGTTTCTCTTCAGTAGCAGGTTTCAAAAAATCTGCGAGCTCCACTTTTGGTCGGCCTGTTTCTACCTCTTCGTCTTCTGTGACTCCTCTGACCTCTCTCACACCATTAGAACCACCACATTTCCTTGTTTCATGATGTGATTTTGCCTCCACAGAACAGCCCTCAAGCACGTAGATACATTGCCTCCTTCTGCCTTGCAGAACCAGCCTAATCTGCTTTTTGACTAGCATTTTCCCACTTGCTATTTGGGTTAAATCTTTTCCTATCCAAAGCACCAATGGATATAAGATTCCTCTTAAGTTCAGGGACATACCTGACATCCTTGAGGATGCTCAACACCCCACTTGCAAGCCTCATTCTTATGGAACCATAGCCACCTACTTCGAAGTTTTTTCCATCTCCCACCTTAACCGTTTTGCTTCTTAGCTCCTTGAAGTCATGCAACCACTCTCTTTGCAGGTTATATGGAAGCTAGACCTGAGTCTAGGAACCATTCGTCCCTCCTCTCCTCCTTAGAAATGGCTAACACCTCAGCATACTCAACTCCATCATCAACATGGCTAGTTGAGTATGCACCTCCACTTTTCTGCAACTTTGGGCAATTTCTTCTGAAATGTCCAACTTCATTGCAGTGCTAGCACCTCCTAGGCTCAGCAACCTCCTCCCCCTTGCCCTTCTTCCACCTCAGATTCGATTTGTGCTGCACATTCAGCATTCCGACAGAATTTGGTTCAAGTTTTGGCACATACCTTGTATTGAGCTGCTTTGTGCTAAGTGCTGCCATCACATCTTCAATGGTTAGCTTCTCCCTTCCATAAAGAAGAGCCTCCTTGAAGTAATAATGGCTTTTGGGCACTGAGCATAAAAGCAACAAAGCTTGATCTTCATCCTTGATTTCTTCACCCACATTCTGCAAATCCAACACAAGTTTCTAGAATTGGTTAATCTGCTCCTCAATGGCAGCATCCTCTCCCAGTTGGAATCTGTAAAGGGCTTGCTTGCGGTAGAGCCTTCTTGCTAAGGATTTGGTCATGTAAAGAGACTCCAATTTCTTCCATAACGCCTCAGCAAAAGTCTCACTTGCCACCTTGCGTAGCACGCCATCTGAGAGGCTGAGAATGACTGCAGAATATGCCTTCTCTTTGATCTTCTTCTTCTGAGTTGCGGTTAGTGTTGCCGATTCTATCCCTGTCTCCGGCTTCAAGGCTTCCTCCAAGCCTTTCTCCACGAGCACGGCCAAAATTTTGAGCTTCCACAGCCCAAAATCATTTGCTCCATTGAAAACATCCATTTCGAGCTTGGTCATGGTAGTCATTTTTCGGGGATCCGAGCTCTCGTCCACGCTCACTGCACCACTTGATGGGAAATGCTACCTCTCGAACGAGGATTCAATGTAGATTATCTTTATGCAAGTGGTTAAGATCGAATTAAGATATTTGGAGGTCAATCTACTCAAAGAAATGCACCCAAACTCACTCACACGAAAAACAGATTTATGCGGTTCGGCCCTAACTTTGGCCTACGTCCACGGATCAACCGAGCTCTCGTCCACGCTCACTGCACCACTTGATGGGAAATGCTACCTCTCGAACGAGGATTCAATGTAGATTATCTTTATGCAAGTGGTTAAGATCGAATTAAGCTATTTGGAGGTCAATCGGCTCAAAGAAATGCACCCAAACTCACTCACACGAAAAACAGATTTATGCGGTTCGGCCCTAACTTTGGCCTACGTCCACGGATCAACCGAGCTCCCTTTCGTATTAATCACAACACGAAGATTGTACACCGTCGTGCCCTCTACAACTTTCGTGTTTAACTCACACCGTGATTCCCATTCTATATGAAAGACGCTCAAGATAGTTAGCCGAACTCTAAAGTCTGATATTTATAACACTGAATTCATGCTTTAAGTGTGTTGTGTGATTTATTTCGTCCGTTGATTTATTTCTATCCAACGCTCCACAAGCCGCCACGTGTCCTTTCCATTTCGCGTGACCCAGCATAAAATCGCATGAGTTTATAAGTAAATTGGCGCATTCGTTATGGACCGTCCGATTTCGATCTGGTGGTCACGATCCTCCATCCGCATCAACTCGCATCTCTTAATCTGGGCTGTTGATCCTTTTCGCGCGCCATCCGACAGATTCGTATCTAAACCTCCAGCTTTAAATCTGGTTCCTTAGATCTCGCGCACTGTATCGGACGGTGGCTGTACATTGCGACCTCAACACCTCAGATCTTCAGCTTCTTCGACTCAGCTTCATTACCAGCTTATCGGATGATGGTTGTACTATAAAGTAGCATTGCGACCTCCTTAAGGAGTTTCACTCAACACCAACGGGCAGTCATTCTGGGCATTCCGCACGTACCGCCGTCTCGCATCCCCAATCTATTGGCGAGGAATGATGAAGAGCGTGACAGACTTTGTCGCAAAGTGCATTACCTGTAAGCGATCGAAATACGAGGCCCTATCTCCTGCATGCCTACTACAGCCCCTGCCAATTCCAGAGCAAATTTGGGAGGACATTGCTATGGACTTTATCACCGGCTTACCTAGATCTCATGGTTTCGATACTATACTCGTCGTGATCGATCGCCTATCGAAATACGCCTACTTTCTAGCATCACGTCACCCGTACGCTGCACGTATGGTAGCAGACCACTTCACTACTCATATAGTCCGTTTGCATGGGATGCCGCGAAGTATAGTTAGCGATCGTGACTCTGTGTTCTTGAGTCAATTTTGGAAGGAGTTATTCCGTCTTGAGGAGACCAGACCCAAGATGAGCTCAACATACCATCCTCAAACAGACGGCCAATCCGAGGTCCTTAATCGCACTCTCGAGACATACTTATGGTGTTTTGTGAGCGATCATCCCTAAATATGGTTCAAGTGGCTTTCTTGGGCAGAATATTGGTATAACACGACGTTCTATATTTCGGCAGGCACGACACCGCTCGAAGTTGTCTATGGAAGGACACCGCCATCACTGTTTCGGTTAGTACCGTCGGAATGCCAGGTCGAAGCAGTTTATGATGAATTACGCGACAGCAATGATATTTTACGCCACCTAAAATATAGCCTCGAGAGTGCTCGACAGCGGATGATCAAGTCGGCCAACTTGACATGAAGAGAGGTGGAATTTAAGGTGGGAGATTCTAAAATACGACCTTACAGCAAACACTCAGTGCCCATTCGCTATAACCAGAAGCTCGCGGCTCGTTTTTACGGGCCTTTCCCCATAATCGACCGTATCGGCCAAGTCGGTATAAGTTAAAGCTTCTCGAAGGCTCTCGTATACATCCCGTTTTCCACGTCTCTCAACTCAAAAAGGTTATAGGAGAGCACCCGATAGAGGCCTCACTTCCACCTCACATGTCAGCCACATTATCACCAACAATGGTCCCTGAAGCTGTGCTTGATTCCCGTTGGACCATTATTGATGATATACAAGTGCGAACGTTGCTCGTCAAGTGGAGGAACCATCAGCCAGAAGATGCTAGCTGCCTGACGGAACACGAAGTACGACGCTCTTTTCCAGATTTCCGCCTTGAGGACAAGTCAATTTTTAAAGCGTCGAGTAATGTTAAGCGATACAACAGACGTCAAACGGCTAAATCGACTGAAGATATAATAGGGCCCGATGGGCGGCGTCCGAGAAAAGGAATTGAGCAGTATAACGAGAAAGACGTTGGGCCGGTCGAGAAGAGAATTGGGCTGCGAAGCAGGGCTGAAGAAGAGCCCGCCTAGGGTTGAATAGTTCAAAGATATGCTGTTATTATCTTCCACTATTTAGCATTATGAGATATATTAGGATTACTTATCTAGTATATATAGACGTCGATGGGTAGCTATTAGGACCATCTTTAGGAAGGTTTATATAGGTGGACTGAGAGCCGTCTTGGTGCTCTTCTGGTTTATCGACTTTCCTCTTATTATAATATTAGTTAATTCAGCAATTTTTTGCTTTGATCCTTATTACAAAACTCGTTCATATCTCTCGTCTCGACATATTCCTGTCTTTACTCTAACAATATATCCTATGAAGGGCACGCTTGAGTAGGTGCGATTTTCACACAGTGAATGAGATTACTGTTCCATTGATCGATCATCTCCCTCTTTCGGCGGCGCCGCCGAGCTATGGCTAAGAAGAAAATATCGGCGCGACTGGCTGATTCTTCACCACCTGCTGAGGTCGTGAAATCAGCTGTTGGGGAGAATGTAGCCCCAACCTCACGCACACTATCTGCCCCCCAATCACCGAGTTTGGATGCCATTAGAAAGCTTATTAATCAATATGTTAGCAGCACGGTAACCATCGAGGCTTCAATTCTAGCTAGGGCAGTGAAGGAAATAATACGAACTGAGACTCAGTTGGATACGGATAAGGTTGAACAGACAATGGAATCGACTCAATCAGTCTGGGCAAAATTTGATATTTCGAAGCTGCGCAATGCGGGTACGAAGCTCGATTACATCGAACTAGAGACATCGAGAGAGCATGAGGTTGCGCGGGTTGTTATGGATGACATAGCTGATAAGGTGAAGTACTGGAATTCGACGTTCATATGCTATGTGCTTGGGTCCAACCCGCCCTTTGCCGTCATGAATGGATTCCTGAATTGAGTGTGGAAGAAACATGGATTACAGAAGGTGATGCAAGTCGGGGCGGGGCTATTTCTAGCCAAGTTTGAGAATGAGGAGATAAGGGATTTGGTCCTCCAATCTGAGGTGATCGAGTTCGACAAAAAGCCAGTAATACTTGCACCTTGGACTGACAACACTCAGTTCAAGAAGGGGGACATTGAAAGGGTTCCCATCTGGATTCAATTTCCCCATCTGGAACTAAAATATTGGGGGATGAAGGGGCTTAGCAAGATTGCTAGCCTAGTTGGTACTCCTATCATGGCTGATGAGGTTACAATGAGGAAAGATAGGATTCAATATGCTCGGATACTGGTTGATGTTGATCTGAAAAAGGAACTTCGAGACAAGATCAGCTTTCTGAATGAACATAATCAGCTGGTGGAACAAGAGGTTACCTATGAATGGAGGCCTGAGAAATGCAGCATATGTGGGAAATATGGACACACCAATGAGGTTTGTAGGAAAGCTACTAGGAAGGAATGGCAAGTAAGCAGAGAAGCCCCCCTAGCGACTGAAAAGAAGACAGACCCTGTAGTAGCACCAGTACATGGAGAAGATGAAGGATGGCAGACTCAGGGCAGAAGGAAGCTGCGGATGAGTAACACAGCTATACATGTTCAGGATGACAGGCCACAGAATCTGGGCAATGTGAGGGGTTCAAGAATAGAGCTAGGAAATACCACCCAACCAGAGGACCCAATGGAAAGGATGGAGAACAGAAAGGACCAGCAGGGGGCTTGCTCCTTCCTCAGGGATAAAGCTCTCCTATGGAATCTGCCGGGTATGGGTACCCCGAACAAACAGGCAGAGATTAGGCTAAGGTATGGGAGGCTTCAAACTAACCATGTTTGCCTGGTGGAAACTAAGCTAAAGAAGGATAAGCTGCAACTAGCTATGAATCATTGTTTTAAGGGGTGGAGCTATGTACATAACCTCAATAATCACCCTAATGGCAGAATCTTAATCTTGTGGAATGATGACTGGCAAGTAACCATCATGCAGCAGACTGCACAGCTAATGCATGCTAAAGTGGCGAAACAGTAAGAGGTCTTCTATATGACCTGTGTTTATGGGCATAATAACAGTGGTATGAGGCAACAATTGTGGGCTGACCTAAGGGGAATTACCCAAAAAGCAGACCCATGGCTTGTGTGGGGGGATTTCAACAATATACTTTTAGCTGTAGACAGATTGGGGGAGTTAATGTTCAGACTTCTGACTGTGAGGCATTTTGGAACTGCTTGAGGGAGTGTGGACTTGAAGAAATTAGGAGGAAGGGTCAATACTACACATGGTCAAATAAACAAGGAGCAGATACCAGAATTTATAGTAAGCTTAATTGGGCTTTTGGAAATCTTCTCCGGATACAAAAGTATATGGATGATGAGGCTCAATTCCTGACTGAAGGAATATTTGACCACTCACCTTTAATGCTTAGGAGCTGCAGAGCCCCAAATCAGGCAAGAAGAGACTTCAAATTTTTCAACATGTGGGTGGACTCACCTAAGTTCCTGTCTGTGGTAGGGGAACACTGGACTAAGGGATTTGTGGAGGAAGCTAAGGGAGGCACCTCATGAAACAGTTAGGAAAACTCAAAGGCCATTTGAAGAAGCTCAACCATGACCACTATGCTAACATTATACATAAAAACTGAGGAGGCTAGATTGAAACTGGAAACTACTCAAGCAGAACTGAGCACAGACCTTCTTAATTCTACTATAGTTGACCATGAGAAAGCAGCAGCTGAGGGTTCCACTTCATCAGCAAGGCTTGTACCAAATTTTGGCTTAGAAAGCCAAAGCACATGGCTCAAGGAGGGAGACAAGAATACCAAATTCTTCTATGCTGTTATCGAACAAAGGGTATACGGGAATAGAATCACCTCTGTTGAGAGTGAATATGGATTCAGTTTGGAGGAACCACAGGCCATTGTATCTTATTTGATGGCCTACTATGACACCATCTAGGGCTGTGCAAACTAGGAACTTGGGGATATTGATGAAGAGACCATGAAGTAGGGGAATACATTAACTGTGGAAGAGCAGTTTGCACACACTGCTCCTTTCTCAAGGCAGGATATCAAGGAAGCTATGTTCTCCATACATAGTGACAAAGCTGCAGGACCAGATGGTTACAACATTGAGTTCTTCAAGGCAGTCTGGCCTCTTGTTGGGAAAGACATAATTGCAACTGTCATGGAATTCTTCGAGACTGGTAAGCTTCCAAAACCTGTGAATGCCACAACCATCACTCTTGTGCCTAAAGTAGATCAGCCTAGAACTGGAAGGACTATAGGCCTATAGCTTGCTGCAACACAGTATATAAATGTATCTCTAAGCTCCTGTGTACCAGATTAAGATGTGTCCTGCCTAGAATTGTACATGATAATCAGGGTGCATTTGTGCCTGGCAGATTAATAGCTCATAATATCATGCTTAGCCAAGAGTTACTCAGATTGTATAAGAGAGGGAAAGCTTCTCCTCGGTGCATGATGAAAATTGACCTAAGGAAGGCCTATAATACAGTAGAATGGGGATTTCTACTTGAGCTGCTTGAAGTGTCAGATATCCTGTTAAGCTTATGGAGTGGGTAAGAGAGTGTATCTCCACAGTAACATACAAATTGGCTATCAATGGAAAACTTGAAGGGAATATTCAGGGGGCTAGGGGCTTGAGGCAGGGTGACCCAATCTCTCCATTGTTATTCGTGTTGATCATGGAATACTTGACAAGAAGGCTGCTCTTGTCCTCAAAACTAGATGGTTTCAAGTTTCACCCTCTATGCAAGCAGCTTAATATAGTGAGCTTATGCTTCGCCGATGACCTATTGATTGTATGCAAGGCTCATCACGCTCTGTAGCTCTGATTATGGACAGTTTGAAGCATTTCCAGGAAGTGTCGGGCTTGGATGCCAATCCTCTGAAGTCTAGCATCTATATAGCAGAGGCCCCTCAATTTGTGAAGCAGAGCATTTTGGGACTGACTGGATTCACTGAAGGGACCTTCCCAATGAAGTATCTTGGGATCCCCATCTCACCAACTAAGTGGAGCAAGCAGGATTGTGAAGTATTGGTCGAAAGGATAGTCAAGAGAATTACCTGTTGGACATCAAGAAACCTATCCTATGCTGGGAGGTGTTGCCTCATCAATTCAGTTCTGGTGACACTACACAACTACTAGGGGTCCATGTTTCTGCTCTCTATCAGTGTTGTGAAGAGAATCGATCAAATCTGTCGAGAGTTCTTATGGGGCAGAGGTGTTGGTGGCAAGGTTAAGGCCTTGGTAGCATGGGACAATGTCTGCTCGAAGAAGAGCTGGGGTGGCCTAGACATCAAGAACTGTGGATCATGGAATTATGCGAGCCTAGGAAGCAGGTCTGGGATATAGCAAGGAAAATATATAATCTTTGGATAAAATGGCTACATTGCTACTACCTAAAGAACACTAATTTCTGGGCGTACACTCGAGGAGGGGAGAGTAGCTGGCAATGGAACCAAGTCCTTAAGGTGAGGGACATGTTTCGGGAAGGTTACAATAATGGGAAGTGGTTGTCAACAACGTATGGATGCTATACCATCACATCTGCTTAGCTATGGTTACAAGGTTCCCGCGACAAGCTGAATAATGCAGCTGCTATTTGGCATCGATGGACTCAGCCAAAGCATGCTTTCATCTTTGGCTCATTATGCATAAAAAACTGCTTACGCGGGATAGACTAGCCCAATGGGGAGTACCTATACTTGATACTGTAAGGAATTGGTGCACATAATCACGTATTACACGCAGCGGAAAATTAAAATTTTATATCAACATATCAACCGGTTCCAATAGGATCCATGCGAATTAAAGCCTAACTAGTTTATAGAGATATACATGTTCTTTCTTCGAGATGAACGATGTTTGATAATACCAAAATTATGGTACCTCTACCGATATCCATCAAGAATTCGATCAAAAAATCGCCCTTATTTAGCTAGAAATACTCGAACGATCGAACTTGATTCACGAAAACATAAAACTCATTTTATGCCTTTTTCTTTTGTAAGATACACACGAGAACTCACAATATGGATAATCAGATTTTGCTATTCTTTGAGGTTACGGCCCTTTATATATCCATGCATCTTATGATTGGATAATATATCATTCATTAAAGAGAATCAATCATTGCCTTATATTATCCCATAATTTAAGCAATAAGATATATTCATTAAATAGAATGAATCATTGCCTTGTATTATCCCATAATTTAAGCAATGATGTATTATTCTATATCAATGATGCCTCTTCCATGTATAATCGATTCCTTTAAATACAACCTTTTATCAATGAATAGATGCGAAAATATATCACATATATATTTTTGTATATCACGTATATATATATATATATATATATATATATATCCATTTGAGTCTTGTCTAATTTTGTATTATATGATGAACAAATAAATTATCTCACATTTAATTTATCATCATATTTACATCTCCATGTAGCACACAAAATTAGTTTCTTTGATCTTTTCTTTTCGGTGTGACCCAGTAGGATCCATGTAACTTTGGCAATAGAATTAGATCTCATTCTAATTCTGTAAATCAAAAGTGGTACCTAGCAAATACATTAAGATTACCCAAGTGACACAGATAATAAGTATCTCATATACGTATCACCATCCTAAGGCAGTAATTGCCCATGTCAATTCCTTGTCGCATAATATCCTAAATAAGTTCAAGGTAGGAATGTGTCATCCTCGCAACTTATTTATTTCTTGATTCCAAAAGTTTATCGTAAATATGATTGCTCTTAATCACATTGCATGCATTACGATATCACTTTTATCAAGGGGCCCGTCGATATTATCACTCATAAGATATGAGGGACAAAATATTCTTGATGAACATAATCCACTGCACTAGTCACGCCTGCCGTAACACCACCTGTATAGTGACCTTTTACGGCTAACGTTGAGCGATACTAACAGACACGCATTTCTAGGATTGAAAAATGAATATCTCATATTATAGAATTCAAGACACGTATGAAACATTAATGACACAAACACAATTCATAATATGTTTCATTTGGGGCCTATCCGATATCATAATCTCCATTATATATCTGTGTGATTAAATTGATAACTCTTTATCAAATAGTTTGCAGAATATAACTATCATTTAATCCACACATTAATCTTAAACACGATAGTTAGTTTTCCATGCTTAAAATCAAGATTAAGGATAATTTAGAGTAAATATTATTTATTGCAATATGGAGATTCTAGAATCTAAGTCATCGACTTAAATGGCCCATAAATAATTAATTTACTCAAGGAACAAAATGATATAAATCAATCAATTCGTGAAAATAAGGCGCAATAATATAAATATTGGCTTCTTGATCACAATACTAACAGATACAAGCTGTGTCCTCTGCCTGCAATCTGAGGAGAGCATTGAACATTTGTTGTTTATATGTGATTATAGCAGATCCTTTGTGGCAGAGGCTAGTTACTGCTTGCAAACTGACATTCCAGTTTCTATTGAGTGCTGGGCTCACAAGCTAGTACGAATGGAGAAGCAAAAGAACATTGTTTCGAAGATCCAAGTAGCTGGGGTGGCAGCTGTGGCATACACACTATGGAAGGAGCGGAATTCGCGAGTGCATGGTATGGGAGCGAGGCCTGCTGTGGAGTTATTCAAGATTTTCAAGAAGGGTTTTAAGGACCAAATGCAAGGGATGCGGTTTGCAAAGTCGTCATGTAGAGGAATAGAGTTTATTCAAACGTTATTCTGTTCATAGGAGTTCGACGTGGATGAGTAGCTTGGGTGGTGTATCTTAGAATGTAGTTTTATTGAATCCCCGTGGTAATGAAAAGCTTTTCTTACCAAATATATATATATATATATATATATATATATATATAGAATGTAGTTTTATTGAATCCCCGTGGTAATGAAAAGCTTTTCTTACCAAATATATATATATATATATATATATATATATCCTATGAAACGCGTCAATGCATCCAAAATGGACTGACATTAAATTTCTCGAGTATGTCTAAAACAATCTCAGCCGATCAATATTATATATATATATATATATATATATATATATGTATAATTTGAAATTTAATCATAGAATTCCTATCTCAAAGGTGAAATAGGTTTCTCCATACCGAGTCTTTTTGTGATAGGATGCACAATTCAAGGATATAAGCATTTCTCATCACTCTCTCTATTTGAAAGGAAAAACATTCCTCTTTTAGGCAATGCAGGGTAAATTTTTCGTATGTGAGATGCAAAAATTGAATTTAATATCGATGCTATCGTTAAATATTGTCCCACTCACGTTACTTGCGGGTAGGGGTGGGCATCGGGTCGGTTATCGGGTAGTTCGGGTTCGGATTAAGATTTTCACTACCCGAACCCGACCCGATCTACGTCGGGTACTCGCTTGTCGAGTATATATGGGGTTCGGGTACCCGATTTTTTTTATTGACAAAATATGATTAAAAATATTATAACTATCAACCATGTTATATATTAAATGTCACTTATAATATCTGGAGGTTTTATTTTCAATAAATATAATATAAACATATTTTTATATGTTTATTTATTAAATTTTGTGAATATATTTTCAATTGGTATAATGATTTATGCATTGATAATAAAATATCACTTGTTAATTATGCAATTAAAATGCAAAATTAATCGAAATATTATTTAAAACTTTAACACAACTCACGTTTAGATATTGATATCTAGATATGTAACTATATTTTTTTAATGTTTATGTATAATAACTAATATATTTTTTAAAATAATTTGTCGGGTACTCGAATAACCCGATCGGATAGTAAATACTACCCGATACCCGACCCGGTAATAATTATCGGGTATCGGGTCCAAGTTATCCGACGCGAACCCGATCGAATTTGGGTAAACCCCAATACCCAAACCCAAACGCCCACCCCTACTTACGGGATACTTAGAGCATCTCCAACCCGCAGCATGAAAATACAGTTAATCCTGCACAATATTACAGCTGCTACATTGCTTCTACTCCAACCCATAAACACTGTTTTCTACATTAATTTTCACTAAGAGCATCTCCCACCCATAGGATAAACTAAAGTTAATTTTACACAAAATTACAGTTACTACAGTACTTTTGCTCCAACCCATAAACTTTATTTTCAACATTAATTTTTACTCCAACCCATCAACTCTATTTTCTACACTAAAAAATAATATTATATTTAATAAAAATAACATAATTATAGAAAATGCATTCAACAAATGTTCTTTTTGGATTTTGATGGTCTAGGTGGATATGGAGTCGACCTGAATGACTATTAAACTCTTTGAGAATATTTTCATTCATTGTTGATAAACGTATTGCATATGTTTTCGTCTGTACGGCCGTAATATTATTATAGGTCATTATGTTTTTTATATCATTATTAACAATTTAAAATAAGTTTTCAATTAAAAAAATAAAATAAAACTTAAAGCTGTAGTTTTGTGTCGAAAATTGTGTGTATTCTAGATCTAGAGTTTCTCTGTAGATCAACACAATATTAGTGTTAGATATAGAGTCCCATTAGAGCAAACACGTACTCTATTATTGAGTTTTACACAAAAATCAAGTACCCGTTGGAGATGCTCTAACCCATTAACTCTATTTTTTACTCTAAAAATCAAATTCATATATTAAACTTTATATTATAAAAATTAAAAAGTCAATAAATTGTAATATTAATATTAAAATTAACTAAATTATAAACTTAGCATATTATTTAATTATAATTTTATTAAATTAAAACGAAAATAAAATAAATAAGGTGAAACTTCACTTAAATTCCTATTTTGCAAACTATCTATAACATAACTCCCCTGTCAGAGAAAAATATCACTTAACTCCTTGTTTCACTCCTTGTACCAGTTTCTTCAGTCACACTGTACCTTTCTATGTTTGTATTACCACAGTACGTTGATGTAACTAAATGTGTTGTATGGTGTACCTGCAGCGGATTGGACACCAGTCTGTGAAAAAATTAGGTACACTATAACAACACATTAAGGTACATTATAGCAATGTACTGTGGTACACAATACAAACATAGAAAAGGTACAGCGTGACTTCAAAATGTAGTACGAACAGTGAAACGGGGAGTTAAGTGATATTTTTCTCTGACTGTGGAGTTATGTGATATAAAGTGTGCAAATAGAGATTTAAGTGAAAGTGTCCCAATAAATAATAGGATACTTTTATTATTATAAGAATACCAAATATTTAAATCTAATTAAAATATTTTTTTATTAAATAAATTATAAATAAATTGAAAGTACAACACAATTTTTGTGTTGAAAATTGTGTGTATTCTACATCTAGAGTATGTCTGCTAATCAACACAATATTAGTGTTACATATAGAATCCTATTGGAGTAAAGACGTACTTTACACAAAAATAAAGTACTCGTTGGAGATGCTCTTAGTCGTTTTTCCAACATGCAAATGACAAAATGTTTCACAACGAAAGCCCTTCATCTTCCGAGACCAACTAACTTCATTCGTTGTTATTGTCGTGAACTTTCCATACGAATTATGTGAAAGGTATTTTATTGTTCGATACGAACTATGCGAAAGATATTCCAAACGAGAAAGAGAAGAAATGCTACGTAATGTCTAAGATTGTAGTGAAAAATGACTAATGAACACTATTCCTCTACCTATAGATGCAACTGCGAATTTGCTGAAAAGTTAAATGTTGTTTAAAAAACTTACTCATTGTTGAGAAATAGATGCAATTCTTGACGAACTATTTTGCCACCTATCTGTAAATTTGTCATTGGTTCCAACAAGTATTTAGCTGGATATTATATTAAACATTGACAACGAATAGAATAATATCATCTTCCCAGAAAAAGATATCAGAGAAAGCCTTGTAAACATAACCATGGTCTCTCTCCATTTCTCCAAAACGAATAATTATAATAATAAGTCCGTAAACGTTTTAGCACGTACATAAATAAGCTCAAGCATACTCAAGAAATGGGAAAAAGGAAAAGAAAAATAAAACGCAAAATACTAAATACATATATCATCAACTCCATATAATATCTCAGTTTCTCCTTCCATGGTCAAGATCTCTCTTCTTCCCCCAATCTTGCATGGACAGCCTAATCTTCTTACCAGCCGCAAGAAAATCCACGGCCTGCCTTGGACTAAGCAGCCCAACAACCTCCTTCGCCGTGCTCAGCCTCAGCTCATCTGCCTCCTTCAAAATCTCCGCCATGTCTTCGCCGTGCTTGTCCAACGCCGCCGCCGCCGCCGAATCTCCGGCGGACTTCACCACTAACTCCGCCAGGGGATTATCGAGGACATCCTCCTGCAAGCCGGCCAGTCTAGTGGACAGCCGCCGCTCCTCATCAATCGTCCTCCGATGAAGCTCATCCACCATCTTCATCTGCCTCGCCGTGAGATCGCCGAGGCCCTCCATTCCGGCGCCGCCGCCGCGGAGGAATTGGTCGAGCTGTTCCTCGACTTTCATGCCACATAGGGCGTATATCAGTCGTATGTAAGATGACGGCCTGCAACCGCCGATCCATAGCACCGAGCGCTCGAGGGAGGTGCACCACGTCGGCGCGAAGTAGGGCGATACGTCGGCTCGAGCCAATAGGGTTCTCTGGTGCATGTAGGTTTGGAAATGGTTCATGATTTTCTCGGCTAGTTGGCTCAGTTCGGCGTCGTTTTGGAACCCTTTTGAGCTCATGGCCATGGCTTGGTTGAGCTCAGAGAGCTCGTGCTTTTGTAGATTCATCCATTCTTGGTAAACGAAGGCGTCTTTTTTCTGATCTTCTTCACTGCTTGAGCTTGGTATTAGTGCTGCCATGGTGGTTATTTTTGTGTGATTTGATTTTAATTTTTAAAAACGGAGATAGGTATGAAGCTTGGGTTAAATAGAAAGCAGTGATGATGCGAATATTTTTATTTTCTGTTTCCTCTTCAATGTTGTCCATATCCATGGATGGAAGTGGCGACAAAATCTTTAATCACAAAGTAGGGAGTTTTGAAAAACGCGAAACGCTTTTCTGAATATCAGCATTTTCTTTTGTTGTTTTCCGAGAACTGCAAGGTTCATTGTTTCGCTCGTCCCCATGTTGTAAAAAGCACTAGTAGCTGCCTAGGCCACGGAGGGGCCTATCGCCTAGATGGGGCTTTCTCGGCGGAAATTAGGGAGTCTTTATTATTTTTTTATTTTTTATATATCTGTAAAACCCTATCAAAGTAAATCTATATCGAATTTTTATGGACCTAAATCTGAAAACAATATATTCTACTCATTTTGATATCTCTTATTACCACGTTGTAAGCAGTGTAAAATTGGACCCAAATTGGGTCAACACGATCAATGACCAAAATATTTATCACGGCCCATACATTTTCAGCTCAATTTTACATAAGTGGGTTGAAAGTGTTCAGATTGTTTAATCGATGGGCTAAATCAAAAAGCTTTCGAGGTTTGTAGAAGTCGTTGCCCCGGACAAAGGTAAAATAACCAGAATCTATCCCCAGATAAAAAGCCTTTCTTCTGCTGATTCACAGCTTAATTTCACTCTTCTTGATTTCTCTGATTGAAGCACCTTGACTCTCTGTTCCCTTTCGGTCGATTATCTTTCTTTTCAATTCTCATCTTCTTCTATACAAAGCATTGTTGCTTTTCTCAATAGATCACTTCAAGCTTTTTTCTTAGATCTATTACTCACGTAGTTGACCTCTCGTCCGCTTCATGAATCTTAGTGTGTACGGCCCGACAACTCGAAGCGACATTCATTATCTGTCAAACAGATAAGTTTTTCTTTCTTGTTAATCTTGTGTGTTTTATGTTACGTTAATTAATGTGCATTCTCACATATGTATACATTAGGCTGTGATTGGTTGAACGTACATGCTATTCTGCTAATCTGTTTTTTTAACATGGTATCAGAGCGGTTTATCTGCAATAATCTTGTTTGTTAAAAGCCTTTGATCAAGATTGGATTACACTCTTTGATCTAACACTGCACGATTGTCAGTGAGTTAGACTTAGATCTAGTATTTGTAGGCCAATTAATTTTAGAGCTTGTTTAATCTCTCTACAGATCGAGGTTCCTGACCTTTTATGCTGTATATATTTCGCAGCTGCAAAACAACTCTCCACTCATTGATCTATACCTAGACAACGGTGAAATACTTGGAAGCTTCACTTACGGTGACCTCGTTCCCTTTCTCCTCCTTTGTTGATAAAGCTATTGAGTGTCATTTCGGTCTATTCTATTGTTATCCTCTGTGTTCTTTACTGTTCATTCTCCTTGTTATTGTAAAACTTTAGGCTATGGATTCTAATAATAATGATAGTAACAGTGAGAACTTAGAGAACACTAGAATAGATAGTCTAGAACCGAACATTAACCTTAGGCATCCCTTGTATATAAGCCAATCAGAGCTGTCAGTCACAAATATTACAAATGTGATACTGACAGGATCTGAGAATTACTCTTACTAGAGCAATTCTGTTATTCTGTCTCTTAATGCCAAAAATAAAGTAGGCTTTGTCCATGGGACTGTACCATTGCCAACAGATTCTGAACTGATTAGTGATTGGGAAAGATGCAATGCTATAGTGTTATCCTGGTTGCTAAATTCTTTGAGCAATGAACTTAGGATTGGTATACTTATGCCAAGTTTGCCTCAAAAGTATGGGAGTCTTTAGAACAAACCTTTAAGAATGTTGATGGCTCAAAGAAATTCAGCCTTCAACAATCCATCTATAACCTTAAGCAGGGTACAGACAGTGTGTCAATCTATTTCTCAAATTACAGCACTTGTGGGATGAGCTAGATGCTCTAACCACAAGGCCAATCTGTACTTGCAATGCACATAAGCATCAAACTAATTTAGTTGAAGAACGGAGATTAATGTTGTTCCTAATGGGACTTAATGAAAGCTACAACCTTATTATAAGTAATATACTAATGTATCAGCCACTTCCCAATGTTCTTCATGCTTATAACCTGATAAGCAGAGAAGAGTCACACAGAGGAATTATTCAATCAACAGAGAACAATACTCAATCTTTCTAAATAAATCTTTTAATAAATCTAACACAAATAGCTCAACTCAGAACTCTATTATTTGTAAGTATTGTGGGATCAAAGGGCGTTTTGTGGAAAAGTGTTTTAAACTCATTGGTTACCCAAATAATAATGAAGTGAACAATAACAGTAACAGTTCCTTCAATAGTAATGCACCTGTGATTTGCAAGCATTGCGGAATCAAGGGACATTCTATTGGAAAATGTTACAAACTTTTGGAAAACCAAACAAAAACAGTAATCAATATAACAATAATAACAGAAAAAGTAGTGTCTGGAACGCAAATAAAACAGCAAATCTAACTGTAACTAGCCAACAAACTACAGAATCCATGACTCCTACTCTCTCATTGTTACAGTATAACAAGTTAATAAAACTGCTCGAAAAGGAGAGTCAAGGAAAGGCCGGCTCAGATCTTATGGCAGGTGCTGTTGTTAATACCTTGTCATCTGATTTAGAAAAAGGATGGATAATTGACTCTGGTGCTACAGATCATGTAGTATCATCTTCTGATAAACTAATAAATAAAAAATATGTCAAAGAAAAAAATATTTTAATAAAACTACCTAATGGTACATGTGTATGTGGTGAAATGATAGGTGACTGCATATTGAATGATAACATTATGCTTAGAAATGTGCTAGTTGTACCTAGTTTTAAATGCAATCTGTTATCTGTCTCTAAGCTAGTCACCAACAATCAATGTGTTATAAATTATAAGAGTAATGCTTGCATCTTTCAGGACCCACAGTCCCTGAATATAATGGGGATTGGTGAGCTAAAAGATGGCATGTACTATTTCAACCACAAGGCTAGTGGTAATTGTAGTAAAACTGCCATAGATATACATCATGTAGCATCTTACAATTTGTGGCATAGCAGATTAGGGCATCCCTCACCTATTGTTTTAGATATTCTGAAACCATCCCTGAAGTTCAAATATTTTCAGTCCGATGAGCCTTGTGACACATGTCACAGGGCGAAACAGACTAGAGTTCCCTTTCCATTAAGTGATCGTAAGTCTGAATCACTGTTTGAACTAATACATGGTGAATTGGTGATGTTTGGGGCCCATTTAAAACTGTTAGTCATAATGCATGTAGATATTTCCTTACGTTAGTAGATGATTTTTGTAGGGCTACTTGGGTTTTCCTACTTAGAAACAAGTCTGAAGTGCTTCAGTATGTAAAAATTTTTTGTCAACGTGATTAGAACTTAGTTTGGTTAAAAACTGAAAGTGTTCGGGTCAGGTAATGGTACTGAGTTTATTAATAATCTGTTTTTAGAGTTCACTACGTCAGAAGGAATCTTGCATCAAACACCTGTTGTGGATCACCACAACCAAATGGTATAGCTGAAAGAAAGCATAGCCACTTGTTGAATGTTGCTCGTGCATTATTTTTTTCAATCTGGAATACCTCTGAAATATTGGTCTGAATGCATTTTAAGTGTTGTGTTTCTAATTAACAGAACACCCTCCTCTGTCCTTAAGGAAAGTCACCATATGAAATTCTATTTGGGAAGCATGTGAATTATGATTTTTGAAAGTTTTTGGATGCCTTTGCTATGCTACTGTGCTAAATACTAGATCCAAATTTGATTCACGTGCTAGACAATGCATCATGTTAGGTCACTATGAAACTAAGAAAGCATATAAGCTGTTAGATTTAGAAAATAATGTCATATTTGCTGCAAGAGATGTGAAGTTTTATGAAACTGTGTTTCCTTTTAAGAATGTTTCCAATAACTCCAAACAGTCTGGAATGACTTTATGCTATTTGATGTGTTATCTACAAATGACAATGATGTTCCAAACACTGAATCTGTGGATATTAGTGCTAATAACAATTCTGACCAGCATGAAACTGATGCACACACAATAGGAGATCTGTCTGCTAATCATAATATGCTGAACCCCACTCCTGTCTTAGCTAATGATAACATTCTGTCTGAAAGCTTGAATGATGTAAACCTTTATGATGATGTGTGTGAACTTATGATATGTTGAATTCTCCTGCCTTAGCAAGTGACAATGATTTAACTGAACACTTGGATGGTGTGCACCAGCATGATATTACTGCCCCTTTAACTAGTACAGATTTAAGTAGACCTAGAAGAACAACTAGGAGACCAGTCTACTTAGGAGATTATGAGTGCAATGCAACTTCTTTGAATAAGACCCTATATCCCTTGTCTAGTGTAATGACCTTTTCCAAGCTGAAGCCTAGTGATGAAGAATATTGCAGAAACTTAGACAGAACAACTCCAAAAATTGTAGCTGAAGCCGTAAACATACCTGAGTGGAGAGAAGCCATGAATATAGAAATGAAAGCTCTTATGGACAATAGGACTTGGGACTTGGCAGAGCTTCCTAGGGATAGAAAACCTGTGGGCAGCAAATGGGTATTTAAGGTTAAGTACAAGCCTAGTGGTGAGATAGAAAGGTATAAAGCTAAGTTAGTAGCAAAGGGATATAGTCAAAAAGAGGGAGTAGACTTTAATGAAATTTTTGCACCTGTAGTTAAAATGGTTACTATTAGGGTTCTACTTGCTGTTTCTACCATGAAAAATTGGTCTGTTTATCAACTTGATATTGACAATGCTTTCTTGCATGGTGAGCTCGATGAGGAAGTGTATATGTGTCTGCCAGAGGGATTTTATGCTAATGATCATAGATTTTGTAGGCTAAATAAATCACTATATGGCTTAAAGCAAGCTCCACGAGAGAAGTTGACTCAAGTTTTGACCACTAATGGTTACCAACAAAGCTTGAGTGACTACTCATTATTTACTAAATCTGAGAAAAATCTTCATGTTTTTTTACTTGTATATGTTGATGATATATTGATCTCTGGTAATGATATGGCTGAGATAAGTAGGATTAAAAATGTGTTTTAGTGACCTCTTTGGAATTAAGGATCTAGGAATATTGAAGTATTTCTTAGGAATAGAAGTTCTTAGAGCAGGGAATAATCTGATACTTAATCAGAGAAAGTACACATTTGACTTATTAGATGAATTTGGTGTTTTAGGCAGCAAACCTAAGGACACTCCCATGCAGCAACATCAGAAATTTGCTATTGCTAACTGTTCTGACTTGGTTGATACAAACTACTTTTAGCGTTTAATGGCGCGACTAATATACTTGTGTAACACTAGACCTGATACTACATATTCTGTCCAAACTCTTAGCCAGCATATGCATAACCCAAGCTCCTCACACCTAACTGCAGCATTTCTAATTCTTAGATATCTGAAATCAGCCCCTGGTTATGGCATATTAATTTCAAATATTCCAGATTTCACTCTACCTGTCTATTGTGATTCTGATTGGGCCTCGTGCTCAATCACACGAAAAACAGTCTCTGGTTTTTGTGTCTTTTTGGGTAGTTCTCCCGTGTCTTGGAAGAGTAAAGAGAAAAAAACTGTTTCCCGCTCATCGGCTGAAGCCGAACATCGAGCAATGCATAAGCAACAAGTGAATTGATTTGGATAATCAACTTACTTAAGGATATGAAAATTTCTATTTCAGATCCAACAAGCCTATTTTATGATAACAGTGCAGCTATTCAAATTGCGAACAATCATGTGTTCCATGAACGAACTAAACATATTGAAACCGATTGTCATTTTATACGTGAGTATATTAATAAATGCTTGATTAAAACAATGTTTGTAAATTCGCAAGACCAGATAGCAGACATACTAACTAAGGCGCTTGGAAAAGGACATAAAAAACTGAGGGATAAGTTACATATGATAAATATTTTTGGCCCTTGATCGTGAGGCGGGCTGTAAAATTGGACCCAAATTGGGTCAACACGATCAATGGCCAAAATATTTATCACGACCCATACATTTTCAGCTCAATTCTACATAATTGGGTTGAAAGTGTTCAGATTGTTTAATCGATGGGCTAAATCAAAAAGCTTTCGAGGTTTGTGGAAGTCGTTGTATTCCCCGGGACTACGGTAAAATTAGCAAAATCTATCCCCAGATAAAAAGCGTTTCTTCTGCTGATTCATAGCTTAATTTCGCTCTTCTTGATTTTCTCTGATTGAAGCACCTTGACTCTCTGTTCCCTTTCGGTCGATTATCTTTCTTTTCAATTCTAATATTCTTCTATACAAAGCATTGTTGCTTTTCTCATTAGATCAGTTCTTCAAGCTTTTTTCTTAGATCTATTACTCACGTGTTGACCTCTTGGCCGCTTCGTGAATCTTAGTCCCGGTGAACGGCCCGACAACTCGAAGCGACATTCATTATCTGTCAAACAAATAAGTTGTTCTTTCTTGTTAATCTTGTGCCTTTTATGTTACGTTAGTTGATGTGCATTCTCACCTTATGTATACATTGAGGCTGTGATTGGTTGAACGTACATGCTATTCTGCTAATCTGTTTTTTTAACAAACAGCCTTTGCACATTTAGCTAGTGCGAAAGGTATGAACATATATATCAGTAGAAGACAAGCCAAGAGATATCTACTTTCTAATCAAGAAAAGAAGGTTGCTAAATGTAATTATCTTAACGATCACAACTAAAACAAACTCCGTGGACATAAGTGAATGAGAGTTTTCGAGTAGATTTTTCGTGCTAAAACATACTGGTTTTTTTCTAACTCAAAACATTAAAAAATTGTCTTTAGCCTCATTTGGTTGTTGGGGTCGAGCTTGTTAAAAAGAAGATAATTTTAATACACACTAGATGACGAGGCCGCACGTTGTGCGGCTTCCACGTAACCGCACCCCGGAACCGAATGACACCGAATGTGGGATGATGTTATGTTATATATACATGAATGTGATAAAATAACGGAACATAGCTTTCACGACGTTTATATCATAAGGATTCACACCTAACATTCATTAGTGACACGAATCTCGAACTGGAGCCAATAATTTCGGTACCATAAGCGTAAAGTATATTAAAGCGCATCCATACAATTTGGATGTATCTACGAAGGCTGACATATGAAACATGCAACTACAAATCCAAAGGCCGCCATAAGTATATCGACTGGGAGTCGTAGCTGCTCGCACATGACTAGTTTCTTTAGAAATGGGCTCTTGTTTGGCACGAGACAAGTAGTACACGACATTGCAACAAGGAACTCGAACTCTTCTCTTTGTTGATATGACTCGCATAATTCTTCTCTTGTGGAGACAGGGTATGAATCCGAAAAGAAATCTTGTTTCGTTAGACCCTCTTTTTCGTGAAGAAAATGATTTCTTTTATTGTCCGCGTTACGAAGACTGATATTCAATTACTGCCGATGTGAGGACTTCCTTGTAGACAATATTTTTTCTACGACCGTTTGTTAGTGTTTGCGGTGATGTTGGTCTTATGAAGACCTTTCATTGTTGAACGAATTTAGCTCTAGATAAGGCCATGTAAAGTTGCCCGTGTGAGAAAACAGGTTCCTTAAGATAGATTCCAACAAAATCGAGTGTCTGCCCTTGGGCTTTATTAATCGTCATCGCAATACACAAACGGATTGAAAAAATTTTTCTCTTAAAATGTAAGGAATTAAAATCGTTTTTGGGTGATTATAAGTTTATACGTGGGATAAACACAGGTTTTCCAATATGTGTGCCGACTGAAATTTCCGCGTAAATGGCATTACTATTAAAAGTCTTTGCAGATGAGGCGTGTCCCGTTACAAAGACCTTCTGTCGGATTAAGATTTCGAAGTAAAATAATCGGTGCATTTTTTTCAATGCTAGCTTATGGGGGGAGCCCTTCGGAGTAAGAGAGTGGAACAATTCTTCTTGGTCTGGTATAGAGCAAGCACCAACGTTCTCATCGATACTTAAGTACATTACTTCTTCACCAGGAAATTGCGGAAGCAAGACGTCGTTTCTCTCATGGACAACATTCCTTGTAGTTAATATAGCTCTTTTCACGAATGATTGAAGTTGTAAATTGAGTTCGATAGATGGGAATACTGCCGTTATTATTTTATTCAACGAGGTCTCGTCATCCTCAAAGTTGATGCCCGATCTAGGGAAAACTGAATTTGACAGTAATCGTCGCCATATTCTTCACCATTGCCAACTTTCAGCAAGTATAAAGAAAATTGAGGATCAAGTAATGCTCGCATATTTTGGTGACACTTTATTTTCTCAAATTTAGGCCATAAAGGCGACATCACAATTGAAGCGTCTATTATATCTTCTTTACTACCTCTTGCTACAACTGGTAGCGTATGACGAAAATCGCCTCCAAATACAATAATTTTACCCCCAAATGTATTATTTGAATCCATAATGTCTCTCAACATTTCGTCAAATTTCTCGATCACACTACGTTTTGCCATTGTTGCTTCGTCCCATATAATCAGTTCACTGTTCGTAGCAAATAAGCCAGCGTGCTTTGTTTGCTGATATTACATGAATTCGAACTATTTTCATCCAACGGGGTTTTAAATCTCGAATGGGAAGTGCGTCCCCCAGGAAAGATGCTGCAACTCCTGAAGTGCCGTAGCGAGAGCTATTTGTTTTGAAGACCTTGTCGTACCAAGCAATGCTTTATAAAGAAATGTTTACCCTGCCTCCAAGACCATCAATAATAAATACTCATGGTAAATTATTATTGACGTGATGTAGTATCTTATCGTAAGCAATGTGTTGTTCTTTAGTTAGCCTTGTAAATGCTAAAATATCTTCCTCAGTAACAACAATGTTTAGTTTAGTTTGTGTTTTCTTTGTCAAATTCATACTGGAATTTACCTCTATGTGGTCGTTTAGAAAGGGAAAATCTTCTATTCTTTTGCCCATCGAATAAAGATTGTAAGCAATAGAATCAAACGTTTTAACTAATTCCGGCGTAAGCGTCTTGTCCTTCTTGAAATCGTCTGAAAGATATTCCTCGAATTTTCTCCATAGGTCTTTAGGATTACTTGGTGAATAGTAAATAGGTAATGTGGCTAACAATTGTCTTAAACCAGAAGGCATCAGATATGATACACTTTCTGTAAGACACTCTTCACATGTACATTCGGTGACACTACCGACACTATATGGTCATTAATGGATAAGTCATATTCGGATATCTAGTCACCCACCTCGAATCCTTAGACTTACGGACTTTTTATTTAATGATGAGATTAAGGACCGTCTGGTGTCTCCTCTCTTGTCCCCACGAGTATCAAACGTCCAACTCAAACATTTGGTTATTTATTTATCGCACCACCGGATAACAAGCAGACTTTAAATTCGATAAATAAATAATAATACCTTCATAGTAAATCAACAAAAGACTACTCACCATCTCAGGATGAGGGAAAAAACTAAAGACTTGTGCACGAAACCATCTCGCATAACAAAGAGGATTTCCTTCCAACCACAAGATTCGAAGATAGTGAAGGGTAGCCAGGATCTCAACCTCAGAAAAATTAGAATTGATATTGCAAGAAAGATCATGGTCTTCGATGGACCTCATATTTTCAATTCCATTCAATGTGGTTAAAGCATTGTTCCTCAACACAAGTTTAACCGTCTGACAAGAAACTTATAGAAAACAGAGAGCAGGTAATGTTCTTTTACTGATCGTATGTGAAAATTATAGAGAGAGACTGTTACATGCCTTCATATATGTGCTTAGTATTTGTATTCTGATTATTATGATAATATAATTATAGAGAGAAATATTTAGAGAGAGGAAGTATGGATTTTTTTTGAAATATTTTGTTTGTTTAACAATATAACTCAAGATGCTATTATAGGCAAATTTCTCAAATTAAAACTACAAAATAAAATATTACATTCTTATAATCACATCTAATTTATATTCTTATCTATTCCATCCATATCTTATCAACCAATCCATAATATACATACACTCCAAATATTTCATAATATGATTGTTATTTTTTGTTTGCTCCCTAATATTTTTTCTATATACCCAACGAACCACAAGTTGATAGCGGATTCATAATTACCCACCCCGTTATTTACCATATACTTTTTTTAATAAAACTGATATATTTATAAGTGATTTATATTATTATTATTATCTTATATTTCAATATGAAGTTGCACTATTATTATAGAAATGTAAAAAAAGGGGGTGGAGTGGGAGGGGTGGGAGCACAATCTTGTCAAATATATCTTTTAATATTACTAATGTTTAAGTTAAATATTAAATATATTTGCATATTTTAACAAAATATATAAGGGCAAACGAAACACGTTCTATTATGATCTATATTATATACATATATATGTATGCATTATTATATAAAAAGTTGGCAACCTGGAAATGCAGGTAATAAATTCTAACAATTAAGTGTAACTATTAACCTGCAACCCACAAAAGAAACTGCCACATTCTCCCTTTTATAGTAGTATAGATATACGACTCGTTTGATACGTGTGTTTAGATGGGCAATAGATGTGAATGATAAAATTATGTAATGTTTGATACGTGTGTATATACCTGCCTTGTATGGCAAAACCACCCGATACACGCAAAACGCTCGTCTGCCAGGTATAGAAATATCCAGCTCAGAGATGGGTATGCCATTACATATGTCTAGATCCCAATTTTATCCCTCCCATCGTCGTTCAATTTCGCCCCAATTGAACCCTCCCAATCTGCTCAACAGAGGGAACGCCCATCTCCGGAGCAGTGGTCGACGGACCTGACCGTGCTTGCGCTGTCGCTCGTCGCCCACACCCATCGCCCCTCGTCGCCATCGAAGTCCAGCAACCACAAATGACGGAATCGACTTGACGACGCCCAAGTGAAGCTTCAAATCGCGAAATTAGGGCGATGAAGCTCGCGTCTGCATTGTCTGTAGTCTAATTTCAGTTCTAACATTGATGAATTGGAAATTTTAGTTCTGCTGTAGAAGACGTGAATGGTAGGTAGGTAGAAGGCGACGGTGAAGCTTTTGTATTTTCTTATACCTTTAGTTTTTTTAAAGGGTAAAAAGGTCATTCATTTAATTTAACAAATTTCATACCTAGTTCAAAGATACATATCAAACAATATCTATATCATTACCCAAATAATTAAAACCCACCTATCAAACATGTTAAAATACAATATCAACAAAATCCATGTATAGCCATCACAAATAACTTATACCTATGTAATCCATAAACATCGATATCAAACGAGCCCATAGATGTATATCACATCGATTAATTGAGGAAATATTGACCCAAAATGAATTAAATAAAAAACATAAAAATCTAGGTCCGAATCAACTCAATGCATTATTGGATTGAACTCTTTTTTTTTTCTTGTTGCATATGGTTCGATCCACTCTATTGTGGCCTTTCTATTTGCAGATAGATTCTATCTAGTTGAGCCTTGTCATGGGTCTTTCTTAGTGGGGGGTGATGATGCACCTTTCCATTTCGAAAGGGCCAATCTATGTTTTATCGTATTTTGAGGCATTAAATTCAAATTATCAAATATCTAGTGCCGTATATTTAATTTGCCAAAAATTGCTGCATTTTTTACTCGCGAAAAGAGAGAGGATCTGTTCTCCTCAATCCTACCTATCCAAGTGTTGAAATAATTCTAACTTTTTTATGATTTTAACACATCATAACGCATTTCAAATTTGTGATAATGTTCAAGTGGATAGGAAGAACGGACAAGAGAATGCTTCTGTGATATGCATATTTTTAGTGTAATTAATTGCAATGTAGTTGCGTACTAGAATAAAGAAAAAGGTATAACTAAAAGAAATAAATATCTGAATTTCGTGGAGCAATTTAAAGCCGAATGAGAGTGGTCAAAACATAAATATAACCTCTACTTCAATTTTCCAAGACACGTAACCGACATTTGAAAATTCGATACGTTGAGTTTACACATTTGTGACAATTCAGTACCTTCTCTAAATATATTTGAATTGTTATTATATTCTCCTTCTCTCCAATAATTCTGTAAGAATTCTAACTATATTAGTTTATCCTAATAATAAATATATTATATTCTAAAAATCTAATCAGTTCTATGTAAAAAAAAAAAATGCTATTTATTTGTAGGCCGGTGTTCATTAGTCGGAAGTTCATCTCTAACTTTGACGCAATAAGATCGAGAGGTAGGGGCCAATTTTAAATCAAGACACGGTCGTATACCTAAATGCGAATTAATTAGTCACTTCTAAAATTAAATGCCCAGGCCTATCGATACTTTATTAACATTAATATATTCCATTTGGGATATTCATCCTACCTAAACATGCCGGCATTTGAAGTAACAAAAAATTCCCCTTATTACATATAATTTACATGGAAATATTACTAATTGCTATGTTTAATACTTCAAATCGGAAAAGCTTCAACAATTTACCGTTAAAATTTGGATTTTCTTCCCTTCAATGAATATCTATAGCGAGAGTATATAAGGTAATGTTAATTGGTTGAGCTTTTGATATAAGGTGACGAACTCAGTATGGATGGTGTTATATAATACATATGTTGCATTATAATATTTAGCAATCTAGTTTTGATTAACACAAAACATGAAAATGAAAACCCATTTACTAACATATTTCTCCCCAATTTTTGTGATAGTCAAGAAAACATTTCTCCCCCTTATTAGCTCAATTTATGCCCATGTAAGACTGTCTAGTCCATCACATGTAAATATGGGTTAATTTAAGTATATGATTTCACATCATATGATTTCACAAAGCCTGCAAGTCTTAACATATTTCTCCCCTCCCAAAAGTAGATAATGCTACCCATAAACTTATCTAGAATTCAAGAGATTATAATCCAACATGAGTTAAGTTTATAGAATGAGAGCACATACGAATGAGATGGAAGAAGATACGAGCAAGCATGAGTTATGTTTTGCAAACCGAGACATCACAGTAGACTGAACTTCGGTAAACGAACTGCATTTTCTCAGCCATGACTGGGCAGATAATTTCATACAGCTGCGACCGTCTACGAGTCTATTGTGTAGGAAAATGGACGGAGTGGAATTCCGACAATCGAGTGCGAAGATATTCCATTTTCCGTGAAGTTGCTGCAGCTTCGTCAGTCTGAACTTCACCGAATATAATGATCAGGCAAGACTAGACTGCGAGAAATATATTGTTGCGACCGCCTATAAGCCTAGTTTCCTCCGGAGTATGCGGATCAGCATTTGGACATCTAAGCGCAAAGTTATTCCACTTTTTCCAGTCGTTGCTCAATCTGCCGAATATTTCAGCAACAGTCTTTCCGAGTCCAGTCTTGATTTCTCGGTTTCTTCCTCATTCTAGTTCAGTACGCACTTCTTGAATTTTGGATAAACCTGAATCTCTGCACTTGACTGCTAGATTTCGAGCACCAGTTGCAAGCCGAGAACTAGCTTTGTAGTTTGTATCATGAACCGCTAAACCGAGGAGAAACCCAAGCTTGATCCGGTTACTAATAGCGTGATAACCGCCCCGGTCACACCATCCGTCTTTAATTTGTTTGGTCCAGCCCCCTTTCAAACTTGATTCTTTGGTTCGGTGAATGAAGTAAGCTTCCATAGTAGCCCCCAACTGACCGGTTAAAAGCTTAACCAGTATACGCAAAAATCAAAACTTAGTCAACGAAACACAATCTCACAGATTGTACTTTGTCCAGTCGCCATCTCCTCTTGAGTCTTTAATCTTGTGAATTGCTTCATTCATGGGACCCGCCCAATTCTTCTTTCAATGATGTTGCTTCATGAAGGCTTCTGTAGTGCTTGCTCGAACAATTTTGTTCGGTCGTTAGGGGAGCCAGTTTCTTTAGGTGTACTGCGATTCGTGCATGATCGTCCAACGAGATGATGAATTTGCATTTTTCCAATCACAAAATAAAATCAACCCACTCTGAAATTTTTCCTTTATGTGAATGGTGATCTTGCAAAGGTTGATGCCACAACTAGGTGCGGGCGGTGAGCAATTGGTGAAGCCGTATTGACTGAGATTTGTAGTGCTAACCGACGTGATCTTGAAGGCAGAGAATGGCGCTGACACATAACTGATCGGGGTTGCCTACCAGTATTCGGTGTGAGGAAGTCAGATTATGAGCAAAAATGCTGTAAATTTCCGTTGAAGTGACAACAGATTTTCCTTTAGATCTGATTGAGTCCGGTCGAAGAATTCTCCTATACAAGGCAATTAATTTCAAGTATTCCGATTCTTCTCCTGATCCCATGTCGCAGAGCTAAATTGGATTTGACAGCTGCATTTGTATTTGACTCAGATAGTGCCTTAGTAGAGACTGCTTTTGACCAATTTTATCACTTCCCAATCAGAGACCGGTTTGATCAGTCACACCCCAACCTTCTGAAGACAATATCGCACTATCTTTGCTTTTAAGTCATCTGTGGGTATCGTCTTCACTTGCTCATCCGTGGACCCCAGTTGTTGAGCTAGAATCGAATTGACCTCTTAAGCTCATTTGAAGCTTTTTGAATCTTGGTTTGAGTTCCCAAGACTGGTAGGACTCTTCCTTTTTATTTCATTCCTTGATATGTTTGGTCACTCTAGCTTAAGGGAATTCTCTTCGCTTTATACATCTAATTTCCAAGGCTGAATCTTACTTTCGAAGTACTCCTGACTCGTTTCGTACGTTTGAGAACAAGGACCAGTTTTTTGTAGACGGTTTGCTTGATATCTCTGGACCCAAACCAAGGAATTACTCTGATATGAAACTTCTCTGCCTTAATATGGTAACTGTAGTTTCCCCGGGCAGCACACAAAGTTGAACTTTGTCGAATCAACTGCTTTCATCTGGGCAGAACTAGGCAGCAAAAGTTATACTGTTGCGTTCTTCTCCGAATATATTTTCCATAGAGCTTGATAGACCGTCATTCGGATGTCTGAGCACAAAGAAATTCCATTTCTTGCGAAGGTGCTGCAGTGAGCGTCCGATTGTCCATCGAATAAACTGCTTTTCTCCAAGCATGACAGGACGCCAAAACCTATACCGCTGCGAAGCTCTACGAGTCTTGCTGCACACTTTGTAGATCGGAACTTCGATATCTGCGCGCAAAGTTATGCTAGTTTTCCCAAACTGCCGCTGTCTGCCAGAGCAGAATTATTCATGTTTTCGTGAAGCTGAGTAAGTTTTGCCAAAATTACTTATCTCCGGGTGGTGACCGGATAGCAAATCCTATACCATTGCGATTGTCTATCAGTCTAGTTCTGGAGGATATTTCAGACCGGATTTTGGACACTTGAGCGCAAAGTTATGCAACTTCTTCGAACTTGCCGCAAGCTGCCGGTTTCATCTTTCGCCTCAGAGTCTGATCTGGCAGTCTTCAGTCAAACGACCATCACTCCCTCCAGACTCAGTATTTTTGAGCGTCGCAATTTTGTTGGAAACTATTCTTCTAGAGCTTTCCAATGATGTAGACCTCGTCTCAAGATTCCCAGTCAAAGAAAGCAGCTTATTGTTTGAAGTTACCTGTTTGCCATAACCTCTCCGTTGCCCACGTTTTACTATTCATTTCAGCTCTGTGGGAAATCTTCACCAGGCTCACCATCCGTTCTTGATTGGAAACAACCCGCTCTGATACCGCTTGTTAGGATCGTGGATCGGGTGTTAGAGGGGGGATGAATAACACCGGTCTCCAATTTTTGCTCATTAGTGGGTTTCACGTCCGGTTAGAGAGTGACACCGATTTCCAATCATCAATCAAGGCCAAGTGCGAAATACTTTGGGCTTTGATTGTGAACTATGTGTGGTGGTTTGTGTATGTCGGTGATTTGGTCCGGTTTTTGTGTATGGAGGTGGTTGAGGCATTTTGTCGAACACCTTGAGTGTGGGTATTTGGAGTGTGTGTTGTTTCGGTTTGTAGGAGAAGAGACACGATATTTGTTATGGAAGTTCGGAGCCAAAAAGATCTCCTACGTCTCCCCCTTCCACGCATGGAAGGCTATACTAGAAGATTTGGTTTCGATACAACCCCCGTCGTATAACCTACATAGCTAGACTCACACGTATAACCCCTGGCTATACCCGCTAACTAAACTCCTAGTCACCACTAGACAGCTTTTAACAGTCTGTCTCTTTCAAGAGCTTTTTACAGTCCCTTGAGAACTTACGGTACCCCGCAAGGTCAACCGCAAAGGTTGTAGGCCGCAACCTCACAACCGGTTTGATCTTTTACATCTCTAAGCTAAGACGACAGCATTCTTTCTTGTCTCGGTGCGAGGAGTACATACACTTATTTATAGTCTATGTGCTAAGACTCTCACTCAACTAATCAACTTAGGCTCAACTCTCTAATATATGAGTGAGATGTATGAGTTTGAACATTGTAGCTCTCTCGCTTTTGTAACACACACACTTGGAAGAACTCTCTTGATTTTGTTCTTTTCTCTTTGCTCTTGTTCTTCTCTCTTGGATCTCTCTTTGAATGTGTATTTGTTTACTCTAGGATCCTTAGCTTTGTTTCGACTCCTCACTGTTGTATTTATAGGCTTCCTCACTTTGATATAGCCGTTAGACTCATTAAACTAGCAGTTGGGAGCCTTTTGTTGACTTGGTCACTGTTGTCAGCTTTATCTGCTTGTACTTGATGCTGCAGTAGAAGGCTTGTGCACCAGTCAACGTCATCCAGTATTGACCAGACTAGTCTAATACCGACGAATCCAGACCGAGACCGGCCAGTCCAGTCCAAAGACCGGTCAGTCAGTCTGATACCGGACAGTCCATACGGATACCGAATAGTCCAGACCCCGAGACCTGACAGTCCAGTCCAGTCTAACCAACCACCGAGACCGGTTGACCGATAGTTGACCGCGTTGACCAGCGTTGACCATCAGTTGACCGACCCAGTTTTTCGCCCTGAGCTCATATTTGATATCTGTTTTTCGAATCGAGCTCATCTGCACAGTCACTAAATATGTTAGTAATATAATTACTAATTTTTGTGTTCATCAAACCCGATTGCATAGATATTTAAATCCAAAAATCTCCCCCTTTCGATTAACACAAAACTTTAACATATAAGCACATAAACCTAACATATTTCTCCCCCTTTTTGTGATATCAAAAGAATTTTTCTCCCCCGTATTATCTCAATATTAGCCCCAACTGAAAGTAAATCAGTTCATAACAAATCAATTAGGGGTCCACTTCGGCATATGAATTCACAAAGGAGCATGCAAGCGCCAATATATTTCTCCCCTACAGAAATAGATTATGCTCCCCATACACATATCTAGACTTCAGAATATCTATAATCCAACAATGAGAGGATACGTGTTAGGTGTCAAGAGTGAGAGCGCATACGAGCGAGATGGGAGAAAATAAAAGCAACCATGAGTTGTGTATTGCAAACTGGGACAGCACAGTAGACTCGACTTCGGAGGGTAAACTGCTCTTCCTGAGCCATTAACAGGCAGCAAATTTTATACCACTGGCTATGTGTCTAGTGTGTAGGAGAGTTGACGGACTGATGTTCAGGTAATCGAGCGCGATGATATTTCATTTTCCGTGCAGCTGCTCCAGCGACGTCAGTCTAAACTTTACCGAATAAACTGATTTCCTTCAGGCAAAACTAGACTGCGAGGAATATATCGTTGCGACCGCCTTTAAGTCTAGTTTCCTTCGGATTTTGCGGATCAGCAATTGGACATCTGAGCAAAAATTTATTCCACTCTTTCCAGTGTTGCTCAGTCTGCCCGAAAATTTCAGCAACAGTTTTTTCGAAGCCGGTCTTGATTTCTCGGTTTCTTCCTCATTCTAGCATACAATTCTTGAGTTCTGGCTGCTTGAATGCTTAATCTCGAAGTCAGTTGAAGGTCACTGATTGATGGCTGGGAAATTTTACCGCTCTAGTACGACACAGTTTGTCGTCGACTAGGACTCACTCAAGATTTTCCTCAACGTTTCGGAATCTTCAGCAATTAAATCTCGGCTGTAGGCGCAACCTTGTTACCGAGAAATCGTTTGCTCCAAGACGAACCAAATGTGGAGCACCTTCCGTTTTAGCCCTTTCCTATAGATTGCTCATCAAAAGAGTAACTCGCAAATCATTCGAACATGATGAAGACTAGTCTGTGGCAGATTCAGTCTTGCGAGAGTCTATTCAGTTGTCAGTTCATCGTAGGTAGGCATCTAGTTTCAAGTGAATATGATCTCCAGTCGAAGCAGAAACTGCTTTCACTCGCAGCCTGATTTTTGAGAGCAAGAGGTTGTGTAGAAAATTTCAGCACTTGTTCGGACATCGTTGTGCTTTCCTTGAGTCCAGTTTCTTCATGAGATGCTTATCTTAGTGCACAATTCTGGACACCCAGACAGAGGTTATTCTTTGGCCTTGACTGTTGGACCAGTCGCAAGATATTAATCGGTCTTGCTTTTCTGAGACTTGGCTCTTCTTTAATGTGTTTGAAGCCGCTGGCCTTTAACTGAAGATTGATGAATAGAGTATGCCTTTGACCGGCCTTTTAGTAAGCAAGTTGGCTCGATGGCTGATTTGGGTACTGGCTTGCTCCAGCGAGTGCGAACTTGGTTTAACGTCTTTACCCTTGATTCTCAAGACTTAATCAGTTGTGCTCTCTGAACAGCGAATATTCTTTCTTCCATGATTATTGAAAGCAGATAGTCAAAACATGAGAATGCCTAAGAATTCTGCCTAGTCTTCCGCTGTCGTAGGATTCTGATCTTCGTATCTTTTATTTCAGTTCGTCTTGTAAGATCTTTGCAAGGTGACCGGTCAGTGAGTGAGTTTTAATAGGCTTGGCGCAGCAAATGAGTCTGAGCTTCGTCAAAAAGATTGCTTTCATCTGGGCCGAATTAGACAGCAAGATTTATACCATTGCGTTCGTCTGCGAATCTATTTTCCTACGAGCTTGATAGACCAGAATTTGGATGTCTAGGTATAGAGAAATTTCATTTCTTGCGAAGGTGCTGCAATGGGTGCCTGGTTGATCTTCATCGAATAATCGCCTTTTCTCCAAGTATGAACGGACCCCAAATTCTATACCATTGCGAAGCACAACGACTCTAGTTTGCTACTAACTTTATAGACTGGAATTTGGATCTCTGTACGCTGAGTTATTCCAGTTTTTGCAAGTTGCCGTTGTCTGTAAGAAACAGAGTTATTCCGGTTTTCGTAGAGCTGCGTCAGTTGGGCCAAAACTGCTTCTCTCCAGGTGGTGACCGGATAGCAAATCCTACGCCATTGCGATCGTCTATGAATCTAGTTTGTAGCAGACTTTACATATCAGAATTTGGAATTCTCAGCAAATAGTTATACCATTTCTCACGATGCTGCTACACTGGACGTGCTACACTGGACGACACATGACGACAAACTGATCTTTGTATGATAAGCTGCTTTCCTATGAGCATGACTGGCCAGCGAATCTTATACCATTTCGATAGTCTGAGAGTCTAATTGTAGGGGATTTTACAAATAGGAATTTGAACACCTAAGGACAAAGTTATTCCAGTTTTCGCATGACTGCTCCATTCAACAGTAGTTGATCCTCATATGAACTTCGACAAACGAACTATCTTTTCTAGGGAAGAACTGGTCAGCAAATCCGAGGATCCGATCAGCAAATCTTATACCATTTCGTCTATGAGTCTAGTTTGCTGCAAAGTTTACGGACCGAAATTCCGATATCTGTGCGCATAGTTAGTCCGATTTTCCCAAGCTGCCGCTGTCTGCCATGGGATTTCAGCCAACCAGTCTTGACCACCAGGTTTCTCCATTTTAGGCTGAATTTCGACAAGCGATCTTCTCATTTTAAAGCAGAAACAGGCAGTGAATTTTACATGGTTACGATCGTCTGCAAGTCTAGTTTCTGGAGGATCTTTCAAACCGGATTTTGGGTATTGGAACGCAAAGTTATGGGGCTTCTTCGAACTTGCTAAGCTGCCGGTTTCATCTTTCGCCTCAAAGTCTGGTCTGGCAGTCTTCAGTCAAATGATCATAACTCCCTCCATACACAGTATTTTTTTAGCGCCGTAAATTTTGCTGGAAACTGGACTTATATCAATGACATAGACCTCGTCTCCAGATTTCCAGCCAAAGAAAACAGTTTACTGTTTGAAGTTACCTGTTCGCCATGAAGGGGGAGATTGTTGGATTATATAGTATTTAGCAATCTAGTTTTGATGAACACAAAACTTATTATTGTGTTACTAACATATTTAGTTAAGTGTGTAGATGAGCTCGGTTCGAAAAACAGATATCAAATATGAGCTCTGGGTGAAACACCGGGCCGGTCAACTGCCGGTCAATACTGGTCAACGCGGTTAACTGTCGGTCAACCCGGTCCCGGGTTTGGTCAGACTGGACTGGACTGGTCCGGTATCCGTCTGGACTTATTTGGTCTCAGACTGACTGGTCGGTCTCGGTGTAGACTGCTTCGGTTAGTGACTGGTCCCGTCAATGAGTGAATTGACTGGTCAATTGTTGACTGGTGTACAAGCCTTCTACTGCAACAGAGGTACAAGCAGATAAAGCTGAGAGCTTCGACCAAATTCAACAAAGGCTCCCAACGGCTATATAAAATAGTCTAACGGTTATATCAATGTGAGGGAGCCTATAAATACAACAGTAAAGGGGCAGAAACAACCAAGGAATCCTAGAGCAAACAAGTACACATTCAAAGAGTGATCCAAGAGAGAAGAACAAGAGCTAAGAGAAGAAAATCAAGAGAGTTCTTCCAAGTGTGTAGGTTACAAACAAGAGAGAGCTACAACGTTCAAATCCACACATCTCACTCACATATTAGAGAGATGAGCTTATCTAGATTAGTTGAGTGAGAGTCTTAGCACATAGACGATAAACAATTGTATGTAGTCTTCGCACCAAGACAAGAAAGAATGGTGCGTCTTAGCTTAGAGACGTAAAAGATCAATCCGGTTGTGAGGTTGCGGCCTACGACCTTTATGGTTGACCTTGCGGGGTGCGGTGCTCAAGGGACTGTAAAAAGCTCTTGAAAGAGACGGACTTTAAAAAGTTGTCTAGCGGTGACTAGGAGTTTAGTTAGCGGGTATAGCCGGGGGTTATACATGTGAGTCTAGCTATGTAGGTTATACGACGGGGTTGTATCGAAACCAAATCTTCTAGTGCGGGGAAGGGGGAGACGTAGGAGCTCTTTTTGGCTCCGAAGTTCCATATAAATCTCGTGTCTCCACTCCTACAAACGAAAACTACACACACACACACCAAATACCCACATCAAGGTGTTCGACAAAATGCCCCAACCACCTCCCTTCACCAAAACCGGACCAAATCACTCACATACACAAAAACCTCCACACATAGTTCACAATCAAAGCCCATAATATTCCGCATTTGGCTTTGATTGAAGATTGGAAACCGGTTTCACTTTCTAACCTAACGTGAAACCCACTAATGAGCGAAAATGGTGACCGGTGTTATTCACCCCTCCTCTAGCACCCGGTCTACGATCCTAACAACCTACCTACGAATAAAAAAATGAATATTTACAAGATAATATGTCTCATGGCCACGGACTCGGGGCATTGTAGCATGAATTTCTTGGAAGATGGTTGCTAGATTGATCTCAAGATTTGAAAAATAAATAATAGAAAAAATTGCATGTATAAAAAAATGTTAACCAATTGCATTATTGCATTAGATGTCCCTATCTTTGAAAATTTTACTTGCGTCATTTTAAAAATCGGTTCCTTGAAAGACTCGGACAATACAAATTGCCCAAAAAGTCAACTCCATGCAGACGAGATAAGACAATGCGCGTATTGAACCGTTCGTTTACTCCAACTTCTAATAATATATTTAAAAATGTTCAAATGCCTTTGATTAGAGTCAATGAAAACAATTATAGTATAATCGTCTGCATGCATGTAACAACAATATTAATTAAATCACACAACTATATTATTATAGTATTAACTTGCAATTATTTTGCGGTCATATGCTTTATTATATAACAGCTCAAAGGAGAGCCAGTTGCGTGTCCTTTAGTGTCACCAACCGATTTTGAATGAAGACCTTTGTTGTCTGTTAGTAGAAAATATTCAACAACGAAGAAAGAGAATTTATAACTATTAAATTGGAAATTGAAGAAGCCTTTCAAGGCAATATCTTTAAATTGAGCTTTTGATTTGATGGGCAAGCAATTAAGTGTTGATGTATACCATTTTGTGTGTAGCCTACAAGATGTAAAATAAATCCATTTTAGTCGATGTAAATATTACTAATTTGAAGTAGATTGGTCTCATGGGAAGAGGTCACAAAAATCGTTTTTTTTCCCAACTATTTTCTTAAGGTTGTGTTAGGATCAAGGAGAGGAAAAGAAAACCAAAGAGAATAATCTTCACTTGTTTTCCTTTCATGTTCAGCACGATTTAGTGAAGAAATTGATTTTACATGGTTTACCTTTATACTAAGTTTTAGTTTTTATTTCTTCTTTTTCCTTTCCTCCACTATTTCTCTTCCTCAACTACTTCTCTAATCAGACGAATAAAAAAAAAATTAGATTTCATTTTCCATTTCTTTTACTTTCCACACAAAATTCCTTTACCTAAACACATCCTAAATGAGTCTGCACATATGAAAATGTATTACGTTGTTTGCAGACTATTGCGCTGGTTTTATAATTTATTTGATCCCATCGGTTAGGGTTCACAAATCACAAGCGATAGTATTGCTTACAAAGGGTGACGAATTGATGACACAACACACAAAGGGATATAAAATTTCCTAACAAAATTGACTTAGAGTTATTCCTTAGTGATGTATACGTCTATTATTAACAATTTTCAATTAATAAAAAGAATTAAAGACTTATATTTAATTCTGCAAGTCCCATTCATAATTATGATTAAATTAAAGATATGGGGACGGAAAGTTGAAATAGTATTATGGTCTTTGATTTAGGTACATGTTGGGGTATCCTTCACAATTCTCAGCAGTAAATATAAAAGAATTTCGCAAACATTTTTTCTTTATATCATTCTTGACAGTGGCATTTTTGGCATATAATGCCCAAAAGGATTTTTTTATATTTAATTTAAATTCATGAATAATGTCATACGAGTCACTAACAAAGGTCAAACCATTAAGATATATCATATCACATGTGAGAGAGAGCGAGCGCGAGAGAGAGAGAGAGAGAGGGAGAGAGAGAGGGAGAGAGAGAGAGAGAGAGAGAGAGAGAGAGAGAGAGAGAGAGAGAGAGTGTTCAGCAAAAGACAACTGTCAAATAAATGGTTTTTATTTTATCAAAGAAAAGATGGTCTTATTTTCACAAAGTCACATGATATTCAAAGACCCCATGGGACCCATTCATCTGTTACCTTACTTACCATAATGGGAGTTAATTACAAAAATAGCCACTTTACCAATTGACAATTACAAAAATAGAGATTATGCATGTTTTATTTTATTGTCTTTTTAATTTTATTATAGACGAAATGTTATCAATAATGGCATATTTTTATTCTACTTTCTTATTATTAATTGTTTTTTATGATCAAATTAAAGAGAAAAATGAAATTGATGTTCGATACTATCCGTATAAATGAAAAGTAAATTAAACATACAACTATATTAGTTAGGTTTTTTTTTATTTTTTTCAATGTTCTGCCGTATTAGAGTACTTTTTATTCATTTGTTTTGTAGAGAAATCATTGCAAATTAAAAATAGTTTCAAGAACCGGAATACATCCGATAGCCCAAATAAGTTGGCCGATTCTAGCGAAACCAAAACTAGAACTAAAACCACTACATAAGATAAATTATGTAATATATCAAATTTAGACCGAATCGGTCTAACCTAAAATTTTCCGTTGAAATTCTTAAAACCATATGCCAAACCAAATTTTTTGGTTTGATTTTGGTATTTATTGACTTATTCAGTTCGGTTAAGTTAACTAACTAAAGCCATCTTTTAGTAAAAAAATAAAATTAAATAATGTTTAATACTTTAACTAATGTCATATATTATATATTTAAATTAAAAAGTAGCTTTTGTTTCAAAATCGTAGATTAAAAATATTAAAATCCAAATTATGTATGTTATATGAACCGAAAATTTTCCTATCCGGTTCGACCAGTTAAGTTAACTATGAACTCCCCAATAAATTATACAATAAATAAAATCATAAATATTAGAAGCAATAAAAAATTAAGAAAATAAAATAGAAAAAATATGCCTAGTTTAGTAGTACTTTACACAGTGCCTCGTTTTGTTAATCACTATCAAAAGGATGCCTATAATTGTAAATCACCCCATAATGGAAGCATTGTTGCTGAATTATTGCTTGATTAACATTAGGGGTTTTGCTTAAGATAAAAGGAAAATTCCAATTGATATCAAGCGAAATAACAATGTTGATTTGGGTAAAACTACACAACATGACAACGATAATATGGTATTGGTATATCACAATCTATTTTAATACGACGTTTGTAATCAAATAAATGAAATCTAAACCGACGAATTCGTTCCAACGTATCGACATGGAGCAAGTGGGGTCACAATCCGACCAGTGATTGTTGAATTATTTATGTTGGTCATTAAGAAAGTATACCTATTGTAGGAAAGTCTTGGTAATGGTATTAATTTATGACGAATAATCAATCATCGCCTTTGGGATATAGTTTCCGTAGTTGAATTGGAAAAACCCACAAAATAAAATACTATTCTCATAAATACTTTCTTCGACGATTTTCCATAAGTCTTGCTATTCAACCTTTCGCTTCTTTTCTCCGTGGAACTCTCTAATCATGTCTTCTTGATCTTGAACAATACTACCTAAATAGAATTCAACTTCTAAGAAGTTTTTATATCTTCATACCTCATCATATATATATTTGTATATGTGCAATCTTCTTAGAAACGTGAGATCACAGTTGAAGTCAAAGTAGGAAGCGAAGGCGTGGAGGCGATCATCATGTATGTTGGTTATATGCAGTTTTGCTTATTTCATGATTTGAGCTATCTATCTAGGGTTGATAAACTTTGAGTATGTCTCGAAATTCTTTTTCGAACTACTTTTTCTGACTATATTTTCTTGAAACTACGTTGGAGATCTTTGGATCTTCTTCGTCTTGAAACGTTGATTATTGAACCAGCTGAATTAAAGTAATTTTTGGATATGATTTTACACTTTTGCAACTGGAAATCCGTAAAGAAGCTTCTGTTTTTCAATACGTTGGATTAGGTATGCATATAATATATTAATTAGGTATTAAATTTAGGTACGCTTTCCATCTTATTTTAGGGTTTCTGTGTATTGTTGATCAAGAGACCGCGTATAGATAAATACTTGGTGACTTTTCTGTTACGTAAAAACAATTTGATTTTTCGGTTACTTTGAAGTTCGATTTTCGTTTTGTTTGATGATTCGGCTGAGACTAACATGAAAAGATTTAAAAGGTCAATCTTCATGAAATTGTTCTAGCGATGTGGGATAAGATTGTTTTTTTCATTTGCATATAAACCACACTGTGGTTGATGTTATGTATTTTGAGATATTAAATTAAATCGACCTACCCCCCCCCCCCCCCCCCCCCAAAAAAAAAGGAAGAAAAACTTACCTACCACATGTCTTGTTTAGTATTTTGTCTTTTAAAAAGAAAACTAAATGAGAAGAATTCCGGTGTATAGTTTTGCATATTACCTTCTTCTTCATCTCTCTCTTTTAACTTCCGTAGTATTTACCAAGTGCAATCAATCATCAACATGTGCTTTTATGTATAAATATATGGAACTTGATCTCATACCATATTGTATCGCGGCAATTTAGTAATTGATCTCATATGGATCCTGTCAGCAAGAATTCTGCTCAATGTAATAATATAAAAAAATTTGATTTAGTTTCACATGCATGGTCTCTCAAACACTGGTCAGATGAAGCCTTAATCCTTTATTCCATGATGTGATTTAGTAATGTTACAATGTTTTTAATATTATTGACAGTCAATGGCCAACGAAGACAGCAAAATGTTTGACGTCGGAGAAGGAAATAAATTCGACCATGTTGGAGATCAAAACACTTCATACGATTCATCAGAGAATATATCATCCATAGATTTGAATAAAGAAGCTTCTAATAGCAATTTTGCTGACGAAAATGTCTTTGATGACAATGAGAAGAAGAAGAAGAATAAAGTTAGGCGCTATATACGTTCAAAGTTGCCGAGGCTTCGATGGACAAGAGAACTCCATTACACATTTGTTAATGCTATTGAGAGATTAGGTGGCCAAGAAAGTAAGTGCTGATAACTTCTTATGTAAATTTATTTGAGGGTTTTTTTGTGTGAATGTTTTCTTCTTACTAGGTAAAAATCGCAATTTTTGATAAAATTCTCTTTGAATTTATTTGCAAACAGGAGCCACTCCAAAAGCTGTGCTTCAACTAATGAACGTGAGAGGACTTAGCATATCTCATGTCAAAAGTCATCTGCAGGTAATAAATTAACTACATTCCATGTATGATGATTACTTAACTTATACATCGCCATAGCTTAACAATAAATAGAGTATAGCCTTCATGCATTTGCTTTTTTTATTTTTTGTTTACTTCAGATGTACCGAAACAAGAAACTCGATGAATCAGGAAAAGGTACGTAACACAAGTGTGTAAGGACTTAGAAGAGCTCATTCATATATGCAGGTCATTGATCTACCGACCAAGATTCCATTTATATATATTAATTTCTCTTACAACACGTGATCGCCAGCCTAAACCTACAGCTGTTTGTTAAATTTTTGGTACATTTAATTCACTTTTCGATTCATTATTACCCAATCCCATGTGAAATCAGTAATAGGAAAAGCAAATAGAGGTTACAATGTCCAAGGCTACTTTTCTGGGAATTCGTACAACAAATGCAGTCCATTTCATCATCAGTTGAGGTTAGAGAATGGTGGCTTCGTTCTTGCGAGAGAAGCAGAATTTTCACAGATTACTCAAAACCCGCAATTTCAGCGGCCTTACAGCTTTAGATCTTTCTCTTCAAGGCAAAGAGCATTCACCTGATCATGTTATTTATTATGAAATCGATCTTAGAGTGTTCAAAATGATCATAAATACGTATGTATATGTGCTTTATATGCAGATACCAGAATTGGGCTCCGTATAATCAAGAATCGAGGATCTCGAGAGACTTTTGGAATACAGGAAAGAACTTCACATTCAGATCAAATCAGTTTCTCGAAGAAAGAAGATGGCCTACAAAGGATTATTTGACAAGAAACATACACTCTACGGACAAAGAAGACCTTATTTCAAATGTTCAACCTTATTCGGTATCCCAAAATTTAAGACCAAAATCACTCAGCAACTGGTCTAGTATTGGTATCGATAGCACGATTCATCAGAAGCCAGATATTAATCTTGATCGTCCTTCTATGACTAAGGTAATTCTCTATATGGCTTTATCGATGTATACATATATATTTGAATCTATGCTTATTATTACATCACTATCAACAGATGAACGAAAATAAGAAGAAGATTGATTACAGTGAAAAGGTGACAGAAGATTTGCAGCTTACGTTGAACATCAGCTTGAACAGTGAGGATTATCACAAAGCTCGCAATTCTAATGGAGGAGACGATCCAACTATTAACACCATGCTTTCACTTTCTTTAAGCTCTCATACCTAGGGAGAGTCAAATGCCTAAACTAAAGCGTAATACTCATATGTGGCATATATACATATATATATATCTTATATATATATATATATATATATATATATATATATATATATATTATGTATGATTTATCAGACAGTAAGCGATAGAGAGTGAGGCTTAGTACTTAAGGTCTGACCTATTTGCTGCTATTATAGAGCAGTGGAGTGAGATCTTACAAGTACTTGGCTTTTAGTTACCTATGTAATAGAAAGATTATACGAATGCGTGTTGCATATATTCCTGGATATGATGGTGAGCATCTTATTTCGATATGATTATTGGATTTTCTTCATGCTATGTGTGGAAATTGAGTTGCTTGTTTTTTATCCGTTACTGGGTTGTTGAGGGTTTGGTAGAGCCAGCTGTTGTTGGACAAAAACTATACATATAATGATAATATTCAAGTCAACTTTAGTTTGGACAATAGATTTTATAAGCTCAACTTCCTTGTAGTAATGTGGTCATTTGTATTGTTTTCCCGACAAGGATTAAGTATATTACAAATGATAAACTGAGCCTGCTTTAGATGATCAGGAGAGGAACTACTAATGCTTTTATTATTGATCAAGTATATCTTAAATTAATCGAGTTACAATAACCCTTTAGGGTCCTACTATTCACACCCCCATCTACTATTTACACCCCCATTTTACACCCTCGAATCACTTGAAATTTGTTACCTAATCACATAATTTTAACAATAATTAATTTTTTATATAATTCAACAACATTAATTGCATAATTTATTCAAAATATTAATTAACTTATTTTATCCAATGATATAACAATACAATGTTTAATTGACTTATTATTGTATTTTATATAATAGCCTTACACTTTTAATTAACTTTAAAATATTAAAATTTTGAAAAAATTTTATCAATACTAACATTTCATTTATTTCAATAAAAATATTCATAGAATAAATATTACTTGTTATTTATGCAAAATTAAACAAATCATTAACAATACCAATCAACTAAGTATTATCTTTTTTTTAATCAATTCAATATAACATAATCTTAAGGTTAATTTTCTTGTTGAAACTTAAGTAAATAATGATTATCTTCACAACTTAGTTTTTTAGTTATCCAGTTTATACATGTGACTTTTGAACGTGATGATTACACATAAATTGTATATGCAATTATATCACTTGATAATTGGAGAGGCTGGGAAATCTAATATGTAACATTAAGGCATTTATGACAGTACTTGTGGTTTGATCGATATTTAGGGGTAAGGTTTACTTTAATGGTAATTATTTAATAGTTTAAAGTTGGTAAGCATTTAATGTTTCTAAATAATTACTTTGGTTAGTATTTGATAATTTAGTTACATATTAATTAAGGGGGTAAATAGAAAAGAGGAGGGTGCCAATAGAATTACCCAACTATTTATTATACAATCACAAGATGAGGAGGCTCCCATAACTATTGAAAACTAGATTTAAATATATAATTAACATATAGTGCACTTCAACGTATTCAGTAAAGTGGTCGTCCAAAGACTACGAAAAATAACGAAATAGGTAAATGCATGTCAAGAATGATGCTGGCGTAATTTTAGTAAAATGTAAGGAAATTGTAATTTTAATTGCATGTATCGTATTTATTTTTAATTTATTACGTTCTTCTATTTATAGATGTTCTATCTTCTTTGTTTAAGTAATACTTCTTGATAGTTTATGACCACGTAAATTAAATACACCAGTGGCTTCCATGAATATCATAGCATTTTCTGCAATGCACAAATACTATGTATAGAACAATACATGAATCTTACTATACAGCTGTAAAGTCCAGATTATCCAATAACACAGATTATATCTATGGATTATAGCTTTGATATTTGATATGAATAGTGCTTTTGGAGGTTTTGAACATTGAGTACGTGGGTTTAGAATTGGAAAACTTGATTAACGAGGGTTAGTGTTTAAGCTTAAATACCTTGGAAAGGTATTAAGCCCAGTGAGCCCCTAACAAGCCCTTTACAATTACAACCCAATCTAAGTAAAGTAAAGCATATAAATACATCATAAGGAAGTAACAAGACTTCGAATAAATATTTTTGACACTTCAAAAATATTCCTAACATTCTCCCCCTAAGTGTCCAAATTACAAATAAGCCTATTATCTAAGTCTTCACTTCTTCTTTTTCTTCGAGCGAGGAGGAGGCGGAGGTTCCCTGTGAGCTGAGTATGTCTTCCTGAATTCCAGAGCGGTCTTGAACTGTCTAACGTCGGGAGAACGAGTCGATCTCTGATTTTCTTGATAAATTTGTCCAGTATGAGTACTTCTTCAGTTTCCGTGCCTTCAAGCTGTGCATCGTCAGGGATCGTCTCTTGTCTTGGCACGAGTTAGTTAAGGATTATCTTCAGAGTTCCATCAGAGAACTTGGCGGCCTCTGATAATAGCATTGCCTGCATCTGATTTCTCTGTCGTTGTAGATAAGTGATTGCAGGCTGTGGTTCTAAGATATCCTTCGCCGAAGTTGTCAAGATCTTTGTATTTGTTATCAGGTGAAGTCAGGTTGACTTTGCTCATGTTACTTTCCAAGGCCATTTGAAAGTCGTGCGACGCAAAATACTTGATCTGCCTCAGCGTACATTCTTTGATAGCTCTGTATCCATCCCGTTTCTCTCGAGTTTCGAGTAAGGACTTGTTGCGATATATGCTGTAGATCTTGTTCAGTTCTCCCACTGGAAAGTAGGGAAGATCAGCTTCTGTATATTTTTCGATTCTCCTATCGTAACTTTCTATCACAAATACAGGGCCTACGTATCTTCCCATCCCCCACTCAACTTCATGAATATCATATATGGCCGTTTGAGTTTTGAGATGTCTTCGCCATTGTTCCTTAGTCATTCTGCCTTCATTAGATTCTTCCCTGAGCATGATACGATGACGAATACCCCTGGACGTTCCTTTTAGGTGCTCAAGACCTCGAAGATTCAGCTCGTTGATCCCCTTTATTTCTTCCTCCTTTCTCCAGATCTTTGGATAACAATCTTTAAGGAAGGGTGCCTTGATCTTCGCATTCCTCGGTCTCTTGGGAATTTGATGTTGAAGAAGCTCTGGGAGTTCTGGTAGATCTGCTTGAGTGTTTTCTCCTAGCTCCTCTTCCGCTCGCTCGATAAAATAGAAGTCTGATGCCGTCGGTTTTAAGATATTTTTGACGTTTTCAATCCTCAGGCGGGACACTTCTTCTATCTCTGTTCTTGTCAACCATTCCTCTTCTAGAATGTATATCGATGTAGACTTGAGAATCTCTGGGACGAGGCTGAAGGGTTGTGGTTGTTTGGACTGATTGGGTGGAGGTCCTCGAGGGAACAGACTCGACTTCACCAAGGGAAGTTGTTTGGTTCGGTCATGGTGTAGCTTGTCTGCCTCTGGAGGACCTAGGTGGTGGATTGGATGGTCGGGACAAACTGCCTCCACGAGTCTGAATTACCCGTCCTCTGCCTCTTCCGCCGCGAACGACCGGAGATTTGGTTCTCGGCCTCTTGTTCTCCCCTCAGGACGATCCTGGTCGTCAGGATCGTCATGCCGACGCTTCTGACTGGGGCCTTCTTGGCGGCAAGAACCAGGGGGAGGAATGACTCCACCTGCGAGTAGCTTCCTGTAGAGATCTTCCTTTTCTAGACTCCGTACAGTGTCGAGTTCTACAAGACGAGCAATACCAACGTCGAAGAGCTCCAATAATGGCATTGAGTACGGATCAGGTCGACTTGGTATTCGTGGGGGCAGTGTGAGGATGCAGGGTTGTAACTGTGGTTGTTCTACCATGGGGGCCTTCCCTTTGTCCGTGGATGTGGCTTGGACAACAGCCTTGATTAGTCCTTGAACAAGTGGCAGAGTCACGGTTCCGAAGAACTCAAACAGACGATTCTCCAGGTAGGTCGTCGTTACAACTGATGGGTTAGCTCCGGCACCGCTAGCGGTTGCCGTTATCACCCGTTCAGAACTAGGTTCTGTACGATGGCCCTCGTCTACCCAAGTTCGGGGAACTTCAGTATCCATGGGTCTTCCGACATCTCCTTGCGACACATCTTGTAAAGATGGTGCTCGGGTCGTTACGGCCACATCAGTGGGATGGGCTTGTACGGAGCTTTCACCGGGGCCACTTCCCGTTAGCATGCGTCCAGAACTAGGTTTTGTACGGTGGCTCTCGGATGGTGAACTGCTGATGTCATCAACATCCGTGAGTCTTTCGTCCAATCCTTGAAGAGCCTCAATTGCTGGCTCTTCTATGAACGATGTTGCCTGTTGGTCAGGCTGAGGTTCGGGTAGTGTCGTAGAAATAATGACGTCTCAAGTGGAGCTGACACTTGACCCGAGGTGGTTGCGTTAGGAGGGTGTTCAGGGGATTTTGAGACACTTGCATGTTGGGAGGCAAGCGAATGGTCAGGGTGAGGTTGTGCGTGCGCCGTTGGGTCATTTTCGACGTCTTCTACCCTAAGGGCGGAGCCAGCCATTTCTGACTGTGGGAGTTCGGATATTGTTTCCTCGGGAATGACTATTTGCGGTCGTTCTATTTGTTCAGGCTGTTGTGATTGTTCTATTTGTTGATCAGAGATTGTTTCTTGAGGGGTAGGTCGAGGTTCCTGAGGGGCGGTTCCAATATCTTTGGTTACTCTCTGCTCAGTGGTTTCTCTCTCACTCTCACTAACCCCTGGGTTAGACTCAGGTGGGTTGTCCTGAGTCGGGGGTGGAGAACGTTGTATTTTTGGCAATAGGTTTCTATGTGGTCTGGGTTTGGTAGGATGAGTAACTCGCGAGGGATGGGCATAGATACGCGCGAGTACTTTTCATCGCTCCTTCCTTTTTGGAGGAATTTGAGTTTAGGTGGTGTGTAGTTTTCTTCAGCGGGTCGTGGTGGTATGCCTGGTGTTGTTGACATAAAATGGTTGATTATTTGGGAGAACCACCGGGGTAGGGCAGGTTCTGTGGCTTCTTCGATTTGGGCTTCGATCTCTGGTGAAGATGATCGTCCAGGTCTAATGTGATCAGCTTTGCATAGTCCTAATTTTTCCTAAAAACGATTCCGTGGAAGATCCGAAGCATCGTGAGGTTGCATCTGTCCCATCCTGAGTGCTTCGGTGAGAAGCACTTTTTGACAATTGCAAACAGAGTCCGCATGGATGTGGAATCATGGATTGCTGAAAACGGGATACAAAATCGAGTGAGATGTAGTAACCCATTCCGAGCATATCAATGATGAGCTCTCGTCTTCGGATGCCTCTAGTTCATATTCAGGTTGATTAGGCAGTCGAATGATGTTTCGGATGAACTCCTTATTTATTTGGACCGTCTCATCTGCAATCTTGGCCTCGTAGAAGATGTTGTTGTCCTGTGCGATTTTGGTAGTCATCGTTCCCCAAAACTGTTGGAGATACGCAGTGGGGACTTGGAGCCGAGAAGGCATATCCAAGGTGATGGTTTCTCAGAATGGATGGTATGATCTCTTCTTGACATTTGAAGGAGCGTATGTCAAGTTGATAATTATTATCTCTGATCACGATCCACTTCGAGGTTACATAAACATGATCCACCCGGTGTCGTCATTTTTCTTTCCCTTTTTTTCACCGGGAAATCCTGCCTAAACTGCAACACGAGAGACAACGGAACTAGAAAATACGGGATTGTGTAATAAATAGTGTGGGCTAGTATTAAAAAATGATAAAGAGTTCGGCCCATTACCATGGCCCAAAATGCGGTTTGAAGAATTTATCGAAATTTTCTAAGTGTGGTTCGCGAGTCTGTGGAAAAATCAGTTTAAAAATTTGCAAAGCGAGTTTCGCGAATCCACTTGAAAATTGATTTAACTAAGTTCGCGAACTGGATTGAAATAGAATTTGCGAATAAGATATTGCGAACTTGAAGATTTGCGGGTTTTGGGAATAGAGATTCGCGGATCCATTTGAAAGATTTGTTAACTTACTTCGCGAATTGACTTAGTCAATTTGACTTCGTGAAATTTTTCGGTTCGCGAATAGTACTAAGAGAGTTTCGTGAATCTGTTTGAAAGTTCAAAAATTTTGTCAAGTAAAATTCGCGAAGTAGTTTGATAATTGTTTTTACTCAGTTCACGAATTGTCCGCGAACGCTGAGATTCGCGAACTTCCAATTCGCAACTCTGAGAGTGGTCAAGAAGTCAAATTCGCAAAGTTAGAAGTTTTAAAATCAAAGATAGGTATTTCAGTTTGCGAATATGAAGCTTGACTTCTCAGTTCGCGAATGCAGATGAAATGCGAATTTGACTAAGTCCAAATTAAAACAGATAGAGTTCGCGAATTGTCCTAAGTCAAAACTGGATTCGCAAAATGTGAGGTGTGCGAATTTGACGAAGTCAAAATTTAATTGGACTCGGGAAAAACACTTTTTGGATTCGCAAAGTAGAACTTGAAAGATTAAATAAAATCCCTTTTAACGAATCTGAACCCTAAGAACATTTGAAGACCCAGAATCTCAAGAACCAAAATCCCAAGCCATAGATACCCTCAAGAATCTGAATCTCAGGCTAAAAACGACACAAAATTCAAAGATAACTTCAAGTTTTAACACTCTAAGAGAGAAACAGAAAAAAAAAGTGAAGACCCATGTTCTTCCATGAGATGAAACATGCGAATCTGAGAACGCAAAATCACATCATAACAGAAGTTAAATCTAATGATTCCTTACAACAGAGGATTCGTGTGTGTGTGTGAGAACGTTTTTTGTGACGAAGAAGCACAGTTGTGAAGGCTGGGAAGATGTGAATCGATTTGCGAATGAGATTTGCGATGTGAGAGAGTTTTGTGAATTATCAGTTCGTGAAATTGACTTGGAATGTCACGAATTAGGTTAAGTGAGTTTCGCGGGCCGAAGGTTTGAATTTGGGCCGCGGAACTGTCAGGGTAAGGCCCTCATATAATTTGCAAATGCAATTAGAGTGGTAATTTGCGAATTAGATCTATTAATTCGCGAACCAATATTTGCGAACCTTTGGAGAGGATTCGCGGATTGAGATCGAGTTCGCGAATAACGGAGGTGTTGACGAGTCAAATTTCATCGGATGCGCGAAGTATGCAAAAGCTGAATCTGCGAATTTAAAGAAATTTTACTAATCGAAAAACTGACTCCAACTTGAAGACTTCGCAAAATGGATAAAAGGCAGAATTCACGAATAAAGATGAGGAAATATTAATATAATGTGTGAGATTTCAAGTGATCTAAGACACAACATTTAGCAATTTGACTCGATCGAAAACTATAATAAATATCGAATAGTTGAGCTTTTCAAGATCGATTTAATCGTAAGATAAATCTGACAAACGACGAGGAAAACATCGCTTTCTCTCGCGGCGCTATACACCCAAGTCAAATTTTCATCTGTGTTTAGTCGGACAATAATGACATTGTTCAAATTGTGCCTATAAATAGACATGACTCGAATCAAGACCACAATACTTCAAGTATACGGATTACTCAACTGTCACATTTTCAGCTTTCTCGCTCACATAGATGGATTGGTTGCAGCAGCAAGTATATGATACAGAGGAACATGTGGAGTTAAGGCGTAATTTTGAGCGCAATATAGATAAACTGGCGTTTCTTATTTTTCTTCTATTGTGCTTAATCGTCGTCTTACTAGCTATTCTGTTCTGGGCTCTCACAGGACGTGCTAGCTTTTGAGATTGTTTTGAGTGTTTTGATAGTTCATGAAAGCTCGTTGCGAATGTTTTGAGAGCCGTTTTAAGAGTGTTTTGTAAGCTTATCCTATTTGTATTCTGTATTTTGAGATTGTTTTTCGCATGTCTTATAGACTCGTAAAGAAATTACTCCCCCTCAATGGTTTGTAATTTGGAATAATTACCCCCAAATTTCCCATAATTACCCCAAACTCCCCCTAAATACTATGCCTATCGAGAATCTTAGAACATTTGATAAATTACTTACTCCCACTCGATGCATGGATATAACATTTCTCCCCCTCGATGTAATGCCATTAGCATTGGCTTTACATCGACTTATTGAAAGTAAGAAAAATAGTTATTAGGGGAAATAGACTAAAATCTAGAGCAAACAAAATAATTAACAAAGAGACACGCACAGAATTAAAGAACTTAAAGCAGAGCAGATAGACAGGTTATGAACCGTAGGGAAGCATAATCGAAATTAGAGATTGAGATTCAACATCCCCAGTTTTGCCACTAAGAATTGGAATCGTTTCTCATCCAATGCTTTTGTAAACAAATCGGTAAGTTGAATCTCTGTACTGACAAAATACATTTCTATTATGCCTCTTTTTACTTGGTCCTTTATGAAATGATAGCGTAGGTCTATGTGCTTAGTGCGTTAATGGTGAATAGAATTGCAAGTAATTGCTATGACACTTTTAGAATTACAATAAATAGGAATTTTATTGAAATCAAACCCGTAGTCTCGTAGTTGGGTTCTTATCCACAAAATTTGTGAGCAACAACTAGCAGCAACAACATATTCTGCTTCTGCCGTGGAAGTTGACACACAATTTTGTTTCTTAGAAGCCCAACAGACGAGTTTATCTCCAAGGAATTGAATGTTGCCTGATGTACTTTTCCTGTCCAGTCTGCAGCCTGCGAAACCTGCATCAGAATACCCTACTAGTTTCATACCTGAGTTTTTAGGATACCAAAGTCCTAGATCTGGTGTTCCTTTCAAATACTTTAATATTCTCTTGACAGCATGAAGATGTGACTCCTTAGGATTAGCTTGGAATCGAGCACATATACATATTGAAAAGAGAATATCTGGTCGGCTGGCAGTGAGATAGAGCAGAGACCCGATAATTCCTCTATAATGCGTTGGATCCACGGGCTCACCCAAGTGATCTGCATCGAGAGTGCATGAGGTTGACATTGGAGTACTTGAAGATTTTCCGTTGTTGATTCCATACTTTCTGAGTATGTCGTGGATGTACTTGGACTGATTGATAAATATCTCATCTTGAAGTTGCTTGATTTGCAGTCCAAGGAAGAAGGACATTTCTCCCATCATACTCATTTCAAACTGGGATTTCATCAAAGTGCTGAATTCGACACAGAGTTCTGGATTGGTAGAGCCAAAAATGATGTCATCCACGTAGATCTGTACAAGCATGATATCAGACCCATCTTTCTTAACGAGCAGTGCGGTATCAATTTTCCCTTTCGTGAAGCCTGAGGAGATAAGAAAGTCGAATAAAACCTCATACCAGGCCCTTGGAGCTTGTTTAAGCCCCTAAAGTGCCTTGTCGAGTTTGTAGACGAAGTCCGGATGTTCTGTATTGAGAAATCCATAGGGCTGTTCATTCGGTTAAAACCGAACCGAACCGATTCAATAATTTTTATAACCGAAAATCGAACCGAACTTAATCGGTTTGGTTCGGTAAAAACCGAATTTTTTTTATTTTTTCGGTTCAACCGAAAAAACCGAAATAAAAAAATAATAATAATTTTGGGAAAAAACAATATTTCGGAATTAATTTATATTATATTAATTAATTTATTAAAAATACATTCATTAATTTATTAAAATACATATATTAATTAATTATTAAATATATATATTAATTATTAAATATATATATTAATCAATTATTAAATTTTGGTTTTTTTGGTTTTTATTCGGTTAAACGAATAACCGAAACGAAAAAACCGAAATTTTCGGTTTTCTATTTTTAATAACCGAAAACCGAACCGAACCGCATACCAATTTTCAGTTTTCAGTTCGGTTATTCGGTTATCCCGATTTTTGAACACCACTAGAAATCCATCTGGCTGAGACACATACACGTCTTCCTTCAAAATCCCGTTCATGAAGGCAATCTTTACGTCCATTTGATACATAGTAAAGTCTTTGTGTGCTGCGTATACTAGGAACAATCTAATCGCTTCAATTTTTGCAACAGGGCAAATGTCTCATCGTAATCTATGCCTTATTGCTGATTGTACCCCTTCCCTACAAGACGAGCTTTGTTACGGATTACCACACCATCCTCATCTTTCTTGTTCTTAAATACCCATATTTTTCCAATCACTGTCTTGACTTTTGGACGAGGGACTAAGTTCCAGACTTTGAGACGCTCGAACTGATTGATTTCCTCTTGCATGGCTACTATCCAGTTCGGATCACGTAGTGCGTCAATTACTCTGGTTGGTTCTGTTTGGCTCAAGAAACAAGTAAAATTACACTCATTTGATAGCGAACCTCAAGTCTATACTCCAGTAGTGTGATCTCCAATTATTTGATCTGTAGGATGACTTCGAATCCATTTCTTCTCATGAGGTAGGGTTGTATCATCAGTTTCCAATCCCTCATTTAGTGGATACTCGATCACAGAAGCAGTAGTGTTGCAAGCGGAAGTCGGTGAGTCCTCTGTCTGTGTTACTGGGATCGAGGTTTCTGCGTCTGAGTGGAACTGTTTGTTCCGGAATACGTTCGGATTCAGGAGGTGATGGACTAGCACTGGGTGCTGTATTTGGAAACGAATCAGTGGTTGGCCTGTTTTGATTTAGAAAAATGTACATATGTTCAAATAATTGATCCAGATCCATTTCTTCTTGAGCTTGTTGACTGAAACATGTTGGGTTGCTGTATCGAGATTCGTCAGCGGCATGTTGTTGGTCTTGCCCCAACTTTTCATTGTTTGAACCTGGTACTGAACGGTTGTGTTCAGAAGCGCCTCTGGAAGACTCTCCTAATCCCTTACGAGATTGAGTAGAGCTGGTATTTTTGATTCAAGTCCCGAGCTGCTGTGTCCAGAATTAATTTCTAGATCCTCATCGAAAGTGACATTCACACTTTCAATGATCATTCTTCTTTCCCTTAGATAGACCCTTTATGCCTTAGATTGTGCAGAGTAACCTACAAAAATTCCTTCAGTTGCCTTTGGATATAGTTTAGATTTGTCCTCTCGGTCGTTGGCTACAAAGCATTTGCATCCAAAAATCCTTAAGTGGGCAATGTTGGGTAATCTTGCGTTTATTAGTTCATAAGGCGTCTTTCCAAATCTTAGATGAATATTCGTACGGTTTTGCGTATAGCATGCACTGTTCATAGCTTTCCGCCCAGAGAAAGTATGGTAGGGAAGACTGTTTTAGCATGGTCCATGCAGCTTTCATAAGTGTTCGGTTTCGCCTTTCTACGACTCCATTCTGTTGTGGAGTGTGGACAGCGGAGAATTGTTGCGAAATTCCTAGGGATTCGTAAAATTCATTGAGCTGTTGATTCTTGAATTCCGTTCCATTGTCAGACCGAACTATTTTAACACTCGTTGTAGCAAGTTTTGCGTTGTCCTGATGAGATTTGGAATATGTTCAATGTCTCTGATTTAGTTCGTAAGAAGCGGACCCAAGTATAACTGGAATAGTCGTCGACAATAACCAGCATGCATCGCTTTCCACTGATGCTATCAGTTCGCATTGGGCCGCACAGATCCATATGTAGTAGCTCTAGTGGATGTTGAGTGGATGCTGTGTGTTTTGTAGGATGTGATGCCTTTTTTCATTTTTCCTCTCTCACAAAGAGCACATATGCTCCTTCTGGTACTTCAGTGGTGGAAGTCCAATAGCCAATTTGTTGGTCGACAGCTTGTTGAAGATCTGGAAGTTAAGATGAGATAGCCGTTGGTGCCATAAGTTATTTTGAGTTGATGTTGCTTTGGAGATTAGGCAGATGTTTGTCTTTGGTCTGACGGTTCTAATATCAATGGTGTAAAGATTTGTCTTACGAGTTCCAGTGAGAACCATTGGTATTGAGAATTTTGCATGTTCTCTCTTTTGAAACACAACTTGGAGTCCCATGTCACTGAACTGTCCTATTGATAAGAGATTGTGTGTCAGCCCTTCAACATACGAAACTTCCTTGATTGTGAGTCGATTGCATATAAGATCGCCATAACCAAGAATTCTGACTCCATTGCTATTACCAAAGCGTACCAGCCCGCCTGACCTATCAACGTAGTTGCTCAACAGTTCCTTCTTCCCAGTCATGAGTGTGGAGCAACCGGAATCTAAGTACCAACCGGAATCTAAGTACCACACATTTAGGTACCCATTTAAATATGTGTCCACCTCTTTGTGCTGGTTAGTTCGATTAGACTCCCTAATTTTTCTTTGTTAGTGGATGACACAGTCACTAATTGTTTCTAGGGCTGGATTTTGGTTTCCTCAGTCTTAAGCTTTGAAACCCATTTTTGCTCTAGGGAAGATCTCTTTATCTTAGGCTTAGAGATGTGTTTTAGAGGTTTTGCAAGTTTTGCAGGTTCCTTGGTAGTTTTTGGTTTGGATTTTTTCTTTTTCTGTATATTTGTGTTTTTAGGAATTGTTTTGTAAGTTTGTTTGTAGAACTGATCATGTATGGAAAACTTTGTTTTTGATTGAAGAGATAAGTTTTGCGATACATGCCGAAATAAAGATGGTACAGAAGTTTTTGAAGGAAAATAATCAATAACAAAAGGTGTATTAAGATCGCAGTTCTCCTTCAGGATATCTTCCTTTCTAGCCCATACTTGACCTTTCAATGGCTCTTTTGTGGGTCCTGAAAATTTCAAGGCAATAGTGCAAGAAATTTTGTCATGCGAAACTAAGGTATAAGAAAGTGTGTGTAATCTTAATAATTCTTTCAGTGAGGAGATTTCCTCTAGAAGTTTCTGTCTTTCTTCATCAAAGGACTTCTCTCTATTTCGAGAGTGAAGTGTAGATCACTTTTCTTTATGCATTCAGGCATATACCCTGTTGCATACGTAGTTATCGGTGTCTCACTTGCTGAATCTCCTGAGGTATCTCCTTCACTTGGACGTGGAATATCGGACTCAAATTCTATTATTGCTGGACAATTCCTTTCTTTATAACTGTCATTTAACTCTGTATAATTAAATGATGTTTGAGTTTTACTGTGTGTTGGTGTCTCATTTTCACTGACAAAAGACATGAGATTTGCCAGGCAACCTGTCTGCATGAATTTGAGATCATATAGATAAGGTGCACTTGATATGCCTTGTTTTAACTTACATGGGTTTTCAAAACCTAGCCCGTTGTAAGGATTGTAGAAATCTATGTTGACTGGTTTGTTCAATAAGATCGTTTGTTCTGATTGATCTTATCGGGTTAAAATGTCCTCCAATTTTTTGATTTTGGAGTACAGTCTTTCCCGTTCTTTACAGAGTAAGTCATATTAGTTGTAGCGTTCATTGCCTGACCTCTATGAGATTTCATTTCCTTTTCTAAATCTTTGGCTTTAGCTTCGGATTTTTGCACTTGTACTTCTAGCTTAGCAACCTTTTCATTTGCTACAATTACACGATTTTTCTCACATGCATAATCATATCTAAATTTATCTAATACTACTAAATTCTTTTCTAAGTTAGCTTCTAGTTCTTTGATTTTTCTTTCCTTGTTTGTTAGATTTATATAAAGATAAAAATTCATTTTTCATCTTAAGTAAAAGAATCATAATCTGCTTCGCTTACCTCCACCATGTCATTGTTGGAGGTTTTCCTGTCTGATTCGCTTCCATCAGCTCCAGCTCCATCTTCTTCGTCATCCAGTTTGGCCATCAGTGCCACGTTCTCTTCCTCGCTGTCTGAGGTATCTTCAAGCCAATGATCCTCTACTGCCATTAAGACCAATCCTTTTTCCTTCTGTTCAGCCAATTGAACTTTCCGGCGATAATAGTTGACATCCTTTTTCTTGGACATTCTGCATTCTCTAGCAAAGTGTCCAGTCTTACCACAGTTGAAGCATTTTCCGCCTTGATGAGGAGTTTCAGAGTTGTTTTCCTCATCTTGAGTCTTTCCTTTTGAGTTGGAGGAAGTTCTTTAACGATTGGAGGAGGATCCAGTCTTCTTATAATATTTCTTCTGCACAAAGTTCGAGACCAGTGCGAGTTTTTTAGCAAGATCTTTGAGTGTGATCTCCTTGTCTCCATGTTTCATAAGATCCTTGAATTCACCATCGGAATCAGATTCTCCTCCCTCCTTAACTTGTGATGACTAGATAATTTCTTTGACTTTGGATTGTTTTCTTGACGATCGTCAGTCATAAGAGCGAGTGAGTCACTCCTATTGATTTGATTTTCTCCCTTCGCTTCTCTACGTGCTTGGAATGTTGATTGAGGTAGTCGAATAATGTATGGATGCTAACTTTGATTAGTTCGTTCATTTGTCTTATCATTATTGCGGTTGCTTCCCATTCTGGATGGAGTGATCCTAAGAATTTGATGTTGATCTCCATTACACTTTTTGTGACTCCATTCATCTTCAGCTCGTTTAGAAGGACAGGGAATCGATGGAAGGTTTCTTGGAGAGTTTTCCCTTTGTTTGCATGAAAGCGATCGTAAGAGATGGGAGTATTCGCCATTCTTGCCATTGTGTTTCTGTCGCCTGCATCATGATTCGAATGGCATCCCACATTTCTTTTGCGCTTTCACCACATTCGAGTTGCACCAAAATGTCATTGGAAATGGCTTGCATCATGTATGTTTCGCCATTTTATCTGCCTTTAGTCGTAGTTTTTCTTACACTGGATTGGTCGGCTGTTCGCAAGATCCTCTGTTCTTCTCGTGCAGGAGTAGTGTCGTAGTAGTTGGAATTATGGTCCAATACTGTTTGGGTCCATTATATATGGATTCCAGCAAGTTATCTGAGTTGTCCTTGCTTTCAATAAAATTGATGAACCTTCTTTTCCAGTGCATATTCTTCGTGCCTGATGATGGGAGGTCTAACATCATTTCCCATACTAAAGGAGTCCATATCTTGTGTTTTGGATATGATCGTTGACGTGTATTGTGAGGAAAGTTGAAATTTGAAACGAGAAATTTGGTCGAAATTTGTTTTTGAAAATTGATATTGACTATAGGGTTTGGGTCGTGAATTTGGTCAAGGATGCAGTTCGCGAATTGGTACTCTGACTTGGTTTGCGAATTGGATAGAAAATAATTGATTCGCGAATTGACTTTCGAGTTCTTGAAATGATCCGGGTTCGTGAGTTGATGATGGAATTCGTGAATTGAGTGATTTGCGAAGTGGCAAGATTCGGGAAATATGTAGTTCGCGAAATGATAAGGATGATTTGGTAGGATTCGCAGAATGTTTGAATTGCGAATTGATCTGAGAGTTCGCAGAAAGATGACTGGATTCGCGAAATAACAGACTTGCGAATTGGTAGATTTGCAACAGGTATGATGATTCGCGAATTGAGTTGAGAATAACGATTCGCAAAACCTTGGATTCACAACAGACTGAAGAGAAGGATTCGCAAAATCTGGATCGTAAAAGATAAAGCGCGAATATGAGACGTTGATCTTGAGGAATCCGATGGCCCTTGTATTTCCAATTCACGAAACCAAGCTTTTGCGACTCCGTTAACCTAATTCGTGAAAATGATGCTTTCAATTCGCGAAACTCTTCCTTAAATTGGAATTCGTCAAACTTAACTCCGACTCTCGAATTATTAACCCTAGATACGCACCGTTCACGAATTTAAAGAAAAGACAGAAACGAAGCTGTTCTTCATCTTAGTTGACGAAAATTTCAGAAACTAGCTCCAAAATTTTGAGCTCTGTGGCGAAAATGAATCTTACACTGCTTGATTCTTTGAAGCTTGATGAAGTTTCCTCACCTACACGCTTGCTCTGATACCACTTGTAAAGTCCAGATTATCCAGTAACACAGATTATTTCTATGGATTATAGCTTTGATATTTGATATGAATAGTGCTTTTGGAGGCTTTGAACATTGAGTACGTGGGTTTAGAATTGGAAAACTTGATTAATGAGGGTTGGGGTTTAAGCTTAAATACCTTGAAAATGTGTTAAGCCCATTGGGCCCCTAACAAGCTCATTACAATTACAACTCAATCTAAGTAAAGTAAAGCATATAAAATACATCATAAGGAAGTAACAAGACTTCGAATAAATATTTTGGACACTTCAAAAATATTACTAACAACAACATTAATGTTTGTCGATAAGATAAATTAATTAGGTATCATAAAAAAGACTAGTAACTTCTGCTCACTATATGTGTACAATTAATGCAATTATGAAGGAAAAACGGTTTATCAACTTAGGTAGTATGTAGTGTTTTTATAATAATTTTATTATTATTTTATACTTAAATTATCAAAATGACATGAGATAGTGGGTTATTTTTTTCTTTACAAATTATCAATTGTTTATAAACTGAATTGTGTAAGACACGTTCAAGAGAAAATATTAATTTAACTAAAAGTAGACAAAAAATAAATGTGTAATGGTAATTATTCTATGAAATTAAAATTGACATACCATGAAAGCTTCTATGAGGGGATGGGAGCCCTAATAAAATAGAAAGATAATATTGTTTCTGTAACTGTTGGTGGCCGTTCAAACAAATTACATTACTCACGAGTCACGCCATTTCAATCCAACCCGTTAGGTTTAATTATTACAATCATGTGGATTGATTTCCAATAGATGGCCCCACTTTGACTAATAAATTGCCTAAATCTATCGTACGTTATCTCATTTGTTTTCATAGAAGCAAAGCGAAAACTGATGTCAGGGCCCTCACTCAATTACTACTATTATTTAAGCACGTGCAAAATATAAATATAGATATATCATTTTATATTTTAAGTTGTATTTATGTTAAATTATAAATTTAATTTTATTAAGGTAATTATATATAAGAAAATGGATTTGGGGATCTAATTGTAAAATATTACCAATATAATCATAATTATATAATTAATATAAATTAAGGGACAAAATTATAAAAGCAGACCAAATTGACAGTTTATACTCACCCCTCATCCTTAATATAATACAATAGATATTTACAAACGTGATTTGTACCCGGCATTTATAGCACTATGCCAATTGAATTGAAAAATGGTGAAACTTCACTTAAACCCCGATTAAACTATCTATCACGTAACTCCAGTCAGAGAAAAATATCACTTAACTCTCCTTTTCACTGTTTGCACCAGTTTCTTCAGTCACACTGCATCTTTCTATGTTGTATTGTGTACCACAGTACGTTGATATAGTGTACCTAAATGTGTTGTATGGTGTACCTGCGGCGGATCGGGCACCAATCTGTGAAAATTAGGTACACCGTAACACAATATTTAGGTACATTATAGCAACGTACTGTGGTACACAATACAAACATAGAAAGATACAGCGTGACTTCAAAACTTAGTACGAACAGTGAAGCAGGAGTTATGTGATATTTTTCTCTGACTCATAAGTTATGTGATAAAAAGTTTACAAATAGGAATAAGTGAAAGTCCCTTAAAAAAATGGAAAATAAAGCAAAAATCAATGAACTGTTCAAGTATAAACGGCTAGAAAAGTGTATTGTACGGGAGCAACAACGCATGCAACGGTAAAAGAAAACACAATATAACATTCGGAAAAGCTAATCACGACATAGAAGAAACGAGGATGAAAACCCAACAACTGTAGGGTGTCAAAGGCCAATTCTAAATGGATTGATTGAAAAGCCTTGCATATAAGGTTTACATACAACTGCATTCGTTTTAGAATGAAAGAAGAGCAAAAAAGTTGGGCTTCATTGTATCTCCCAACACCAAGCAAAAATCACTCCATTGAGATGAGACCGCTCCAATCTCTAAGCTTTGTACTATGTGTACAAATACGAACTGCTAACTTAACTAAGAAGATTCTCAGGCACAAAAACCCAGCCCAACCACTGCCCTATATGTTAATATATAATAATAAGAACAGCTCCTATATTCATTAGCAAACATGGCAAGAAAAAAATATATCAGCAGACATTACTAAGATCACTTCACTTCATAAAAGTCTCCTTTGCTATATAATTTATTTTTCGGCCTATGCTCCTGCAAAAAAAATAAAAAAATTAAGGAAATAAAAACAAGGATCAAAAGAAAAATCAAGTGAACGACGAAATCTTACCTTCGAATAACGAACGGTCTCCAGCCGAAGATTAGTAGATTTAACGATAGCCTCCCATTTAGGATCAACGTCGTCCTTAGCGGGACCAACCGCGCTTTTACGGCTCGAATGAGAAAATGGATTTCCCAAAGAAGGCAATGTTCGCCATAGCCAAGATTCCTCCGGCGATTTCGGCAACGGAGGAGGGAACGGAGATTTTACGACAAACGCAAATTCATTTGATTCCTTACGTTCTTCCCTTATCACGCGCTTAACCTCGAACCCATCTTCGTCCTTATTATTGTCGTCCCAAGAAGGCCGCGGCGATTCTTTGTCGAGACTTTTCCTTCCTGGCAATCTTTGACCGTTGTTCTTCTGATTCCTCGATACGTCTTGCAAGGCTTTGAAGAGCTTGCGAGAAGAGGCGAGTTGGCCGTCGAGGGGACGGTTTTCGTAGGCGACTTTCTTGCGTGAAAATGGGGACGGAGATTTCGGTGGGATTTCGTTCCTGCAAGGAGATGAGTTGCCGCTTCTGTAGCGCCTCAAAGGGGACGTGCTTAGGCTGTACGACCCGCGCGAGTTTGGAGTGAACTTATTCGAGGAGTCTCGAGATAGCTTATATTGCTCGGCGCTGGGTAGCTCCCGAGGTAGCAATCCAGAGTGGAACTTTTTCTTGTGAGGCATCGTAGAAGCAATCTTGAACACGTCGAAAGATGAGATTCGTCAAATGAATAAAAAAACCTATTTTTCAATGACTAAATAAAAATTATAGCTAATTTCCGCGTTCGTGAGGCTGACACTGCAATCGAAAATCACAACGTTGGTCGTAACCTCTGACAAGTGCCGACATTCGATTTTCGACTGCACGCCAGTCACGACTCGGCTGAAATCAGTGGTTTTCAATCTTAAGCTTTTAGGTGAAACGGTCGCTCAACAACAACCATCGCAAAATTCGAGTGACTGCTGACAAGTATAGTACCATGATCAACCCTTTAAAAAAATAAAATAAAAGGAGAACAAAAAAATCATACCTTGTCGAGGGGTCCGCTAAGCGCCTTCCTCGTGATTCTCCCCACCTGGCCGAACGACGAAGGCGTCTGCGGCCGAGATTCGGCTTTAAGAGCGGGCAAAGGATTCACCAGACACAATGAAGAGCTCCTCGCGCAGAAAAGCGGGATTATTGCGCCCCAACGCTTACCGATCCACGCCTTCTTCTTAATAGGCGTACGCCTCTTCTCCACGAATTCGTCTTCCTCGCTTCCTTCTTCTTTCTTATTGTTATCATCCGTAAAATCAATTTTATAATTACGATGGGGAAACTCGGCGCGGACGTAGCGCTCCTCCATAGTGGTACACTTTTCCTGAAAAAATTCGCCTGAAACGACCACCTTCTTCTTCTTCGCATTGTACTGCGGCGCATGACTTTCTAACACTGCTGCCTTAGCCGCCGGCAAGAACCTCTTCATCATGAGATCCCTTCGTCTGAGTGTCCACCGAGAAAGTTCCGGAAGGTTCCGCTCCCCCGCCGTTACTTTCGTTCAAAGACTGCTGCAATTCTCCGTAAGAAAGCGCGTCGACGGCATCGGAATATTCATCATCTTCTTCTTCTTCGTCACCTTCGCTCTCTGTAGCGCACTTTAAGCTCTGATCCAATTTCTCCAAGAGAATAGCATGGTCGTCGACTAATGAAAACGCTTCCACGTTGGGCTTATACTGCAAATTCTGATCGTTGGATCGTTCGAGCCTCATCAACGGCCCGGAGGAGAGTCTGCCCGGGGGCAGTTTCGGGATTTCGCCAGAGTGGAAACGGAGGGAATTTGTGTGGTATTTGGGGCGGCCGGGCGTTTGTTCCCAGCGAAAGGGAACGGAGGAGGTTGGCTTTGCTTTTATTAATTCATCGTCGTCTTCTTTGTCGTGTTCGAATTTGAGGAGATTGAGAGATTGCTGTCTAAAAGGTGGCTGCAATGGCTTGTGATCTATGATATTAGTAGATGGCTCGGAGGAACACGAAGCAGGAGATGAGTATCGCCTCGCCGAGTAAAATGGCGCGTTGAGATTCAGTTGCTTCTTCTCCATTTCTGTTTCGAATGAATTATGGTTAGAATCAGACAGTGAAGCACTTGGAATATATTGAAAGAAACTGAGATTAACAATGGTTCAAATCAGGCAATTTTGAGCTGCTATAGCAGCACCACTCATCGTTGACGCTAATGCTCGAAGGGGTCATTTTTCACCATTCTCAGAGTTCTGATGAGTGTTATTGTAAGCCTAATTTAATAATAAAAAACCGAAGAAAGAAGTGTCGAATTTCCCAGCAACAAGGTGGGGAAAGATCTGCCAACATTAATTGCCCAGCAACATAAAAATCAAACGCAAGGCCTACCTAAATCTTTACCAGGAAAAGGGAAATGTCGAATTTCCAACCCAACAAAGAAGTAGTCCAAGCAAATCTCGAAACAATTAATGAGGACAATCAGCAGCAAAACACAGCGAGATGTTAATCTTACTTACCAAAGAACCGAAGATGGGTTTTTTTTGGCAAACGACAAAAAAGGAAGCAAAAAAGTTGGTTGGCTTTAAAAAACTCTACTAAATCCTTAGGAGTGATCAGTCTCACGGAATTGCAGACAATGCTACCTTGTAAATAAAGAAGGGGAATGACAATGTCGGGTTCTTAAATTTGAAGTCTCGTCCCGCGAATTATGGCAAGACAAGAGGAGACGAAAAAGAGGGTGTGACATGAAAAAAGTGTAATAAGAAATTCAAAGAGAGATATTGAGAAAGAGATGGGCAAATATTATATATATAAAAAAAGAAGAAACAGTGAGAACATTTGACTGGTGTGTTGTGCTGTTGCTTGTGCTTTTTTCGGCTTATTAATGAATGATGACCAATTTGTAGCGGCAGTGAAGGAATGTAATTGGAAAAACTCTACCGCTGATTGCTGAGTTTCGACTCAAGGCAAGGCATGTGAACCTCAGAATAATAACGTGGTGGGGGCAGATATTTTGCACGAGAAAAAGTGTAAAAAAGGTTGGTGGATTAATTAAATTTCCACTTTACTATCATTCTTATTTTTTATTATTGATAATATATAGAATATATATATATATATATATATATATTTATATAGGTTGCTATGGTGCCCACGTACCGTGAGCAACCACCGTGAGCACCATAGGCAAATCTCTCAATCGTTTGCTTTTTTTATTCTCAACGACGCCAATACCTCCGTAAACCCTCTCATATCCATTACTAACCTAAATCCCCATCTCCAACACGTTAATTTTTAAGAAAATCATCACCTCGGTACTTTGTCAACAGGGAATACGAAATAATGATTTTTCTTAAAAATTAACGTGTTGGAGATGGCGATTTAGGTTAGCAATGGATATGAGAGGGTTTACGGAGGTATTGGCGTCGTTGAGAATCGAAAAAAAGCAAACAATTGAGAGATTTGCTTATGGTGCTCACGGTGGTTGCTCACGGTAGGTGAGCACCATAGCAAACCTATATATATATATATATATATATATATATATATATATATATATAGTTAGGCTTATGTTGACCTTTGTTTTATGATCTGGGTTGGGACAGTGTCAACTGTCACGGAGATAGATAATACATCTTTGGCCTATACACAAACCGTCGTTAACTTTGTTGGAATGATTTGATCCATTCACGTTATTGTTGGCCTACAGAAATAATTAGTTGAGATATTTTGATCCTTAATAATTTTTTATTTATTGCCCGGTTATTAAGCTTTGATGGACGGACTAATAACCATTACACTTATTGGTCGGTCCCGTCTCTTGCTCTACAATTAATACTGGACTCCCTAGTGACTCTATAAATAGGCTATCATATAAGCCTTTTAGTGATCATCCTAAAAACACTCTACAAAACACACACACTATGGCCTAAACGTTCCTAACGATCGAACGGTACGCTGTCACTATAACGTGAGAGCCCTTAAAGAAGTACACGGGTCTCCATCAACCTCCGTTGAGCGAAAGAGGCGAAGATCGCCTCCTGACGGCCATCAACGATGTCTGCGATCAACACAGGTTTTCATTAGTATAAACTCACTTCGATCGTGTATTAAAGAAGATCCACTTCACGGTGGTGATCTCGCTTACGAATATCAAGACCGCGTTATGATCACCGTGCGCTTCCGCACATGTGGCCGTAATCTCGCTTACGAAAACGAGATTACATTACGATGCTATGCTTAAGGATCTAACAGTTACGTTAGTAACTCGAGTATGGGATCGAGATTACGTAACGACTATCTTAACCGAGATCCATCAAAGCTGACAAACTTCACTGTCGATCTTGTGAATATTATAATCTATCTATCTATTATATTAAAGGACATAAGTGCTTGTTTGGTTCCTTAGGAGGGTTTAAACGATTAAGACTTATATAAAATAATGAGTATGAAATAAAATGTGTGTTTCGTTAGTGGGTTTAAATAAACACATATGAGGGATGTGTTTATTTAAACCCGCTGGAATATGTTTAAAGCATGATTACACAAACTCATTGTTTATTTATACCCATGAACCACAAGGCTGTCCAAATTGATATGTCAATTTTGTTGGTATAATTTTAATTTAGTCATTTAATTTGTTTATTTATTTTAATTGAATCCTTATAAATTACTTTTCTTATTTTACATATTTCAAAACATACCTTTTAAACTTTAACAATATTATCATATATTAAATATCATAGCCATAAAGAAGAAAAAAATATAGTTTGAATTGGCGCACGCATTCGAGTGTGCTTAATATAATAGTAGTTATTAATTACGTTTAGTTCTCCTATAATGATGATTTAATTCGTAGGCCTATGGATTTATGGGACCATAAGTCCTTGAACAAAGAATGGGGTTACATTTGATTGTCTAAGCTACCATTCAGTAATTTAGATAGGGATGGTAATGGTGTGTTACCTTACCTACCTATTAAGTAGAACGGTCAATTTGGCCCGCGGGCCGCCCCGCCCCTCCAAAAGGGCGGGCTGGGCTGGGCTGGAATTTTTTAGGCCCGCCAAGAAATGGGCCGTGGGCTTCGCGGGGCGGGGCCGGTACGTGCCGCCAATTTTATTAATTATATATATATATATATTTTAAATATATTAATGCTAATAAATATATAATTAAATTTATAGTTAACATTCATAGATGAGACCAAAATTAACTATATATATGTTAATAAATATATATAATTATATGCAGGTTATCCATAATTTATTAATAAATACATTAACTAATTAAAAAATATATAATAAATTAAAGTAAAAATAAAAAATAAAAAACTTCTAAGCGGACGGCTGGGTTCCATTTTTCCAGGCCCGCTACATGGTGGGCTTTGGCGGCGGCGGGCCAGCCCGCCCCGACGCGGCCCATTGACAGCTCTACTATGAAGGATAGGGCGGAGATAACAGCTAACAGCTAAAAAGTACATACAATGTCGAGCCATATTAATCCATGCCAGGAAGGACGATGATAGTTAATATATTTCTATATCTATATATTTATTTTGAGACTAAGCCCAAGTCAACAAATTCAACCAAACAACAAAGATGGGCCCGTTTTCCATACGGTATCATTTCTTGGGGTTGTGTGCAATGTTTGGATCATTTATTTTGGGCCTCAGGTGAAATGGATAGAGAACCAATCAATAAAGATGGACCAAAAGTCTCACTTCGGCCTAACAAGTGGTGAGGACAATGATGCCCTTTTATTTGCTTTATTTTTTTTTGTTCACTTTTTTTTTTGGAAATTCACTAAAAAGAAAAAGGAGGTACAGACAGCGTACATGATACCATTCATGGCGTACCAAGCGGTAATGTAAAACGGAAAGACAACACAAGGACAGAGGACAACCCATACAACTACAAAGTCCCCACAGTGGTACCAAAGCCACACAAAATAAGCAATCAATGATGTCAAAGGTAGGAAGTCAAGCCACATCAATCATCAAGCTTCTGATACCAGGTGCAGTATCAGCAAGGGTTACCAAGCGGTGTGCCACATACGCCGCAATGCACCAAGTTGGAGACTAAATTTAGGAGAGATAGTCGTGAAGCGGAGCCGGAGTGTAGCGATCACTTCATCAGCAATTCTGTCTGGCGAGTTTTGAATAGTCTCACGCCACCTCCTATTTCTTTCCTTCCATACGTGGTAAATGATCGCAGCAAGCACGTGTCGGTTGGCAAGGTTGACCAGGTGCTTCCCTCTCCAGGCACGAGCCACACAATCCACATCCTCCCGCCAGTTCCTATTAGGCCATTTTAGCCCCACCTTGTTCCTCAGAATCTGCAAGCAATGACGAGAGAACGAACAATGGAAGAAAATGTGAGGAATATTTTCAATAGTATCATCGTCACAAAGGATACAAGAGGTTGTGTCGCATGTGCGGCTATCCAAGGTTTGTCATGGGTGGATATCAAGGATCGCCATCCATAGGATGAACTCGTGTTTTGGGATGCTAAGACATCCCCCAAATAGTTGCGGCCACTTTGGGGGTTCCCGGCGAGTCCTAACGGTTTCACGCATAGATGCAACGGAGAATCGGCCATTTGCAGCTCCTGTCCAAACAATAGAGTCATGGTTAGTTTGGCAAATAGGGGGTAAGGAGTGACATATATGTAAATATGTGGTGGTGGTCTGTCTCGGCCAGTTCCATCCGTCGGTAGATATAATGGTGGACAGTTTGCAGTCGGTCGGTAGCCCCATAACAGAAGGTCCGTGGGGATAAGACTCAATAAGCGGCTTTATGTTCATCCAGGGGTCTTGCCAGAGTAGCACGAAGGCTCCGTCACCAATCTGAAATCAGATAAGAGAGAGGAGGTGTGGTCGAAATTTCAGTAACTTATTCCAGCTCCAAAATGCGCAGGTCGTCGGGTTGATGAACTAGAGGGATTTGGAATTAAGGCGTGTCTGAATAATTAAATCCATTTAATCTGGATTATTTGTTCACTTAATTTATTTAATCCTTGCTCTAGCTTGCTTACTCTTTATCTCTTTCTCTATTATCTTGATTACATATATATGGCTAGAGAGTTCAATATATTTCTAGGCTCAAGTTCGAGCTTAAATCTTTCATGTTAGTTGGACTAATGCCAACTGAAGATATAAATGTGCCTACGAGGGGGGTGAATTAGGCTTATAAAAATTTATGCTTCTTCTTTTCCCAAAACCTAAGATGTAGTGACTTAGATATGCCTACTACTGCTTGTGACGTGTATGCCAGATATATCCTGGTAGTGTCGGATGTGTATCGTGTCGGTCTCAAAGCGAAAAGGAAATAACTGTGAAGTAAATGCGAGACAAGATTTTTATAGAGGTTATATCCCCAACTGGGTTTACTCCTCTCCTTGGGGTTTGCTCCAAAGAGTTTAACCAATCACTATACTGCACCGTAGATGGATACAAAATTGATTGGTTAGCCCAATACAGAACTGAAACAAGTCGAACACTAGACACACTAGGTTACCACTCACCTAGTTTCGTTTCTCGGAATCTCCTGATCCTGACATACGCATCTCGCTACCGAAGGGCCCTCGGAACTCGTCCTTCCCTTCACGTGTGCGTAAACTTCGACCTTGCCTCCTTGGTATTGCTCACGTCCGAAGACAACACGTCCGAAGACAACAAGTGATCGCTCAGGTAGGCAGAAGCTATCGCAAGTGTAAGGCTCAGGAATCTCTCAATAGGTGATTCTGCTCAAATTGCTAAGAATCGTATATTCGCAAATTCTAAGTCACTCGAAATAATGAAGTGTTGCTCATATATAAACCTTTTCACTCAACACTTTACATGATTTCACTCAACACTTTACATGAAATATCAGATCAAGTATTAATAACCAAATCAAGCACATAGTCCATGCAATTTTCGAGTAGTCAACATGCCATGTAGATCATGCTCATAATCAACGTTCACAACGGTCATTAGCTCATTAATGCATGATCATATTCCATATAAAAGCTCATTTAGGCATGAATGTATTCCATATAAAGACTGAGCTTAATTTGGCATGATAATGGAATGATGTGCTGAACTGGTGATTGCGATTGACATTCCATATGAAGTGTGTGATACTAACATGATTATATAAGTCAACAACTTCTACATCAGGTGCAGACAAGGAACGAATATACACACGAGATAGCAAGAATCAGATCTGAATTAGAGCATTTGATTGCGAATTATTACTCTCTGTTTTGTGCTTTTGTGCTTTCATTTGCGATTGTTGAGTGCACCCTAAGCTAGAAAAACTACCATCCCAATCTGAGCGTGAGTGAGCCTCACAAGGACAAGAGTGAAGCGTGCCTTTTGTGAAGGGAGGATTTGAGATCCAGTTGACCTTCGGGAGCGAGCTGTTTCCAGTCGGAGAATAGGGATTCTTAGGGAACGACGTGGAACGAAACTCGGCGTTAGGCACCCTAGCCGTGGTCTAGTGTTCATCTTGGTCTTGGTTGTGTTAGGGCGATCCGTCACTTCTGTAACCAACTACGGTAACATAGTGGATTGATCAAACTCTTGACGAGCAAACCTCAAGAAGAGGACTAAACCCCACTTGGGGATATAACCTCTATAAATCTAGATGTTATTTACTTTTCTGTTCACTTGCAGTCACGCAGATGCACTCGACCAACAGTTAAGGGAATAACCATCATAACATCTTAATTTCGCTGTCCTCATTTTAAAGATATATTTGATCAAAGAAGCAAAGAGGTTATAGTAGCCTAATTCACCGCCCCCTCTTAGGCACATATTTTACGTCAATTGGTATCAGAGCGAGGTTACTCATACGACGGGCCTAACAAGCCTGAGTAAAGATCTAATGGCTTCTTTGAGTTTTGATGTGTTTGCAGAAGCTCAGTCTCATACCAGGCCTCCACTGTTCGATGGTACCAACTACTCTATCTGGAAGAACAGAATGAAAGTGTTATCGATGTTGACTACGACATCTGGGAGATCGTCATGAGTGGACCCTACAGTCCCACTACAAAAATCGATGGAACCAGCAAGATTCCTACTGAGTACACTACTGCTGAAACAAGGGCTCTCTCAAAATGCCAATGCAAAGAACTTTAATCGCATGTGCACTAATGTGAGAAGAGTACAACCGCATCAGCTCCTGTGAGACTGCAAAGGATATGTGGGACATGCTAAAGTAACTCATGAAGGCACTTCCAGAGTGGTACAAGAAAGAATCACTCTTCTCACCCCACCAGTATGAGCTATTCTCTATGGAACCCACTGATACGATTAACCAAATGTACGCCAGATTCATGGGTATCATCAACCAGATGTTCTCTCTTGGGAAAAAGATACCAGAAAGTGAAAAAGTTTGAAAGATACTAAGATCACTCCTCAGAGACTAGAACGCCAAAGTGACTGCTATCAATGAGGCCAAAGACTTGGACAAACTGATGATTCCAGAACTGATAGGATCTCTTACTTCTTACGAGACGACTCAGACGTCCCTCAACGAGATAACACAGCCTCGGAATCAGAAGTCCATCGCCTTTAATGTTGAACAATTTGAAGAAGAATCTGACGAAGGAGAAGAAAGTGAGGAAAGCATGATGCAACAACTCGCCATGCCCACTAAGAGGTTCGAAAAATTTCACCGAAAGAAATTCAAGGGCAACTTCAACAGGTTTCAGCCGAAGGGAGCCAATACTTCTAAGCGCTACACTTCTCGGTGCTTCAACATAAGCCCTGTCACTTCGCTCAGAACTGTCCTCAAGCGAGCGATGACAAGTAACCAAAGAAAGGAAAAGCCATGGTAAGCAACTGGGATGACTCGGAGTACGAACAATCAGAGGACGAGAATCATGCATGCATGGCCGACGATGATCAGGTATCATATTCATCAAGTATTGAGAAAATTAATATCTTGAATGGAACCTATGCTAATGATCCCGGTGAAAGTGCATCCTCAGTGTTTGATGTAGATGAGAACAAGGAAGAGTTATGCGAACTGATTCAAAATGCCTATGGAAAAATAAAGTCTCTTAATGCTTTAGTGAAAGAAATTATGAAGCAAAGAGATAACCTTAGCCAGGAGAAACATCAAGCTGATCTAGAGATTACGAGTCTAAAGAGTGAAGTAGAAACTTTGAGGGATGATAAACGAGCATGTAAATGTGATGTACTAGAAAAATCGAATAAGGAATTGACAGTGATATCACTGCACTTAGAGTATCCCTAAGTGAGAAAAAGCGTATTGTTGATAGATTACTTCAAGGGAAACAAAATCTAGATCTCCTACTAAATATTCCTAGGTACGCTGAAAGATCAAGGATAGGATATTCCACCGTAGAAAATCAGGTAGTTCAAGAGGTTTCAAAAACTAAGTGCTTTACTTTGGGTAGAAATGGTCATCATTCTTATAACTGCTTTCTGAAATATGCTGACAGGTATAAATATGTTTGGAAACCTAAACATACCACTTTACCCATGCATGCTAGTGTAGTGGAATCATCTGTTCAAGACAATAACTTGTTACATGTGAACAATAATTACTTTGCTGCTAATGTGTTAGGACCCAACAAAAATTGGGTACCTCAGAAAAATACAAATGCTTACAAGTACAGAGAAAGAGCACCAGCAAGAAAAAGAGGTGGTATCTTGACAGTGGAGCTCTCGATATACGGCAGGTGATATCATTAATTTTGTCTCCCTGAAAGCATGCGACGGTGGGTTTGTATCATATGCTGATAATACAAAAGCTAAGATAATTGGTATTGCAACAGTAGGTAACACTCGTAATACCACTATAGATGATGTTTGGCTAGTGAAGGATCTTGACTACAACTTAATCAGTATAAGTCACCTATGTGATAAGGGTCATTCCGTGATTTTTTTAAAATAATAAGTGCATAGTTAGGAAAGATGATCAAGTAATCTTTAGTGCATCTAGGCAGGGAATATATTTGTATCACACTCGATGATATCACTAACCATATGTGAAGTGCTTAGCTGCCACTCGGAAAACCTCATGGTTATGGCACCGGCGTCTTGGTCATGCCAACATGGAACTGATATCCCATATCACTGACAAAGACTTGGTACGCAGAGTTTCGATTGGTAAGTTCTCAAAGGACAGAACATGTCAGGCATGTCAAATGGGTAAGCATACCAAATCATCTTTTAAGAGTAAGAACACTATCTATACATCTAGACCTTTAGAGCTACTTCATCTTGACCTTTTTGGTCACGTTCAAACCATGTCTTTACGATGTAAGAAATATGCATTTGTGATTGTAGATGACTACTCTAGGTACTCATGGGTGATATTTTCTTGCACTGAAGAGTGAGGCTCTAGAAAATTTCATATCACTAGTAAATAAACTAGAAAATGAGCAGGATACCACTCTATGCAAAATTCGTAGTGACAATGGATTGGAATTTGATAGTGGTTCATTCGCATCCTTCTGTGATCAGCATGTATGCACATAATGTTTCAGCTCCTATTACTCCTCAGCAAAACGGTGTAGTTGAAAGAAAGAACCGAGTGCTATAGGAAATGGCGAGAACAATATTACATGAGTATGACTCCCTAAAAAATTTTGGGCAGAAGCTGTTAGCACAGCTAGCTATGTTTCAAACCGTGTTTTTCTTAGACCTTTTCTGAAAAAAGACTCCCTATGAACTATGGAATGGTAGAACACCCAACATAGGATACTTTCGTGTTTTTGGTTGTAAATGTTTTATCTTGAATGATAGGGATAAGAGAGGGAAATTCGACTCAAAGGTGGATAAAGGCATATTCTTAGGATATAGTCTCCACTCTAAGGCATATCGTGTATTCAACAAAAGAAAAGAGACTGTACAGGAATCAATGCATGTAACCTTTGATGAGTTTCTAACATCAGGTGCTACTAATGAGGAATGTTTAGATATGTCCCTTGCAGATTCACAGATACCACAAGTGCCAACTGATGAGTCTCCCCAGGATAAAGATGGTGATCCCACTGCTGAACCAGAACCCATTGAAGTTCCACCTCAAAGAAAGTTCAAGCACGCACCAGCCATCCCACTGATCAAGTCATTGGGAACATCACCTCCGAGATCAAAACTAGAGCCACTGCACGAAACTAATTTTCAGAGGATTCCCCAAATGCTCTACTATCCTTGGTGGAACCCATGTCACTAAATGAAGCACACACTGAAAACTCATGGGTATCTCCTATGCAGGAAGAACTAGCTCAGTTTGATAAGAGCCATGTGTGGACACTTGTGGAATGACCTCATGACAAATCTGTCATTGGTACCAAGTGGGTCTTCCGCAACAAGCTAGATGAAAATGGTAGGTTATCCGTAACAAAGCAATGTTAGTCGCTAAAGGTTATTCCCAAGAAGAAGATATAGATTATGAGAAAACTTTTGCCCCCGTAACTAGGCTTGAATCCATTTGTATACTACTTGCCTATGCATGCTTTAAAAGATTCACATTATTTCAAATGGACGTAAAAAATGCTTTCTTAAATGGCTTTTAAATGAAGAGTTACGTCGAACAACCCCTTGGATTTGAATTTTCTGACCATGTTTTCAAATTAAATAAGGCTCTATATGGTTTAAAACAAGCACCTAGGACATGGTACGAGAGACTTAGTAAATATCTGATAGATATGGGATTTACTACTGGAACTATTGATAACACCCTATTTATCAAGCATGATGGTGATCACATGTTACTGGTACAAATTTATGTTGATGATATCATTTTTGAAAGTACCACTAACCTGCTCTGCGAAGAGTTTCTAAGTCTATGCAGCTAGAATTTGGATTGAGTCTCATAGGCGAGCTAAATTATTTCTCGGGTCTCCAAATCAAGCAACAGTGCAATGGAACCTTCAATTCCCAGACCAAATACACCAAGTAGTTTTTCCAAAAGTTCGGAATGGCTGATTCCAAGGTACTGACCACTCCTATGCACCAAACAGCTAAGATTGACAGTGACGAACCAAGTACACAAGTAGATCAAACTAAATAGCTTGCCATTATAGTTAGCTTACTTTATCTCACTGCAAGTACGCCAGATATCATATTTGCTGTTGGTATGTGCTCTAGATATCAATCGAACCCTACGGAACTCACTTGACTGCTGTTAAACGCATATTTAGATACCTTAAGGGAACCACGAATTTAGGTTTATGGTATGGAACTAGCGAAGAATTCTCTTTAGTAGGGTACTCTGATGCTGAGTATGCGGGTTGTAGGGATGATAGAAAAAGTACCAGTGGAACTTCCCAATTACTTGGTAATTCCCTTGTACATTGGTCTAGTAAGAAATAGAATGCGGTCGCCCTGTATACAACCGAAGCCGAGTATATAGCTCTATGAAATTGTTGTCAACAACTGTTATGGTTAAGACAAACATTAGTGATTACGGTCTAAGCTATGGTGCGATCCCTGTTATCTGTGACAGTACCAGTGCTATTAGTATCACTAAAAATCCCGTCCATCACTATCGAACTAAGCACATAGAAATAAAACACCATTTTGTTCGAGATCATGTTCAAAAAGGAAATATTAGCATTGATTTCCTGGGTACCACAGATCAATTGGCTGATATCTTTACTAAGCCTCTCATAGAAAGTAGATTCTGTGATATCCGCCAGTATTTAGGAATCTTAGAGCTAATTAAGGAAAGATGATCCCCTCTTTCAGCCTAATATCTCACATAGACGATATCCTTCAATAGAATCTCAAATTAGGAATTTAAACCTCTGATCCCTTCAATCTCTTTCCAAAATAACTCCTCTAAGCTTCTCGATTTAAGAGCCGAAATCTTTTCTTCTCTCTCACACGATTTCTTTTGAATTTTAAATCGTCACGTCCCATCAACCGTCTATATCTACCTATCTCTCTCATTTACTTCATCTTCTACCTTCCATCGTCCTTTACTCTTTGTTTCCTCTGAAAACCCTAAACAATGGTGAGAACGGTCGGATCGAACCAAGTCGACGCGGGCTCCAGCGCTGGGAAGAAGCGAAAAGACTAACCACCTAAGGAACCACCATCCCCCACTTCATCGCCTCCTTCCAAAAGCACCCGCTTGAAAAATAAGCCCTTGGCGAAACCCTCAAAGTCCTCAAAATCATCCAAGAAAGCCAAAACCGTTGACAACGATCCTTCTCCTAAGCCTTCACCCTCTCCTGATCAGTCTCTTGTTCGGGAATCCACTCCACATGTCTCTCAAGCTCGTGAGCCTACTCCACAATCATCTCCTGTTCGTAAATTCTCTCCACCACCACGTCCTGTTCGTGAACTCTCTCCACCACCACGTCCTGTTCGTGAACCTCTCCACCACCATCTTCAGTTCGTGAACCTACTCCACAACCTCCTCCTGCTCGTAACCCTAGTCCACCTAAGCAGAACACCCCACCTAAGGAAACCTCAGTCTCTAAGGAAGGGCATTCCAGTGAATACGAGACAGAGGCAGATATCTATAAAGCAACCTTCGACATCAACAAGCCCAATGAGATCCCTTTCAAGGTAAAATTTTCTAGATCCCACTACTTCAGAACCTGCTGAATCGTGATATTGCTAGGGGCCGTGGAATCCTGTTTGATGAGATCCCTTCCTGTACTGCTCTTACATGGTTAGTTAGATTTGGGTGGAGAAGTTTCTTAGTGTCAATAGGACTGACTACCCCTGAAGCTGTGAAGCTCTTTTATTCCAACTTCGACTATGAAGAAACAGATTCTGATATTGTGATAACCTCCTATGTTCTGGGTAAAATACTTGAGTGGAACTGTGAGAAGCTCAATGAGATGCTCGGGGTGCGTAACACTGGGATCACTTCAGTATGAGTGAGTGGTGCGAGTCTGATGAGTTCAACTTGTCTGAGTGCACTAGAGCTCTGTGGAACAGCAATAGGAGACCTAAGTTCGCTGAAGGGGTAGCTCTTAAGAAACTGGGGATAGATCACTATATTCTTCAGAAAGTCCTGAACATGACCCTATGGAGCGCTAAGATTGCTAGCAGCGGACATTCCACCAATATGAATGCTATGAGCACCTTCGCCGTCTTCAGATCTCTAAGAACAGAAAGTTCAATCTAGCCTATGCTCTGATGAAGTATATGATCTATGCCTTTGAAAGCCCTGAGAAGCTACTTCTCTATGACCCTCAAACGCATGGAATCTACTATGAGAAGCAAGTTGGTTGGTTCAATACCCAAGATAAGAAGGCTGTTATGTGTTCTTTGAAAAAGGGGGCCCGTTGGTAAGGACAAGGCCAAGGTTGTTGAGCCGACTGAGAGTGATGAGGAATGCTGAAGAAAACCAAGATGATGATGATGTGATCACATAAATTCGCACTGACATCGCTGCCATCTTCAAGAAGGTTGGCAAGCTCAAGCACCAGAATAGTGAAATCATTCACAAGCTGTCCAAGCTTGGGAAGAGACTGAAGAAGCGCGCCTCGTCTGACAGCGATTTCCGAAAGCGTTTAGTGCGATCTCTGATCTTCCTATCCTTGCTTTCTGCAGGTCCTTTTGCGTCTAGTAATCTCGTCCCGTGTCTGGGAGTCTAAATGTCTAAGTGTCTTAGTAGTTTTTGTCCTCACCCTTTTTGATGCTGAATGGGGAGAGAATTATGGACTAAGTATGTAATAAAACAGGTACCTGCGTGTGATCCCTGCTGTTGGGATAAGACTATGTTTATGATTATGGTTATGGACTAAGTATGTAATGAAACAGGTACCTGCGTGTAATCCTTGTCGTTGGGATAAGACTATGTTTATGCTTATGGTTATGACTATGTTTATTTTGATGTGATTTAATTCCTTGACTAACCCTTGTGTGTGCTAACTCATGCTGACTTAGGCCTTGAGAAATTTTTGGATATCTAAGTCAGGGGGAGGGCAATAGTCATGATACTAATGTGTGCTGCTTCTGCTGGAACCTTTATATGATATCATGGAATCATGCAACATCATATCTGCACATAGTCAGGGGGAGCAATTCATGAAAGTCTGGTAACTTATGTTTGCATTTATCTGCAATGATTAGTGAACATGCTATGAATCTCGACATGAAGTACTTGCACTTAGAAAGGGGGAGCATGCGCATCTTATGTGAAACTTGATATCTTTCATGCTCTGTTCATGATTAAATTAGGCTCACATGTTACATGTCTACATGTTCGAATATGCTCATTACATTAGTAACATGTCATCATCAAAAAGGGTGAGAATGTTGACCTTTTTGGTCGTGCAATGTATTTGAGTTTTGATGATTCCATGTACTTAAGATGAGACATGCACTACAAATTTAGCAATTCGAAATGTGTATGTATCATGTAGTTATATTTGAGTGAATTGCATCTTTACACTGTGATTCCATTGCAACGTGACTTATGTGATACCACTGTGATCACTGATTCCACCGTCATGATATCATTGTTACGTAAATTTGGAAAGTATGAATATATCGAATGATAAGTGACTTTGATCTTTGTGTATAATGACGTGATTAATGCTTGATGTGCTGCGAATTAGAGTAAAGATTATGCGTTAATTTGAGAAAGGATCAAAATGATATACATGGAAATGATATTACTGCTGGAATCTGTCTATATATGGATTGAAATCTTTTATATCCTTGAATGTGCTAAATGTGAATATTATATGCTAATGATATAATGGCATGAATGCTTATCCGTTTTTAGAATATGCTGAAATAGGAATTATATGATACAGATGCATTTAATTCGTGCTTATCTGTTTAAGTTATTACACTTGTGCTATCCATGGAAAGGATATGTGCTATACATGGAAAACACGTCATCCACTGGAACTTGTCGATTTTTAGGAAGAAATCATGCAGCTATCATTAGCAATTGCATCTTAAATACTAGAGTCAAACGAATTCTTTCCCTGTGCGAATATGGTATTTATTTGAATGGAAATTCGTGATTAATGTGCTGCATAATTGATAGATGCTGAGTGAAACCATTTATGGTATCTTCGTAATTACCACAGTGCTAATATGGTTAAGATCTGCCTATATGGTAAGGAAAAGGTATTTAGAGTAAGATTTCATGCAAATTAATGAATATGACCATTGTGATACTTGGAGCTTAATTTGGCATGATAATGGAATGATGTGCTAACTGGTGATTGCGATTGACATTCCATATGAAGTGTGTGATACTAAGAGGATTATATAAGTCAACATTTCTACATCGGGTGCAGACAACGAACGAACATACACACGAGATAGCAAGAACAAAGATCTGAATTAGAGCGTTTGATTTGCGAATTATTACTCTCTGTTTTGTGCTTTGTGCTCTCATTTGCGATTGTTGAGTGCATCCAAAGCTAGAAAAACTAACATCCCAATCTGAGCATGAGTGAGCCTCACAAGGAGACAAGAGTGAAGCGTGCCTTTCGTGAAGGGAGGATTTGAGATCCAGCTGACTTTCGGGAGCGAGCTGTTTCCACTCGGAGAAAGGGATTCTCACGGAACGACATGGAACGAAACTCGGCGTTAGGCACCCTAGCCGCGGTCTAGTGTCCATCTTGGTCTTGGTTGTGTTAGGGTGATCCGTCACTTCTGTAACCAACTACGCTAACATAGTGGATTGATGAAACTCTTGACAAGCAAACCTCAAGGAGAGGACTAAACCCCACTTGGGATATAACCTCTATTAATCCAGGTGTTATTTACTTTTCTGTTACATCTGCACTCACGCAGATTCACTCGACCAACAGTTAAGGGAATAACCATCATAACATCTTAATTTCGCTGTCCTCATTTTAAAGATGATCAAAGAAGCAAAAAGTTTATAGTAGCCTAATTCAACCCCACTCTCTTAGGCACATATTTTACTACAAAAATATCTCTCTAAAATAGTAGAGAGAGAGAGAGAGAGAAAGATTTTGAATCCCCCACTACCAATCGCCACCACTCCCTCTCCTCCAACAAAAGAACGGTCCTCTCCCTCTCCTCCCCACTCCCCCACCTCCATTAATGGAGGTGTGGGGGCTTGTGTCTTTCCTTTTTCTGTCTTTTCTCTTTCTCCTTAAAAAAAATTGATCGGCCGTAACTTGCCCGTCGACACCACCGCCCGCCGCCTTCAGCTTCCGCCCGCCTCCTGCTGCCTTCCTTTGTCATCCTTCGCAGTCCGCTACTGTCAGTCGTCACCTTCTCCTCCCTCTTCCCCTCTCTCACCATCCCTCCGAAAACAGTTGTCGCCTTCACAATCCACGTCCGCCATCTACCTCTCGCCACCGAATGCCGACATTGATTACAGGAGTCCGCTGGCCGTCGCTCAACCACAGTCCGCCACCACTCACTACCATCCACCCACGAGTCTCCCGTGTGGAGCTCGTTTCTCCCGGCCATTGGGTCGGGAGACTTTTCGCCCATTGTGGAGCCTTTTCTTCCCTGTGGAGCCCCTTACGATGAAGACGATAGGTTCGAGACGTTGGACAAAGAAAATGTAGAGTACTGTAGATTTGAATTAATAGCTTTTTTTTGTGGTATGTTCTATAGTTCTTAGGTCCAAGTTCGGGGTTTTTCGTTTTCTGTTGGCTTTTGTTTACTTGTGGTGTTTTGCTCTTTTGTGAGCCTTTTTGTTCTCTACCGGATACTGATGTCGCCGGAGAGACCCACTGGGCTATTTAGTCCGTGTATCTTTGTTTATTAATGCAAGCCATCGTTTCGAAAAAAATGAAAAAGACGTGAGCCACTATTAGTGCATTTTATCGCCTTGGCTTAGAATTTCAAAGATAGTAAAAGTAGCGAACCCTCTTTCGCTTTCCTTTTTTTCATTGGTATATACTGAATTTGTTCTAATGATATAAAATTAACATTCTTTTTTATTTCTCAATTAATAGAAGGTAAATTAAGATCGATTCGTCTGTGGGAATGCACTGGACTTGATATAAAATTTATGCACTGAATCGAGTTACCAAATCTCAATTCAATAAATTGTTGTATTTGGATATATCCAAGCAAGCAAATCATGTGTCTTGGTGTCGATTTCGTTGTAAAGAAAAACACAAAAGCATGGATTGATGCACGTAGGGGTGTTCAAAATAACCGAAAAACCGAAAAAACCGACCGAACCGTAAATTTCGGTTTTTTAGGTTAGGTTTTTTCGGTTTTTCGGTCGGTTTCGGTTTAGTGTATAGAACATTTCGGTTATTCGGTTCGGTTTTCGATTTTCTGAAAAATAAAAAACCGGAAAAACCGGAAACCGAATAGTCTAAATATATAATATATTATATGGGTATTTGTAATGGGCCATATGAATATAATAAGTAAAGCCCAATTTAATGTTACAAGCCCAAAGGTTATTAAACATATAATAATAAAATACATTATTTCTCATTGTGGTGAACCCTGCGATTGTGAAGAACACACAGCAAACCTATTTCCCAAATCGTTTTCAGCTTCTCAAATCTCAATATCCAAGTCTGCTTCGAAATTCCTTGGGTATTGTACTATCGTAGGTCTTTCTCCACAATCGGTCTCAGCTCTCAGGTCTCAACTCTCAACTGGGTCGTTTTCGTTGTTGAAGACTACGGATGACATGCTCGTGTGCGACTGCTAATTGAAGAGATTTTGGTTCTCATTTTGTGGTATTGGTCAAGTATTGTGACTTGTGTGCTTCGTGTGTAGTTTGTCCTTAAGAGTGTTGGTCTGCTTTTGTTATTCGTGATTTGTGAGCTTTGTCCTTTCTTAAATTTGCTGCCATTTCTAATGTGAGTTATTACTTGGTGTCTGTTAGGCTTCGTGTGTGATCCTTATGACTTATAATGTGAGTTATGACTTGGTGTGTTAGGATTCGTGCGTGATCCTTATGACTTGTAGCTTCTTAAGTATGTTGCTTATTAACATCTTTGTTTGGTATGTTGTTTTATGTTTATGATGTTTGGGCTCTATATGTCTTCAACATTTTTACTACTCCTTAAACAAAATAATTTTTATTTCAATTTAAGGTTTTAACCGAAAAACCGAACCGAAAACACCGAACCGCATTGTAAAAAACCGAACCGAACCAAATTAAAACGGTTCGGATATCGGATTAAGCATACGCAAAATCGAAAACCGAAAAACCGAACCGAAGTTTAAGAAAACCGAACCGACCGATGAACACCCCTGAATGCACGTACGTAGGGATCAAGATAATATTGAATAATGAATTTATTATATTTTGAATTGTCAAGTTGTTTGCCTTGCCCTATCAATAAGATAACTAAATATTTTTTAAATCAAGTATGATCTTCAGTTATAGCCATTTTAATTGTACGTCCTCATTCATCATAAATCTATCACACGCGCGCCGTGGGATTAATTCGATTCACTTCATGAAATGATTATCCCTGAAATGTCATTGCATGGCTGATATGATGAATATAACCTCGTGGGCCAAATTTACACGTGAAAATGTGAAATTCTACAAGCATCTGAAACAAAACTAAATTATTAGATGCATGTAGGTTGATTATTTATTATTTAATGATGATCAATTACGAAACTTATTAAATAATACTTGCCAAAAGGAAACATATCTTAATCAATTAGAAGTCCCTTTATCAATTAGGTTAGGGGCAGAGATGTTGATGCTTGTGGTCAAACATGTGGAGTTATGGAGAGAAGGGCCCATGCACAAAAGTATGGACCATTAATTATAATGTTATTAAGATTAATTTATCTGGTTTATTGATTGTAGCTCATCAATGTTTACATATATAATTTAATTATTGCTAAATTAATTTATTCCATCAAAATAATATTAAATGGGAAAGGAACTCCAGTAATATCATTTCTCTAAATCGAGCCATAGTTGCTATTATTAAAATTTTTGATATTCATCCAATTTATAAAGGTTAAGAGAAAAATATCGTTACTATATAAGTCATACCCAATCCCCGATGCTTTTGGATCATAATTATTACTACGACAACCTCGGCTACCTAAGTCTCCCCAACTCAATTGTTTCATATGTTGCACCAAGTCACGACAAAACTCTGTCCCCATCTTCCTCAAATTTTTTCCTATTTTATCTTTCTCCTAACCTTGAAAAATAGTTAAAAGAAAAGTAAAAATGTATGAAATTTTCTATTTTCTCCCATCTAACTTTGTCTATAGTAGGGGTTAAAGATAAGCCGAGCTGACTCACTCAGCTCCAATTCGTAACAATCAAGCTCAACTCATGATGCTCGCTCAAGATTGCTTGGTAGCCAAGCTTTTTTATTGTTTTTAAAATTTTTCTTAAAATTGTTTTACGTTTTTTGTAATAGTTCAAATTTGAGCTTCGTTTGTGTTGACCTTTTTGGTCCATGAGCGTTAGAGAGTTTTGATGAACTATGTAATTGTAATAACGTTAGGTCTATAAATTAAACAATTCGTTAAATGATCTATATGATGGATAAGTACATGATAATATTTGACCATGCATTATCTATGAGCTATAAATTGGTTAAAGTGTTGAATATTTGATTCGCTTGTGTCTGTGATTATTTGGTGAAACTATGTGATCGCATGTTATAGACAGTCCATGTGATAGGATATATAGTTCGGTGCTATATATGGAAATAACGCATGAGATATCCTGTTGAGTAATATATGGAAAATTTGCTGTTTATATATGGAAAGTGATATATCTGTTGAAAATCAGTTATTCATGGACGAAAATCACATATACGATTCTTTGCATGCTTTTCACTGAATTTAATCTGCAATATTAAATTGATATCTTTCCTTATACTGATTGGAATATTATATTTAGAGAAGATTTGATTTGATTGACTTTGTGGATAAGACGCTATGTGCTCAAAACGGATGTGATCTCTGAAATATGGAAAGTTGTGGCATGACTGTTTGAATCGTGATTGCTGTGATCTGATGTGATATTATGTGCTAAATATGGAAAATATGTTGATCTGATACTTAGTGCTAAATATGGAATTGATATAATGCTATCTCGTGTGCTATACATGGAAAGTAATCTGGATTGACTTATTCTATAAACAGATAGCAGGGAATCACATATGGAAAGTTCCGATATGGTAAATATATACGAAATGATTGAATGTGAGAACGAATCTGAGTATCACAATGGTCATATTCATTAATTTGCATGAAACTTACTCTAAATACCTTTTCCTTACCATATAGGTAGATCTTAACGATATTAGCACTGTGGTACTTACGAAGATACCATAAATGGTTCCACTCACCATCTTATCAATTATGCAGCACATTAATCACGAATTTCCATTCAAATAAATACCATATTCGCACAGGGAAAGAATTCCGTTGACTCTAACATTTAAGATGCAATTGCTAATGATATCTGCATGATTTCTTCCTAAAAATAGACAAGTTCCAGTGGGTGACGTGTTTTCCATGTATAGCACATATCCTTTCTATGTATAGCACAAGTGCAATAACTTAAATAAATAAGCACGAATTAAATGCATCCGTATCATATAATTCATATTTTAGCATATCTTAAAAACAAGCATTCATGCCATTTTATCCTTAGCATATAATATCCTTAGAAGATCTCATTCCATATATAGACAGATTCCAGCAGTAATATCATTTCCATGTATATCATATTGATCCTTTCTCAAATTAACGCATAATCCTTACTATAATTCGCATAGCGCATCACATCAAGCATTAATCACGTCATTTTATACAAAGATCAAAGTCACTTATCATCCAATTTATTCATACATTCCAAATTTACGTAACAATGATATCATGACGATGGAATCAGTGATCACAGTGGTATCACATAAGTCACATTGCAATGGAATCACAGTGTAAAGATGCAATTCACTCAAATATAAGTACACGATACATACACATTTCAAATTGCTAAATTTGTAGTGTCTATTTCATCTTAAGTACATGGAATCATCAAAACTCAAATACAGTGAACGACCAAAAAGGTCAACAGTTTTAGTATCATCCGCTCTTCACCACTCACACTAATAGTGGCCACATCAAACTGGTAAATATGTGCCAAGCTATTATATCTAGACAAATAATGAAAAAAAAAACTAATTACTAAATATACACACCATCGTATTATACCATATATATATATATGGTATATATATATATATGGTATATATATATATATATATATATATATAGAGGTTTGCTATGGTGCCCACCTACCATGAGCAACCACCGTGAGCACCATAAGCAAATCTCTCAATTCTTTGCTTTTTTTCGATTCTCAACGACGCCAATACCTCCATAAACCCTCTCATATCCATTGCTAACCTAAATCACCATCTCCAACACATAATTTTTAAGAAAATCATCACCTCGGTATTTCGTCAACAGTGAATACGAAATAATGATTTTCTTAAAAATTAACGTGTTGGAGATGGTGATTTAGGTTAGCAATGGATATGAGAGGGTTTACGGAGGTATTGATGTCGTTGAGAATCGAAGAAAAACAAACAATTGAGAGATTTGCTTATGGTGCTCACGGTGGTTGCTCACGGTAGGTGGGCACCATAGCAAGCCTCTCTATATCTCTCTCTCTCTCTCTCTCTCTCTCTCTCTCTATATATATATATATATATATATATATATATATATATATATTTCATTCAAGGAAATCATGGATTAGGACCAAACATGTACTAAGCCATGTCCTAAGCCAAAGTGATTTTTTATCTCCCAGAGTTGGCATTATAATTCTTTACTACTTAAAAAGTTGCAAAAAGGACCTCAACTGTTTATTCATTTACTTTAACCTCCGAAACAATTTAATAATCATATATTCTATATATAAAGTGTGTGGAGTGGCTATAAACTGTCACATATTTATTTGCAATTTGGTTCCTTTAATTTTCATTTAATTACTTTAATAACTTCATATCACTCTTCATTTTTCAGTTTACATCCTTGAACATTATTTTTTGTTTTACATAGTGAAAAATAATTCATATATTAGACATAAAAAAAATAAATCTAAAAATTGAGAGTAACCTAAATATTTTTTTCCAAACGATAATTTTAATTATAAGAAATATACATGGACTAAAAACAAGATTCAATGTCTTATACCCAAAGGACTAAAAAGGCTACCACAAAACAGTTATTAAACCAGATCTACAATAGCTTTCATTTTCTTCGGCCTTCTACTTTAAGAATCTTGTCTTCTTCGAAAAGGAACTCCCAGAAAGGGAGAGAAAACTCTTCTTCAACAAGGAGACTAAAACTCCCAACACGGGAGACTTACGAAGTAAGGAGCAAAACTACAAACAGAAAAAAGAAAATAGACAAAGAAAAAGAAAGAAGGAGAAAAAAATGGAGCTCCTCAAACCTCCATTAATGGAGGAAGGGGAGAAGCTTGATTTTTTGTTGGATTTAGTAGTGCGGCTAGAGAGAAAAAGACGGGCTAGGATATTGAGTGTAATTGTGAAGAGCTATTTTACGTTTCTCAATCTTTCAAGAGTAACCTAAACATAATTATGTTCTACACGCACGCACGTGCAAAAAGTATTAGTTTATCTGTCTACGTGGACCCCACTTCGATGCCTTGCCCAACAAATACATATTATGTACATCTATCTCTTTCTTTAATTTCTTTTTAGAAAAATTGTGTTCTTCCTCTTTTCTATTCCCTCGAATCTTCTCATCTTTCTCTGATGCGTGCCTACTAAGAACAACAACTCTCTAACGAAAAACACCTCTTAAGAAAACAAATATAAGAAAAACATTGGGCATCATAAGTTCATTATTGTTATCAAATGAAGAAGGCCATAAGATGCTGCATCTCATGCATCTTACCATGCGGGTCGCTCCACGTCATCAAAATAGTACACCCCAACGGCTGCGTGGAAGAGTTCCACCGCAGCACCACCACGGCCTCCGCCGACGTACTGAAGCTCCACCCCAAGCACCTCCTCAAGAAGCCCTCCTCCGAGGTTTCAGACGGTGGCGTCCTCCGCCACAGTATGGCGATCATCTCCCCCGCGTCAAAGCTCCAGCGTGGCAAGATTTATTTCCTCATCCCTTTGCCCCATCAGAGAAGAAGCAGTAACTACCCTCGGCCGATGTTGACGCAAGAACATGAAGATCATGCTGATAAAGAAGAAAAGAAGCTTGCTGGTAAAGAAGAGCTCGAAACTGATCAAGTGAAGTCAATAGAAGAAAACGTTTCAAAGAAACGTTATGTCACTTGTAAAGTGCCGCTCACTTATAGAGTCGCTGGACGTGATGACGATTAAAGCGAAGAAGGGAAATGTGAAATCTCGCGGGAAAAGGGGATGGGCATTTTGAATATAAAAGATGTTACTATTCATCTCCTTTGTGTGTTCTGTTAATCTTTCCATACCATTCTGTAAAACTCAGCTGAGGCATAATAAGAATTTCTCTTCAAGCCGGTGGATGTAGGATTAAGAATAATCCGAACCACGTAAATTTAGTGTCATACAACTTCAATTCGTTTGGTAGCCGAGGAAGAAAACTCGTAAGGAGGATGTTAATGGTGATGGTACTAGATTTAAGAATAAGAGCTGTTTCCTTGTTTCTGACCGTTACTTGACTAAGATACTGTCGGAGAAAGTTTGATGCTTTTTCTTATGTTGCTTATAATCATTAATTGGAGAAATTATGATCAATTATATGTTGATGGTGTATGGATTTGTGAGTTTGGTGGACTGGGTGATTTTTATCATTTCTTGGAGTACATTATTAAATGTTATCCTATATATATACATTAATGTAGTTTTGTCGTGTTGACACATGTCCCACAATAATAATTACAATAAAAATAAATATAATATTAAAAAAAGTACCCATTATGTTAGCTTACTAACTCCCATTTATCTAGCTTAATTGTTAGTAAACAAACTACTATATATAGTTAATATTTATATATAATTAAATCCGTGCATTGCAAGGGTAATTACTAGTTATGACACTATTGTGGTGTATAATTGGCCGATAATTTCTTTAATGATCGATAATAGTACAGATTTACAGCACAGTAAAACCAAAAAGCAACTGTGTTCATGTCATGGTTGGTTGGGCATTTACTCAGGTGCCTGGTCGAAATTGAATTCGGAAAAAAATGAATCAAATCTTAACATAAGGGACCAAAATTGTTACTATCCTCCAATAGAATAAATGGAACAAGAGCCAGTTTAAAAAAGGGAGTTACTATTCACCGCCCCTTTTTACTTGTCACCGCCCCCTAAAGGGCTGGAAAAAGACGTTTTTGCCTTTATGATATTTAAATTAATTTAGAAAGAAAAACTAACTAAATATATAATTCCGGTACGAAATACTGAAAACTACATGCACAAATAATTTCGAACGATCGATCGATATGGAAAAAAATTCGATTTAACATTTTAGAACCGATACGATCGATATTTTCGGCCCTGCAGTGTCCGGCCCGAAAATATCGATCGGCCCGCACGCAGCCCGGCCGAAAATTTCGTTAGATCGGTCCTAAAATGTTAAATCGAAATTTTCTTTTCCGTATCGATCGATCGTTAGAATTTATTTGTGTATGTAGTTTTCAGTATTTCGTACCGGAATTATATTTAGTTAGTTTTTTCTTTTTAAATTAATTTAAATATGGGCAAAAACGTCTTTTTCAGCCCTTTAGGGGGCAGTGACAAGTAAAAAGGGGGCGGTTAAAAACCGGATGCGGATATCCGATTTAAATCTCCGAATAAAGCGGATATCCGATTTTCGGATATCCGTTTAAAACCGGACCGGATACGGATATCATTTTTTGATATCCGAAAATCCGGATATCCGAATTTCGGATATCCGGAAATCCGGATATCCGGTTTTGCTCACCCTAGTAAGAGGAATTGGACGCTGGGCGGTGCACTGAGGAACTTCCCCGTCGGAGCTGGTCGCCGGAAAGTTAAGCCGCCGGACATGTTCGGTGATTCCGGCGAGAATATGACGGCGGAGGGCTGGCGTACGGTGGAGGAGCGGCACCTTTTTACGGGGAAGAGGAGGAGATGCTTTTCTAATGGTCAAAGCTGTTGATTTGGTTATGATACGAACCCGAGGCCCGGTCTTGATGAGAAGCCCGCATGAGTCCAAGAGGCCTCAAAATTTCGACCCAAATAAAAGAAATATGAAGAGACATACATCCATGGAATTCCATGCATCAATCCACCACGTTCCTTTGACCTCAAGGGAGTTTGATCAACTCACTTTGATTACATGGTTATTAGTTTAAGTTTTAATTACCTTTGGCTACATTAATAGTTCGATGGTCATTTGTTTACTGTTTTTTAAGTTTAGACTATATATTTCGTTGTATGATGGAGAAAGATAAAACTTTGAATTTTCATTGAACCGTGAGTTTATTTTCCTTCCGCTAGTTTCTCGCAAATTAGCTCGGTTTTGCTTTCGTAATTCCTCCGGCTTATCAGTTAGTATTTCGTGTAATTTAGCTAGTTGAGGCGTCAAACTTTCGACCAAATGCAGCCCGTAATTAAAGGTGTTAGGTGTCGTCCTAATATTGTTGTTTGAGGCGTCATCCTCTTGGAAGACGTTCGTTGTGATTCGGAGGAGATAGGTATATCCTATTTTTGTCGTGTCCAACCCACGCAATTCGTATGCTCCAAATTGCATCCTATCAACTTCCAGATTGTGTTAGGTGTTATTTTTATTTATTCATCTCGTTTATTTATCGGGTTCGTAGCAGTCCGTGTTTGCGTCATATCTTTCAAGGACGATCTCAAGCTCACGTGTGAATCTCCACCCGGGTTCGTATCAGTTGGTATCAGAGCCGGTCTCCTTGATCGATAGTTTTTGATTTCGAGTTCGGCCAAAAAGAGAGAGGTCGGCCAAAAAAAACAGCCGATAAAAAAAGAAGTCTGCAAAACTAAAAAGATCGATGAAAAAAACTAACATTACTTCCTTATTTTATTATTTGCTTGAGTCTTCTTTACCTACAAGTGCGAGGAGCTTTTCTTGTGCTTTCCTTGTTCCGCTGGAATTCATAATCCGCTTGTGGCAAGCTGCTCGACAAAGTTAGAATTATGTCGAGAGAACTTCCACCCACTCAGAAAGGAGTTACAGCAAGCGAATGACAACTGTGAAACCATCGTGGCAGAGGTGCGAGGACTAAAGATAGCCAACCGACGCAGATCTAGCAAAATCTCGAAGTCTCAGTCAGTAAGTCGAGTAAAGACATGGGATCAAGAGGGCAAGACGAAACCAAATGTTGAGTGAAAAATCTGAACCAGGCACGGCTGAAAAGTGGTTGGGCAGCAAGGTAACTACGCCACCTTTATCATTGATAAACGTATTTTCTTACGTTTATATTTGTTATATTTAAGTCGTTTGCATAATAAGTGAAGTCGTTTTGATTATTTCTGCACGATAATATGGTTTCACAACAAAATCAAACGTTTTACGACAGTTGCGACAATTTCGTATTTCTCAATAAACACGTGGTAAATGACGTCCGATAGACCTGAAATTTTAACCATAGATACAGGACTTGTTAGTCTTGATTCTATCGAAAGGGATTTTCAATCCGAGGTCTAGATTGGAAGATATGAATTTTTGAACGTGCTGCTCTTTTGCAGGAAAATCGTCACGGCCGTGAAGGATTTGTACGAGGCCGTGAAGCTCACCAGAAGCCATTTTCTTGCCCGAAGGTGAACCAACCAAGATGTGAAGGACCATTCATGGCCGTGAAAGGGGGTGCAATAGACCGTGAATGAGGGCAGAAAGTCGATTTTTAAGCCCAAACTAGTCACGACCGTGAACATGAAGACTCCAAGCCGTGAACACGGGCAGAGACGTGTTTTTCTTCAGGTTATATGTTGTCACGGCCGTGAAGATGCATAAACAAGGCCGTCAACGTCCGGGAACGGGTTAAAAGTCGAGAGAACGACTTCAAAATACTTTATCTTCTTGAGAACGAAATTAAGACCAACTTAGAAGAAACAAATCACAGTTATTTTGCGTAGGACAAGAGCATTTAACGAGAAGGTTGCTCAAGAGGGATTTTGGCTGCGCAAATCTTTGAAGATGAGATTTTCTCATATTTTGCACTGCTCAACAGAGATACGAAGGAAAGAAATGAGATGTCTATATAAAGAGATAATGCAAGGAAGAAAAATGGGGGAACGTGAGGTGAAAAAAAGGTACATTACAGAGTTTATTCTCTAACTCGTAATCAAATTACCTCTCTAAAGCCTTCAAAACCCAAGAACACACATTTAGTTCGCTCACCACGTGTTCGATAGAATTACTCAGTGAAGAACGAGACTAACTTCGAAGTCGAATTCAGGAAGTGTTTATGATGTATTCGATGTTAGTTACGTGTCTTGTTGTGATGATAATGAGTATCTAAATCTATCGTATTTGAGATGTGATGAACCCTAGCGCGATCGATCGTATGTTTACGTGTATTTGATGTTTGCATTGTTATGACTCATTTATGAAGCATATGATTTTGATTATGTCTATGTGATTGAAATTACATAGTTACCTCGATCATGTCCATGTGGTTAAGTTAACGTAGTTGGGAAATCGTACTCTACGCTCGAGAGAAAGGCGAATGATTAGACCACTCGTAAACCAGCGGAATAAACTCATCGCTAGAAATAGGTTGAACTACCCTGCCGGATTCGAGTCAAATCTAATTGCGGGATTCATCGTTTTTAATGTGATATTCGGTTACATAGTAAGGGAAGATTGCCCAATTACTTAATTCGTTGATTTGTTTACGATCATTATGTGGTAAGGCACAGTTTCGTCAGCTATATAACTCGTATGCATGTAGTAGGAATCTCCATGGTCTAATGATAGCTTTTTTGCGTACACTTGATTTTTGTTTTGGTCGAGTTAGGGGGATTCGAAGTCTCAAATACGTTTGTTTCCATAAGGGTTTCCTCTCCGTACTATTTTATTAAGTTGTATTTTTTAAGTATTGTTATTTATCGTTTCAACAATCAAACTTCGTACTAGGATATTTAAGCAAAAGTTTTTTCAAAGGTACATAATTCCCTTGGGATTCGATACTCGAATATTTGCTAAGTCTGTCCTACATCGAACACTTGCCTGTTGAGCGTAGGATAGTTTGTTAGTGTTCGTTTTATTTTAATACTCGATCCGTCGATCAATCATCGTCAAAGATCATATGTCCTGAATGTTCAGGGAGAGGGCACATCGCTTTACAATGCCCCAATGCTTGGAACGTGATGACATTCGACGATGGAACATACACACGTGCCAGCGAAGATGCAAGAGGTGATGAGGTAGGGGACGATGGCAGTGAAGGAGATAAGTTAGTGGCTACGAGGACGTTGACCGTTCAAGTGACAGAGGAGGAGAGCCACATCGAGGGACCGGTACGCCACCAAACCGGAGATCATCAAGAAACTCATGTTTTTACTGATTCGAGTTTGCTGTCAGCTGAAAATGAAAAACATGCTAGCGTTCCATTTGTTGGTCTTGCTGTGATCAAAGGTGATCTAGAGAAAATAGGGGCTGATGCATTTGACGTCATGGTGCATCTCGGTCGGTATTGAGGGTACGACAGCAGCCCTTTCTGAAAAACGACAGGGTGAATATAATTGCCCGGAATAGTAACATCAAGGTGCAACAGGTGCATTTAGTAAAATGGGGCAGAATAGAATGGGCAATCCGAGCTCCGATAGAGAGGAGCGAATAGCAGCCAAGAAGGAATTTCACGAGCTAGTACGAGCTAATATGAACAAGGGGTCTGCAATTGTGAGTGCAAACCATGGTCGAATGAGGCTCGTATTTGATCCTAGCAGCTGGTTTGGATTCTTATGCGAGCGGAGCTGTTCCTGGTTGAGGGCGGATAAAACTACACCACGAACTTACATGGATTCGAGGACGAATCATTTCAAGGGAGAGGAGATGATAGGAACACGAGGCCCGGTCTCGATGAGATGCCCGCATGAGTCCAAGAGGCCTCAAAATTTCGACCCAAATAAAAGAAATATGAAGAGACATGCATCCATGAAATTCCAAGCATCAATCGACCACACTCCTTTGACCACAAGGGAGTTTGATCAACTCACTTTCACTACATGGTTATTAGTTTTACCTTTGACTACATTAATATTTCGGTTCTCATTTGTTTACTATTTCGTAAGCTTAGACTATATATTTCGTTGTATGATGGAAAAAGATAAAACTTTGAATTTTCATTAAACCGTGAGTTTATTTTCCTTTCGCTGATTTCTCGCAAATTAGCTCGGTTTTGCTTTCGCAATTCCTCCGACTTATCAGCTAGTCTTTCGTGCAATTTAGCTAGTTGTGGCATCAAACTTTCGTCCAAACACAGCCCGTAATTCAAAGGTGTTCGTCGTCCTAATATTGTCGTTTGAGGGTCGGTTCGGGTCGAGGGGATAGAATTTCGGAAAACGTTCGTTATGATTCGGAGGAGATAGGTATATCCTATTTTTCTCGTGTCCAACCCACGCAATTCGTATTATCCAAATTGCATCCTATCAATTTTCCGGTTTGCGTTAGGTGTTATTTTTGTTTATTTATCATTATCGAGTTCGTAGCAGTCCGTGTTTGCGTCATATCTTTCAAGGACGTGCGAATCTCCCCGGGTTCGTATCAGGTTACTTAATATATTCCACTTCTAGTTCTTTTCTTTCCTTAATATATTGAGCAAATGATTAGAGGAATTAGTGTAGAATATTATGGTAGCTTAATTACGTGTCGTGGTGTGTGTGTACGTATATATACGTTGTGCTAGTAGATAGTTATTTAAATATTATGATGCGTAATTAGTCAAGAACGTTATATGATCAATATCTTGCGGAATAATAGTTAAGTTTGGGAATTACTATTTACCGCCCCTTTTAACTTGTTACCGCCCCCTAAAGTAAAATATATAAACAATAAAAATTTCTTTTTAAATCCTTTACCGCACAACACTTTCCAAATCATACATCCAAATCAGAGCAAAAAACAGAGGATTTTCAATCAATGGATCGGCGACAAGGACATTTAAATAAAGTAAAATATAATAAACAGTAAAAATTTCTATTTAAATACTTTACCACACAACACTTTCCAAAATACATCCAAATTAGGGCAAAAAACAGAGGATTTTCAATTGCAATGGATCGACGACAAGGACAGGGAAAGGGAAAGGGCGTGTTTTCACGACTGGTAAGCAAATTATCGTAAAAATCATTCGTAACGTAGTTAGATTGTCGAAAACGGGTCGGAATAGGCTGAAAAAAGGCAGATCTGACGTAAAATTGGGCGAAAATAGGCACGGCCGAAGCATGATTTCGGCCGGCCATGTCATGTCCGAAACATGATTTCGGTCGCAACATAGCACGACCGAAATCATCCTTCGGTCGTGACGAAGCCGACCGAAATTATGATTCGGTCTTTGTTAATCCGACCGAAATCATACGTCGGTCGCGGCTAATCCGACTGAAATAACGATTGGGTCGGCTTTGCTCCGCGCGAAAATTCTTTTCGGCCGGCCATGGTCCGGCCGAAGCCACGTTTCGGCAATGGCTTGGCCGATCGAAATCGCCCTTCGGTCCCGTCTACGGTGGCCGACTTACGATTTCGGTCGTGACTTTGGCCGACCGAAGTCTTTTTCGGTCGTCTCTGTGCCGACCGAAGTCTTTTTTCGGTCGACTTTAAGCACGGCCGAATTTCGGTTTCGATCCATATTTTTGTTAATAAATCTCTAATTACAGGCCAAGGGTGGGAAGTCCCTACTCGGAGGGAGCAGCCGATCCCCCCCCCCCCCCCGTTGGAGGGATCTGAAGAGCATCACACTAGGACGCGCGGTCCGTTCGTAGAGAACGGGAAGAGGAGAGGCGGCAGCGAGCGGCTGCTTCTCATCCCTTATATGCGGATTACGATCCGCATGCGGATGATGACGTGCCGGATGATGCAGCATCGTTTCAGTCATCCGACGACGATGTGATACCGGTCACCTCAGGTAATTCCCTTCTTCTCTATAAACATGACTTGCGATCTGGTTTCTTAATATACGTAAAAAAATTAAATTTATTTTTGGGTTATTCGTAAAAAATGAAATAGGGAGCAAGCGCTCTAGGGTCGTAGATGACGATTCCTGGAGGGTGTAGGGGCCACAGCCCGGTGGTCCAGAAGATGGCGAGGCGATCCCTAGTTACCTGTGGCACATCGCGCCCCGCATCTGGATGGGTGAGGAGGAGAGGCCCCTGCTGAAGTGCGAGCAGCGGGCGTTAGTGGTTCGATCGCTTAAGCAGTGGTACTCCCAATTCCCCACGGAGACGCAGAGCCAGATCGATGGCACGGGGCTTAGGCACCTCACAGATGCTATGGTGGTTCACTTGGACTAGCCTCTTCTATGCGCTTTTGTGGAGCACTGGCAGCCCGACAACGAACACCTTCCACATGCCGTTCGGGGAGATGACGATCATGCTCCACGACGTCGAGCAGATCCTGGGTATCCCGATCGACGGGGCGACGGTATCGGGCACCCCAAACGCCAGCGACCAGCAGATCATGGCGAGGGAGATTATGAGCATCTCCGCAGACGTGCTGAGGGGTTCTTGGAGAGGCGGTGGGGTTGCGTCGAAAGACGTGATCCAGAGGATGCGGGAGGGTCGGCCGGCGGGGTTTCAGACCATCGCTTGGCTGTGGATTCTCTTGGGGCCGACGCTGTTCGTCAACAAGTGCGGGACCCGGGTGAAGCCCGACATCATGCACAAGTTCTACTGCTCGCTGCCCTCTGCTAGTCATTACTCGTGGGGTTCGGCCGCTCTTGCTTACCTCTATCGCCAGCTTGGCCTCGCAAGCCGGGCGGATGCAAGGGGTTTAGCTGGGTGCCTGTCGTTACTACAGGCGTGGATCTACGAGTACTTTCCATGCTTCCGCCTACACCGTCTACCCCATCATATGGAGCCTGGCCAGGCACGATCACGCATGTGGTCTGTCGGTTAGTACGAGCGAACGGGCCACCGTTTCATTGAGATCCGCCGTCAGCTTGATGTCATGACTGCGAGCGAGGTACATTAACAATTTATATTCTATATCAACGACAATTATGTAAAATTTGTGGACTGTTATCAGGTTGCTTGGCTGCCGTATGGTTCCGATCTAGCGGCGCAGCACGTGAGGACTATTTTCGTGCGCTGGGTTAGATATCGCGATATCGTTGAGCCCTACGCACCCTCGAGAGTGTTGCGCCAGTTGGAGTACGTGCAGCTCATCCCGCCGCCGGTGAGTCCGCCGCAGAAGGCGGTCATGCCAGCAGACCCGTCGAGGTATAAGGTGCACTATTCTGCGGATGTAGAAGAGCATGCTTGGCGACAGTTCCCGTACGCGTACATCCTCAACCTCTCGTACATCAGCGGGGCCGCCACGGAGTACCTTGCTGAGACTGTTGCAGGGTACATGGACTGGTATGAGCAGCATTCTCATCCTCGTCTACTTTCCTCGGAGCCGGGATCCTCATCGGGCGGCATCCCCCGCGCAGCCACGCCGGCTACGTACGTAATTTAATCTTATGTGGATTTTTTAAATTTATATGTTTATTCACTATTTATATGTATAATTTCAATGTATAGTGGTACAGCTCGATGTACACCTTGACTAGCGATATGCTAGCTAGGATGCATCTTGACGGAAGCTCATCCACGGACGAGTTCAGAGAGCGACTCGAGGACATCAACGACCGGTGGCGCCAGGCCCCTTGACGTGTTGTTATTTCTATGTTTATTTTATGTATCGGACAAATTTTCTCGATGTTTGGATAAATTTTTTTTTTGCATATTCATTTCGTGTCAACATCCAGTCACAAATTATAACACAAAATTCAGTCTAATATAATGCTGGTAATCATCCCCAAGGTGCGCCATGACGATCGTTCAGTTCGGTCCATTAGCAGTCTGAATGGCACGCAGTGGCAGTATCGTCACAGAATGCATGTTGATGGTCGATCCATTGCCGTACCCGTAGAGGATAACTACAGCGTTCCAAATTGTCGCAACAGCCCACAGATCGCACGGTGTCAACATCCAATGGTTTGATCCACAAGGCCCCCCTTCCCAACGTATACGATCCAGCTGTATTTCAAATGAATCACCGTAGTACAATGCCGAGTAACGATCCCAATGGGCCTCGAGTTCGTTCGCGGCGTTATTCCTTACGGTGACCCATTCGTCCTCGTCATTGTAAAGATGGGAGGCGATAGCGCGAAATCCACAGTTGCCGTCAGCTACCACATCCTTATAACTAACTGATGTTACGTGGTACTAGAAGCGGCTGTGGACGAAGTTGGATTCACCTGTACAACGCATTTACATGATTAGAGGTGCATCCATGTTTGTACGATTTTAGGAGTGAAAGATAGTAATACATATCTCCATAGTAGATGTACGAGAGCGCTTCGCAGACGAAGATCACATACGACCCTTGCTGCTACGACTAGTACTGATGCACCCTCCGCTGTGTCCCCCTTGGAATTGCGTACTCCCAAGCACTTCGATCACGCTTCGTGGACTTTCTTTTCTTCGGCTGACCTTTTACAGACGTCTTAACAACAGGCTCATTCCACTCTTGGGCCTCGAGATAGAGATGTTCGTGAACGACTCGATGGAGGCCACGCATAACGGCGGGATCGCGGCCTTCTGCTTTACGCACGAGGTCGTATAAGTAATCCTGATCAGAAATATCGGGAATTACTCCCTCGCCGATCGTGAGTGTCCTCCAGAAGGCATGCAAGCAGTCTGCAGAAACTGGGTAGTTGTTCTCGACACATTGTTGAAGCTCGCAAGCACTAGGAGCTGGTGTGTACGTCGTACCACACATCCACACGTGGAGTGAATCTCATCCGACAACTCTTTGGCCCGCCTCAGCTCACATCCTATTATCGATATTGCATGGTGCGAAACTCTGTATAATATCATGTGGAATGGAAATCATGACATCGAAATAGGTCGTTTCGAACAGGACTCCTCAAGTGTCTGCATGTCAACATAAAAAATTATTAGATAAGGATTTCTGACACGTAATAATAATTAATATACCTTTCTGATGCGATTCAACTGGTTCTGAATCTGCTCGTGCACCTTGACCCATACGGTGTCAAGAGACCCAGTGGCCGAATTCAGCCATTGCTTCAGCTTGCTGTGAGCACTCTCCACACGACATGTAGTGGTATTCCCGAAATGAAGCACATGGTTCGTCCAAGCTTTGGCGAACTTCTCCTTATACATCAACCATGTGTGCTAAACATACTGGACGATATCTGAGTCGGCTACCCAACGCAGACGCATGTCAGTCACTGCCTTCTCGTATTAGTCTTCCATCGGAGCTTCCGCGGCTGCTTTCCAGGACTTATGCGTGAAGTGAGCTGCGGTCTTTTTGCTCATCCGCGCCAACCAATAAACTTTGTTCTCCACATCTTTATAAATATGCCACGTGCACAACAGATGGTGAGAATGCGGAAATACCATATGTACTGGTCGAAGAAGGCCCAACTCACGATCAGTCACAATCGCCGAAGGGTGGACACCTGGCTCTAGAATATTCCTGATAGACTGCAACATCCACCCGTAACTTCTCTCCGTCTCGTCCTCCATGACGGTAAACCCACGTAGAAAGTTGTGATTACAGGGAGTCATCCCTATAATCTCAACTAGAGGCATCTTATATCTATTGGTCTTGTACGTAGAGTCAATCCCAATAGAATAAGGATACGTCCTCACCAGTGCGAGTGACTCCGGGTGTGCGAGAAAGACATGTGTCAGCGCATTAGTCACCTCGTCTCTCAGCGCTTCAACAAAATATCTGGCCTGTGTCGCCTGGTGCATCAACTGGCTCACCACGTCTCGACCCTCAGAATATTCCTTCTTCAAACGATCTCTGTAATTATATATATGTCGGATCGTCGCGTTATCTTCTGCGTGTCGAGCACTTATCGCTAAGAGGATTTGAGCTGGTTTTGCTTGCGCAGCAGTCATTCCCTCTACGACCTTCTTTGCCTGGCTGCTTAACCCACTCGTCTGGCGGTGGCCCTCGGAATACTGTATCAGAGGGTGATTGCGTATGGAATTCTCAGGTGGGTCCGTATGAATGTACCATTCCCTAGTAGCTGGATCCTCCTGGGCTATGACTACAAACGGACACCTGTACTTGTTAGACTTCGGCCGCCTCTCCAATTCATCATCCTTGCCTCTATAACGTTCTTCGCGAGAACATCTAATCAATTTTTTCGTACCACATTTCTTATGCGACAAAATAATCAACTCGAAACCAAGAGAAGTAGCGACGCCTTTCTCCCAGTTAATGGCTTCCACGTCGGTCGAAAATCGTCCTCCCTCTCGGAAATGCTCACTGTAGTTTATTTCGTCGCCCATAGAATCCTCCGGGATGTGGACTTCCCTCTCCAAGTCTGAAAAAAAAATTTGCACAGCCAAACTGAAATTTCGGCCCCTTGAAGAGGCGACCAAACAACAATTTTGGCCCTCTCTCAAGGGGCCGAAACATGATTTCGGCAGCCGCTGTCCCGGCCGAACTGAGATTTCGGCTTGTACAGCGCCGACCGAACAACAATTTTGGCCCCTTCAGACAGGGCCGAAATTTTTTTTGTGCCTCCACAAGGTACGGCCGAAATTGTTGTTCGACTTCTCCTTGTGCGGGCCGAAATTGTGCTTCGGCTGAGCCGAATTTTTTGATCGAATCCGATCGATGTTCGATAATTCATCTACGTACGAACGAATTTTACGAGAATTTGCTTACCAGTCGTGCCAATAGACCCTTTCTTTTGCCCTTTCCCTTTCCCAAAAAGACGATCCATTGCGATTTGAGTTTTTTTTTTGTATGTTTGACTCGGATTTGGATGTGTGATTACGATATAAAAAGTGTTGTATGGAAAATGACTTTAAATAGAAATTTATATTCAAAGGGCAAAATCGTCTTTTTTCAGACCTTTAGGGGGCGGTGACTAGGAAAAAGGGGGTGGTGAATAGTAATCCAGTTAAGTTTTAACAATAAATCACATGTTGCATTTTGAGGTTGGAAGTTATCTTCGTGGTTGACGTATCTGTAAAACACGATCAATAACGTGTCAAAGCTAAGCTTCTTAGTATATTTATATCATACGTCAATCCCATTTAGGGGTTGTTCGGTACGGTATACCGTACCAAAACTGTGATACCGTATACCATATCGAAATTTCGGTATCGAAAAAAATCATACAAGTACCATATCAAAATTCTGGTATACCTTATTTCGATACTGTATCATACCAATATTTCGGTATGGTATCTATATCATACCTTCTATACCATTCACACGGAGGGTTTTTTACCATGCGCTTCTCGTAACTCGTTAATACGTTGTTCGGATTTTTGTCAATTCAAACTTCTTAGGCTCCAGTAAGATGAATTATTAATACCAAATTTTCCAAAGTAAAAAGATTTTAACTCATAAAATAAATTTATGGGCTAAATAAGTTTATGAAGATCCTTATAATATTTTATCCATTTTATATTTTTCTGAAATTATATAACATATGTAGGTGTCTATATATATATATATATATATAATATATATATATATATTTAAAAATGTTAGTATTTCGATATTTCGGTATAATCGGTATACCTAATTTTTAAAATTTTCATACCATTACCGTACTGAAAAAAATTTCGATATGGTATCATACCTTACCAGAAACTTGGGTATACCAAAATTTTCGATATTTTCGGTACGTTTCGATACGATAAGGACAGTATATCGTTATTTTGGTATTTTTCCCCAGCCCTAATCTCATTGTCTTTGACGAGTTGTCTTGAATTATCAATTAATATGCATTGCAATTACTACATGTACTAGATGGTTTTCTTGGATTGCAAACGCTTTGATAATCAACGCCTTTCATCCCTTTACCTTTGACTATGAGGGGCTTCTTAACCACTATATTCAAGCCTTCTCAAGGATCATACTCCAGTTAGTCCAACATTTCTTTCTTCCTAAATAGTATATTAAGATAAAAGAGATGGAACTTCTACAATGTTCCAAGGATAATAGTTCATGAGATTCAAAAGGTAATGAAAAGAATAAAAGATGATAAGACGCTAATTGAAAGTGTGAATAGATATATCAAATATATTTATGTAACTAGTTTAAGCCCGTGCGGTGTACGGATTGGGATTATTTTTAAGGGATTAATTTCTTTCTAGTTTATTAGATCAATTGTTATCGGCAAGACCCGAGACCAGGCCATTTATTTTATAGTGGACCCGAGACCCGCCTCATAAAAAACCGCCCCACATTTATAAATTTTTTCTATATAACTATATTTTTTAAATATATGTTTTTATATATTTATATAATTATATATAATATTTTATATATAAAAATTATAAGGGGCGGGTATCAGGGCGGGTTTCGGCCGGGGTTGGCGAAACCGGACCCGCTCGAACCTGGCCGGGTTAAGTTATCTAGACCCGGGACCCACCATGTTACCCACACCACCCCGCCCCATTGAGGACGGGTTTTGGCGGGTCCCAGTCTAGACCCGCACCATTGTCATCCCTAATTGTTATGTCATTTTATCAGTATTTAATGTAATAATTTATAAACTTTGATCTTTTGTTATAGTTCAAGAAATAGAAAACTTATGATATATATGTCATTTTATTTTTACATATAGTTATAATGTTCCAAATTTAGCAAATTACTTGAAAATGTAATACGATTATCAGAATTGAAAAAAATGAACAAAAACAGTCGTACAAAACCTAATGTATTTGGTACATTGATTAATTACATATGTTAATATTGATTATGTTATCAATAACGGTCTTGTAATATCCAAAGCATATTGGTTCATTCTTACAATAAGAGTATTCATAGAAAGAATAAGTTGGCAACATACTATCAGTACTACGAAAAAAGATGTTCTAATGAATCGAAGTCGCTCAATAATTTTGTAAGAATCGTGTAAGTCTTGGTCAGTAGTGTATATTGATATTCCAATGTCATTCTATCATTTATTATTAATGCTTGTCTTACCTAATAAGCAAACAATTTTCATTTATACGTTGAAAAATGTAAAAAAAATTTAATGTCAACTATATATATCTGCGTAAGTTCATTTATGAATCATTCATAATTTTTTTAGTCACCAAATTAGTATTTACATATTAATATAAAAGTTGTCTCTTGGTTTTGAAAGAAGTAACTGCAAGAGAATAAAAGAACACTGTTCAAACCATTTCGTCGTGTAACATGAGATCGACACCCATTAGCTCTCCGTTCCTTTTAAAATTTGTTGCCTCCCATGATCGCAAAAGCCTACCGTTATGGTGCAACACCGACTTTACGATTTAATGAACCAAATACGCAATAATTTTCAGGCAAAACCATTGATGTTTCCAAATAATTTTTTATATATGAATATTAAACCAGTCTGTATAAAATAGCACTAAAGAAAACCTTTGAAGTACTTTGAGACAACGTAACTCAAATAGCAGTAAGGAAAACCTTTGAGTACTCAACGTAACTCTGAGGCCCACGTCTTCATCCTTGTTAATATCATTAACTCGATAGTTTAATTGATGTTTGATGTAGAGAACGTGTCTTATTCATAACATACACGTAACTTCATTCATCTCAATAGGATTGGAACGTGTCTTCATTAATTAATTGGAACGTGTCCTCATACATGTATATTACAATCACATGCATGTAACTTATGAGTAGTCCTACGGTTAGATGATCGAGTTCGGATTTGATTGCAAATAGTGGCGGAGCCACGTGAGAACCAGTGGGGTCACTGGACCCCACTGACTTTTTTTTTCTTTTATATTCTTAGTTGAAAAATTAAAAAATAATACCTAAGGTACTTTAAATATCCAAATGACCCCATTGAATTTATTTAGACCCGCTAAGTAAGTTTTTTTATATCATATTTGGACCCCACTAACAAAAATGTCTAGCTCCGCCACTGATTGCAAAGTAGGGCTTCTTTCATTCCTCCACAACCTCGTACGCCTTCTCAGAAGGATGAATCGAATCCCAGAAAACGTGCCTTGATAGTTAATAGGCGCATTGACAACTGCAAACCGAGAAGCTTTATAACGACCCGACTTCCTAGATACGTATTTTGGCGGATTTTCGCAGCGTAAGCAGCGGAAAGTCCATTTAATTAAAACTTTTAAAATATAATAATACAAGTACGTTAAATGTCTAAATCCATAAGTCCAAACCCAAACACATTTTTATTCATTGGGCCGAAGCCCAAGAGGTCCAAGCCAAATTTAAAAACAAGAAACATAAACCCGTTCTACAGATCGCGTCTCATGTACTGCGCCGCCCTCAAAAAGTCCATGGAGTCACCGCCATCAGCCCTCTTACCCACACACGTAAACCCTGACCTTTCGCCCATTAGATGAAAATATGCATGAATGCAAATGCTCTCACATCCCAAACCCGACACCTCACAAATGCACGCTCGACATCTCATACGCTCGTTTCTACTTCAACTCTCAACTCATAAACAGGGCCCTAGGCTAGACTCGGAATCCACGCATAAAATGTCATACAATGTCATGATAGTACGGCCCCATCTCGGTCTCAACCGTAACTATGGCAAGTGGTAACGGCCCCATCTCGGTCTCAACCGCACCTAAAATAGTGACAAGCGGCCCCAGCTCGGTCTCAACCGCAAGCGCTTCAGCGAATCGTAGCCTGACAACTCACATCAATCACTTTGCCCCACTCATCGACACTATACAGTGTTACCGTGACTCCACAAGGTTATAACTTCCCTCGTACCACGTGTATGCAAATGACATGCAAATAAAATGCAACATATCACAACGCAACATATAAAATGCAATGTATCGGCCCGATGTATTAGCTCGGCCCGATCTCGAAAATCCTCATACACCAAATAATTCGGGACCGAAGCCCGCGTTCCGATTTGATCAGCCCGAAATCTTAACCACCGAAACTCTCCCCAAATTTCACTTAGAGTCCCAACATTTAATCATTTTCACTTTAAGACACTAATTTCACAATTGGTCCCTAATTCAATATATTTTAAAATTCTAACGTCCAATTTCAAAATATCACTTAAGTTCCTAATTTAAAAAAATATCCTAAATTTTGCATTTAAAACCCCAAATCTCATAATTTATTTTTTAGGACCCGAAAATTTTCCTAAGTTTCAGATCTGCCCGAATCTTTAAAAATTTCAGATCTGCCCCGAAAGCTTTATATTTCTTTAAAAATCTCCCCTGTTCGAACAACCTCAGTCAGCCCCCAGATTTTTAAAACATTTCAATCTAGTCCCGTATTTATGAAAATTTCACAAAGGACCCCAATTATTTAATCCGAATTCCGAATCTACCCCAAAAGCTTTATATTTCTTTAAAAATCTCCTCTGTTCGGATTTTCATTCTCAGCCCCCAGATGTTTTTTAAAAATTTTCAATCTAGTCCCCAAATTTTTTAAGAACTATTTTATACGGCTGTTTTGCGACAGTTTAGTATTTCTCAATGATCACGGGGTAAACGATGTTCGATGGACCTGAAATTTAACCATAGATAAAGAACTTGCAAATTTTGACTCTGTCCAAAGGGATTTTTAATCCGAGGTCTAGATTGTGAGATATAAATTTTTTAACCTCTTGGCCGAAATGGATAAAGAAAACCCTAAAAAACACTAATCCTTCCCAAGTCTTGTTCTATCCTCTTAATCACAAGTCCTCTAACTCTATTCCTATGTTTCATGGACCTAAACTTCATAAAGATCAAGGTCTGACCGAATTTTAGCATGTAAGCATTATCATGAAAATCACGCAAGAAATTCACGTTTAGCACATAAACACGTATAAATTCGAAAGAGATCATGCAATCACGTAAAATTCACGACTCCTAATTTTGTTTACGTATGTAGATGATCTCCACCTACCTTATTTCCGCAATCCCTAGCACCTCCACGTGTCCGCTAGTTTTTCTCCTCGTCCCTTTCTTTCCTTCTCTTCTTCTCCTCCCTTTTCTTTCTTTTTTTTTTCTTCTCTCCTTTCTTTCCTTCTCCCTCAGCTCTTCCTCCTTTTTCTTTCCTCTCTCTTTTTTTTTTCTTCTCTCGTTTTCTCTTTCTTTCCCTCTCTCTCTCTCTTGGCTTCTCCTTCTATCTCACGGTCCCTCTCCTTCCATTTGCTTTATCTTGTCCTCATGTACATTTTGGGTGTATTAGGTGATGACTCTCCCCCTCCCCAACATGGCTTTCTCTTTTGGTTAGGGAATATTCAAGCTCATCACCGTAACATGTTCCTCTCTTATTCTTGTCCTCATGCTAGGAGATGTATTAGCTCATCATGTTATGCTTTAGTAAATAAGGAATCTTCCAACTTACAACTTGGGTCTTTGATTAAATTTCGGCCTCCCCTCTCTTTCTCTCTATTATTTTTTATTTAATGGTTGTTATTTTGTCCGCATGAGATGGCATTAGGTTTAGAGATTGTCTCCATGCAACCATGAGGTGGATTGTTGGTGATGTTGTCCTCATGTTCACATGCAATCATGGAGAAACCATTATATTATTTTGTTATATATATATATATATATATATATATATATATATTATTGGACTCTAAATAATTTCGGCCCCTTTTTATTATTATTCTTAATTTATTTACTTATTTGGGCTTTCACTTCTTGTTTTCGGCCCAATTAAAATTTATTAAAGGACCCAACTCCCAACCTTTTATTTTGGGCCATTATTTTCTTCATTTGGCCCATTAATAAAATTTCGGTCCATTTAAATTTTTCCTACCCAATTATAAATTTTGGCTCGGCTCGAAAAGAAATTGATGTATGTTCGAAATCGACTCCACACTTTCCGAATATTACTGAAATAATCCCGTATAAATTTTACGGGCATTACACGCTTTGAGCTAATGAAGACACTCCAACAACTTTGAAGGAGGTGCCTCCTCGACTGATCTGAAATTCATTAAGTCAATCAAAACCATAGTTGGCTTATCCTCGTTTGTGGGAACGTAATAGAAGAAAAAAAAAACAAAAAAAGTTGACAAAAACTTACCACGAAAAATATGCCTGAATCACCACTCGTTTCCACGTAAGTCCTTGCCAATCAGCTCTTGAGTAGGAGGTTGCCTCGACATGTCCTGCGAAACAGAAGAGTCAGTAAATTATTATAACTACAAAACATTGTCCACAGTTGTAATAGAACTATATGAAAATCGATTCTAACCAAAGGAGGCAAACATTCATCAGCGTGGCGTCTGAGGACAGAAACTCCACCATGAGTGCTTGTATCTGATGTTGTAAGAGTCTTATAGAAAGAAAGGACTTTGAAATGGGGCCGGCCACAGCGGAGAAGATTCGTTCTCACCGCATATGCGTCTTGCTGCAATAATTTATTCATTGCAAAGTCCAAACTTAGAAAAGAAAATTAAAATGTAAAGGTTGTACTTCCTTGGCTTACATTAGGTTCAGGCATCAGCGTAATTTGGGCATAAACCTCATCAGATAAATCCAACCATATCCTTTATATTTCTCTATATATAATATTTATTATTCCTTAATTAAGTATATTGTTGAAAATTATTGATATTCGAAAAATAAACAAGAATCCTAAATTCTCAGATAAAAGTTTAGAATAGAAATATTTAAATTATGAAATTTAATATTTATAGAATCTAAAGTAAATAAATTTTGATTATCAGTGAGAAAAATATTTTAATAGGAAAAATATGTATAAAAAATTTTAATTATAACTTCATTTTAATAGGAAAATATAATAAAATTGAATTCATATATTGTATTTTTTTTCATGCGGGTTGAATATGAAATTCTTGAGCTCAATTTACATTGACAAAAAAAAAAGTTATAATAGTATCTTCTTTTTTAAATATGAATTATTTCCAACCATGAAAAAATATAATCAGAAAGTTAATAAAAAGATAAAAGAAAAACAAAAAAAAACTATTAAATACGATTTCTCTCTCCTCAGTCCTCGTCATCGTCATCTTCCCCAAATCGATCGTCTTCTTCATTTTCATCTCTGCTATTTAACAAAATACAGAATAAAAAAAAGTAAAAAAAATAAAACGGATAGCGGAGTCCACAGTGCCCCGCTACAGATCGCGGGGCACTGTGGACTCCGCTCAGTTTGGCGTAGCGTTTGGCGGTGGGTTGGAGCTCCCCCACCGCCAAATCTCCAGTGGAACGCCAGGTTTGGCGTCCCATTGGAGATGCTCTTAGACACACTAAACAGACTTCACAAGCAAATAAAAGAACTCTCATACTCACGAACCCGAAACAAATCAAACAATCGCCCATCAAATTGAGCCATAACCCATAGGGAATTCATACAGCGTGACACCAAAGCCCGTCCCACAACACCCCACTCGAACCACTTCGAAATCTAGCGAAGAAACCATACATCAATCATGGGAAACTGTTCTTTACAGTAAAACAATCATGGGCGCACCGTATTTACGACCTAAGATCATGTCCTCTAAAGCTCCACCCATGTAAGCGATTCGAGACCCTTTAAAAGAAAAGAAGAGTCTCGAACTGAACACGCATTATTTCGAAAGACTGTTCAGCTTATATCTAGTATAATTTATTATTAACTAAATAAAATGGTATGTGTAATTACAACAACATATAGACCTAAATGAATCATTTGCATTTCTAATGATGACATGTCACATAGGGATTGGCTATGAAAGGGGTCAATGAGAGTCCACATCCAATTTTTATATAGTATAGATAATTAAGGCACAAAGTGATTTCCCTTCTTTTAGCTGGCTTATGATAAAAATTGCTTTGAATATTTAAGGGTCCTACAATTCACACTCCCCTCACCCCCTATACCACTCTTTACACCCCCAAAACACTTGATTTTTGTAATAATAATTTTAAATAATCATATGATTCAACAAATATTAACTTATTTTCCATCAAATCAATAATATTAATTACATGGACTATTAAAAATTTATAATTAAGTCATTTTAACCAATAACACACTTAGAACAAGCAAAAATGCCTGTGGCCCGCGGTCCGGCCCACCCCACTCTGGTACTGTGCAATGGGCCCGTGGGCTGAGGGCCTGCCAAAACAACGGGGTGGGTTGCCATTTCTCAAGCCCGCCAGAGAACGAGCCTATGCGGATAAGCCCGTGCGGGCGGCAGGCCCCCCAAATATGAAATATATTTTTTTAAAAAAATTAATATATAAAAGAATTATATAGATTTTTTGTATTTGGTGAGATCCAATTTTTCATTAATCAAATTTAATAACATAAATAAATCTTTATTAAAGAATATAAATTAATTAGGAGTAATTCAAGTTTATTAGTTTATTTTAATTTTTTTAATATAATATATTTCATTTTTATTTTTTAAGACGGGCCGGGCCCGCCAAGCCCACTACCCGCTAGTAGGGCGTGGCGGGCTACCATTTCTCAGGCCTGCTAGAGGGCGGCTCCAGCAGCAGGCCCGCCAAATATTATAAAATATTTTATTTTAAAAAATTAATCAAATTTAATACAAAATAAATTTTATTAAAGAATTTAAATTTAATTAGGAGTAATTCAACTTCATTCGGTTATTTTAATGTTTTTTCTTTTTTATATAATTTTTTTCGTTTTTATTTTTTTGGACGGGCCGGGCCCACCGGCCCACTACCCGCTAGTAGGGCGGGGTAGGCCTTCATTTATCATGCCCGCCACATGGAAAAAATTGTCTTTTAATCGGCAAGTATTTATTTAATATTATTTTACATATTACTTAAATTATTAACATTAAATTCCTTTTTTTCCTTTTTATATGGGGTATGTAATTGGTAAATAATTAATGTTTACTCTACGTATTAAGGAGGGGGTGCAAATAAAAAAAAGGTAGGGGCCAATAGAATTACCCATATTTAATCATGAAAAAATATTGACAGACGATTCTAAGTTACTTGCTAATTATTTTGCATGTAAGTCTTGATTTCTTCTAAACTTGTATACGCAAATATAAGGAGCTTATTCGTCTCAACACAAAGAATTAAAATGAGAACATACCTTTACAAAGAAAATGCTCATTTGTTTTTCTAGGAGAACCAAGTTCACTAAAATACTAAAATTAGGACACGTACTTAACAATAAACGTGATATACATCATATATACAAAGTGTAACTACATACATAGTACTAACGCGATTGATTCAAGAACATCAACAATACTATCTACAACATCATATTGTTAGAGATATTTTATTGTCTTCATTTGCGCTTTATACCTATGTCTTCTAGTTTTAATTAAGTTAGATTGTAAATATACCTAACCTGTGAGTATATTAGTTATATTGGGCTCAATAGCCCATTAGAGCTTTTGTATAAATACCCTAACCATTTCAATGTTTAGGGTTACTGATTTATAATTAGAGTGTGTTTGGTTGGGGTATTAGGAGGGATTAGAGGGGTTAACATTAATTAAATAAGTATTTGGTTGGAAGATATATTTAAAGGGGAGATTTAGCTAATACCCTATTAATACATTCTCCAAGGTATTAAATAAATCAGCCCTCCACCCTACCTTTATTTAATCCCAAGTTCTTTGGACAACTTGATCCTTCATGTCAATATTTATCTCCTCGTTTGCCCTTTTATGAATAAGACTGCGTTTACCTATTTTCGTCATCTTCATCGAACAAAATATCCACTCATCCACCAAGACAAATTACTGATATCACTGGGAAACAAAAACCATTAAACAATTGATGAGATTGACTGAATATTCAAATTAAACTCATTCCAATGGACACGCACATATTGATATATTGTATAGATACGACTATAGCAAACAATCAAAAGCAAACAAAGGTGACAAAGGCAAATAAAGGTGAACAAAGATAATTAAAAAGACGATACATCAAACGAACAAAAAACTTGATACGAGATGAGGACGAATTTGCGCAGATGGAGAATTAATCGTGCAGAAAAAAACCTAATCGAGGTTTATATTTTAAATTCAATTTAAGGGTAAAATTGTAAGTGACATTTATTAAACCTAATACCATCTAAATTAATCTGCCAAACACATTCAAAGTTATTATTTAAACCTATCAACCAAACACATCAAATAACTTAATACCGTCTAAACCCATCCTCCCAACCAAACGGGCCCTTAGAGTTTAAATATTTGCTAAAGATCTTGCGCGTATTTCACGGTTCAAACTATACAATTCGCCTGGTGGTATTATTGCTCTTTAGCATCCGTAATTCATCATCAAAGGTAATACCAACTATATGAATCATGTAAAGGTTGGATTAATCGGACCAAGTGGTATCAGAGCTAATCGTGTTCGAATTGGATTGAATTTTTTCTTTGTTCAAATTTTTCGAAATTACCAAATATAAAATTCGGCACTGCTCATGCGATGTTCGAATTTCTCGAAAATTCGATCGATTCTGAAGATAATTGGCAGCAATTGAAGTTTTACTGTGATTCTGTGATAGATTTCGATTGAGTAACACATTGAATTTTGCCGAATTTTGATAGAAATTTGGATCGATTCTATTTTTATGTGCGCCCATGTTCATCACGAATTCGTCCAAATTGCTCAATACCTGGTTTCGAAACGTTAAATTGAGAATTTAGAAGATTAATGCTTCTTATTCCGAATCCATTGCACTACTCAATTGCAATTTTAGTTGAAGTTTGATCGAATTATTAAAATTGCAAGCAATTTGGGAATTTTCTCGAATTCATTCAATTTCTGAAAAAATTTTGATATGTTCTGCTGTTTTCTGGTTTAATTCTATGTTAGAAACTGAAATTCTATGCTTTTCGATCAATAACCCATGTTTGATTTGCACTATTAATTGTTTTTGATTAACTTTCTGGGTTTTCCGTTTGAAAAGGTTTCAATACATTGAGTTAAGAACTGGTTTTCGACTATATCTTTTTTTCGCTCAGTTTTCGATCACTAATTTTTCGACTATCTCATAATCGAAAACTAATCCTGGCACACGTTCGAAAAACTAATTCTCTCGAAAGTCAAACCTTCTCTTCATACATGGCTAAATAAAATTTTCGATTAATAGTTTTCGATGGTTATTCAGCATACCCGGTTTACACTTCTATTACTACCTACTAAGGGAGAATCCACCTGTTATCAGCCAGTTTTCTGCAGGTAACGCTCACCCGTGGTAATCTTGTAGTCATGCTATTTGGGAGGGACAGTGTGGTAATTAAAACATCAAACCAAACGTGACCGATTTTTATACCGTAAAAATCGTCCCGATGAGTACCCCCATGAAGTCTTCTACCTCGTTAGTAGTCCCATGTGAAAAGAGAGTATCTGGTCAATATCAACGCAGGCCTTTCACGGTGCCGCAAATGTTCGGTGGGTGCTCGCTTGGGTCCATATTTTCGCAGGACAGGTGGGATTTGATCTGGCGAGATTATTACGGTGAGGAGTAGGGTTTTGCGGATGTTGGGGACTGCTTTGTTACCAATGATTCGGTGCTGAAATCGAAGTGCCCAGCTTCTTTTATGCTACTGGGGCGTTTTTCGATGGTATCTCATCTTTCATTGTATAACAGAGGAATTTAGGGATATGAAGACTACCACAGATCAATTAGAGTTATAATGCCTCGTTCTCAGGTGTGACTCTGAATTTTAATTCAATTGCTTTGTAACTCAAAGTGATTCAAAATGGTACATTGGAGGACCATGTGCAAGGTTCATAACTCTAAAGATTTCTTTTCCGCTAATGTTATATAGACTAATGCCTCCTCATTCTCATTCGGTATTTTGCTTTTTATATTTAGACCCATCCAACTTGTTTTATTTTAATGTGGAATTATTATGTATTAGTGTGTTATGTGACCCCTTTGCTTTTATTTAATAGAATTCTTCTACGTGACGAGGATCTCCAAACGTGAAGACTATATCCAAGACGAAAATCCTCATCCGTCCATGAAGAACGCCTCTCGGCAGGTGTTGTTTGTCTCTCTGCTCATATTAAGTGGGGCCTAGCGCTTTCTTTTGCCATATGTTTTGCGATAAAAAGCGAATACATTTCAATCGCAGGCGGCGAGAGAATGATGCGTTCAGTTACATATGTGAAATATCGTAGTTATTCAGTGAACTGGCGAGAAAGATGCTAATTTATCTATCTTTCCAACATTAGACGGGTCGGCATTCATTCGAGAGGAAAACCGGACATTGTTCTACGATCGTCCGGAAAATCAAAACCGATGTATCGTTTATCAGATCATAGACAACAAAAGCAAGTTTCTGCTAATCGTCACGGCCGTGACGATGTCAGCACGAGGCCGTGACACTTACTAGTTCGCCAGCACCAACAGCGTTTTTTCACTTGGAGAAGAGAGAAAACCGTTTTTGTTTTCTTGGAGCCTTTCTACACAGTTTAAAAAGGCCGATAGCTCTTCTTCCTCAAATTAATCGATTCATCTCTGTAAATTTACACAGTCTATCAATAAAGCTAATTCTCTTGGTTCGTGGATGTAGGATTCCTTGGTGAATCTGAACCACGTTAAATCTTGCGTTGCTAATTTCGTGTTTTTAATTTCCGCAAAGTCTCTCTTCAAACTTGATATGGTATCAGAGAGATTTCGCTGAGCAGCAATTTTGCAGAATTAATTCTCCATCGCATTCGATTCTTGCCTCGCAACTGTTCGCCGAATTGTCTCATCAGTGATCAATGGCAGAATCAGCACCTTCTTTCTCAAGTTCGACTACCACAGTGCTGATCAACGACCTCTTCTTCCTCAACAACAATGACACGTCAGGTCAAATTTTTGTCCACGAGCAGCTCAACGGAGATAACTACACCACCTAGAGTAGAGCCATGATGATTGCTTTAATTGGGCGAAACAAAGAAGGCTTCGTCAATGGGACCATAAAGGAGCCGGTGGCAGATTCTCAGAACTCTGTTAGCTCACAAAATCAGATAACAGCTTGGAGAAGAAATAATAATGTGGTAATTTCTTGGATTCTTAATGCTGTGACAAAGGACATCTCGGCAAGTATACTTTATAGTGGATCGGCCAGAGAGGTGTGGATTGATCTACAGGAGAGATTTGGACAAACCAGCAAGCCACGGATCTTCCAACTCAAGAGGGAACTGATTAACCTCAGCCAGGGCTCGAGCAATATTTCTACTTATTTCACTAAGCTTAAAACCCTGTGGGATGAATTGATCAGCTACAGACCAAGCTGTCAATGCAACTGTGGAGGGACCAAGGAGCTGAAAGCACATTTGGATGAAGACTATGTCCTGACATTCCTAATGGGGTTGAATGAATCGTTCTCAGGTATCATGGGTCAAATACTGTTAATGGACCCCTTACCATCCATTAACAAAGTCTTTCACTCTTGATTCAAGAAGAGAAACAAAGGTCCATGGTGTCATACCACAGGCAGAATGATAACAACAGTATGGCAATTCTCACAATCAAGAATGATCAAGAATGGGCAAAGAAAGGAACCTACAATCAGAATCAGAAGAAGGAAATGCTGAAACCAGTTTGCACCCACTGCAATAAAAGGGAGCACACTATAGAAACCTGTTATCAGGGTCATGGTTTTCCAGCAGGACTTAGACAGAATCAGAAGTACAAAGGAGCTAGGATGAACCATTTTTCAGTTGAACATGTTGAGAAAGTAACACAGCTTAATCATCAGCCAACCTCCAATCAAGTAAAGGAAAGTACAGGTGCAGATGACACCTTCTCAGTTAGAAAGCTTGAAGGTGCTGTTCAATCACACAATTGCTGGGCTGCCACAAGGCAACGAGGAGCCAATTCAGACTGGAGAAAGAAAGGCTGGTATGTGTCTTTCCTTTGATCTACCAGAGTTTAAGGAATCAAAAACTTGGTTAGTTGACTCAGGAGCAACAAGACATGTATGTGGGGTTCAAAATATGTTCACTAATTTGCATGACATAGCAGAATCAAACATTATCCTGCCAGATAACACTATCATCAGAGTAAATAAAGCAGGAACTTGTGTTTTGAATAAAAATATAACACTGACAGATGTATTATTTGTTCCACAGTTCCATTTCATTTTGGTCTCAGTAAGTATGTTGATAGATCAGCTAAACTGCAAGTTTTTATTTGAGACTAACAGATTTGAGGTGCAGGATCTTTCCAACAAGTGATTGGCAAGGATAAAAGAGTGGGAGGCTTAGACCTTTTCCAGCCAGAACCAGCTTGTTGTTTTCCTGCTTTTTCTTCCAAGTTGTCATTAGATGTCTGGCATAGAAGACTAGGGCATCCCTCTGCTAAGGTTTTAGACATACTTAGGAACTCTTTTAAGCATAATGTAGATCAGACAAACACCTTCTGTAAAATCTGTCCCATAGCAAAACAGAGAAGACTTGTGTTTCCAAATAATAATAAAGTAGCTTGCTCACATTTTCATCTCGTACACTGTGACGTGTGGGGACCCTTTCATGTTCCCTCACACTTAGGACATCAGTATTTTGTAACAATTGTGGATGACCATTCTCGATTTACATGGCTATTCTTGATTATATACAAGTCAGAAGTTAAGGAAGTTCTTGCTTAATTTCTAGCTTTAGTTGAAACCCACTTCAAGTGCAAAGTTAAAACCATTAGATCAGATAATGCAAGGGAATTTAACTTAACTGATTTGTTCAGGAATAAAGGAATTATTCAGCACTTATCGTGTCTCCATACTCCACAACAAAACTCATTGTGGAAAGGAAGCATCAACATTTACTCAATGTTGCTAGATCTCTTTTGTTTCAATCTGCCGTGCCTATTCCTTTTTGGTCTGAGTGTGTACTAACAGCTACATTCTTGATAAATAGGACACCTTCAGCCACACTAGGAAATAATAGTCCCTATGAGTTATTATATCAAAGACCTTTTGACTATAACATGCTTCGATTTTTTGGCTCTTTGTGCTTTTGTTCACCACTAGCTGCAGGTAGAAATAAATTTGATCCCCGAGCTAGAGAATGTGCTTTTCTGGGGTACCCTAATGGAGTAAAGGGATACAAAGTTGTGGACCTGAGAACTAGGGAGGTTTTTATTACAAGGGATGCTGAATTCAAGGAGGATGACTTTCCCTTCAAAAACCAGTCCAGTCTCGAGACAGAAGACCCCTTTTCTACTTGTGTGCTGCCCAGGCCTTATGTCTTGCATCCAGTGGGAGAGGAAGAAACGTGGCCCCTAGCTGAAGATGAGGACTTCTTGCCAGATCCAGAGCAGACAGCAGAAGATCACTCTTTATCAGATCAGGAGCAGACAATTGGAGATAATTCAGCAGTCACAGATGCTACTCCTACAACCTCAGAGACTCAGCAGCATAATCAAGATCGGGCTGGATAGAGGAGGCCAGCAAGGCAGATCAGAAAACCTAGTTATTTGGAGGATTATCATTGATGAGCTGCTAGAGAGAAATGACTTATACTCCATTTCCAAGCAGCTCTCCTATCAGCACTTCTCAGCTCAGTATCAGGGATACATTAACAATATTTCTCGGGCAGTAGAACCAAAAACTTATAACCAGGCATCACATTCCAAGGAATGGCAGCAAGCCATGGATGAAGAGTTTGAAGCACTAGAAAGCAATGGGACTTAGTCAGTAGTACCTTTACCAGCAGGGAAGGCGTCTACTGGTAGCCGTTGGGTCTACATGATCAAATTCAACTCAGATGGGAACATAGAAAAGTACAAAGCTAGATTGGTAGCAAAGGGGTATGATCAAAGGGAAGGAGTAGACTATATTGACACCTTTGCCCCGGTTGCCAAACCTAACACCATTAAAATAATTCTTTCCTTGGCAGCAAAACTGGATTGGCACTTAGTTCAACTCGATGTGAACAATGCCTTTTTGAATGGTGACCTATCCGAGGATGTCTATATGGAACTTCCCCAGGGCTATTACCATAACTATGCAAGAAAAGGGCCAGTGCGGATGGTATGTAGGCTGCATAAGTCCATCTATGGTCTGAAACAAGCTTCCAGGCAATGGAATAAGAAATTTACTGAAGCTGTCAAGCACTTTGGCTTCTCCCAAACTCAATCGGATCATACCTTATTTGTCAAGGGAAAAGGAGCAAATTGGTGGTACTACTTGTCTATGTGATGACATTATACTAGGAGGCCCTTCAGTAGAAGCCATTGCAGAAGTAAAGTCAGGACTACTTCAGAATAAAAGACTTAGGGAACTTGAAGTATTTTCTGGGAGTAGAAGTAGCTCGCAGCCCTTCAGGCATCTATATATCCCAGAGGCAGTATACTCTCCAACTCCTTGAGGACACAGGGTATCTTGGCTCAAAGCCTTTGACAACTCCAATGAACCCTACAAGTAAGATCTCAGCTGCAGATGGAGAGCTATTATCTGATCCTTTTAAGTACAGGAGGTTAATTGGGAGATTGCTCTACTTAACCTTTACCAGACATGACATAGCCTTTGCTGTCCATAAACTTAGTCAGTTTATTTCCGCTCCCCGGACAGCCCACATGATGGCATCTCATCATCTACTACGCTATCTGAAGGGTTCACCTGGACATGGAATCCTTTTAAGCTCATCTTCCAACATGGACCTCAAGGGTTTTTTCTGATGCTGATTGGGGAACTTGTTCAGAAACCAGAAAATCATTCACCGGGTACTGTACTTTCCTTGGTGATTCCCTCCTGACATGGAAAGCGAAAAGGCAGCAAACTGTTTCCAGATCTTCCACAGAAGCAGAGTATAGAGCTCTTGGATCCGCTGTGGCCGAAGTGCTATGGATCACACCTTTTAACAGAATTGGGAGTTGCGCTGGATGGGATTCCAGTTCTGTACTGTGATAATGCATCAGCCTTAAAGCTTGCTTTCAATCCTATGTTTCATGAACGGTCGAAACACATCGAAATCGACTGCCACTTCATTAGAGATCACATGTCCAAAGGTGACATCAAGCTGATTCCTGTCCGGACTGAGAATCAGCTTGCCGACCTCTTTACCAAGCCACTCACGGGACCAATTCTGCAGCAATTCCTAGTCAAGATGGCAGTCATAAACCTATACCTTCCATCTTGCGGGGGGGGTGTATCAGATCATAGACAACAAAAGGAAGTTTCTGCTAATCGTCACGGCCGTGACGATGTCAGCACGAGGCCGTGACACTCGACAGAACGGAGCCGATGCATCACTGCTAATGGTCACGGCCGTGACAAAGACAGCACGAGGCCGTGACACTCGACAGAATGGAGCTGATGCATCTATACTAATGGTCACGGCCATGACAAAGACAGCACGAGGCCGTGACACTCGACAGAATGGAGCTGATGCATCTATACTAATAATCACAGCCGTGACGATGAGAGCACGAGGCCGTGACACTTACTAGTTCGCCAGCACCAACAGCGTTTTTCACTTGGAGAAGAGAGAAAACCGTTTCTGTTTTCTTGGAGCCCTTCTACACAGTTTAAAAAGGCCGATAGCTCTTCTTCTTCATTTTGCGATTTCGCTTTCTGATACCACTTTAAGCCTCTCTTATACCACTTAACGCTTCTCCTATACCACATATTACAAAAATAATACCAAATGAGAAAAAGTAATATCTCGTACCCGTTCGAGTAACGCTTCTTATCGTTTCTATACCACGTTACAACTCTTGTATACCACATCATATGAAATTAATACCAAAAGAATAATATCTCGTACAAGTTCGAGTAATGCTTCTAATCGTAACTGTACCACTTTATACCACTATTGTACCTAAACGTACGGAAACTGTACCACTTAAGCATTTCTGATACCACATAACGAACACTCATTTAAACTATTTTTCTCTTGCGATTTCACTTTTAGTTCGTTCATCTTCATGGACGAACGATTGAGCCAACACTAAGTTGCGACGTAATTTTCAAGCTATGGGTCGCCCAAATTTATGCATATAGGATTAATTTCGACAAAAAACATGCTCGATTTATCTTATTTGCGTAAATGAATTTCTACAAATTATTCCTCAACGATCTTAAATATGACGACGTAAATATCATGGATATCGTCGATTACACATCAAAATTGATTTTCTGCCCAGTATGCTTGAGATTTTAGGGCAAATCGATCGTTGTAATAGTTTTTTTGATTGATACCATTTTAATAACATCTGGTAACATAATTATAGCAATTCATACATCTTTATATAACAACTACAAGGGGCATTTTCGTCAAATCATTGTTTATGTCCTTTACTTTGAATGAAATTTAATGTTGGTCCTTAAAACTATATTTAATGTGAGGAGGGTCTGAACTCAAACACAAACTTACCATGGGGCCTGAAATAGAAACGTCCCTAAATTGTTTGCTATGGTGCCCACCTACCGTGAGCAACCATCGTGAGCACCATAAGCAAATCTCTCAATTGTTTGCTTTTTTTTTTATTCTCAACGACGCCAATACCTCCGTAAACCCTCTCATATCCATTGCTAACCTAAATCGTCATCTCCAACACGTTAATTTTTAAGAAAAATCATTATTTCGTATTCGTTGTTGACAAAGTACCGAGGTGATGATTTTCTTAAAAATTAACGTGTTGGAGATGGCGATTTAGGTTAGCAATGGATATGAGAGGGTTTACGGAGGTATTGGCGTCGTTGAGAATCGAAAAAAAGCAAACAATTGAGAGATTTGCCTATGGTGCTCACGGTGGTTGCTCACGGTAGGTGGGCACCATAGCAAACCTATATATATATATATATATATGTGTGTGTGTGTGTGTGTGAGAGAGAGATGATCTTAGTGGAATGTCCTTGTAAGCAAATAACGTTTTTATCATGTGTTCTTATCTTCTTTACTTGTGGTGGCTGTAAGCTTTCCCCAACTTTTTATTACCGGAATTAAAAAAAAAAACATCGATTCATTAAAATTAAATATATATAGCAATATAACGTTTTCTTTGGAATATAGTTTGACCCAATGGAAAATTTTTGGAGGGCCAACTAACGATTTTGTTGAATTCAAAGTCGTGTTCGAAAATGGATGATAGTTAGGGGTACACCTCGTCAAGCCATTATAAGTATCAACTATTATTTTATCGCACGTGCAGCCACTCACGGCTTAAACGTGCGAGGATCAATTACGATACAACTACGGAACTAATGTCATATCAGTTTAATATTTTAATGTCACAATGATCCTAGGAAGTTTAGCTGCATGTTTATAAATAAGGTGACAAGCTCTAAACTTTTATAATCGAAAGCACGTAAAATAAGCTGGATTATATCCTCACATTACGGTCTATTTGGTCCCGTTTTAGAACCACATTTGCCGACATTAATCACATCTCTTGAAATCAAACCACAGGTAATTTAATAAGGAAGGAAAAGATGAGCGATATTTGAGGAAGATTAAACGTGACCAACCAACCAAACAAGGTTTTGCATGCAATTAATGCTGCTCAAATATGATATTATTTCTTTCCTTGCTTAAGGCTCTCTTTCGTTTAAATATAATAAATCCTTATCTTGTCTCTCCAGCTTATGAGATCTTGGAACAATAACAACACAACAGAAGAGAGACATTTAATTAGCAAGCGGATTAGTTTATATTAATCAAGAAATTGCGTCCAACATGATCAGTTAGGCGGAAGCAACTAATAAATAATATATACGCGCATTTTCATTTCAGGCTCTCCTATAACTATCATTTAGGATTCATGTTCTCTTGGTACAAAATTTAGTTTTAAGGACCTATTTTTTGCCAGTACCACTTCATTGCTCTTACATACCAGTATGTTAAAATTATGTACCACAAAACTATAATCTGGTACCAGTTTATGATCATCTGATACCAGTTTATTTTCTGCAGCACCACTTCATTGCTCTGACATACCAGTATGTTGAAAGTTTATAACACAAAACCATCATTTTAAACAAGTTCATATATCATTCATACCATTTTTTTACACCACACAAAAATAGGTCATTTAACCTAAAAAATTCTCAAATACGGTGTGAATTCGAAATCAAACCCTTAATGAGGCCTGATTTCGAATTGACCCTAATATATATGGTTGAAGAATCAAGACCAGTTAAACCACAAAATGTTGACCTATTTGACAAAGCTTTATTACATAAATGTTTAGGTCATATATCACCAAATTCAGTGCTGTGGCCCATGATATCAGTTGAGGTTTTATTTTTGATTTTCTTTTTAAAGCTTTGAGCAAGTATCTCCTATCAACTTATTCCTTACACTCTGATTAAATTCAACCTAATAAAATCTTAATATCATTGTAGTTATCCTTCATAGTTCTTTAACTGCTTTAAAACGTCGATAAGACGAACAAGCAGAATGAAACTCGTGAATTACACGAGATTAAATCTTCAAAATTGGAGATGGGGTTATTATAGACATTGCACAACCTTCCTCAACCATATAAAAATATTTTTGCAACTTATCTCATACTATTACTTTTGAAACAGTGATCTCTCTCTCTTTCCATCCTCGTGTTACTTCTTCCTACTCCTCCCTTTCGTATACTCTTTCAACCTCAACCTAAGTTCTGCCAAATGTAAAGTAAATCAACCAAAATAAGCTGAGCCCACAACAAGTCAAACTTCTTCGAAAGTTGAAAATATTTATTACATACTATGTCACGGCCAGATTATAGTGTAAGGAAATGGTTCTTGGCCAACACAAAGCTAAAAAAGTTCATGAATCTCTTGCCTCGTGGGATGATCTGCTCAAGAACAACAAAGAAGCAGCCAAGACTCATTACTACAGCCGACAAAGAAGAAGAAAATGGCGAGAAGGGCGGCATAGATGTAATTTCGCTAAGAGCTGATGATAGCAACGGTGGTTATGAAAATTGGATTGTGAATTTGCAGAGGACGGTGAAGATGCTTCATTTTGGGGATTGGGATGAAAGGGAATCTGCGGCGGAGGAAATTGGTAAGCTTTTGGCGGCGGAGACGGATTTGAAGCGGCGGAGGATTGTGGCGGAGCTCGGTGTTATTCCGCCGTTGGTGGCCATGGTTGGGTCTGAGATGGCGGCGCGTCGGCGATTGGCTGTTAGGACATTGATCGAGCTTGGAAACTGCTCCTCCTTCACGTGAGTTGTTTGAATTTCTCGATGTTAGCGATAATAATTATTTAATTTTGTTTTCTTGCTAAGTTTCAAATAGTTGGGTCATCGATTACTCTTAGCACTGAAACAATACATCGGAGATGCTTCGCGATATTATACTAAGTAGAAAACTAGTGATGTAAATGTTGACTGTAATGTCGGAGCAACACTCGATCTCACATAGAAACAGCGTAAAAACTAACAACTTAGTGACGAAATACGAAACACACGAGATGTAAATTTTGTGCAGCAAGTTATAAACTTGCTGCGTGCCTCATGGCGAAATTCCACTATTACGATGGATTACAAAAACAACTATCTCGCGATAGTACAAATCACGCCTAATAATGGAATCTAACAACCCACTAAACTAGAAAGTTCTAAAACCTTTGCAAAACTAGGCTAAAAATAATAAATGAACTCTCGTGAGTTTGCTCAACCTCAATGTAAGCTTCGCTCGTTATGACTCGTGATGATCTCTATGGGAACAACGAAGTCTCGTATAAATACTTCGACTTCTCAAAGACTTCACCACGTCCACTCTGTCTTTAACGTCCATCATGTAGAATGTAGCCGTTGGAAGTTATCTTTCCTAGCTCCAAAAGACTTAGTCTTGTCTTGTGCTCTACTCTTCCTATTTTTAGTATGCACTTCTCCAAATTTCGCTCCTGTTAATTCACGTTGTTTCCACACGGTTTGAACCCTTCCTATCCTTATCCAAGACCTGGACAACACTAAGAAAATACCTCGTAATTAACTTAAATAAGTTTTGGGCATGAAAGATAAAACTGAAGGTTGACCAATTCTCAGCCAACAATGTTGACTGGAATGTGGCCTCAACATGATTGCCAACATTGAGCTGTCAACATTAAAAATCTCCCCCTTTTTATCTTTCTTCCCAAAACCTTAGCAGAACTTCGCCATAGCAATACTCCCCCTGAAGGCAACGTCTACTCGACCACAAAACATTAAAATGGTTAGAGTGAACAGACTTAGACTAGCAACAAATACTAATCAAAGTACAATCCGATTAGAGGTCTGAGTTCAAACATCTGCAAAAAAAATACGAAACAAATGGTCCATAGGCAAAATAAAAACACACGCACGCAAAATAAAAACACAAGTCAGATAGGCATGCAAAAACAAAACGGCACTAAAAAGTGCGCATGCACAAAACGACCTAGACACACTATGGTCTAAATCACCGGATTCTGACTTCTATCAGCGCCCGCATCATCTCCAGTAGCTTCTTCAGCAACCTGTTCTCCCCTTGTCTGTTTGGCTCCTTATTCTGCTCCCGTCACTCGACATTGGTCAGCAGTCATGATCTCAGCCATCCATCTGCACAAACAACCTTCTCCTCCTTTTTGGGAAGAAAGTAAAACCTTAGAGAATTTTCGATGTTGAGGTAAATGTGGAACTAGCATCTGGATCAACATTCTAAGACTCAGAAACAGGTGAGCTTGCCATAGATAAATCAAAGACAGGTTCAAGAAATGGAGAAGCAATACAGAATAGTGTAACCCTTGATTATATCAAACACAGTCAAGAACAGCGAGTATTTTCAGCGTGAAGTTCGAATTGTGACATAGGGTATGTGTGGAGTAAAGATAATGATCCAAGACTTAAAGACCAAAAACAGTTCCAATGGTCACACATAATAAACACGGTCAAATCAGATACTTCGTGGGGGGAATAAACCGCAAAACATAACCGTTGGACTTGAAACACACTTAGGCAAATCAAAGGATAGGGACGAAATAAGTCGAAAACTGCCTAAGTAAAACTGAAGCTAAATATAGCATATGGAGGACTCAATCACACGAAACTATAGGAGCATATCAGAGTATGATTCACCCAAAAATACCAAGTCAAAAATCAAAGTAGACATGAGCAAGACTAACCGTTTAGGCGACAAGGAGGATCACTTGAGACAAGCGTAACATGCTGTTCTTCGAGAGTTCTAATGCAATTCTGAGAGATATCTAATCTAGACACAAGATATTAACTAATGCAGACTAAAAAGCAAATGCAAATACACGAAAGCACAAAAATGTTGCAATATCAAACTGACAGTTACAAATGTTGCCCCAACATTTGACTCAACATTCTTATTCCGTAATCCTAGACTTTTCTGCTCAACCTTCCTCTAAACCAGTTCCCTTTACTACCCTTTCACCTTATTTATCTAACCGAAATCATGCACTGCCCTTATACCCTAAGCCTCAATGTTTGGTTTTTTGTCGCATAGTATACATCGTCACCGCGAATGCCGTGTACCTACGGAAACTTATTACCAAGTACCTATATCTAGCTAAGAGTTTATGAGCATGCTTATACGCACCAATGATTGGCTTCTTGTCGCAAAGAGTACATCGTCACAGCGAATGCCGTGTACATAGGGACTTATTACCAAGAGCCTATAAGTAATGGATCGGGTTCATTCAGGGACCAGTCGAAAAGAATCAAGTCATTTCACAGGAAAATAGAACAGAATATCTAATCAAACATTAAAGCAGTAACCATCAAATCTGACATATGCTATGTTGATCCAAATGTTGGACCAACATTTATACTGACATGTGCAAACCTATGGATTTCTTCAGGTCCGAAAACCTCTCAGAATCCAATGCTTTCATAAATATGTCTGCTAACTGATGTTTTGTGTCTATATGCTCAATGCAAATTGATTCTTTTTCTACCATCTCTCAGAAAATGATGCCTTATATCTATACGTTTTGTACGTGAATGCTGAATAGGGTTCTTAGATATGTTGATGGCACTAAGGTTATCACAATACATAGAACAGACTCGCACTCTAAACCATAGTCACACAACATGCTATTCAACCACATCAATTGCGTATAGCAACTACCCGCAGCAACATACTCAGACTCAGCAGTAGATAAACACACACAGTTCTGTTTCTTACTGTACCATGCAACCAAATTGTTACCTAAGAAGAAACAACCGCCACTTGTGCTCTTGCGATCATCCTCATCACCTGCCCAATCAGCATCGCTGTAGCCTACAAGACTCATATTAGTATCTTTAGAGAACCATAACCCTAGGCTACACGAACCACTCACATATCGAAGAGTACGCTTAACGGCTTTAAGATGAGATACTTTAGGCTCAGATTGTTATCTAGCACGTACACATACGCTATACATAATGTCAGGTCGATTCGCTGAAAGATATAACAAACTGCCTATCATTGATCGATATAATGTTGGGTCAACATTCTGTCCAACATTATGTTTACTTACCTTTTGCGTAGACCCCATGGGCGTTTTCATTACCTTCGTCGTGTCCAACCCGAACTTCTTAACAGTGTTCTTCGCGTACTTCTCCTGGGACATAAAGATCCCGTCTTTGCTTTGCTTGATCTGCAAACCTAAAAAGAATGTTAGTTCCCCAATCATGCTCATTTCGAATGTCGTATTCATTGCCTGCACAAACTGATCTAGCATAGATTGTGAGCTTGAGCCAAAAACAATATCATCCACATAAACTTGGGCAATCAAAATATCAGAACCGACCCTTTTTATAAAGAGGGTACGGTCTGCCTCACCTCGTACAAACCCAAATTCAAGTAGAAATGTAGCTAACCTACCATACCAAGCTCGGGGCGCTTGCTTCAGTCCATACAAAGCTTTTTGCAACTTATAAACATGGTTAGGAAAATGTGGATCCTTAAATCCCTTAGGCTGATCAACATAGATATCTTTATCAATATACCCATTTAAAAATGCACCCTTAACATCCATTTGGTGTAATGTAATGTTAAGCTAACATGCAATCGCTATAACAACCTAATAGATTCTAGCCTAGCAACAGGAGCAAACGTCTCATCAAAATCTATGCCTTCTACTTGAGTATACCCTTGAGCTACCAAATGTGCTTTGTTCCTAACAATCCTACCAAGTTCATCAGATTTATTCTTAAAAATCCACTTAGTGCCTATGACATCGGCCGTGGCACTAAACTCCATACTTGGTTCTTCTCAAACTGCAAGAGTTCCTCTTACATGGCATTAATCCAATAATTATCCTTGAGAGCTTCAAGGACATTCTTGGGTTCTTTTTCAGAAACAAAACATTTAGAGCGTACCTCTGCGTATACGGTGTTCATGCATACGTTTCTTACCATAGATTTGTAGTCCTTACGCGGCTTGTCTCTGGTTTTTCTTCCTTCGTTCACGTCACCAATAATGAGATCTGAGGGATGTCCTTCTGTATCTTCGCTGGCGGATCTCTTCGAACTTCGCTGGGTCCGGCTTCTTCAGCGTTCTGTTCAAGTTTAGGTGTTGAGTCGGATGCTGGCTCAACATTTTCCTCCACATTCTCCTCTGTTTCACCAACAGCTTTGACAACATCTATAATAACAATTTGTGGAGCATTTCTGCTGAGGTCAGTAGTATCATCAAATACAATATTAACAGATTCCTGAACAGACTTCAAGCGCAAGTTATATACACGATAAGCACGGCTGTTCGAAGAGTAACCAAGGAATATGCATTTGTCACTTTTGGAATCAAACTTGGTCAAATACTCATGATCATTTAACATATAGCTAAAACAACCAAAGACATGAAAATACTTCACAGTTGGCTTTTTCCCATTCAACAACTCATTTGAAGATTTCTTAGTACCATGTCTAAAGAATACACGATTCGAAATATGACAAGCAGTATGTAACGCTTCAGCCCAAAAACACTTAGAATATTCTTAGATTGCAACATAACACGAGCCATTTCTTGCAAAGTCCTATTCTTCCTTTCGGCCACCCCATTTTGTTGGGGCGTCTTAGGAGATGAAAACTCATGAATAATGCCTTTTTATCACAAAACACAGTGAATGACTGATTATCAAATTCCCTACCATGATCTGATCTATTGTGAAAAACAGAAGCACTAAAATTGTTCTTAATCATGGCACAAAAGCTCTTAAAGAAATCGAAAGACTCAGATTTTTCCCTAAGAAAAAATATCCATGCATATCTAGAATAATCATCCACGAGCATATAAGCATATTTTCTACCATCAATGCTATCTACTTCCATCGGACCCATCAAATCCATATGTATCAACTGAAAACAGTGGGCAGTATTGAAATGTTGAGCAGAATGTGGGTCAACATTATGACTAGCATGCACTTGCTTACCCTTCAAGCACGACTCACATACAACCTTACCAAACTCCTTCATCTTTGGGATGCCTCTGATTGCTTCGTGTTTGATAAGCTGTTCCAGGGTTCGGTAGTTGACGTGCCTTAGCTTGTAATGCCAAAGGATCACCTCATATTCGGCTTTCGACAGTTGGATACATGCTTTGTGCTGGATTTGTTGCCGACTAGATAGCAATTATCACTTGACCTTTTTCCTGCCATCACTCGAACATAATCGCTGTTAAATACCTCACAACATTCTTTATTAAAGCGTACCTCAAGGTCATCGTTGCAAAGCTTACTAATGCTAATCAAATTAGCCACAAGACCCTCGACATGAAGTACATTGCTTAGTCTAGGAAAGTTGGCCACATTCAATCTGCCGCGGCCTAGAATGTCCCTTTGCTCCTCCTCCAAATGTCACAGATCCACTGCTTAAAGGTGTGTAGTCGCTTAGAAACTCTTTGATACCCGTCATATGTCGGGAACACCCGCTATCGAAGTACCAAGAACCTGTCACGTTAGCTCGCAAGGAGGTATATACAACATTGCATTTATGAATAAATTTCTCTACCGAGACTTTTTAGATGACGAAACAGTATTTGGACTATCAGAATTTGAAGGTGAACCAGCCGAAATCTCACCAGACATTCCTTCGAGAACTGATTTCTCAATGTTGAGCGAAATGTTGGACGACATTTCAGCCGACATCGATTTCTTCGCAGGAATCTCCCCCTTCAACTTCCAGCAAAACGGTTTGATATGACCAGATTGCATGCAGTGATGACATTTAAATGATCTATCCTTGGATTTAACAGTAGCATGCTTAGGATTCTTCTTAACACTCGCAGTTATAATAGGATCACTCGAAACATGCGACTTTTCTTTAACAAAGACCATCTTAGGCTGAACATGTGGCACAGTTTTAGGGACTTCATTAATGGGCTCAGTATTGAAACCTAGACCTTGCTTATCAAAAATACCTAGAGATAATACCTCATCAAGGGTTGATTTACCCTTGTTCATTCTCGCAAACGTCTCGTCAGCCTCATCGACTCGCTTCTGTAGCTGGTCGATCTCTTTGTCCTTTCGTGTTAGAGCAGCTTCCATTTTATCCATCCCATCAAGAAGGCCTTCGATCACCTTTTCGTTCTTTTCATTCTCCTCGGACAACACTTTTACGGCGGCTTTTAGTTGTGCATTTTTCGCCTTTTCTATTTCAAATTGTGTGGACGATCGCTTCATAGCTACACAATCGTCTGTTTCTAAATCTGCAGCAGCAGAACTTAAAAACCCATCAAAGCAGTTTGAGTCATCATAATCAAATATAATCTGTTTTTCAGATGCTGAGTTAGATGTTGAATCAACATTCTGCTCAATATCCGTTACTGCAGTGAACCTATCTGATTATCTTCGTTGTCTTCGCTGTCTGAGAAGGACTGAATGGTCACTGATGTTTGCTTGGTCTCCTTAGCACACAGTTCTTCATCTTCATCGTCGGACAGCTCAATCCACATCGCCTTTCCGTACTTGCGAAGAGTGTTTGCACATTCGTTGGCGAAATGACCCCATCCTCGGCATTCATAGCATCTTACAGATTCATAGTTGATGTTCTTCTTCTTTCCATCTGGTTTGCATTTGAAGAACGGAGGAGCAGACGAGGAATCAACTTTAACATTCTGCCCCCTCCTAAATGTTGGACCAGCATTCGGGACAACATTTTTCTTAGCGTTCTTCTTCTTCTTGAGAAACTTTGCGAAGTTCTTTACCAGCATGGCTGTATTATCCTCATTGTCAGAGTCATCCTCGGTTTGAACCTTGGATGGTTGACTGGCTAACGCAAGGCTTTTGCCGCGTGATGCCCTCTTTTGAACTTCAAGGTTGGTCTCGAAGTTCTTCAAGATGTTCATCAAGACGTTGAAGTCCATGTTTGCTAGGTTGTATGATTCCTCGATCGCCGATACCTTCACATTGAATTTTCGGGTAGTGTACGAAGAGCTTTAGAGTTTAATACCTTATTTGTCATCGGATCTCCTAGGCTGGCGCACTCGCTTGAGATCGTCAACAGCTTTCCAAAGTTCGTGCTAATATCTTTGTCGTCTTTCATTCTGATATTCTCGAACTGACTGAGGAAGAGGCGTAGCTTGGTTTCACGCACACTTGCGTCGCCTTCACAGTACTTCTGAAGAAGATCCCATGCATTTTTAGCAGTAGTACAATTCTGGATGATCTTGAACATAAGCATGTCCACGGATGAGAAGATGGCGTTGAGTGCCTTGTCGTTGTATTCTATCGCGTTCTTCTCAGCAATCGTCCACTACTCGAAAGGCTTATCCACGATTTCGCCATCAGCGTCTGGTGCAGTCTTTGGAGACGTATAGCCATGTAGAACTACTTCCACGCTCGCACATCGATGGACTTGATACACTGTCGAATACGAACCTTCCAATATGCATAATTGGAGTCGTCTAACACTGGAACTTTGCCGATGTACTTTGAACTTGTAACATCCATTATATAGGATTTTCACCACTTAGTAACGTCAAGCGTAGGCGCTGATACCACTTTGAAGTGGTCCAGTCGTGTAATGAATGTAAAATACTAAGTAGAAAACTGGTGATGTAAATGTTGACTGTAATGTCGGAGCAACACTCGATCTCACGTAGAATGCACAACGGAAAAACTAACTTAGTGACGAAATACGAAACACACGAGATTTAAATTTTGTGCAGCAAGTTATAAATTGCTGCGTGCCTCATGGCGAAATTCCACTATTACGATGGATTACAAAAACAACCATCTCGCGATAGTACAAATCACGCCTAGTAAAAGAATGGAATCTAACGACCCACTAAACTAGAAAGTCTTAAGACCTTTGCATAACTAGGCTAAAAATAATAAAAGAACTCTCGTGAGTTTGCTCAACCTCAATGTAAGCTTCGCTCGTTATGACTCGTGATGATCTATATGGGAAGAACGAAGTCTCGTGTAGATACTTCGACTTCTCAAAGACTTCACCACGTCCACTCTGTCCTTAACGTCCATCATGTAGAATGTGGCCGTTGGAAGTTATCTTTCCCAGCTCCAAAAGACTTAGTCTTGTCTTGTGCTCTACTCTTCCTATTTTTAGTATGCACTTCTCCAAATTTCGCTCCTGTTAATCCACACTGTTTGCACACGGTTTGAACCCTTCCTATCCTTATCCAAGACCTGGAAAACACTAAGAAAATACCTCGTATTAATTTAAATAAGTTTTGGGCATGAAAGATAAAACTAAAGGTTGACCAATTCTCAGCCAACAATGTTGACTGGAATGTGGCCTCAACATGATTGTCAACATTGAGCTAGTCAACATTAACATAAATTATGTAGTCAGGAGAAATTATGTCGCTGCAAGGATTTAAGACTCGATTAATACTCAAAACATTCAAGAACTCCCTCTTATATATTGTGCTCAACTATAGAACAATATCTTTGTATGTCTCTCCAAGTTTTGACACATGCCTAAGTTTGTTTTCCCATTACAAAGTTGAAAACTATTTCTTACTTCTCACAAGCTTTTTTTCCTCTTAATTCAGGAACAAGGCTGTCATGGTCGACGCGGGAATCTTATCAGCGCTGCCCGAAAACATCGATCTCTTCTTCGACGACGAAGCTTCCAAACAAGAATTGTCTCAGCTCCTCTCATGCCTATCAACCTTAGCCACCACCGAAATCTCCTTAAACTCGTCGAAAATCATTCCCTTAAGGCTCTCCATTCTCGAATCATCTTCGAACCTAAAAACCAAACAATCTTGCCTAGACACACTATACGACCTGTCTTCAGCCCTAGAATATGCCCCAGCCTTATCATTTCCTCGAACCATCGACGCCCTAATAACAGAATCTTCATCGCAAAACAGCACGTCGGAGAAAGCCTTACCACTCTAGGAAACTTGGTAGTAACCCTTGCGGCAAGAAAGTCGATCGAAAATAATCCCACGATGCCCGAAACCCTAATCGAGGTCATGGCGAGGGAAGAAAACCCAAAATTTCAAGAATTGTCTGCCTACGTTCTGATGATTTTGGCCCATCATAGCTCTACGCTGAGGCGAAAGATGGCCAACGCTGGGATCGTTCAAGTGCTTCTTCAAGTGGCATTACTGGGCAGTCCTTTGGGTCAGAAGAGGGCAATGAAGTTACTGCAGTGGTTTAAGGATGAAAGGCAAGTACGGGCCAGGCCTCACTGCGGGCCTCAAGTAAGGAGGGTTTCGATGGGCCCGATGGGGAATGAGAAGGAGGCTGACGAAGGAAAGAAGTTGATGAAGAGGATTGTGAGCCAAAGTCTGTATAAGAACATGGAAACGATTACTCGTCAGGCGAATGGTGTTGATGATTCGATGAAGCTCAAGGCATTTTTGATGAGTTCGAGTTCTAAGAGCTTGCCTTATTAGAGACCATTAGGGTTTTGAAGGAATGAGGTTGTCTTGTTATAAATGTGCATTGCACATCTTTTTTATCTGTTGCAATGAAATGCTGCAAATGCATGTTGATTTTGGGTGCAAAATTTAGTGTTTCTTCTATTTTCTTAGACTCTAAGGTATCGAGTTTGTAAGCATGTTATACGAGGTTTGGTCCCAAAATTTCTTTTATGGAGAGAGAACTGATTTGAAAGTATCATAGATGATTTGAAGACTAAGTTCAGTTTGAAGAGAGTTTAAAATTCATTGTCGAATACGCGACAATCTAAATTTTTAATCCTAATCAATTCATTTAGTCAAACCACATAAACATCGACAATTATGAGATTTGAACCCACGAACAACGATATTTAAATTTAACAATTCCTCCCACCATTACGTCAATCTCATAATAGCAAACTATTTTTATCCGTGACGAAGTTAGGTAGCAATTTGATTTTGGGAACATCACTTCACATATGGGCCATGTGACACATTATAGGAAATGTAGTTACTTCGAACTGAAGCCGTTTCTTAATTCTTTAATGCTGGGCCTATCTATACACTGATGTAGAAAGCGTAGGGTGGATAAAAAAAAGTAGTTGGTCTGTCAATTTTGATATGTTGAAAGACAAATATACCCCTAATTCTTAATTTTCAAAATGTAAAATAGTTTGATATATTTGCAAACGCATTGGGTGTGTTAAACATACTAGTATATAATTAAGCCTCTTTTACATAGATAAGAAAAAATAATAAATGCAATGGCTTTCCAAATGGATTGATTACAATCTCAAATGCCTTTCTTCTCTAACATGTCATGAAATATCAGAGACAAACAGACATCTATGGCCGTTGCACATAGAGCATCAAATAAACTCGTTTGTCATGAAGAGTCAATGGCTTTCCTATTATTGCTTGAGTTGGATTATTGGTACTTTGATATTTTTGTTATGATAGAAGATATACTAAGTGTCCCATGAAAAGGTAATATTTCAGTGCTTTTCGATAGCCATTTAAGCGCACTAGTGATGCATATGACATTTTGCCAACAAAGTTGGCATTTCGTATGACGAAACTTCATTACTTTATAATAACGTTTGTCGTTCAGCTAATAAAAGAACAAATAATTCATGTTATGTCCCGGAGATGTTGATATATCACAATTGAAAATTTTCCAGTTTGTTATCTATCATTTGTCAGCGAGTTTTCATTTTTTTGGACTTAAAATATGATATACTCCCTTCAATTTAAATGTCAGGTTGAATGATTATTTAACATTAAATCACCCAAAAGGTCCTTAGTACGAGTTCTTACTATACCCGTTCAAAGATAATATCACGTCCAAATTTTGATACGAAAAAATTTTGATAGGGGCGTAACTAGGGCCGGGGAAAAATACCGAAATACCGAAATACCGTCCTTATCGTATCGAATCGTATCGAAAATATCGAAAATTTGGTATACCGAAGTTTTTGGTAAGGTATGATATCGTACCGAAAATTTTCGATACGGTAATGGTATGAAAGTTTTTAAAATTAGGTATATCGATTATACCGAATACCGAAATTCTAAAATTTTTAATATATATATATATATATATATATACACACCTATATATATTATATTATTTCAAAGAATATAAAATGAAAAATTGCGGATCTTCTCAAACTTATTTAGCCAATAAATTATTAACTTATACACAACTTTCTAATATTAGGCCCACCATATTTTACTTATGTAACTCACGTAACGTTTAATTTTTGCCTTTTTTTCATGATTTTGAAAGCGTGAAGATGCAATGCAATTACTTTTTATTAATCTTCACTAATTTTTTAAATATAGCCGATTCGTTCTAATTAATCTGTATATAACGTTGTATTTTGTGGTTATGTAAAGTTTTTTGTCTCACTAAGGACACTAACTAAAATATATAAATTATTTAAGGTTAAAAAATCTTTTTATTTTGAAAAATTTGGTATTAATAATCTATCTTATTGGGGCCTAAGGAGTTTGAATTAATTAAAAATTCCAAAACAACGAATTAACGAGTTACGAGACATGCATGGTAAAAAACCCTCCGTGTGAATGGTTTAGAAGGTATGATACCGATACCATACCGAATTTCTGTATGATACCGTATCAAAATTTAAGGTATACTGAAATTTTGGTATGGTATTGGTATGATTTTTTTGGATACCGAAATTTCGGTAAGGTATACGGTATCACAGTTTTGGTACGGTATGTAACGCCCCGCCTTCTACTACTATTTTATTATACTAACTTACGTGACTAAATAGAATATAAAATATATTACATATGAAACACCAATAGAATTTTCTGATTTTACAAAGCACACCACACACTGCTATTTTACAATACAAACATTGTTCAAATTTTACATACAATACAAACGTATTTTACAAAAACACGCATAATTAACATGACGCCCGCCGCACAAGTCGCATCCATGTACACACAACCCTCAAAAGTCACCGGAAGTTCCAGAAGGACCAGCCTCGTCATCTAAACATTTACGTACCGGATTCGCTACGTCTACAACACATAAAAACATGGGATGAACTGTAAAGCTCAGTAAGTGGAAATATGCATGTATGCACGTGTCCAAAATAGCAAAGGCATCCTCGCCAATGCTTTCTAATACTCTTATCCTCACATCATACTTATTCATTCCTCATTTTCATCAAGGCCCATAACTACTTACTAACTGCACCATCAAATCATGAGCTCAAATCCTTTACGGATAAAAATACGATAGTGGCCCACTCTGGCTAGGATAAAATTAGGGTTTATCTCCAATCTTATCATTCACCAATCGCCCCTCTATCAATTACTTTCCTGGCACTATAGTTATACTACGTGCCTTCCCAATACCTAAATAATTTAGGTAAATATACTTGACGGTTTTACCCCCGTCATGGTGCTTTTGTAGAAGTAGCTATATTCTCATCTATCTACATTACATATAACTCGCTTTCCACTCGAGTAATACAATGCACGCTCATTCCTCAAAATACTCCATATGATTCGTGCGTGCACATGATCATGATACATAAATAATGCGAAAATAAATATTCAAAAAAATTGCATATATCAGCTAATTCACATACCACGTATTCATCGAAGCAATTAGCCACGTAGCAATACACATACCAATCAATTTATGTGTTGTAGGTGAAATTCCCACTTACCTGATATCCTTAGCTTATTGTACGGTTAAATCGCTAACCTTCAAACCCTAATTATAGAAACATATAAAATTAAATTCATTAATTTAATTACAATTTCATGAAATTGGCTTAATTTAGAAAACCCTAGTTTCAACTTTTATAAATTTCGAAACCCTAAAATTTAAAACTTTAACCTAACTGAAAGATACTATTGATATAAATCCCGACATGAATTAAAATATATCTCGACATCAAATAGAGCTCGACATCCTTCTTTAATTATTCAAACAAGGTTTCGACATTTACTAAACTATACAATGGATCTCGATATTATATGATAAATCTCGACATTGTCTTCAAAATTTATAAAACTCGAAACCATATCAACATCTCACAATCCTATTTCATTCGACATCTTTAACTACACAAGATACATAATACTCATATCGACATCTTATTTCATTCGAGATCCCATGTCATATAATAACTCAAGATTTTCACTTCTCAAAAATGTCGACATCATTCTTTATTATTCATTCGACATTTATCATACACTTCTCAAAAATGTCGACATCATTCTTTATTATTCATTCGACATTTATCATATAATACAATGAATCCCAACATTCCATGATAATCTTGACCCCACTTCACCTAATACACATTCGATATTTTCATTCGACATTCTCAAAACTCGAAATCATTTCACCTAAAACACATCATTATCCTACTCGAGTTTCTCATATCGACATTTTATAAATCTCGAAGCAACTTACACAACCATCTCGACATTTTCATAAAACTCAAACCAACTACATATAAACCTTTCGAAATCCTTACCAAACACTATTTAATTCTAAACCCTTATAATCTTTCGATCAAAACCTCATCTATCAAGAACACTTTAAATTTCATCTCAACTCTTAAAACCTTTCGATCAAAACTCATTTTCTCAAGAACACTATAAACATTATGAAAACCCTAAAACTCGAAATCCATATAAACACGATTTTATGCAACTTCCAAATTAACAAAACCTAAAATATAATCATAGTTAAAACATAAAAATTAAGGTAAGAAGTTTATACCTACTCCAAGCTCAATTTTGACTTCAACTTGTTCAAACTTTTCTTTCTCTCCCAATTTTAAGTTCTCGTCAACTATCAAAAGAATGTTTGTCTTTCTATCTTTATTTATCAATTTGAGTACAACAATAAATAAATGACAAAAGACATTAACCTAATCCTCATTTTCATTTTACTTTTCTTGTTAGCTAAATTGTCGTGCCATGTAAAACTAATATGTCCTAATCCCTACATATGATGCTAAATATATTATTATCCTAACTTTAAGTTGCTTTCTAAACTTTCACTTTAGTTTCAATTGTTTGGACTTATCTCAATCTTTATAATTAAATCTCGAATCCATCTCACAAATCTCATTATCGATTTCCCAATACATCTCGAGCTATATTTTGAAAATTTATCATAAAGATTTAGACATGTATCTATATATATAAGATGTCGAGACAAAATTTCAAAACATTATCCTAAAATGAATAAACTCATGTCGACATTCTCATTCAAGTTTTACTTCAATCCTCATTTCGACATTTTCCTAATTGTTACTAAAAATCTTTCGAGATTCTTATAGAAACACTATAAACTTCAACATTGAACAAATCCTAACTTTCCAAAATTATAATATTTCGAATATATTTTAATATTTCAAAATTCTCTTTTCAAAATCTCTCAAACTCCATATCAAATTTCCAAATAATGTAGATATCATATAGTCACGTAATTAAATAAATACTAAATATAAAATCATATAGACACATAATATGCATGCAAATTTATTGGCCAACTTACGCACGGGACCCGGGTATTACATTCTCCCCCCCTTAAAAAGGATTTCGCCCCCGAAATCAGATTGGTTGAAACAATTCTGGGTATCGACTTCTCATATCATCTTCACGTTCCCACGTAGCTTCTTCAGTTGACTGATTCTGCCATAACGCTTTCACCAACGGAATCTCTTTATTTCGAAGTCTCTTCACTTCATACATCAGAATTTCCACTGGCTTCTCTTCATAACTCAAATCTGGTTTGAGTTGTTGATACAGAAATTCATTTCTCAAAACATGATTTGGGTCAGCGTCATATTTTCGCAATGTCGACACATGAAAAACATCATGAACTTGTGCCAATGAGGCTGGTAATTCCAGTTGATAAGCCACTTTGCCGACTCTTTTAATTATTCTAAAAGGTCCAATATATCTTGGGCTCAACTTACCCTTTCGCCCAAACCGTTTCACGCCTTTCATCGGAGATACTTTCAAAAACACCCAGTCATCAGCTTCAAACTCTAACGGTCTACGTCTTTTATCGGCATAACTCTTTTGTCGACTTTGAGCCGTTTGCATTCTTTCCCGTATCTTTGCTATTGCCTCAGTCATCTCTTGAACCATGTCAGGTCCTAACATTGCACGTTCACCGACTTCATCCCAATGTATGGGAGATCGACATTTGCGCCCATACAAGGCTTCATACGGTGCCATCCCAATAGTTGCATGATAACTATTATTATAAGCTAACTCGATCAACGGCAAATACTTACTCCATTTTCCTTTAAAATCCAAAACACATGCTCGTAACATATCTTCCAAAGTTTGGATAGTTCGTTCTGACTGCCCATCAGTCTGAGGATGATAAGCCGTACTGAAAGATAATTTAGTCCCCATTGCTTTCTGCAGACCTTTCCAAAAGTTTGATAAGAACCGCGAATCTCGATCCGAAATAATTGATAATGGAATCCCGTGGTGTCGAACAATTTCTTGAATATAAATTTCTGCATATCGCTCCAGAGAAAACATCGCACTTATGGGTAGAAAATGAGCAGACTTAGTTAATCGATCAACTATAACCCAAATAGCATCATAACCTTTTACAGTCTTTGGTAGACCAACAACGAAATCCATCGTAATATGATCCCACTTCCATTTTGGTATTCAAGGTTGTAATGTCCCTGCAGGTCGTTGATGTTCCGCCTTTATTTGTTGACATGTTAGACATTGACTTACAAATGCCGCAATGTCTCTTTTCATTCCAGGCCACCAATAATTTATTCGAAGGTCTCGATACATTTTTGTAGCTCCTGGATGTATTGAATATGCCGTCGCATGTGCTTCTGTCATTACTATTCTTCGAATCTCCATATCATCAGGTACATATAGACGGTTTTTGTAATATAGACTTCCGTCTTCTTGTATTTTGAAATCAGTTGAAGTTTGCTCCGTCTGTGCGTCTTTGATTTTTAGATATAACTCGTCATTTTCTTGCACCCGTTTAATTTGTTCTAGTATCGTAGGTTGTAGAGTTAATGCTGCTAACTTTGCTTCGACTTCTCCCAATTGTACTACTTCCACCTCCAATAATTGTAACTCTGCGCTTACCGCTTTTCGACTTAATGGATCAGCTACCACATTTGCTTTACCTGGGTGGTAACTAATTACACAATCGTAATCTTTAACAAGTTCTAACCATCGTCTTTGCCTCATATTTAATTCCTTCTGAGTGAAGAAATATTTCAGACTCTTGTGGTCCGTGAAAATTTCGCATCGTTCCCCATATAAGTAATGCCTCCAAATTTTTAGAGCAAAAACCACAGCAGCGAGTTCCAAGTCATGAGTCGAATAATTCTTCTCATACTCCTTCAATTGCCGAGAGGCATAAGCTATTACTTTTCCATGTTGCATCAATACACATCCCAGACCATTTCTTGACGCATCGCTATAAACTGAAAATCCTCCAGTCCCCGATGGTATCGTTAGGATTGGAGCTGAAGTGAGTCTCTTCTTTAATTCTTGAAAATTTTGCTCGCACTCCTCACTCCAATGGAATGAAATATTCTTCCTTGTGAGCTTCGTCAGTGTTGACGCAATCTTTGAGAAGTCCTTAATAAACTTCCTGTAGTATCCAGCTAAGCCAAGAAAACTCCACACTTCTGTAACATTGGTTGGTTGAGGCCAATTGTTGATAGCTTCAATTTTGCTAGGATCCACAGAAATTCCTTCTCCAGAAATAATGTGGCCCAAAAATGCGACTTGATTCAACCAAAACTCACATTTCTTAAACTTGGCATATAATTTATTTTCTCGTAATATCTCGAGAACTATCCTCAAATGTTGCTCATGTTCCTCCTTCGTTTTCGAGTAAATAAGAATGTCATCAATGAACACAATGACAAACTTGTCCAAAAATTGTTTGAACACTCGATTCATTAGATCCATAAATGCCGCTGGTGCATTAGTTACCCCAAAAGGCATAACTAAAAATTCGTAATGTCCATATCTGGTTCTGAACGCCGTCTTCGGAATGTCTTCTTTTCGAACCTTCAATTGATGATATCCCGATCGTAAATCTATTTTTGAAAACACCGTTGCGCCTTGAAGTTGATCAAATAAATCATCTATTCTTGGTAATGGATATTTGTTCTTGATTGTGATCTTGTTCAGCTCCCTGTAATCGATACATAATCGCATCGACCCATCTTTCTTTCGCACGAACAAAACTGGCGCTCCCCAAGGAGAAAAACTGGGTTGAATGAATCCTTTCTGTAATAAATCGTCCAACTGATCCTTTAACTCCTTCAATTCAGTCGGTGCTAATCGATAGGGAGTCTTAGAGATTGGAGCAGATCCCGATATTAAGTCAATCGTAAATTCAATTTCCCAATCTGGTGGTAATCCGGGTAAATCTTCAGGAAAGACATCCGGAAAATCTTGCACCACTGGTACATCTTCTAATTTCGGAGATGGACGTTCCTCTGATTTCACTGCGAAGACTAGATAAACTTCGCATCCCGCCTTAATTAAACGTTGTGCTTTTGTCGCTGAAATTCTAGAAACATTTATTTCTTTGTTTATTCCCACAAAAATGAAAGGCTCCTTCTCTTCAATGTTAAAAGTAACTGTCTTGCGATTACAGTCAATGACAGCTCCGTATTTTGAGAGCCAGTCCATTCCAAGAATCACCTCATAATCGTTCATTGGAATGACTATTAAGTCAACGGACAATTCTCTTCCGTTAATTAGCACCGGAGAATTCCGTAAAACCAAATTGGTTCGCATCGCAACTCCATATGGAACGGTCACATTATATTCGCACTCAGACAGGGTAGGTGTAATCCCGAGTCTCGCCACATATTTAGTGGATGCAAATGAATGCGTGGCTCCTGAATCTACTAAAATGCATGTCGGAAGTTTGTGAATAAGTATAATACCTGCCACCACGGACGGATTAGCTTTTGCTTCCTCTACAGTCAAAGTATACACGCGTGCTGGCACAGTTGGTGGTTTTGCTTGAACCATAGCTTGATTTCCTGGTGTCTTCTCTGAACATGATCTTGCGAAATGCCCTGTCTTTCCGCATTTGTAACAGATAGCATTCTGTGAAAAACAGATACCCGAATGATGTCGTCCACATCTTGGGCAAGCTGGCATTAGAGCTGGAGGTCTCCACTGATTAGGATTTTGTTGCTGAGGTGGTCCAGGCCTATTCTGAAAATTGGGCTTCCCACCTTTTGGAAAGAACTGTCGTTTCTGATTACCCCCCCTCCAGTTTGCTCCTTGCACAAACTTTCGCTTTGCCTCATGAGCACGATAATTCTTGTCTCCGCTTGTTCTGCCACCATCGCCCGCTCAGCAACTTGAGCATATGTAGTTCCTTGTAGTCCGGCCATATTAACGTCACGATACAACTCCGGCTTTAGACCCTCAAGGAATCGTTCAATCTTCAGAGCATCAGTACTCACCATATGTGTCGCGAACCTTGACAGTTGTTCAAATTTTCTGATGTATTCTGCCACAGTCATTACCCCTTGTTTGAGATTGATAAACTCATTCATACGTTGGGCTCGCACAGGTGCAGTGAAGTATTTATTTCGGAACAGTTCCTTGAAACGTTCCCAACTCATGTTGATTGGATCCTCGATCGCCAAAATAGTGTCCCACCAATGGCCTGCACTTCCTCGCAGTAGAAATGCAGCACATAGAACTTTCTCATTCTCAGGAATTCTGCTATATTGGAACATACTCTCTAATGTTCTGAGCCAATCTTCAGCAGATGTTGGGTCAATAGCATCCTCAAAAGTCGGTGGGTTCAGTTTGCGAAATCTTTCACCCACTGCTTCAACCCTATCCGCCTGAGAAATTCCGTTATTTCTTGTCCCCTCAGAGTTTTGCTGCTCAATTCTCGAATCTGCTGAGACTGTTGACGCACTAATTCGGTGAGCTGAAAGATAGCCGAATCACGATTGTCAACCGGGTTTACATTTTCGCCTTCATGATTGTTTCCTCCGCTGCCTTCACCTCTGGTTCTAACCATGTTATCTCTTGTACCCTAACAGTCCCTTAGGCCAATAAATCATGCAATGCAAGAAATTCATAATATCACATAACTTACTAGCAAGGCTGTCTTCCGCGCTTTTGAGTGTGTGTACATGGACAGTCTACAGAAACTGCAACCGAAGCTCTGATACCAACCTGTAACGCCCCGCCTTCTACTACTATTTTATTATACTAACTTACGTGACTAAATAGAATATAAAATATATTACATATGAAACACCAATAGAATTTTCCGATTTTACAAAGCACACCACACACTGCTATTTTACAATACAAACATTGTTCAAATTTTACATACAATACAAACGTATTTTACAAAAACACGCACAATTAACATGACGCCCGCCGCACAAGTCGCATCCATGTACACACAACCCTCAAAAGTCACCGGAAGTTCTAGAAGGACCAGCCTCGTCATCTAAACATTTACGTACCGGATTCGCTACGTCTACAACACATAAAAACATGGGATGAACTCTAAAGCTCAGTAAGTGGAAATATGCATGTATGCACGTGTCCAAAATAGCAAAGGCATCCTCGCCAATGCTTTCTAATACTCTTATCCGCACATCATACTTATTCATTCCTCATTTTCATCAGGGCCCATAACTACTTACTAACTGCACCATCAAATCATGAGCTCAAATCCTTTACGGATAAAAATACGATAGTGGCCCACTCTGGCTAGGATAAAATTAGGGTTTATCTCCAATCTTATTATTCACCAGGTCGCCCCTCTATCAAATTACTTTCCTGGCACTATAGTTATACTACGTGCCTTCCCAAGACCTAAATAATTTAGGTAAATATACTTGACGGTTTTACCCCCGTCATGGTGCTTTTGTAGAAGTAGCTATATTCTCATCTATCTACATTACATATAACTCGCTTTCCACTCGAGTAATACAATGCACGCTCATTCCTCAAAATACTCCATATGATTCGTGCGTGCACATGATCATGATACATAAATAATGCGAAAATAAATATTCAAAAAAATTGCATATATCAGCTAATTCACATACCACGTATTCATCGAAGCAATTAGCCACGTAGCAATACACATACCAATCAATTTATGTGTTGTAGGTGAAATTCCCACTTACCTGATATCCTTAGCTTATTGTACGGTTAAATCGCTAACCTTCAAACCCTAATTATAGAAACATATAAAATTAAAATTCGTTAATTTAATTACAATTTCATGAAATTGGCTTAATTTAGAAAACCCTAGTTTCAACTTTTATAAATTTCGAAACCCTAAAATTTAAAACTTTAACCTAACTGAAAGATACTATTGATATAAATCCCGACATGAATTAAAATATATCTCGACATCAAATAGAGCTCGACATCCTTCTTTAATTATTCAAACAAGGTTTCGACATTTACTAAACTATACAATGGATCTCGATATTATATGATAAATCTCGACATTGTCTTCAAAATTTATAAAACTCGAAACCATATCAACATCTCACAATCCTATTTCATTCGACATCTTTAACTACACAAGATACATAATACTCATATCGACATCTTATTTCATTCGAGATCCCATGTCATATAATAACTCAAGATTTCACTTCTCAAAAATGTCGACATCATTCTTTATTATTCATTCGACATTTATCATACACTTCTCAAAAATGTCGACATCATTCTTTATTATTCATTCGACATTTATCATATAATACAATGAATCCCAACATTCCATGATAATCTTGACCCCACTTCACCTAATACACATTCGATATTTTCATTCGACATTCTCAAAACTCGAAATCATTTCACCTAAAACACATCATTATCCTACTCGAGTTTCTCATATCGACATTTTATAAATCTCGAAGCAACTTACACAACCATCTCGACATTTTCATAAAACTCAAACCAACTACATATAAACCTTTCGAAATCCTTACCAAACACTATTTAATTCTAAACCCTTATAATCTTTCGATCAAAACCTCATCTATCAAGAACACTTTAAATTTCATCTCAACTCTTAAAACCTTTCGATCAAAACTCATTTTCTCAAGAACACTATAAACATTATGAAAACCCTAAAACTCGAAATCCATATAAAACACGATTTTATGCAACTTCCAAATTAACAAAACCTAAAATATAATCATAGTTAAAACATAAAAATTAAGGTAAGAAGTTTATACCTACTCCAAGCTCAATTTTGACTTCAACTTGTTCAAACTTTTCTTTCTCTCCCAATTTTAAGTTCTCGTCAACTATCAAAAGAATGTTTGTCTTTCTATCTTTATTTATCAATTTGAGTACAACAATAAATAAATGACAAAAGACATTAACCTAATCCTCATTTTCATTTTACTTTTCTTGTTAGCTAAATTGTCGTGCCATGTAAAACTAATATGTCCTAATCCCTACATATGATGCTAAATATATTATTATCCTAACTTTAAGTTGCTTTCTAAACTTTCACTTTAGTTTCAATTGTTTGGACTTATCTCAATCTTTATAATTAAATCTCGAATCCATCTCACAAATCTCATTATCGATTTCCCAATACATCTCGAGCTATATTTTGAAAATTTATCATAAAGATTTAGACATGTATCTATATATATAAGATGTCGAGACAAAATTTCAAAACATTATCCTAAAATGAATAAACTCATGTCGACATTCTCATTCAAGTTTTACTTCAATCCTCATTTCGACATTTCCTAATTGTTACTAAAAATCTTTCGAGATTCTTATAGAAACACTATAAACTTCAACATTGAACAAATCCTAACTTTCCAAAATTATAATATTTCGAATATATTTTAATATTTCAAAATTCTCTTTTCAAAATCTCGCAAACTCCATATCAAATTTCCAAATAATGTAGATATCATATAGTCACGTAATTAAATAAATACTAAATATAAAATCATATAGACACATAATATGCATGCAAATTTATTTGCCAACTTACGCACGGGACCCGGGTATTACACGGTATACCGTACCGAAGCACCCCTAGGCGTAACAGAAATATATATCATACCTCACAAATTAATTTTTTTCTATTTTACATTTGAAACAACACACAATTAAAAATTAGCTTAGATAAGAGGGGCGTGTTGGAAATATGATAACACACACGCACGCACATACCTCGCAAACTAATTCGTTTTCTATTTGTCCGCTTCAAACAACACGCAATTAAAATTAAAATTTTCCTTTTAGATATTAAATAGGTTAATTGTAAATCATTAAATATAAGACATAGTAATCAATAGGGGTCGTAAACAGGTCGGGTTGGGTCACCTTCGGGTTCAACTCGTTTAATAAACGGGTTGAAAACTTCAACCCTGACCTGACCTGTTTACTTAAACAGGTTGAAAAATCAAACCCAAACCCAACCTGCTTTAATCCTAATCCAACCCGCCAACCCGCCAACCCGTTTAAAATTAAAAAACAGAAGGGAAAAAAAACAAAATTCAGAATTATAAATTCAAATTAAACAAAAAAAGGAGAACTAATGCAATTTTTCTTACTAAAAACATCATGTGTGAGCGTTAGGTGGGTAGAGAATTAGGGTTAATCATTTTATTTTATTTATATTAATAATATGTTAATAATATATATTATTGGGGTTAAATGGGTTGATTTCAGGTTGATTCCGGGTTGAAAATCTGAACCCTAACCTAACCCACTTAATAGTTGAGTTGGGTTCGGGTTTACCCACTTACGTAAACAGGTAAAAATGCTAACTCGAACCTGCTATTTTCGGGTGCATTTCGTGTCGGGTTGGCGGGTTGGGTCGATTTTAACAGCCCTAGTAATCAATACAGTAAAGCACATGGATCATATGTGACAAAATACTGTTAAAAAAAGTTGCCACCTCATACTGTCTTCAAGTGTTAATTCATTCAAGCTAGGAAAATTCGAACTCACTAAAATGGAGTATTTTAAACAAAGTCAATAAAATATACCACCCAGTTAAATAGAACAATATTCGACATATGATTAAAATCCATTGCTGTTCATTAGAAGGTAATTATTTTTGTAGTAGCTTCGAGCACTCATAGTAACTAAAGAGAAATCTCATTATCACGTCATCATCAACAACAAAATCAATACACATCAATCATATGATCAATCTAAATTCTTGCCGTGGAAGACTTGGTTTGCAACGGTGTCATCATAAATATATTTATTATTTCTTCATAGATACTTCAAACAATCAAACATCTTATTGATGATAATAATATTGTGGCTAGCGAGCATCCCAAGTCATGACATACTTCGATTTATTGACACAAGCTCCAATGATGCCAAGCCAACTCAAGTTTCTATTATATGATATTGTTTACGCTAAAATTTGATTATTCCTACGAGAGAAAAAAAATTAGGACCACGTTATCTTTAAACATTGTGTGATAATTAGAGCAATAGAGTAGTGCAACTTGCCTTATTAGTGGTTAGCCATGAGACCCAAACAAGGAGACAGTGACAAGTGCTGAAATTTATTTCATAAGGTTGCGTTTAGTTGGGCATATAAGGCAAGATTAAGCCCACTTTATCTAGTCTAATATTGTTTAGTTTCAAAAAGACAACTTGGATAAAGCCTGAGAAAATAGTAAGGCCCGATACCATAAACTGATGGATCCAATATAACTTGTCCAACGGAGATGGGGCAAGATTATTTGTCCAATTCATTATATAAGATGTAAAAGGACAAAACGACCAAAACATCCCCATTTTTCCAAAATATTAGTTCATATGATTTATGTGATAGAATTAAATAAATAACACCAATTTATTCCTTATTTTATGGTGATTAAAATGATATGCATATCTTATATTTTCGATGTTCATAAAATAGATATTTTTGTAAACTACATATTGATACAATGAGGTCATTTTTGTAATTTATCAAACAAGATAATTATAACTACTTTTTTTTTCAAGCTTACAAAGTAAACAGGATATTCCAGAAATGATAAGATAATAATATTTGTTTTAACATGGCTTTTTGTCTGTTGTTATCTCATGTGACAAACTAAACTCAGCCTAAGTAATTCGAATTGCAGGTAATAAACTTAAATGGAATACAGCTACTGCTACTAAATACTACCTCCGTCCCGGTAACTTTTGTACATTTTACCAAATCGGGCGTCCCATTATCTTTTATACATTTCCATATTTAGTAAAAAACTATCACACACAATCAATATGATAACATTAAATAATCTTAAAAGACGTGCCACACACATACACTTTTCTTCCTCTATACTATTAAAATATTATATTTCTTAAAAACCGAATCCAATCCCAAATGTCCATATATTACCAGGACGGAGGGAGTAATAAGTAGAGTGGCCCTTCTTTTTTTTTGCATGATTAGAAAAGGACCATGATTGGTGGTTTGATTAACTTCTTTAATGCCAATTGAAGTTTGAAAACATTGCCATATCTATAAGTAGAATAGTCTGTTTAAAGATCCATGATCTCCCACTATAGCCTATTCCATGAAATTTTATTTGTAAGATTGTAGTTCCGTAATTATAAACAAGTTTTTGATTTTGGATCATTATATTTAATAATTATGAAAATGGGTCACGATTTAATTATGAAATGGATCACGATCCTTGGAATTTAAGTGGCTTAGAATGCTAACATGTATCTAATAATAGTTAATTACTATAAGATTAAAAAATATAGAAAAACATTAAAAATTACCGACTATCACATGTTAATCGTGGGTACTATCCACTATCGTATATAAAATTTGATTTTATTAATATCTAATAATTACAAATAGTTAATACCGTGTCATAAACTTGAGGCAATAAACTTTTCGGTTTCCAGTCACTATATTTGATAACTACAAAATGGGTCGTTAGCTTCATATAGTGGCTTATTCTTTTTTCCAACAAATAAGTAGAGTATTATAAAATGATGTATTTCCTGTGAGCAGTCAATGGTTTCGAGAATAGTTTGTCATCAAATAATTAGAATTTCTGAGTTATTTTAATGGTAAAAGAATCATAAAACTCGTTTTAACACATGATGTAAGTGACATATTCTTTTTTTAATCAAAGATTAAAATCGAAAATCGCCATAACTAGTTATCCAAATTTACCTTTTCTAGTTATTCATTTATGAAAGTAAAAAAAAAATAGGAAAAAAGCATGGACTATTTTGTAACGTGTCATAAATTAAGTCATGATCCACCAAACTGCCACCACCGTAGCACTACACCGCTAAAAGAAGTTTGGCTGAAATTTAATAAAATATCTCTATCTCTTCATACAAAAAATAGAATTGCAATATCCATTCACATTCTATCGGCCGCAGTAACCCGTGACACACGGGTCAAGCTTCTATATTAAATAAAAAATTAAATGTATTGTACCTATGTCTAAATGTAATTCAAGGAACCAAATTGACAATTACTCAACGAAATCAAATCCAACGAAACTGACAAACCAACACAATACATGCCAGCTGCTCAGCCAATCGGCCTAATCTTTTTTTTTTCAAACGAAAGCTTGCCAATCGCCTAATCAAATGCAATAAACTTATCCTTTTTCTTTTCCAAAATTAAATGCGTTTAGTATGTATATAGATTCCCCACACAATTCCAGAATTTCTTTTGGACAAATTTCTATTTTTAACTGGTCAAGAGATATACTACATTTCATCGTAATCCCCTTACATTAATGTTGAAAATATGTGTTAGAATAACACTTAAAATGATTATTCAGCACTGGTTTTAGAGTGCAGAACTAGATAAGAACTCCATTCATTAAATAAAAATTATCCGTATTTGTTTTACGTCAGGAGTAACTCTAATACTAAATAAGAAAGCAGCAACCAGCCTAAAACGTGAAAGAATGTCGTAGAAATAAAATATGTTCATCTAACATGTAACATTGTCCCAAATTAAAATAAACAGAATTGAACACCACCAAGTTTTACCACCCACTTGATCCAATCTTGGGGACGAACAAATTTTCTATAATTCCTTGGAAATCATCATTAACAAACCATGTGCTTCCCCACATTACAATCTCTCACTATAAAAAAAATCAGACACGACACCACTCTCCATTTAAAAAACAAAAAAAGGCAGCTACTTTCTCCATTACCTTTTTGTTCTTATTCTCTTCTACTTCTTCTTCTTCTCTTGCCTGTCAAACTTATAGCTCAAATGGTGAGCTTTATTACTAATAACAAGCACTTGAAGATGATGACGTTACTTCAAGCCTTGCTTTCATTACTAGTGCTGATCGAAACACTGTACGGTACTTCAGCTACCCAAACTGTACCACGCAGTCATAACTTCCCAAGCACTGTTAGCAGAAGCAAGCAACAAGTCGTAGGTGGCTGCAATTTGTTTCAAGGAAAATGGGTTTTCGACGCTTCGTATAATCCTTTCTACGAATCCTCGAACTGCCCATTTATAGACCCCGAGTTTGACTGTATAAAGTACGGTAGACCCGATAAACAGTACCTCAAGTATGCCTGGAAACCCGATTCTTGCAACTTGCCCAGGTATTATTAGCTCAGTTGATCAATCAAATGCATGTTTGTTTATGTAATAAAAGTTTCATCACGTTCTTTTTCTTGCAACTGTCTTTAGGTTTAGTGGGTTGGATTTCTTGAAGAGGTTTAGTGGGAAGAAGATAATGTTCGTCGGCGATTCTCTGAGTTTGAATCAATGGGAATCTCTGGCTTGTATGGTTCACGCTTCGGTTCCAAATGCCAAGATAACATTTGTCAGACAGGAGTCGCTGTCATCAGTGACGTTTCAGGTCAACTTTTACATACTCATTCATATAACATAATACTCCCGGTAATTTTTTGTACATTTTACCAAATCGGGCGTCCCACTATCTTTTATACATTTTCATATTTAGTAAAAAACTATCACACACAATCAATATAATAACATTAAATATTCTTAAAAGACGTGCCACACCCATACACTTTTCTTCCCTCTATACTATTAAAATATTATATTTCTTAAAAACCGAACCCAATTCCAAATGTACAAAAGATACCGAAACGGAGGGAGTATAAAATATGGCAACTACTAATTAGGATTGGCCTTCGCTATGATTAGCGTTAGGTATTCTTTACTTCTAATCATGTTACCCAGAAACTTTATGCTATAGCTCAAGGGCAGAAAGAGGAAAGTTTCTTATGAGGCTCAGAAAAGTAAAAAAGGGATAATTTTCCTGATCTTAAAGATTGAATATAGTACCTCCCTTCATGAAACAACAGATGGGCTATATTATTGCAAGAAAACATGGTAAGCGAAGAGAACATGTCTTTCTTTGACTTGCAGGACTATGGAGTGAGCTTACTTCTATATCGCTCGCCTTACTTGGTGGACATAACAAGAGAAAGCATAGGGAGAGTTCTGAAGTTAGACTCCATACAACAAGGAAATGCATGGAAGGGAATGGACATGCTAGTATTCAACTCATGGCATTGGTGGACACACAAAGGAAAAGCTCAATCGTAATAATATTAAGCTCAAACTCACCATTAATTCTTCGCCAGAGCCTATTTTTATTTTTGGTAGAATGAATTTTTCATTTACCACTGTCGAAGTTAGTCCCTTACATCATCAGCTTTTCATCTAAGTAAATTGATCATACTAAATGAGCAAAACACACACTCTGATAAGTAGCAGAACCAATGGTTTTCTGCACCTTACACACAGTCCTGATTCTCCACTTCATCTCGGTTGCAATATCTTGTGAAATCTGCTCCACAGTCCTCTCACCATTTTCATGCAATCTTCTATTCCTTTCGTGCCAGAGCCTATTTACGCTCGAAGGATTCGCTTGATTCCTTTTTCTCATGCTTTTTGCAGGTGGGATTACATACAAGATGGTTCAACTGTGTCGAAAGACATGAACCGACTCGTGGCATTCTACAAAGGCATGACCACGTGGGGGTCGGTGGGTCGATCAGAACGTCAACCCGACTAAGACCAAAGTGTTCTTCCAAGGGATTTCTCCAACTCACTACCAGTAAGCAAAACAACTTGACGCATTATCATAGGCTTAATTATTCTATTAGTCATGTATGTACGTGGAAGTGGCACTTTGAGGACGCACAGATCAGAGGGTGTCAATTTTAGGACAATAATTTTCGAAATTTTGAAGACACCTGAACTGAATGTCACAACATGAGGACATTAAGCTTCGAAATAGGAGCTATTCGAGGACATTGGGTTTCAAAATTGCAATTTGATCACGCATGAACTGACTGTTGCAAGTTTAGGACATTGGCTATCAAAATTGAAGCAATTCGAGGACAATAAGTTCCAAATTCTATCGTCAGTCGTCTCCAAATTGCTTTAATTTTGAAACTTACTGTCCTAAAGTTGCAATTTAACTCACGTGTTCTCAAATTGCTTCAATTTTTTTGAAACTTAGTCATCGTAAACTGCACCCCTAATAATAATCAATCCTATCGTCGAGATATTCACGTACGAATAAAATACTCACAGGGGTCGGGATTGGTCGTCGGCTGGGAACTGCAACGGGGAGCAAGAGCCTCTCTCGGGCTCGTCGTATCCCGGAGGAACGCCGCCCGAGGTCGACGTCGTGAATAGGGTTTTGAGTAGGATTTCGAAGCCCGTTTTCCTTCTCGACATTACGACACTTTCGCAGCTGAGGAAAGACGCTCATCCTTCTTCTTACAGCGGGGATCACTCGGGCGTGGACTGTAGCCACTGGTGCCTGCCCGGACTGCCCGATACCTGGAATCACCTGCTTTATGCAGCCCTTGTGATGTGAACCAAGGAAATTAGGGGGAAAGAAGAAAAAGAAACGAAGAATTACATCATTACCTTTTCTATTTGTTGTAGATTTGTGAGAACAGTTTGATTGTGGGTGGAAAAAAAAAAAGCAACGGAGGCTTTCCTTTCCAGGTGTAACAAATTCGTTCTGTGGCATGATTTTAAGTATTCGATTAGTTTATATTCCCCAATTCACGCATAAACGCTTTACCTGTGATCAAACGAAGCAACTAATTACAGTCGAAAACATTGAACGATACGATTTCGTACTCACCGAAAGCGGGCACAGATTGAGCTGCTGAGGCTTAATAACTCCGAATCCGGCCCTTCTGTATCACTGTCGTGCTCATCTCAGCATTAGCTGATAAAGATTTAATCGAACAAAACATTGGATAAGGGGGAAAAAAGTTCAGATTGAAGAACAAAATGCCCGCGTTGATCGTCTCCATTTCAACAGACAACAAGGATTAATTTGAGGATAGAGCAGGCAATGCTACTGTTAACGGGCGGCGTTCCTGATCAATATTGAAATGATTATGCGGCGATTTTTTATCATGGAGAAGGAAAGAGAAAGATTCAGATTTCAGATTATTTCGAGGCATCGAGCTCAACTCAAGTCCACTCAGTTTGGACTTTGGGGTCATTTTAACGTTTGGGCTAAATATACGGACGGAATAATTGCTGTTAAAATCTGATGAATGGTATTGATCCAATCGTGGGATATAGCCGTTATACAAAACCCCCCAAGTAATTGAATTGATGTGCAATATCAGCAAAATATTCTGTCTTCATTTGCTCAAGAGAGGAGATAAGAACACTCAATACTTCCATGCCTCAACCGCTCAAAGAAGGAAAACAAATAGTCTATCAAATCTAAAAAGCAGAACGGGGGCCAGCTGTAATACATTGGGAGCTATTGTGAATGAAGCGAGTGACTTCTATCAGGAACTAAGCTCACTTTCCCCCATGACTGGATGAGTCGCTCCAAGGGATTCCAATATACATCTCTCACTCTCTAAATCAGCAGCTCATGGCTCCAGCTTCAATGGAGGAAATCAGGAAGGCTGTGTTCTCTATGCTCCCGAACAAAGCACCAGGTCCATATGGTATGACACCCCTTTTCTTTCAAAAATTTTGATCCAATGTTTACATTGATATTTGCCATTCTGTCAACTATTTCCTTTCCCATGATAGACTCCTTAAAGGCTTGAATCAAACTCTCATCACATTAATCCCCAAGATTAGGCAGCCCACAGATATATCTGAATTTAGACCGATTAGTTTATGCAATGTCACTTATAAAATCATTTCCAAGCCGCTATCTGAGAGACTCAAATCGTGTCTGGCTAATATTATTCACCCTAGTCAGGCTGCCTTTATTCAGGGAAGGCATATCTTGGACAATGTCACCATTGCCCATGAGTGCATTCACCATATCAATTCTCAGGGGAGAGGAAAAAGGGCTCATGGCTATCAAACTTGATTTAGCTAAGGTTATGATAGGGTTGAGTGGACTTCCTCACCCAAAGTCATGATTAAGATGGGCTTTGATCCCAAATTTACCGAGTGGACTAAGGTATATCATCCTTCTCCTTTAACATTAATGGCACTAGTAGTGGCTATGTCATCCCTTCAAAGGCATTCGGCAAGGGGATCCATTATCTCCTTTCTTTTTTTTTTTTATTGTTTCGGAAGCCCTCTCTAATCTCATTCTTCAAGCATCCCAGCAGGGTAGATATAGAGGGATTCGAATTTGTAAGGAAGTGCCAGTAGTTTCTCACCTCTTGTTTGCAGACGACTCTTTGCTGTTTTTGCGAAGCGAGCATCGACCAGGCTTTGGTGATCAAAGAGATTCTAAAAGTCTTCAATTTATCTCGGGCCAGGAGGTGAGCCTTGCAAAATCATCAATTCTCTTTAGCAAGAACACCTCCCAGGGAGCGAAAGAAGGGATCTTGAGCATAAATCTGCCAATGGCAAATTGCTTAAAGCTAAGTACTTCCCTAGATCAAGTTTGTTTGAGGTGACGATAACCGGGTCCTCTTCGTGGCTTTGGAAGTGTTGGATGAGGCAACGCATGTGCTTGTGGCTGGGTCCGTGTACAAAACAGAAGACGGGTCAACTCTCAAACTTTCAGATGCTCACTCAACACCAAATAGGATTGGACTGAAGATCTTTCGGACCAAAGACAAATTGTAAATTTTCAGTCCAATCAGCCTATAAATTATTATCATCTATTGACGAGCTTAAACATGTAGGTTGTGAAGGGAGTGATAGAGGGGAAAACATGAAGAGGTTGTGGCTTAATGTCTGGAAGTTGAAAATTAAAAATAAGATAAACCATTTCCTGTGGAGATGTGTACATGATGTCCTGCCAACCAAGATTAATCTGAAGAAGAGGGGAGTCCAACTCGATACAATATGCTCAATGTGTGGAGAAGAAGATGAAACTATGGAGCAGCTGTTCGATGGCGTGCGATACCTGGAAGCTGGCACCAGTTTCCTGGAATTGTTTGTAGGAGATCGGGAATTTTAAGGATTGGTGGGGAGTGATTTGTTCGGGGCCTAACAAGGAGGTCTTCCAATTTAGAGTCCAACTCTCGGTTCACATTCTTTGGATGCTCTGAAAAACACGTAATCTTTGGATTTTTAAGGGAGAGTGGCGAGAAGATCGAACCATCATTGAGCTTGCGGATTTCGAGTGGGCTGAATTCTTGGAATACGGCTAATGATTGCATGATTGATCTTTTGTCTGTAGTAGCTGTAGGTAGGGTTCAAACGAATCGAATTGAGTCGAATACCGCAATATGCTATTCGTATTCGGATGACAATCGAATATGAATACGAATATTCGAATATTTAATCGAATCATAAAATCGATCTTATTCGAATTCGAATATTTCCTCGAATATTCGAATCGAATATTGAATATTAGTATTCAAAGTAATCTTTCATTTTCTATTTAATAAAATATAAACAATATTATATTTAAAATATATATTGAATTACAATAAATTATATTTAAACATATATTGAATTATAACATATTATGTTTAAATGTTTTAGTGATTTATCATATATTATATGTGGATATATATTAATTATACTATATTTATGTTATATTATTCAAATCGAATAATTCGATTAATTTTCGAATCGAATATTGTGATTTCATATTCATATTCGTATATTTCTCGAATAAAAAAATACTCTTATTCTAAATATTCGAATTCCAATATTAAAATTTCGAATCTATCGCGAATCGAACCAAAAAAGTTCGATTTATTTGCAACCCTAGCTGTAGGGTACAATGTATCAATGCAGAGGCTTTTTTTTCTTTTTTTTGTTGCTTGTGATTGTTTTGTCTGCCATGTGGTTATCTAACTCCGTATGAGTTGCGCCTATCTGTGAAATCTGTATACAGAAGGTCCCTGCGCTATTTAGCCATGTAAATTCCTTTTGTCATTAATTGATCGTTTTGGACCAAAAAAAATAAATAAATCTTGTCTTCATTAATTCATTACTTTGAGCAATTGAACCATTGATCATTCTTCAACAATTACACTCGTCATAATGAAATTTGGTCCCTAAACCAGTAGTGAACTTCAGAAATGGGTCCCCCCAATCATAGTTATGGCTTTAAAAGTCCACATATGCTTCCCAATTTTATAAGCATATATTATGTTTCATGGCCCAAAAATGTTTAAAAATAGGTTTCAGACCCTTTAAAAAAAATATTAGTTTAAAGGACCTAGTTTTCGTAAACTTTAAAGATAATGATCTAAAGTTACACAAGTGTTACTTCACAGCAATGAAGTGTTACTGAGGAACAATGAAGTGTTATTGTAGAACAATGGAGTGTTAATGAGGAACAATAAAGTGTTATTGCAGAAAAACGGATTGTTACTGAGGAATAATGAAGTGTTACTGCAGAAGAATGAAATGTTACTGCAGAACAATGAAATGCTACTGCAAAAATCGGGTCCTTAAAGCTAAATATTTTTCTGACAGGGCCTGAAAACTGAATAAAAAATCTGACAAGGGCCTGAAACGAAATTTGCCCATTTTTTAACTAACTAGTTTTCGATTCAGTCCTAGTATTACTGGAAATCAAGTGGGGAGAAATTCAAATATTTCTGCTGCTTAAAGTTCACGTATATTTCCTAATTTATAAGTAAATAGTTATCCGTTCGGTCCAATATTAGTAGAAATGAAGGGAAAGATTCAAATATTTGCGCTGCTCAAACTACACTAGAGAGAGAATGCTCCACCTTCATTTGACTGACATGACCTGCCTTCTATTCTTATCATAAGGAAATCTTGATAGAGTCTACCACGTATCAATTTAGGGGTTTCAACACTTAAATACCTAGATGAATAAAAAACAGATCAGTCCCATGTAAAAGTAATCTTTTCTGTAGGTACCTAGTTGAAACATTTTTTACTAATAGGTACCTAACTGACGAATATACTCTTATAAAAAGTCACTTAGTACAACTTTACCAACCAGCAAATCCACACACACACCATCGAGCACAACACAAACACACACAACCTCGGCGACATTCTTCCCCAAAAATTTGTCTGTGCTTCCCGAATCAGGAGACGAAGCTACTCTCGTTGCAACTGGCCGTCACCACCGTTCTAACGCCGCTCGAATTCGTCACAGTCATTCACCGAGAAGGAACTTAAGTAAGTTTGATTTTTTTAAAAAAAAATTCGTGTATTATCGTTGAATCATTCGGTGCGTGTTTGGTGGGTTGGGATAGATGTTTTGGTTAATGTTCGTAACTATTTGTGCGTGTTTTTTCGAATGGATCGATTTGTTGTTGTCGATTTGGAGTTTTTCAAATGATTTAATTTACTGTGGCCGATTTGGGTTTTTTCAAGTTGCGCTTTTTCGAATGGTTCAATTTACTGTGGTCGATTTGTGTTTTTTCGAATGGGTCGATTTGTTGGGACCGATTTGAGTTTTTTTCGAATGGATCAATTTGTTTTGGTACTACATGATAATTTGATGTTGTGTGTGAACTCTGTGGAGAATCAATAGGCACGTATCTAGTTTACATTTGCCGTTATTCGTTGAGTTTAAGCATTTATGGTGGTTTATCTTCATCACGACTTCTGGTATTTAGTTGAGATTATCTAACATTTGTTCGTATGTGTTTTTATCGGGATTGGTCAATTGATTTATGGATGTTGTTAGGGTTCGAATTTGATACTCATTATGTTGATTTTTAGTATGATAAATGCATTTGGTATCATCTGTTTGGGCAAATTGGTACGCCGTGTGTGAATAAAATGGCACTGCTTCTTCAACTCGCTAGCAGTTTTGTTTTTGCATAAATGGCACCAAAGGCACCGCGGAACACAGATGATCTTTCTTCCAGGTGTCATCCGTCTTTGTTTTGATCTACTATAAGTGTGTGAATAAAATGGTATTGCTAACAAGTTAGCTCTTTTTTTTCCAGAAATACCTCCGCGGAACAGATCTGATCGTGCTTCTATGGATGATAGCATTTTACGTGACGAGCACAGTTATAGATCTTCGTTAAGTTATTTGACTTGGTTGCTTTCTCTTTTATGTTTGTTTGTAGTTCTACTATGTTTGGAGACTTGGTTGTGAGACTGTTTGGAGACTTTGACGGTTGTGAGGCTATGTTTCGTTAACCGGCCCAAATTGTTCTATTTCTTTTAAGTTATATTATGTTTGGAGACGTGTCCGTATTTTATGAAGTACCATATCTTTTAATATTAGCGTACCTTATCTTTTACATATAGAGTACCAGAATATGCAGGTTTACCGTACCATAAACAGAAGATATGAAGTAGCTTGTCCTTTAGCGCACATTACCTTTTAGATAAAGAGTACCATAATATGCAGGTTAATCGTACCATTATATATATATATATATATATATATGTATAACGTACCATAACCAAATTATATGAAGTACCTTATCTTTTACATTAACGTACCTTATCTTTTACATACAGAGTACCATAATCTGGAAGTTTACCGTACCGTTATGTATAAGTATAGCGTACCATAACCAGCATATATGAAGTACCTTATCTTTTACATATATCTTGTATAGTAACGTACCTTATCTTTTACATATATAGTACCATAATCTCCGTATCATTATGTATACATATACAGTACCCTAATCTGCAAGTGTACCGTACCATTTGTTATACCATCGAAAATAAATAGATTCATAAGCAAATCGCGTTGTTCTGCATGATTTTGACCAGACCTAACAATAATAAACTGACTAAAAAAGAAAAAAAATCTCACGTTTAGGAGTCAATAGATTTTTCAAAATATATTGTAAGATGTTCTTGCTTCTATCCTTATATTCTAATAAATATTGGAGTTCGAAGGTTTAATTCATCCGTGTAAGGCCTAATGCGCCTAATTTGATATAAAAGGTAATTAATACTCTATATTAGTGTTTAGGGTGGTTTCAGATAAAAACTAATTCGTACGATCTCGAAAAATACTAACCCTAGTATGACAAATCACATATTAAAGGACGTTGTACCTTTCTTAGCTTTGTAAGGGTATCTGTTTGTTTGTTTTAAGCGTACCATCTCAGACACGGTTGTAGTACCCAAAATTACATATGACATCAAACATTTTCTAAAAGGCAACGACATGTCAGAGGAGCCGTCTTTTTTGATTTATTACCTCGTATGTCAATAAAATGTCCAGTCATGACAGAAAATGTCAGAAATATGTCGAATCATGACAGAAAAATGTCATAAAAATGTCCAGTCATGACAGAAAACGTTAGAAATTGTCTCTTTCTTTTTGACATCAAACATCTTCTGAAAGGCTTCTTTTTTGACGAAATATCCCCAAGTTATATATTATAACTTTTACTTTAACGGTACATATTTCTGAAATGATACTGTACTCTATGGTATGTTTAGTGTACCTTATTTTAATATATGACAGTACTTTGTTGGCTTATATTACAGTACCTTGCTTCTCTACAAGTACGAAGATTATTACCATATTTTCCACATATGTTGCACTTGTTGGATCTTCTATCTACCTGAGAAGGAATCATCCGCGTCTTTCGGCGACCGGGGAAGAACACGAATTTCCGGGTCACGAATAAAATCCCCGTCATCGGTTTGAGCATTCATCTTTCGTCGTCGCCTCATTGATCGATACTAAGAATGACTCCTTTTATACTCACACGATGAAAATAACATTCCGCCACTAACCGAACCTGTAGACGGCATATTTTCAGATAATATGGCAACCTGTATAAATGGTACTTCTGTATTGTTTACAATGGTACTGCGTACACGGAAGGTGGTCGTCAATTGCAGAGATGGAGCTGAAATTTCGTGAGGCGTGATGGAGCTCGAAATTGCAGAAAAATGTGAAATGAAATTGTAAAATCAAAGGGTAAATTAGTAATCTTAGGTGATTAGATACCTATCTGCAAAATTTTATTCAAATGGGTACCTACTTAAAAAGTTTTTTGAGAAGGGACTGATGTGGCTTTTTAGTTTTCTATTAAGTGTTTATGTGTAGATACCCGATCAATATATATATATATATATAATATATATATATATATATATATATACTATTACTATCTGCACGCTCCATGCGTGTGCTTAAAATATAATTCCTCCATCCCATTTAATTCTTCCCAAAGATTAGTGGGCACGGAGATTAAGAAACTACATTATTTTAATATTATAGTACACTTTTAAGGTACGGAGAGAAAACTTATTAGTGGGCACACAAATTAAGAAGTTTTTTTTAATATAAATGGTGTAATTAGCTTAATTATTGGAATAATTTTTTACCAAAAATGGTAATGAGAAGAATTATGTGGGACGCCCGAAATAAAAAGATGGGAAGAAATAAGAGGGACAGAGTCACAGAGGTAGTAATTGTTTTAATTTTGTTATATTTAGTAGATGAAAAATAATTTATATATATATATATATATATAAAAGGAAAATAATGATTAGGGATATAAGTATAATAGCTAAAAATTGAGGGGTTAAACGTGATAATTAATTAATTAATGAAATTAGAAATAGAGAAGTTAAATTGTAAATATTTTACATACCAAATTAGCAGTTAATAGCCACCCCACCTTAATATAATAGTATAGATATATTATATATAAGAACGATTGATTTGATCATTGAACTGTGGACTAATAATATAATAAAGAAAATCCAAGTTACTTGCAAGATATTGCTTAACCGAGCCAAGTGATGATATCGAGATAAAATACTCACATATAAAAACATACAAAGAGTGAAAATTACATTTATTGGTGCTACTACTACGTGAATTCCGTGAGCGTGCAAACAATAACATTCTAAATGTTGACCAGCCACAAGGTAATACAAAAGAAGAAATTACATGGAGACATATTACAAATATAACTGGCAAAATAAGTAAATTAACATTGACATAGTCAATATAAATATATATATAACTCTACATCGATAATTAATATCTCAAAGTTTTAATCAATTTCCAAGTGCATGGAGTGCCTATAAATACACTCCCTCTTTAGAATCCAAATGACGAAAAAACAAACTACTCTCTACACTATCACTTCATTCCGTTATTACAACATCAACCAAGGAACTCACTCATATATTACCCTTTTTCATTATTCATGGAAAACCCCGAAAAGATTGATAGGTTCTCAAGCTGCCGAGGCGTAGCATTCAAAATAAACCATATTCCGACCCATTCACCCTTCCGACGAACACTATAAACCCTAACAATAATCGAAACCCTAATAATGGTAGCAGTCGAAGACATCTAATTGGCTTCCATTAGGAAGCATTTCAAGAATCGTCCCATCTTTCGATGATAAAAATATCTTGCAGAGATCCATAAGCCATGCAGCAGCCATTTCTGCGACATCGAAGATGAAGTCAATGATGATGTCACTCTATCGGGCATCGAAGAAGGTCTAGAAAACTCGCCAATGCCACTACAAATTACCGAAAAACCATCGCCTAAGCCTTCACACTCAACAAGGCTATCGGTCATACTTCTCGACCAAGGGCTCTTCACAGTGTACAAACGACTCTTCTTCGTATGCTTGGTCCTAAACATTACTGGGCTTCTTGCAGCTACGAAGAACTTCCCATACGCGAGAAATCACACTGCTTTGTTCTCCATTGGGAATATATTTGCTTTTATTCTTTGCCGCAGCGAGGCCTTCTTAAGGATCGTTTTTTGGCTCGCTGTGAATGTCTTGGGCTGGCCATGGGTCCCGCTGAGGCTCAAGACGATGACCACCTCTTTGCTCCAATCCTTAGGAGGAATACACAGTGAGTGCAGCGTTTCTTTCATTGCATGGCTCGTCTACGCTCTATGCCTAACCCTAAAAGCCAGGAAAAACACAACGCCAGAGATTATAGGCGTTGCGTCGACCATTTTAGCCCTACTTCGCATATCTCCGTTAGCCGCTTTCCCGCTAGTCCGCCACCTTCGTCACAAAATCTTAGAACGCACTCACAGATTCACGGATGGGCTTCGTTGGCCCTTCTATGGGCTTTCGTAACCCTAACTGTAGGTTACGACAAAGAGAAGAAATCTTAGACGACATGGGATCGAGGTTGTTGAGAACTCAAGGGTTTTGGTTCACCTTAGGGATCACCGTGTTGATACTTCCATGGATGACCGTAAGGAGAGTCCCAGTTAGGGTGAGTTCGTCCTCGTGACATGCTTCGATCATAAAGTTCGAAGGAGGTATAAAGGCGGGAATATTGGGAAGGATATGCCCATCTCCGTTGTCTGAATGGCATGCTTTTGGGATCATTTCTGACAACAAGAGCACATGATGCTCGCTGGTGCTGAGGGGGACTTCACGAGAGCCTTAGTGTCGAACCCGTCGACCCACTTGTGGGTTCGAAAGGTTCACTTTGCGGGTCTGCCCTATCTGACGAATACGTACGATAGGGTTCTTTTGGTAGCCACTGGCTCGGGGTGTCTCTATTGTTTCTATTGCAGCCTTGTAGGGTCAAAGTGCGCGTTCTTTGGGTGATGAAGAACGTCGAGCAGAACTTTGGGAGTGAGATTAAAGAGTGGATGACGATGAATCCTAATAATGGCAACGAGGTTATACTTCACGACACAGCGGTTATGGGTTGGCCAAACGTGGATCAACTGAGCGTCGACACGAGTAACAAGTTCGGCGCTGAGGCTGTCATCGTTACGAGCAATCCCGAGGGAAGTTGAGACGTCGTCGGCGCTTGTAAGAACAATGGCATCGCCGCCTTTGGACCTATTTGGGACTCGTGATGATGATGATCATGATAATGACCTTTGGGTCAATAGCCTTGTTTATTAATTGATAACCGAAAATAATTCTGTTCTGTTTTGGTTTCTTACTTCGGTAAACCGAACAAAACCGAAAACCGAATTCCTATTTTCTTTATATTTTTTTCTATACAAACATATTATTATACGATATAGTTTTATATGTCTTATTTAATAATATATCCACCAAATTTAATAAAATATGGAAAATATAAGGTAAACGAAATTTCATACAAATATATTTATGATAATATAATTTATAATATAAATCAAATTTATCTATTTAACAAAATATGGAAAATATGAGGTAAATAAAAATTTTATACAATATTTATATGATAGTATATATTTATAATCATATTAATACTATTATATTTTATTTTTTTATTTTTGGTCGGTTAACCGAACCGAGCCGAAACAAATTCGGTAAAACCGAAATGTTGCGGTTCGGTTTTCGGTTAATGAAATTCTCGAACTCGGTTCGGTTTGGTGTACCGAATGAACACGCCCAGAGAGTTAGAGCATCTCCAATCGAATTGCAAAACTCAAAATATGAGGTAAAAATACTCCAACCGTACCCCAAATCAAAACAAAAATGCGATTTTTTTATTTCTCTCTCAATTCTCATCGAATGGACTGAAATATGCATTTTGCGTCAAGGAAATGCGTTTGTTCTTTCAAAATTCCATTCAAGCCCTTTTAAAGCTGTAATTATTAAACACATCCATGCCACAAATAAAACAAATAAATAAATATATTATAAAAAGAAGCGTGGGTTGGTTGAATGGAGGAGAGAGTAAACATGGGCAACTTTTTCAATTTGTTGCTGGCTATTCTTTTTATTATTGTCTTGTCTAAATTTCATTGATTTGGCGTTTTTATTTCTACTAAGGTTTCATTTGTTGTTGTTTGAAAATATAGTATGTTAAATGAATGTAGGAATCAAATGGTTTCTAATAAAAATATATAAAAGGACTTTATTATTAATAAATGTTTTATTCTATGTTTTATTACATGAAAAATATGGAGTTTACTTAAATTTTGTGAAAATTATTTTTTAATCGAATTTAAAATAATAGTATGCTTTGTAAAGTTGGAAATTATATGGGTAATATTAAACAGTCTGGTAGAAATAATATTACAATAATGGTCTTTTGAGTTTGAGAATTGGTTTGCCTGTTGGAGAAAAATTATTGCATTATGAGTTTGGGAATGAGTTTGAGTTTGAGAATGAGTTTTTCGGTTGGAGATTGTCTTAGGCATAAAAATACATTAATTTAACATAACAATACAGTTGATATAGTACTCTTATTACAATCCCTCAATTTTCTATACTAGATTTTAACTCAAACTCATAAACTCTAATCCTACAATAAACTAATATTCAAGTTTATTACTATCATTATTAATTATATAACCAATCTTAAATTTTAAACTGTACCAAAAAATTATTTAATATATATAATTTAGAAAAAACTAATTTATATAATTGTATTAAATTTAATGTAAAAATACCAATGAAAAACTTTAACATTATTTTTACTTTAATTATTATAATAATAAAGATAAATTCAAAAATAAAGGAGTGAAAAAAATACGAAACCGCAACACTGTTTTGTGTTGAAAATGGTGCGTATGGTAAAAATATAGTAGCTCTGTTCATGATCAAAAATTTGTTAAATATAGAGTGTCATTCAAATAAACAAGTACTATATTATTTTGTTTAACACTAAAATAGAGTACCCATTAGAAATCCTCTTATATCCCAACTAAGCCAGGTCCTGAAAGGCCGTGCTGAACTGGTGCGCAGTACTTGATATAAGGCCGTCGCATATGTTTGATATTAAATTGCTGTTGTTATCTT